>JAUDYJ010000013.1:2653625-3113625 GCA_030761175.1 Masticophis lateralis | reverse complement strand
ACAAATGGAAGTGTCTCCAGAACATGACAATGAAAACCAGCCAAAGTGTAAACATAATAGAAAATCAATAGCAAATTATTACTCAGTCATGCTCTACCCCACGGAAGATTGAAAGGATCTCTAAGTTATCTGTAAATAAACGCTGGAGAACCATAAACAATACGTGGGGGACGGGTTTAGTTAGATTGCATTTCTTGTGGCAACGGAGGCGCCCAGGGTGAGTAGACCATGAAATGCTGTTTTTCAGTTCAGAAATACACCATTTGATTGATCAAATTCATGCCGCAGTTATTTGGTTTAGTTTATTAGCTGTAGCATCCATGCTGCTTGCCCCAAAAACTGAAAATTGATTGTCCGTCATGTGTTGTTTGCATGTTAAAAGAGCCACATTTTCAATAGTGCAGAACTTACAACAGTTTGGAATGGAGTGGAGTGGAGTGTCATAGAGTAGAGTAGAGTAGAGTAGAGTAGAGTAGAGTAGAGTAGAATAGAATAGAATAGAATAGAATAGAATAGAATAGAATAGAATAGAATAGAATAGAATAGAATAGAATAGAATAGAATAGAATAGAATAATTCTACGCTCTGAGCATCTGGGGAGAGTGAAAACAGCCTTCCCCACTCCCTCCGAGGCCCTCCGGAGGCCTGAAATGGCCCATTCCCAATTGGACAGGAAGTGATGTTGTTGCTGTCCCCAGCCTCCAGAGACTCCTAGAGAAGCTCTGGAGGCTGGGGACAGGAGCGGGGGTGGAGGGGGGGTTGCACGCACCTGCGCAGGACGAGGTACATAGAATTATGGATGTGGGCACACACACGTGCGGGCCTCCCGTGCCCCCCCCTTCTTAGCCATTACTGCTATATGGCATTGGGAGAGAATGAAGCATTTTTAAGGAAATTCGATTAATGGGTTAAGATTTCTTTGCCTTGGAATGGATGGCTGATCTGTGTTTTAGGGGCTCCCACTGCTAAAATTACTGTTCCCGATCCAAGGAAAAGTTCACGGTGATTATGTCAGAAATTAATGAGACATGCATAAGTTGAAACTAATTGGTCCCATCGATTTTAGTCATATCTCCTCGACCCTCCTTTCTCTCAACTTGAACTTTTTAATCTAAGAATGTATTTACAACAATTCCTTTCACACTATATACCCTTTCATGGGGAAGGAAATATATTCCAGGCTCCATCATTTTTTGGGGGGGGTGGAGAGAAACAGAAATAAGGATTCTTCGTTTCTGGATGGAGAAACATAAATACTGCCCAGATTTCAATAATTCCTGAAATTCAGAATAACAGAGTTGGAAGGGACTTCGGAGGTCTTCTAGTCCAGCCTCTTACTCAGGCAGGAAACTCTATACCATTTCAGACAAATGGCTGTCCAATCTCTTCTTGAAAGCCTCCAGTGATGGAGGAGCCACAATTTCTGGTGGCAAGTCGTTCCACTGATTAATTGTTCTCACTGTCAGGAAATTTCTCCTTCATTCCAGGTTGCTTCTCTGCTTGATTAGTTTCCATCCATTCCTTCTTGTCCTGTCTCCAGGGGCTTTGGAGAATAGATTGATCTCCTCTTCTTGGGGGCAACCCCTCCAATATCTCTCCACAGAGAGAGAGAGAGACAGAGAGAGACACACAGAGAGAGACAGAGAGACAGAGAAAGACAGAGAGACAGAGAGAGAGACAAATAGACAGAGACAGAAAGACAGAGAGAGAGAGAGACACAGAGAGACAGAGAGAGAGAGAGAGAGAGACAGACAGACAGAGACACACAGAGAGAGACAGAGACAGAAAGAAACAGAGAGAGAGAGACAGAGAGAGAGAAAGACAGAAAGACAGAGAGAGACAGAGACAGAGAGAAACAGAAACAGAGAGAGAGAGACAGAGACGGAGACACACAGAAAGAGAAAAACAGAGACAGAGACAGAAAGAGAGAGAGAGAGAGACTCGTATTCTTCAATGTTCAGATGAGCAACAGTTTTTAGTGGGTGTTTCTCTTTGCTTATGTTTCTAGGGGTGCACATCTGTTTAACAGCTGTTTTGGGGGGGGTCTCTTCTTCGGTCCTGTAGAAAGCTGCTACCAAAACCAGAATTGGAGGAGGAATTACTGAGGACGTGTCGTCAGAATGAGAAGGAACTGGAGGGCTTACCTTGCCTTTACGCCTCATTGGAGACAGATTCGTGGAGCAGCTTGGAAGATCTTCTCCGGATCATCAAGGATAAAGTCTGGGAAGAGCAGCAGAAAACCATCTGGGTTGACGAGGAGCAGTTGTGAAGCACAGATCCCACTGGTGATCTGGGAATCCCTCTAATGAAGCTGAGAAATAAAGACTTCGGTGAAGATGGCAGACTTTGTTCTGTCTTCATGAGATGGTAGCAGGTAGAATGTTGAGGGTGAGAGAACGTCCTGAAGAAGGAAGGATGGAAGAGCTGACATGTCCAAAAGGGGTTGAATGATGAGACTTCCAAAGGATACTTTGTGGTACGGAAGTGGGTTGTTGTTCTCCCTGGTAGTCTGACTCCTACTGTCCACACCATCAGCCACTTGAAGACCAGATGTTTCCAAAGAGACCTTTTGAAGCGTAAACGTGGAACTTGAAGAATCCAAAAATGGACAGTGGGAGGGTCACGGGGAAGCATTTTTAATAGACATCATCGCCCAGAGTCACTCTGTGAGTGAGATGGGCAATCTCTACATTTGATAAGTAAATAAATAAATAAATAGCAGCTGGGGAAGGCCTCAGTGTTCCTCATGGTTCATCCCTTGGAGAGATGGGTCCAACTGTCTTCAGAAATCCAGCAGGTTCTGACAGGTTCTGGAGAACTGGTAGCGGAAATTTTGAGTAGTTTGGAGAACCGGTAAATACCACCACTGGCTGGCCCTAGAGTGGGGTGGGAATGGAGATTTTGCAATATCCTTCCCCCAGGAGTGGGGTGGGAATGGGGATTTTGTGCTATCCTTTCCCTGCCATGCTCACCAAGCCACACCCACAGAACCAGTAGTAAAAAAATTTGAATTTCACCATTGCCTCAGATCCACCAAAATGTGTGTCTCAGCCCACTTAATACTGTGTTTCCCCAAAAATAAGAGCAGATTTTACTTTCTTTTGGGCTCC
Source organism: Masticophis lateralis (assembly GCA_030761175.1). NCBI lineage: Eukaryota > Metazoa > Chordata > Lepidosauria > Squamata > Colubridae > Masticophis > Masticophis lateralis. The sequence continues at coordinate 3,110,515 of JAUDYJ010000013.1, read as the reverse complement.
AAAATAAGCACTTTTGGAGGGTATGTTATTTTTTCCCCCATGTACAGGAGGCCTACTTCTTTTGCTTGCTCATAGCGGGGCAGGAGGGTGCATGGCACACCAGTACCGCCACCATGAGGCGGGAGGTGGAGCTGCCGCATGCTCCCTGCACCGGCTTACCTGAGGACCCTGCACCCAGGCCATCCATGCCCCAACACCTGTCTCACCTCGCAGCAACGGTTCCAGTGTGCCACTCAGCCTCCTGCTCCATTGCGGCTATGCGCAACCAGAAGTGTGCCAGCAGCCACATGGGCTCCTGCTTCACATGGCTGGCGGTGCTGCTGCAGTGAGACAGATGTCAGGGCATGGATGGCTGCGGGCATCCTGAGGTAAGCTGGTGCGGGGCGCGTGGGGCAGCCTCACCTCATAGCTGTGGCACCAGGAGCAACCAGATGGAATGGCTGGCCAGCCGGCTGCGCAGGCGCTTAAGTAAGCCTTATTCAGGGGTAGGGCTTATATTAGGTGCACACGTAAAAAACATGGGGGAGGGAGGGGGAGAGAGGGAGGGAGGGAAGGAGGGAATGAGGGAGAAGAGAGATGGAGAGACGGAGGAAGGGAGAGGGAGGGGGAAGAGAAAGACGGGGAGAGAGACTGAGAGGGAGGGAGAGAAAGGGAGAGAGAGACAGCGAGGAAGGGAGGGAGAAGAGAGAGGATGGGATGGGGATGGGGATGGACTATGAGACCTCTAAGGTCCCTTTCAGCCCTAGGATTCAATGTTCTAAGCATGGTTGAAGGCAGCAATGGCCTCATTTTGCCCAAGCTCTCTCATTGAGCCAGCTCCAAGTCCACCGAGTAGCTCTGTCCTTCGCCATCTGGTGCAGGAAAGACCAAACACCCCTGCCAGGCGTTTCCGTGCACCCCTGGGCCTCCATGGGGGCTCACATGGGGCGAAAATAAATAGAGGTTGCACAGCTGTGCTGGCAGATTGTGTCCTCTGCTTGCCGCCACTAAGCGTTTTTTGTATCTTCCAGCCCTTTGAAGAACGAAGATCGCCGAAGGCTCTGGAGTTGGCGCTGGCCACAGGTCCCCAATTTCGACATCTTCAATTAAGTGGCAATTTTTTCCTGGTGCAAACGGCCTTGTCACTTGACATCTATTTTTTTTTTCTGAAGAGATATTAAAAGCACATGAAAATTTTCTCTCTCTCTCTCTCCCTCTCTCTCTTTCTCTTTTTTCTTTCTCCCTCCCTCCCTCTCTCTCCCTCTTTCTCCCTCTCTCTTTCTCTCTCACTCTCTCACTCACTCTTTCTTTCTCTCCTTTCTTTCTCCCTCCCTCCCTCTCTCCTTTTCTCTCTCTGTCCCTCCTTCTCTCTTTCTTCCTCCCTTTCTTTCTTTCTTTCTTTCTTTCTTTTTTCTTTCTCTTTCTCTTTCTCTTTCCTTCTGTCTCTCTCTCTCTCTCATGCTTTGTCCCTCCCTCTCTCTCCCTCTCTTTTTCCATACCTCCATGAGCATCTATCAAATATGGCAAATACTCTTAATGTCTACTCTCTACATTGATTGCAACAGGCTGCAGAGAGGGAGGGGAGGTGACATTTTTTTCTGAGCAGTTAAGTCCAAAGAGGAGGGGCGGGAGGCTTGTGCTGGATAAAACTGAGCGCAGGGTCGTGAAAAAGACAACCAGACCAGGATTTTCAGAGGAAAACCTGGCCTGAAATGTCATAGATCACAAGTGAATGTGAGGCTTGGATTTTAAGATGGGTTGGAGGCTGCTTCTAATAAATAAATAAATAAAAAACCCTAAGCAAATGGGTTGGCATTTCCCTTTCCCATTCGTGTTTGACTCTGATATTTTCCAATGTTTTGCGACATTCGAGAAAAAAGCACCGAAAGGATTTTGCTGCCTGTAAAGGATTTTCAACTATTTCATAGTGTTTGATTTTTCTTTTTCAGCCAAGGTATGGAAGTCCACTTTGTCTATCAGTTTCATTCCCCCACCTCTGCTACGACACCCAGCTTGCTGTAGTGGGGAAGACGGCATGGAAGGCTTTGAAGGGGGGTGGGGGGGGGGTGAGAGGAAGAGACAGCAGGATTCTGTCCTCCCCCCCACTCCAGGGATTTAAAATGGAGATTAACCCTGGCTGGTCGTAAATGCCTCAGTAAATTTCTGAGCTGTTTCTCAGGCCAGGTTCTGTTGGGTGTTGAACAGGACTTTAAGCTCCTGGAATGTGTTACAAGAAGCAGTGAGCAGAATAAATGTAATGAGCCTGGCCAAAATTATTAGGAAAAAAAAAAAAAGAGGGCAGAGAAGCATCACAAACATGATTGTCTGGTATAAAAGCTCCAGAAAAGGCAAATGGTAGGAAGAGTGATAAATGGGCCCCTTTGACACATCTGTTCCAGAGATTCTTCTAGACCAGGGGTCTCCAACTTGGCAACTTTAAGCCTGGTGGACTTCAACTCCCAGAATTAAGCTGGCTGGGGAATTCTGGGAGTTGAAGTCCACCAGGCTTAAAGTTGCCAAGGTTGGAGACCCCTGGTCTAGACCGAGTCTGATTTCCCTAAACCATCTCCAACAAACCATAATCGAAACTAAATTAAACTGTTGGTTGGTTTTCTTAAAAAATTAACTAGCAAACAAACAAACAAACAAACAGGAGATGTGGGGACTGGGATTGTCCTTTGTGTTAAACCAAGGTTTGCTGGAAGTAACGAGACAAAACCAAAGGAAAGATGGTGTAGCTTGAGGTGATCAGAGGTGCGAACTTACCTGTATCTCCTTCTGTCCCCATATCTGCATGGACATCTGTCAGGAATGTCATTTCTGGGGAAGTATGGTCAGTTTTCTCTCTGAGATCACAGAATTAGAATAGAATAGAATAGAATAGAATAGAATAGAATAGAATAGAATAGAATAGAATACAACACAACACAACACAACACAACACAACACAACACAACACAACACAAAACAACAGAATACAATAGAATAACAGAGCTGAAAGGGACCTTGGAGGTCTTCTAGTCCAACCGCTTCAGACAAATAGCTATCCAATCTCTTCTTTAAAACTTCCAGTGTTGGAGCATTCACAACTTCTGGAGGCAAGTTGTTTCACTGATTTAATTATTCTCACTGTCAGGAAATTTCTCCTTAGTTCTTGAGTTTCATTCACCCCCAATGCACATTCACACCTGTCTTTTTAAAACAAGTAGCTTCACTGGTGTGTGAGATCGGCTGTGGGTTCTACCATGCACGAATCACACTCAGGCCCTAGAAAGAGTGCAGAGAAGACCAACACAGAAGATAAAGGTCTGGGGATTCCATGCGATGAAAACAGCTGGACGAACCAGATGTATTTCGCTTAACAAGGAGAAGATTGAGAGGAGATATCACCGCAGTCTTCCAATATTTGAAGGGCTATCCCAGGAAAGATGAGGTCAATTGCCTTTCCATAGGACCTGAGGGCAGGACAAGAAGCAATGGATGGAAATCCATCAGAAGAAGATCTAGGCTGCATATATGGAGGAATTTCCTGACAGTGAGAACAATTAATCAATGGAATAGCTTGCCTCATGGAGTTGTGGAGGCTCCATCATTGGAGCTTTTGAAAGAAAAGATTGGACAACCATGTGTCTCAGATGGTATGAGGACTCCTCTGCCTTGGGCAGGAGATTGGACTAGAAGACCTCTAAGGTCCCTTCCAACCCCATGGTTCTAACCCAGATCTTCATGAACACAACATCTCAGTTCATGGGAGGATGGATGGAAGCCTCTAAAATGGATCCATGATTAGTGATCAGGACCCTACCATTTGACTGAGTCCAGGGGTAAATTATAGAATTGACAGCCTCGAAGGCAGCTTTTAATAGCCTTGATGGAAGCAGCGAGTTTAGTCAATCAACTGTTAAAATCAAAACACTTAAAACCTAATCAAAACCGCTAAATCCTTTAATTGGATGGCAATCCTCAGAGAAAACACTCAACGGCTCCTATGTCAGCAATGATTCAAAGCAACGTTTGGAGTCTTTAACTCTTCCATATTTCCGTCCACCGGCTGAGCGCCGTGTCCCTTTATCGAAGCCATGGTGAAATGGAAGTCCACCAGAGATGGAGGACCTCCTACTTCAAACTTCAAGGGAGAGGTGGTGGATTTCCAATTCAGGGGTGTCGACCTCTTGCTGCTGAACAAAGGGTAATTTGTGGCTCTGACCTCCCCTTCAAAAGCTTCTCCAAACCCTTAGCAAAGACTTGAGAAGTTTAACCCACCATCTCTCCTTGATATCCACATCAGAAGTGGACTGTCACCTAGTAAAGCATTCCTGCCCTGCTTTTGAGTTGCTATAAGCATGAGAGGGGGAACTGATGGAGCAATACGGCAGCAACCAGAAGTACTCTCCACACATACCTCCTCAAGGTCGCAGCCTAGTCCAAGAGATGCGTTCTCTACAGCCCGTGAAAGTGCTCCGTGGGAGAATGTGATTTATGACACACCCTGGGAGGAGTGGGGGAACAGGCTCACAGGAGGGACATAAACTACATCGGGCAGAGCTGACTCCGCTCGGGTATGTGCCAATATGTTGCTCCTAATAAATAACTGGATTTCTTTTGAAATTTGGCTCGAGGCTCATGAATTAATTAGGGCATCTGTCAGAACCTTGACATGGACATACACGTGTCTGGAGCGATGTCTCTCTTAATCTTGGCAGGTTGAGTATTTTCGAACCTTGTTCCATGGGGATTTCTTGGAATTGAAGTTGCCACAAAAGTTGAGAGACACAAATCTGGAGAAAAAGAGAAATGATCCATTGGTTTAAGAAGGTGACCTACTTCCACTGAAACTGCATTTCTAGAGGAAGATCTAACCCATGTGAAGGTCTCTAGTCATTCCTGCTAGCAGCATTCTTAGATTTTAGCATCTCCAGAAGGTCACTTTAGAGAGAGATAAACCCCCACAGACCAATAGCCACTCAAGGACACAGTGGAGGGTTTGAAATTCTCCTGGGGGGTGAGGACGGAGAGGTTGGCCACCCAGTTGCCAAAGGGAACAGGGGGTCTCATCTTTCATGTATAAGTTTGCCTTTAAAAGACACAACTTGTAGGAGAAGGAGCAACAGAACCTGGGGGCGGCGGAGTCAAAAGGGGAATCAGCCTAGGATCCCTATATAGTCACCAGCAAACTATGTGCAATCTCCCTTGAGTTCCATTTCCCCTTATCTAACTCCAAGCAGAGGCTAAGCCTCAGATGAGAAGATTCCCATACATCTGACATTACAGCAATAAATCACTTTAATTGGACCTTCATGCGCGCACCTGATCTTTCACACCTGACAAACCATGGTGTGAGTGAAAGAACCTTAGGTGCTGGTCAGCATTAAGTAAGGGCTGCAATTTCAGATCCTACAAAATATATATATATATATATATATATATATATATATATATATATATATATATATATATATATATATATATTTGACCCGAGGGTTCACAGGAATATCAAGAGGTCAGCTACCGCCATGCATTCAAAATCCTGTCCATTTTTGCAGGTATTAGGGCCTCTCTTTAAAAGGGAGGTTCAGTTCCATAGTTGTGGTCAACGTCTTATTTATTTATTTATTTATTAGCTCAATTTATATGCCGCCCTCCTCCAAAGACTCAGGGCAGCTTACAATGCACTTATAGCAATAGCCTTCATTCTTTTGTATATACCTGCTAATTAAGGCTTTTGGCCCCCCATAAGCGGTGTTTCTACAAAGTCATCTTATTGCCCCCACAATCCAGGTCCTCAATTTACCTACCTCGGAAGGATGGAAGCCTGAGTCAACCTTGAGCCTGGTGAGATTCGAACGCGCACTAATTGCAGGCAGCTGGCTGCTAAGTGCTACATAACAGCGCTTAGTCCGCTGCTCCACCAAGGCTCTTGTCTTAAGTTTTTTACCTCTCCCTCCCTGCTCTCCGGCCACCCACAGACCTCCTTCGGTGTTGCCGACCGCACAGACAAACACAGTGATTCTGAAGTAAGCTGGAACAATTGCAGGTGGAGGTTAGGATCAGGACAGGCAGCCGAACACGTCTGTGGCTGCAGGCGTTGTTCATGTTATTATTTTTAATTTACAAGGATGTTAACCTTTCCTGCAAGAAAGATGCTTATGCCACGGCAATATATTATGTGTTGTGTCAGCAGAAGCAAACGTGAATTTTTTGCGTGTGTACCCTCCACTCATTTTTTATTATTATTTTTATTATTGTTGTTATTGTTGTTGTTGTTGTTGTTGTTGTTGTTGTTGTTGTTATTATTATTATTATTATTATTATTATTATTATTATTATTATTATTTTGCAGTTCGGGAGGCAGCACTGTGGCTTCCGTGATTTGGTTACGCGAAGAAAGAAGATCAAGAAGATCACTGTATCAAAATCGGTAGCTGATGTGTCTCTGGAAACAAGGGGTTTTATCTAATCCGGAGTTGCTCAGTGCCAGATGGAGAGAGAAGGCAGACTGGGAAAAGTACCAGCCATGGACTTCTGCTAAAAGCATGTGAAGCCACGAAGATCCTCAAATGCCATTTTGGTGGGATGTTTTGTTTTTTTTTTAATTTGATTTATATGCCGCCCTTCTCCGGAGACTCAGGGCGGCTTACAATGCGTTAAGCAACAGCCTTCATGCTTTTGTATATTTTGTATATTTATACAAAGTCAGCTTATTGCCCCCACAAACTGGGTCCTCAATTTAGAAAGGATGGAAGGCTGAGTCAACCTTGAGCCTGGTGAGATTCGAACTTACAGTAATTGCAGACAGCTGGAGTTAATCACAATGCTTTAGTCTGCTGAGCCACCAGGCCCTCCTCCTGCTCCTTCTTCTCCTTCTCCTTCTCCTTCTCCTTCTTCTCATTTAATTTATATGCCGCCCTTCTCCGGAGACTCAGGGCGGCTTACAATGCGTGAAGCAATAGCCTTCATACTTTTGTATATATTTATACAAAGTCAGCTTATTGCCCCCACAAACTGGGTCCTCAATTGACCTTCCTTGAAAGGATGGAAGGCTGAGTCAAGCTTGAGCCTGGTGAGTTTCGAACTGGTGTAATTGCAGGCAGCTGGATGTTAATTGCTGCCTCCTTAGTAGGAGGCATTAGCCTCCTACTCCTTACTACTGGTTTGCAGTGGGGCTGCCCACGTGCCACTTGCTTCGCTCGCTTGTACACACGCTCTTCTGAGCATGTGCAGAAGGATCGGTGGGCGGAGCTTCCCACCAGTTTTACTACTGGTTCTATAGAGCCAGTGTGAACGGTGGCAACCCACCACTGGTTGAGACCCCAGTAAGAGTGCAGAGAAGAGCAACAAAGGTCTTAAGAGGGCTTGGGGGCTCAATCATACGATGAACAATTGAGGGAACTAGATATATCTATTCTATCATGGAGAAGGTTTAGGGATGACATGATAGCATCTTGCAATATTTGAGGGGCTACCACAGAAAAGATGGGGGGATCAACCTAATCTCCAAAGCACCTGAGGGCAGGACAAGAAGCAATGGGTGGAAACTAATCAAGGAGAGAAGCAATTTAGAACTAAAGAAATTTCCTGACAGTTAGAACAATTCATCAGTGGAACTACTTGCCTCCAGAAGTTGTGATGCTCCAACACTGGAAGTTTTTAAGGAGGTTGGATAACCATTTGTCTGAAGTGGTGTAGGGTTTCCTGCCTAGGCAGGGAGTTGGACTAGAAGACCTCTAAGATCCCTTCCAACTCTGTTATTCTATTCTAAGGACTAGGGGTGACATAATAGCAGTCTTCCAATATTTGAGGGGCTTCCACCAAGAAGACTGGGGTCAACCTATTTTCCAAAACCCCTGAAGACAGGACAAGAAGCAAAGGATGGAAACTAATCTAGGAGAGAAGCAACCTAAAACTAAGAATTTTCCTGATGCTGAGAACAATTAATCAGTGGAACAACTTGCCTCCAGAAGTTGTGGGTCTTCCAGCACAGGAAATTTTCAAGAAGAGATGGAACAATTATTTGACTAGGATGGTATAAGTCTTCTGCCTTGATTATCTGGATTCTTCTGGAGAACCTTTATAGCTAGACACATAAAGGTCTTTGAGGACTTCTACCAGGAGTGAAATTCAAAATTTTTTCCTACCGGTTCTGTGGGTGTGGCTTGGTGGGCATGGCAGGGGAAGGATACTGCAAAATCTCCATTCCCAGCCCACTCTGGGGCCAGCCAGAGGTGGTATTTGCCGGTTCTCCAAACTACTCAAAATTTCCGCTACTGGTTCTCCAGAACCTGTTAGAACCTGCTGGATTTCACCCCTGACATCTACAGTCCTCCAGAAATTCAACCTAGAAATAAGAAATTTTCTGACCTTGAGAATAATCAACCGATGGAACAGAAGTTGCCTTCAGAAGTTGTGGGAGCTTCCTCACTGGAGGCTTTCAAGAAGAGACTGAACTGCCATCTGTCAGAAACGGTGTAGGGTCTCCTGCTTGGGGGGGGGGGGGTTGGACTAGATGACCTACAAGGTCCCTTCCTACTCTATTCATCTATCTACAAAAATAATGCTCCTCCCTGTAGCCCGAATGGCATCCTAAAGAAAGCAACCCGTGTCCCCGTTACACACACACACACACACACACACACACACACCCAGCCCTTGGAGTGCACGGCTTGTGATCTGACGGTCCATCATTTATCAAAGCCCCAACGATGAGATGGCTGGCAAAAAATACGGCGTTAGCCGGTGCTTCATTTGTCGTCATTGATTTTCCCATCGCTGTTTATTACCCGTATTTGCTTTGTAAGCCTCCAAAAATAAACTCCACGGCCTGGCAGGGCACGTTCGGAAAGGTCTCTGCTAAACCATCTGCATGCCAGCTTCTTTTCCCCCACGGAGGAGAACAGCCAAATGGAGGTCATGATCTTTGTAACGGGGAGGAAAACATCACGCTCCCTCCGTGTAAAAGAGGCTGTTGCTTAGCGAAAGCTACGCACAGCCCAGGGCTACGGATGCCCAGCAATACAGATTCCCCTCTCCCGATTCCCCCTTTCTCTCCAGCATGTGCACACCCGCACCCAAGTTTCTAGTCCTTAATATTCTGAGGATGATTTTCAGGGCTGTCCTGGGAGACTGCTCCTGTAGGTTGCAACCGGAGCCAATTGCGCAAACCGGAGGACAATTATAAAAGTAATTGACCATTTTTCATTTGGGCCATTTAACCAGGCAGCAAGAGCCTAGCTTTCCTTGGTAGGGAATTTTAATGTTTTCGTGTAGATTATGTGTCTTGGCTCGAGAGCGCTGGATAACCAATAGAGCCGTCACTCAGCACATGAAAGATTAGTCAATTATTGGTCTGAGTCTTAGTCAATCAATTTAATTTTTTTTTCAATTATATATGCCTGCGTTTGCAGGAGCTCAACCCACAATATGTTGCTGCTTGAAGCAAAGGATGAAATGGCGCCACTTTCCTTCCTCGTTCCAGGAATAAAAATCAGACTGGAAGAAGGGATGGATTTTAATTCAGGAGGGGTGAAGGCGGCGGCGCCAAACGGCTCCCCAAAGATGCTGCATCTAACTGTTGGAAGAAATATCCTTCTGGGTTCAGCTCCAAGTGGGGAAAAAGACACTGGAAACATGGAGACTGCTTGGAAAGATGGTTTAATGGTGGACAGGATCACATGGCTTGAGTTCCTGAACAGAAAAGAGGGGTGAGATACAGCAAGTCCCCGGGTTTTATGCTCTCTCTGGCTTTGAATTTCCTGGGGCCCCAAAAGAGTATCCTGATTGGTTGTCAGACTCCCAGGGGGTGAGGGTTTTACCTAGCCTTGCTGGCTGATGTAATCTTCCCAGGTGCCACGTGGTGAGTTTCTGTTGTTAGATGGGTCCCATTGTGTTAGTTTCTGTTCCTAGATGGGTTCTATTGTATTGCAGATGATGGTCCTTTGACGAAGGATTGGGTTTCTGCCTCTGGCCCATTAACAAAAGGGTAGGGGCAGGAAGGTGGGAGCTGCTTTGTCTTTAAAACATGCTTCTCCATTTCTCATACAGGGAAACATAATATTCTGCCTTTTTAATGTTTCCCAAAATATTTCATTCCTCTAGGAAAGGGGTGGGTGCTCATTTGCTACATAAGCATTCGGTGCTGTGGTTGCACAAGGGAGCTGGGTTTGATTTATTTATTTATTTATTTATTTATTTATTTATTTATTTATTTATTTATTTATTTATTTCATGTATTTATATGCCGCCCTTCTCCCGAAGGACTCAGGGCGGCGAACACAAGTTAAGAAACATGTACAATAAAATCGTATTTTAAATCAAATAACTAATTAATGATAAATAATAAACCCAGAATTAATTAATGTCCATGAGATTTGCTGAATCACCTCATGATTCACTGAACAACGATGGCTCGCTTCATAAACGCTGTAAAAATTATTGTGACATGAGATCCGACTCAACGTACAACAGGAAGCGTGGCCTTAAGTCAAGGACCGCCTATAGAATTGCACTGTGAAAGCTACATTTTGAATCCTGCATCCGGTTCTGGGCACCACAATATTAAAAAATAAATAAATAAATAAAAATCCTTCGGCAGGGGGTTGGACTAGAAGGCCTCCAACGTCCCTTCCAGCCCTCGGAGTCTATGAAAGGTTTGGTTTCCTCGGAGTTCTGTTCTCGAATAAAGCAACATGATAAACAGAAAATATTATTAAAAAAAAAAAAATTCTGTGGAACCTCTTTCTGATTTTCCTCTTTTCCAAGTTGGTTCTCTTTCTTTCTTTCTTTTGCCCCAAGAAAATACGGTCACTCCAGGAGTGGGCGGCTGTGCGTTCGCAGGGGTTCGGGAGAACCTCTAGCTAAGATTCTGTGCAGTTCGGAGAACCCCCAAATCCCACTCCTGGCTGGCCCCGCCCCTCCCAGGAGTCTCCACGCGGCCCCTTTTGGATGCAGGTAAGTGCAGGGCGTGCGTGGAGGCTCAGGGTGGGTAAAAACGGGCCTATCAGAAGATTGAGAAGGCTGGAAATGGGCCCGTTTCCAGCCTCTGGAGGGCCTCCAGAGCCTGGGGAGGCCGTTTTCATCCTCCCAGAGGCTCAAGAGAAGCCTCCAGAACCCGGGAGGGCAAAAATACACATACACACCGCCATGGTGCAGGAGGCAAACTAGGTCACACCCACCCAGCAACCGGGCACAGAACACTTTGCTAAAAAATTTTAAGCCCACCCCTGCCTGCTAGCGCACGCAACCTCTCCCTCCGAGGCCCAATCCAGAGCTACTTCAGATTCCTTCAGAGGAAGGCTGCAGAAGAACGAAAGAAATATTGGGATAATTCTCTCCTGGCCTGTGTACATCATCTTTTCAACCTGCCACCGTCAGAAGAGTGGCGGGCATATAGGATCTCTGAGTTAGAGGACAGTTGGGAAAACGCCGAAGAGGTAGGAATATCAATAGCTATTAACTAAGGTGCTCTGGGAATGCAGCCTCATAATGAGTATTTGGCAGCTCGCTGTAAGTCAATAACTGGGAGCAAGCTATTAAGTGACTCCAGCTGGAACTAAGTACCAAGAGGCCGTTGCGTAAACCGTGGGGCAACGTTTCCACTCAGATTGTGCCTCTTTATTGGTGTCCCCCCCAAAAGTCACCAAGGGCTAAGAGAACAAAGACGTGTGAGGGAGAGGACAAGCCAATCGGGGTCCAGTGAGAGCCAGACGGACACTGGAAGAAGTCTTCGGGGAAGGTTCTGAAGACCAGCCTTGGCTGGGGAGGTGGGAAACATTGAGGGTGGATCCTTCCTGCTTTTTGCAGAGCAAGCTTGACAACTGGTAGGGCAGCAGACCCACAAAGGGTGTCTTCCTGTGCACTCCTTGGTCCCACACCCAAAGATACGTGGGGTCGGATCCAGCTTTTGAAAGCTTGGCGAGAACTCTATTCAATGTTCTTGACCGCAGCCTTCAGTATCTTTCAATTCAAGCAGAACAGAGCTGGAAGGGACCTTGGAGGTCTTCTAATCCAACCCCCTGTTCAAGCAGGAGATCCTATCCCATTTCAGAAAAGTGACTGTCCAGCCTCTTCTTAAAAAACCTCCAGTGACGGAACACCTACAACTCCTGAAGGCAACTTCTGTTCCACTGGTTAATTGTCTTCTTGTTAAGAAGTTTCTCCTCGATTCCAGGTTGCTTCTCTCCTTGGTTAGCTTCCATCCGTTGCTTCTTGTCCTGCCTTCTGGTGCTTTGGAGACCCCCTCTTCTTTGTGGCAGCCCCTCAAATACTGAAAGACTTCTATCATGTCATCATCCGTCCATCCCCCCACTCCCTCTTTTCTCTCGACTGGTCAAACCTTCGTTAATCGACCCTCCTTTTCTTATTGTGATTCTTGTTACTAGGAGGAGCATTTGTTGACTCCAGTTAATTTAGAAGACTAAAGGCCAATGGTTTTTTTTTTATTATTGTTGTTTTTATTCCTCGTCCCTCTTTCTTCAAGTTTCTTTTTTCTAAAATACATTTTGAGCAACAGGATGGAAAAGGGTGAGAAATGATGGCTGTTTTGAAGAATCCTAGCTCCCTCTACCGTCAAGACGTTTGTTAAAGCCGCATCTCTGCAAAAGACAGGTGGGATGCAGAAAAAAGGGCTAGGTCTAGCCAAAATATTCCTTATTATTCCTACAGATAGTCCTCGACTTACGACAGTTCATTTGGTGACCGTTCGAAGTTACGACGACGCTGGAAAAAACGACGCTGACTCATTTTCCACACTTACGACCATTGTCAGGTGATCAAAATTCAAGACGGTCGCAATGTCATGTGATTCCCTTCCGACCTTCCAAACAAGCAAAGTCAGACTCGTTTAACGGCCGTCGATCCTGGCTTACTTCATGTTCTAATTCCGTTTCTTTTTCATGTCCTGCGTGTGATCCAAGAGGTGCCTTCTTTTAAAAACACCGGTGAGAAAACCCGGCATTAAAACTGAAAAATACATGGCAGCATCTCTCCGGAATTACTAACCCCTTAAAGTAGCGACGATTGTGCATTAAGAAACCCAGCCATCTCCTTGGAACGCTAATGGCAATGGAGCAGGAATTATGGCACGGGTAAATATTCATTGACAAAAGAGACCTGGCACACTTATTTTAGACTTCATAATAGAACTGCCCGGCGGGAAGAAAAGACGAAAGCGGGCAGGGAAATGAGAATAAAATACAACTCTCTTGATACAAACAAATAATACAAATAGGCTGACTTGGTTCTAGCGGGACCAGGAAATCTTTACGCAAAGTTAAACAACATCCACGCCAATTAGTTGAATTTTAGGCTGGGAGATTACATCAGGGGTATCGGTGTTTTAATTGAACCGGGGGGAGGGGGGAATTAATTCTGTCAAGGGGGATGGAGGGTTGAGAGGAAAACAACGCTTACAACTTTAAACTGCTGATGCCAGCATTCCCCAATCTGTCACTTTCCAGATAAGGCAGGAAACCGATTCACCAAATTTCCAAGCCTTTGAACGTGGAGTAAATCCGAGCCAGTGCCAGGCTCGGGGACCAACTTAGAACTGCAGCATAATCCATGGGTGTCTCACCTGAGAAGTAAGTGTGTTAAAGTCTCCTCGGTCCCTTTGGGAAAATTAACAGCCCGCTTCTGTCTTCTCCGGGGAGGGAGGGAGGAAATCCGTGTAAACGAAATGTGCTTAAGCTTGATTAGGTAATCCCTCCTAATCTTTTAAACCACAGATTAGAAAAGCCGGTTTAACGGATCCAGAAAGGCTTAAGATCTTTTTGCCTAGACTGCTTGGGCATGTTATCTGCGGACGGTGGTGGAATGGATTGTAGTTCGGCTTTATTGACCAAGCGAGGGACCGTGGAGTAAGCAACAACAAGGGTTAGTTACGAACTTGTAAATTTTCCAGAATCGATCACCCCTGACGCCCTCGGTAATAACGGATGGATATTCAGAAAACCCTGCTTGTTCTCTTGAAATCTTGCATCGGGCCAATCTCTAGCTTTGGGAAGGATTTTGCCAGAGTTCCCCCCCCCCCCCCCGTTACTGTAGGGATGGGGGTCAGAGGTCACATATAATGCAGCTCCAATGATTTAGGGTTTAACGTGTGAGCCAACTAGTCTAGGAGAGCATTGTTCAAATCACCCATGCTTTAGTACAGTGTTTCTCAATCTCAGCGAGTTTAAGACCTGTGGACTTCAACTCCCAGAATTCCCCAGCCAGCTAAGCTGGGTGGGGAATTGAAATCCACAGGTCTTAAACTTGCTAAGATTGAAAAATACTGCTTTAGTACAAGCTTGTCCAAGGAATCCTTCTTGTTAAATGACTAGCGCTTGAGTTTACGATCTTTTTGCCATGGTTGTTCAGTGAACTGCTGCGGTTGTTAAGTGAATAAGGTGTCCATTAAATGAATCCGGCCTCTCCCCTTGTCAGAAGCTGGCTGGGAAGGTCACAGAAGGGGATCATGTGACACCCCCCTTGGACGCTGCAACCGTCATAAGTACATGTCAGTTGCCAAGTGCCCGGATTTTGATCACGTGACCATGGGAACGGTCGTAAGTGTGAAAAACGGTCATAAGTCACTTTTTTCACAGCACTTGTTTGAGTTTGAGTTTTATTGGATTTATATACCGCCCTACTCCCGAAGGACTCAGGGTGGTGTACAGCCAACAATAAAAATACATACGTACAAAATTTAAAACCAACTAAAAACAGATTAAATGAATTTGGCCCGGACAGAATTAAAACACCCCAATATAATTTAAAAATTTTTTAAATTTGACACTAAAAACTTGTAACTTCGCACGGTTGCTAAACAAACAGTTGGAAGTCCAGGGCTACCTGTAATGCCATACACACCAGTGGTGGGTTTCAAAATTGTTTATTACCGGTTCTGTGGGCGTGGCTTGGTGGGCATGGCAGGAAGGATACTGTAAAGTCTCCATTCCCTCCCCACTCCAGGGGAAGGATACAATAAAATTTCTATTCCCTCCCCAATCCAGGGGAAGGTTACTGCAAAATCCCCATTTCCTCCAGATCGGCTGGGACTTGGGAGGCAGAGAATAGATGGGGAAGGGGCCAGTCAGAATTTTTACTACCGGTTGTCCGAACTACTCAAAATTTCCGCTACCGGTTCTCCAGAACTGGTCAGAACCTGCTGAAACCTACCTGTAATACACACCCATCCACAGCTTCTCCTGAGTACCTTATTCTGATTTAAGATGAGATGGTGTAGTTTTTCCTTAAGGTCCCTTCTAACTCTGTTAATCTGCAATCTGTATCTTACTGGGTGCTTTTAAATGCTAGCAGGAAAATAAGCAGGGGGGAAAAACAACAACAACACCCTAATGGCTCATAATCAATCAGAAAAGTGAGATAAACCATTAACGTTAAATGCCTTTAATCATACGGCCCCTTATTTCTGTTAGCCCTTTAAATGTTTCAATTAGTAAAACCCAGGAGTTTTTTTTCTTTTTTAATTTAATTTTCTTCTTGTCCCGAAAAAAAGGACATCAGGATTCCTTTATCTATAAAGGGGAATATATATATATATATATTCCCCGCAGTCATTTTCCAAACTGCTGCAGTTTCATATCGCCTGATGTGATTTATCTTTCCCTTTTTTAGCGCTCCCCATCTCCAGCCCCCGCTATGAAATAACATGAAATGTGATCTGTCAAACGGCTAAGCATATTTTGAGCCATCTTTTTCTTATTATATTAATATTGATCAGAGGTCTTCTCCTTCTGCCTCTTGAAAAATGCACACTTCAAAAAAGAAGAAAGGGAAGACGGAGGTTTGATTGGCTCGGCTGTAATAAGAACACAATGATCCAAAACGTATTAACTTCGCAAAACACGCTTTTCTTTCCCCTAACCCAACTCAACCCCCACCCCCAAATCTTCCCTTCTGCAAATAGAACAAAACAGGGAACGGCTCAGTAACCACCAAACTTGGTCTGTCTGTTAAAAGGGCCTCCCCCCCATTCAGATCCATGCTGGTTAAGGCTCATGTTAGGTTTGTCTGGCTCCTTGCGCAAAAAAACATGGTTATCATTAAGCAAAATACAGGATGAGGTCCAGTATGGTTAGCGATGGAAACTGGAGCTGTTTTCCCCTTTGCGGGATCTCTCCACTAACTCTTCCTGACAGCCTCAGTTTTGGGTTGCGAAGCTGAATTGGCAGCGGTGGTGCATCGAGGGAGAATTTAAGCAGAAATTTGGGGATTTCTGCGCCGAAATGGATCCGTTTCCCAGGGGCCTTTCTCGGTTTATTATCTGTGCCATCTTTGTTCCATTCTGTTTTGCTTTTCTGTGGTTAACCACTTGTAAACTGACCCGAGTGGCCAATAAAAAAAAATAAAAGGGATTTCAACTGCAGGTTTGGGTCTAAAGAAAAGGGACGCGGTGGCTCAGTGACTAAGACGCTGAGCTTGTCGATTGAAAGGTTGGCAGTTTGGCGGTTCGAATCCCTAGCGCCACGTTAACGGGGTGAGCTCCCATTACCTGTCCCAGCTTCTGCCAACTTAGCAGTTCGAAAGCACGTAAAAAATGCAAGTAGAAAAATAGGGACCACCTTTGGTGGGAAGGGAACAGCCTTCCGTGCGCCTTTGGCCTTGAGTCATGCCGGCTACATGACCATGGAGACGTCTTCGGACAGGACTGGCTCTTCAGCTTTGAAACGGAGAGGAGCACCGCCCCCTAGAGTCGGGAATGACTAGCACATATGTGCGAGGGGAACCTTTACCTTTACCTTTTAGTCTAAAGAAAAGAAGGACTAGAGGTGACATGATAGCAATCTTCCAATATTTGAGGGGCTGCCACAAAGAAGAGGGGGTCTTCAAAGCACCAGAAGGTAGGACAAGAAATAAAGATTGGAAACTAATCAGAGAGAAGCAACTTGGAATTGAGGAGAAACTTCCTAACAGGGAGGACAATTCACCAGTGGAACTGCTTGCCACCAGAAGTTGCGGGGGTTTCATCGCTGGAGGTTTTTAAGAAGAGACTGGACAGTCGCTTTTCTGAGATGGTATAGGTTCTCCTGTTTGAACAGGGGGTTGGACTAGAAGACCTCCAAGGTCCCTTCCAGCTCTGTTCTATTGTAATTCTAACTTTGCTGCACTATGCAGGAAGAGTTGGATTCACATGTTATCATGGCCATAATTCATTTGGGGTTGGTTTACTATGGAATGCCTGCCCATTGTGGATTCAGATTTGTGATTAAACACTATTACATGTTGGACTAATCAAACCATATTCTTCCTCCAACTCCTTGCAGAATAGGCCAACCTACTGAGTCAGAATTTGAAGAATCTTTTACACAAGATCTACTTCCAGAATCAAACCCAGCTCTTTAGGGCTTCAACTACTACTATCCAATGAACCTTTTTAACCACAACTTAGGGCAAAAACTCATTAAAAAGAAGAGCACTGAAGGAGGAGAAAAATAATATCTAATAAGCAGGGTTTCTTGGGTTTAGGACTGAAATGTTTTCTCACAAAAGGCTTCAGCCCCGGTGTCTTGATGGAGATCTGGTGACATCTGGTGGGTGAGCTAGCAAAGGCCTCCAGAAGGAATTGTTTTTCTCTGGGAAATATTGAGCACAGAGTTTTAACCTAGCCTTCCTGAGTCATTAAAACACACGAGTTGTCCCAAAAAATTCTTTTATTGCAACAGCTGTGAATTACGTTCATTCACAGCTGAGTCCCAATTACTTGCAAAAAGTTCTTCGGGAGTAGTCCTTTGGGATAATCACCAACCTTTATCTCCCTTGACATGCTGCCAAAGACCTACTTGGCAAAGCCACACGGAGTCCAGAATCAAACAGAGATGCCGACTGGGAACAGAATTAACAACGCTGCTTTCCTGCAAAGGGCCCACGTGCCTTTGCTCCTCTTTTAAGCCTTATGGGAGGGGCCAATCATCTCCAGGCCTTGCTCCCGAGTCGTCCTTTTAGTTTTAACTGTTCTTGCCTTCTGGAAACCCTGCGCATGCATGCACTAGAAACAGGCTCCTCCTGTTCCTCTGCCTCTCTGATGTCTGACTCTGAAGGCTCTGGAGTCCGCGTATCACTCCCAGATGGCCCTGGCCCCATCTCTGCTTCCAACGCAGAGTCCTCGTCCGGGTCTTCCCCAGCCTCCAGGACTAGCCCATGCTCCTCCCCAGCCTCATCACTGTCCGACTCGGCTGCCAGCTCCGCAGGCTGCTGGCGGACCACAACACATAGCATAAACTCAAGACAGGCTGAGCTTTCTGCATTTTGCCTTCGTTTTTTGAGCTTTTGGAGATGTTGGGCTACAGGTGGGGGAAGACAGAGATATTGTAAGGATACCAGCAACAAAGTTACAGTCATAAGTGGGAGGAGATGGGTGGTGGGAACGATGAGAAGATTAACAGTAGTGCAGAGTTAGTGAATAGTTTGACAGTGTTGAGGGAATTATTTGTTTAGCAGTGTGATGGCGTTTGGGAAAAAACTGTCCTTGTGTCTAGTTGTTCTGGTGTGCAGTGCTCTACAGTGTCATTTTGAGGGTAGGAGTTGAAACAATTTATGTCCAGGATGCGAGGGGTCTGTAATTATTTTCCCAGCCCTCTTTTTGACTGGTGTAATATCCAGGTCCTCCATGGAAGGCAGTTTGGTGGCCACTGTTTTTTTCTGCAGTTCTAATTTTCCTCTGAAGTCCACGTCTGTCTTGTTGGATAGAATAGGAAATAGGAATAAAAACTAGACCAGCGCTGGAAGGGACCTGGGGGGTCTTCTAGTCCAGCCCGCTGCTCAAGCAGGAGAACCTATATAGACTATGATGCAAAAGGAAGAGCGCTGGACTCCAAATCCCATCACTCCCACGCCTGTCTAAGGACGATGGGCGAGACAGCCTATTATAGACACCCCTTCTCCATTCATAACCTTCTCGCCCGGGTGACGTCACGGGCCCCTTCCCCTCGCGCCCAATCAGCGCCGGCTCCCGCCCCCGCTCCGCCCTGACCCTGGGAAAACCCCGCCCCGCCGCTCTCTCGCTCTCTCTCTTTCTCTCTGTCTGTCTCTCAGGAACGTTCCTCCCGCCCCTCGCCCGCTGATTGGTCCCTGATCCAACCCGTCACGCCCCCTCTGCGGGTATTTCCCCGCCTCCCCCGCTACGCCGACCAATCCGCGTCGGCGTCGGGGCGCGAGCGCCGCCTGGGCCTCTCTCGAGGCGGCGTCTTGGCCCCGCCCCTTCGGGTGGGCGTGAGGGCGAGGACGGAGGGAAGGTCGTGGCGGCTGAGGCGGCGCCTTTCCCGCCCGGGCCTGTCTGAGGGGCCGCCGCCGCCGCCGCCGCCTCCATGGCCGGGGTGGTGCGCTCCCTGGGCCGCTGCCTGTGGCCGGCGGGAGGCGACCCCGGGGTCGAGGCGGCGGCAGGGCCGGGGGAGCCGGGCAAGGAAGGCGGCCTGCCCCGGTCATCGTCGCCGTCGCCGCCGCCGCCTGTTCCCCTCCGCCGCCGGGAGCTGGAGCGCGAGGCGCGTCGGCGGAGCCGCGAGATCGACGCGCTGCTGGCCCGCGAGCGCCGCGCCGTTCGCCGCCTGGTGCGGATCCTGCTGCTGGGCGCCGGCGAGAGCGGCAAGTCGACCTTCCTCAAGCAGATGCGCATCATCCACGGCCGCGAGTTCGACCAGAAGGCGCTGCTCGAGTTCCGAGCCACCATCTACGAGAACGTCGTGAAGGTGGGATCGCCGCGTGGCCTCCTTTCCTTTCCCCCACACCCTCGCCTGGCCACGCCCCCTTGTGGGCCCACCCACCCTGGAAAGCCCCTCCCCCTCAGGGTGGTATTTGAGGGGTGGGGGTCTCTTCTCCTGGAGCAAGAGGGTTGGACTAGAGGACCTCTAAGGCCCCTTTCAAGGCAGACCTGTGGCGGGGTCTGTTCCCTGCTTTCTTCACCCCAGGATGCTTCTTTCAACTGACCCTGCATGCTGCTTTCCTTGGGGGGGGGGGAGGAAGGGGGGGTTCACCAGTCCCCATGTTAAGTAGAGACCCCTGGATAGGCTGCCCTCCCTTAGAAAGGGGGATTTGCCCCCCACACTTAGGGTCAATACAGAGACACACGTAGGACCCCTATGACCCCCCCACAGACACACAGACACACACGCTTAGGACCCCTCCTTTAGAAAGAGACATTACACACACACACACACTTAAGCCCCCTATGACCTCCAGACACACACTTAAGCCCCCTCCCTTAGAAAGATTACACACACACACACTTAGGACCCCTCCCTTAGAAAGAGACATTACACACACACACACATACACACACACACACACTTAGGACCCCTATGACCCCCCACACACACACACACATAGTTAGGACCCCTCCCTTAGAAAGAGACATTACACACACACACACATACACACACACACACACACACTTAGGACCCCTATGACCCCCCCACACACACACATAGTTAGGACCCCTCCCTTAGAAAGAGACATTACCCACACACTCTCCCTTGAGAGCCCCCCCTTGATGTAATGAGTCCTGCCTTGGTTTGGGAAACCAGTGGGATAATTAGGGACCCTTCCCGCCCCCAACCCACCTTGGCAGGGTGGTGGCCTGCTATTTAGCTTTCTTCACATTCTCCCACCATCACCACCACCACCTTGCAAGATTTCCTGGTGGTCTCATATCCCCCTGTTAAGTAGAGGCTTCCTGGTTGAATAGGCTCTGCCCCCCGCCCTCGGAAAAGAGGGATTCTCCCGCTCCGGATGTGCCTCCTTAAGAGCCAGTTTGGTGTACTGGTTAAGCGGCTAGACTAGAAACCAAGAGGCCCTGAGTTCCAGTTCCTGCCTTGGGCATGGAAGCCAGCAGGGGATTAAGGGCTTGGCCTCTCCCTCAGCCCAACCCACCTTGGCAGGGTGGTAGCCTGCTATTTAGCTTTCTTCACGGTTTTTCCCCAACCTTGCAAGATCTCCAGGTGGTCTCATATCCCCTATTAAATAGAAACCTCCAGGTTAGTTTGGAAAGAGGGATTGGTGATCAGTCTGCCGCTGCTCCCCCCCCCCACACACACACACTCCCACCTCCCCAACTTTTCCTGCAGGATTTTCTGGTGGTCTCCTGCCCACCACAACAGAGCTGTCCAAGTTGGAACAGCCTATCCCAGGATGCCTTTTCCCCAGCACCCACCCCCTTGTGGTCCAGTTCTGTGTAAGGGCTAAGCAGCTAGGCTTGAAACCCGAATTCTAGTCCTCCCTGAGACCAGGAACCCACCCATGAAGGATTTCACATCCTTCCGTCTTTCTCAGCCCACCCATCATCATCATACTGAAAGCCTGTAAGGACTGCATTTCCATAACATTAAACTAAAATTTAATTTTCAGCATCCCATGAGTGGATTCAGAAAACCACGAGTAAATGACCCATGGATTATCGTGGCAGCCATGTTTTTATTAAAGTTCCTGGAGGAAAAAATAATTTAATTTGGGGGGGGGGGGGGTGTTACAACATTTTCTCCCCACCACCCTTTCTTCAGAGTTCAGAAGACATCTAATTCGACATGTGCCCATGTTATTTCTTAACGTGCACGGGGCAATGAAAAAAGGGCCGGATATACACACCCTGCTATTTGCACAGGCTTGTTTTCAGATATGGCTTTCCACCCTGAGGGTTAAAAAAAAACAAAAACCTGTTCTAAATCTTAGGAATCCAAACTTTTCCTCCTGCGAACCGATCCTAGATTATTGACCTAAACCACAGTTTTTCCTAAGAAGGAGGGGGAAAAAACCAAAACATTTGTTTATTCTGTGCAAGGTTTTGCTGGACCTCTTCCTGTGCCTTAAAAGTGGTCCTAAAGGGAGACTTAACAGAAGTTTGTCTCCCAACAAGCGTGGCCGTCTGCTGCAGGTGTTGCAAAACTTAATTCTTGCCTTCTTTGCCCGCAGTAGCCTTGCTGTGTTGGTGGTACACTACTACCCACAACAAATGGGAATTTTATCTTTAAGAAAACCACATCCCGGCTTAATAATAAGGATGGAATTTGGCTCTCAGAGTTGTCTAAAATATCTTGGAATGTAGAGCAAGGGAGAACTGGCCAAGTGGAGGGCACGTGGTTCTATTAGTGTGTTAAAGATTGAGCATAGATGGGCAACAGAGGAGCTAAAGTGTATTTCTCTGCTTTTGGGGGGGTTTTTTTAGGGCTGCAGGGTTCTAGTCGATGCACGGGACAAACTGGGCATACCTTGGCAGTACGCGGAAAATGAGAAACATGCCATGTTCCTAATGGCCTTTGAAAATAAAGCAGGCATGTTCATTGAACCCTCCATGTTCCAGTTATATGTACCAGCTCTGACCGGCCTGTGGAGGGATTCTGGGATCAAGGAAGCTTTCAGCCGTCGAAGTGAATATCAGCTGGTGAGTAAGCTGAACCAAAAGCAAATCTCCCGCCACCCCACCCCATTTCCTCAATGCTTCTCCCCTTTAAAGCGGTCTATAATTACTAGCTCTGAACCATCTAAGCGAGATATAGAAGGACTGTATTTAGAGCTATTTAGAATGTATTATTGGGCAAGTGTGATTGGACACACAAGGAATTTTTCTTTGGTGCATATGCTCTCAGTGTACATAAAAACACAAGATACTTTCTTCAAGAATCATAAGGTTCAACACTTCATGACAGTCGTAGGATACAAATAAGCAATTGGATCATACTAGGAAACAATCGATATAAATCATAAGGATATAGCAACAAGTTACAGTCATGCAGTCATCAGTGGGAGGAGATGGATGATAGGAAAGATGAGATTCTAGAGTATTCTAGTATTCTAGAGTAAGTAGTTGCAACTTCAAGCAGATTGCAGAGATGGGTGATCTATGCCTTCTCCCCATTTTAGTATGATTAAATCCCTCCCTCCACAAAAGTTACTTCCTTTTGAGATGTAGGCATTGTGTTTATGATTTTGTCAACACTAAAACTCTCAAGCCCATTCTATCAAGGTATGTTGGGTCGGTACCAAGGTTAAAAAAAGGTTTTAAAAAATTTGCTTTTTTGTTTTTCTGACTTCCTTCCTTTTCTGACTTCAGAACTAGAGAATATTTGTGAGCATCAAGAAAATAGGGAGCAAAATATAAACAATTGGAGGCTGCAAATAATGTGTCTATGTGTGAATAGCTTTTGCGCATTGATTTACAAAACGGATGATTGCCTGTGTCACATTGGTGCCAATATTTGTAATACATTTTAATGGTGTTTCTTGTGGCGGTTAGTCCAATGTAATATATCATGACTGCTGCTATCAGCAAAACAATATACAACAATTTGCTTCCTATTTTAAACTTCCACCTTCTTTATGTAAAGGTAAACAGTGAATAGAAATATCAGGCCAGATGAAATACACAGTGTGCTGTATTGAAGTAGATTTTTTTTTAAAAAAAAAAAATCTGTGTACAACCCCTTCACTTAGCAAGAGAGGTGGTGTTAGTTTATGGTAGCCAAAAATCAGGAGGAATCTGGTAACACCTTCTTAGATGTTGTTTTTTTAAAATTAAAGAACATGCAGTATTGTGCGTTTTAGCTCACTTCATTAGTGTGGCTTTGTTGGGTTGAAGAGAAGAGAAATGGCTCTTGAAATCATAGAATTTATTCATCTGAAGATATGTTGCTAGGCTCTTTCTGGGTTTAAGGATTATTTTACAACTTTCAGGCTATTACATGCTGAAAGCTTTGGAAGCTGCTTCTGAAGTAACAAATGTGGGGATTTCAGCACGGGCTTTGAATCGGATCTGAGCTTTGTTTTAAGCAGAGAAATTTATAGGGCATTATTAATACCTCCTTTGTTTTTGTTTGTAAATACAAGAACAGGCTCACAGAATTGTTTCCCCACAAACCGGACCACTTCCTTGTTAAGCAAGAACATATAATAACATCATCCTATGAATGCTGGAAAGAAACACAAAACTCTGTCTGTGGCTTTGGGTCTTTGGCCTTCTACGGAAGATTGAAAGTTGCTTCAAAATAGCTCCTAACAAATTGGAGGAGTATATTATTGACATACATGTCGCTCCAAGATTAGCAGAGAAATCCTCAAATATTCAGGCAGAAGATCATGTATGGAAACACCCCCCCCCCCCCCCAAAAATACAGGCAGACCTAGAGGTATGACCATAATTGAGCAGAAATTATTATCATAAATTAGTTTGGTGGTTGCTCAGTAGATCATCACTTGACTGACCCAATTCTACAGTGATTGTTAAGTGAATCGCCAAGGTCACTACGCAAATCTATGGTCATTAAGCAAACCCATCACCTATAAAGAGCTTTTTTTTTTCGCCCAAAATCTGAAATAAACACCAGTTTCTGGCAAAAAAAAAAAAAAAAAAAAAAATTGTAAATGATCACAGGACACCACCAATGCAGGTGGATTGCCAAGCACCCAAAATGTAAATCCCATGACTGTAGGGGAGGCCTGGCCATCAGAAAATCCAAATCTCAATTGCAGTTTTCTTTGTGTCCATTAACACAAAAAAAAATCGCAACACAGTCGCAAGTGGAAGATTACCCATATCTGCAGGTTTTCCATTAAGTCTTCAGTTGCTAAAAACTCTTGTGATGTGGCCTCTCCTTGACAAAGTAAGAACTTCTTGGCTGATTATTTAGGCCACTGTAACTTTCTGTGGCTTTCTTCTTTTTCTTTTTTTAAAACGATACAAAAATGTGTCCCCAATGGCATGTTTCATAACCAAAAGATAAAATCCACCACAGGTTGTTTTTTTTGTTTTTTTTGCCCCCAATTTTGGAGCAATTTCAAACCTCTTTGTTTCCTACCTTGATTTCTGCAATTTGGACCGTGGCTGATTTGTGCTTCCGTTGGCCCCGGTCCCAAATAAATGTACAGATGTGTCCTAAGAGAGTAAGCTGCCCTCCTACCTACCCGAAAGAGGTTTCTTGACTGAGCTCCATTTATCCATTGAAGTCAGGCGAATAAAATTATGAAACTTCTAGTGAGAAAGTGAGGCAGGGTGCAGTACATTTTGGGGTGAGACATTGAAACTTTAGAACCTGGTTCAGTAGCTCTTCAGCATAGCTGAAGCCATAAATGCTAAGTTTGGACAGTATTTATCTGGTTGTTAGTTTGTTTGTTGATTTAATTATACCTCACCTTTATTTTTACAAATAACACAAGGTGGCAAACATATCCACAAACAACTTCCTCCTCCCATTTTCCCCACAACAACAACCCTGTGAGTGGGGTTGAGCTGAGAGAGAGTGACAGGCCCAAAGTCACCCAACCTGCTTTCGTTCCTAAGGGGGTGGGACTAGAATTCCCTTGTCTCTGGGTAATTGGCACCAAAGTCACCCAGCTGGTTTTCCTGCCTAAGAGGGGACTAGAACTCACTGTCCCCTAGTGACTGGCACCAGGGTCATCCAGCTGCCTTTTCATGCCTAAGGCAGGACTAGAATTCACTGTCTCCTGGTGATTGGCCCAGTCACTCAGTTGCCTTTCACGCCTAAGGCGGAACTATAACTCACTATCTCCTGCTTTATAGCCTGGTGCTTTAATCAGTAGAACAGACTGGCTCTAAAACTTCCTAAAACTTACATTATTGTTTGACAGACGGGAGGAGGAGGAGGAGTATATTTCTGCTGCAAAGGCTAAACCCCAAAACAGTCTAGCTTTCAAACCTGTGAGTGGATCATTGGACTCGGGCCAAGAATCCTAAATTACCTCCTTGAGAAATGTAAGCATGAAATGTAACCAAGATCCTAAGGAAACTGAGTTTGATCCTAAATCCATTTGTAAACAACCCAACAACTTGAGGCTTTGTGAAATCCATCAAGTCAAGCTCAGCTTTTTCATAGCCATGTCTCGGCAGCAGTGCTAGCCCACTCTGCCCTCCCAGACGTTTTTCCGTTTTACTTCCATGTCGTCCCAGGATATGAGGTTCCATGAAAGAACCTGCCCCACCCCCAAAAAAGTAATTCTATACATCAGCAGTTAAATCGCCTGTTTACTGCCTAACCAGAACTGCAAATTAAAAATACCCAAAAATTAGTTAAAATATGGACGATCGCTTGTTTGAGTAAAGTGTACCAAATATTAGCATCGTACTGTTGCAGTTGTCTCTGTGCATAGCTGAGCTGTGAACATATGGACAAAATCTAGGAAGCGGTGCGAGGTATTGCTTTGGGGGATGATAAAATATGGTTTTACTTATTATATATGCTATATAATAGAGGCAAAATCCAAGGCTTTTTGTAATACCCCTGAATAAGATGTTGACAAATTGATAGCATAGGTAGTCCTCAATTTACGACCACAATTGAAGCCAAAATTGGGCTTTTGGAGCCTTGGTGGAGCAGCGGACTAAAGCGCTGTTAAGTAGCACTTAGCTGCCAGCTGCCTGCAAGTACTGCGAGTTCAAATCTCACCAGGCTCAAGGTTGACTCAGCCTTCCATCTTTCGAAGGTAGGTAAAATGAGGACCCGGATTGTGGGGGCAATAAGCTGACTTTGTATTAAAAAAAAGAACACCGCTTAGGGGGGCCCGAAAGCCCTACTAAGCAGGTATATACAAAAGTATGAAGGCTATTGCTTAACGCATTGTAAGCCGCCCTGAGTCTCCGGAGAAGGGCGGCATATAAATCGAACCAATAAATAAACAATAAATAAATAATCTTGAGTGTTGACCGTTAACATTTAAGGAACTGTGCAGTATAGAGAACTAGGTAGAAATTCACAGCATTCTGTGTGTTGTAGTTTGAATTTGGGTTCTTTTTTAAAGGACCCCTATACTAACCTTGTAGAGCTAATCCTTGACTCCCAACAGTTCATTTAGTGACCATTCAAAGTTACGACGTCACTGGGAAACGTGACCTATGACTATCTTTCTCACGACCATGGGAGCATTTAGATGATTGGCAACTGGCTCGTATTTATGACAGTTGTAGTGTCCTGGTGTCATGGGGAGGGTCACCTTTTGTGACCTTCCGATGAGCAGTCAATGCGGAAGCCCGATTCACTTAACAACCATGTGACTGACTTAACACCTGCAGTGATTTCACTTAACGGTGGCAAGTAAAATGGGGCAAAATTCACCGAACAGATGTTTCGCTTAGCTCAATTGTGGTCATAAGTCAAGGACTACCTATGCTATCAAAGTGTCAACATCTTATTCACAGATATTATACAGCTTTGCTGAAACTCATGCTAGGACCTTACTTTTTTGGGGAAAAAAACCAATCCTTTTACAATAGTTCATGTTACCCATGGCCTAAAAAAAAAACCCCACCCCTTGTTCGCTTAACTTCAGTTTGTTTCCATTACCTCCCATGGAATCTTCTCGGTCTTGCCCATAAATGGCAGTTGTCACAACATGGCGAGGTGATGTGGTGCTGTGTCTTGAGTTACGTGGTGTTGGCGTGTGGGTTTATTTTATTTATTCTCCTTTTCCTGAACATATTTCTGAGCCGTCTAGGATTATCTTGCAATCAGATTAGATGGCCATATAAAACGTGGGAGTCCAGGGTATGTTTGACGCACTTTGGGCAGAGATCACCCTGAGCATTTGAACTCAGAATCCATCTTTCAAAAGGCGTGTGTGTGTGTGTGTGTGTGTGTGTGTGTGTGGCGTCCATTCAGAAAGCATGGAGCCTATGCAGCGATAATTCTAATTTTAGGTGATGGTGAGAGATGAGGGCTATTTATAACCCTACTGTGGCAGGAAAACTGCTCATCAGAACTATATGTCACTACATTTTTTAAAAAAATTTGATTTATATGCCGTCCTTCTCCGGAGACTCAGGGCAGCTTACAATGCGTTAAGCAATTAATTAATTAATTAATTAAGACTTATCATTTTGTGCTGGGATAAGTCATGAAGCATAGCTATCTGGGCAGCTGGTATGCATTAACAAGAGATGTGTTTTTAGTACTTGACACTCTAGTTCAGGGGTCTCCAACCTTGGTCACTTTAAGACCCGTGGACTTCAACTCCCAGAATTCCTCAGCCAGCTGGCTGAGGAATTCTGGGAGTTGAAGTCCACGGGTCTTAAAGTGACCAAGGTTGGAGACCACTCTCTAGTTAGTATTTTTGTTTCTTAACACAAGTAGTCCTCGTCTTAACCACCGGAATTGAGCCCCAGATTTCTGTTTTGATAGAGTGAGGCCGTCGTTAAGTGAGTTATGCCCCATTTTACGACCCTTCCTTGCCACGGTTGTTAAGTTGCAGGAATCTGGCTTCCCCGTTGACGTTACTTGTCAGACAGTCGCAAAAGGGGGAATCACATGACACTGGGACCCTCCAACGGTCATAAATATGAGCCTGTCACCAAGCATCCGAATTTTGATCACGTGACCACGAGGAGCGCTGCAACGGTCATAAGTCTGGCCTTTTTTCAGTGCCGTTATAGCTTCGAATGCTTGCTAAAGGAAGCATTGTTAAGTCGAGGTCTACCTGCCCTCTCGTGTGCTAAAACGGGATTTTTTGTGTGTGTTTTATTAAATCCGTATGACTCACCTAGCATCTAAACCGCCTGAATTTTTATACTTTATAACTGTAAATTGGACAAGCGCTCTTTTAAAGATGAAAGCAAGAAGAAGCTCCACGGTATCGGTCTGAAATAAACAAGATAAAAACTTGGAACAATGCTCAGATGTGGGAGCTGGCTTATTTCAGGGCTGAAGTTCCCAGTTCTGGGTTTTCAAATTCCCAGATGTGGGATGACTCATGGCTGCTGTTCAGCGATGGGGACGGCACCTCCTCCTACGTCGTCCCAGTTGGCCGGACTGACTCAGAGGATGCACGAGAAGAGAGAGATATAAAGTGAAAATGAATCATCTATATTTTTATGTTAACTCTTTAGCTGTAAAATAAATGTATGTATGTATGTATGTATTTCTCTTTAGTCAAGTTCTTCCTACGTAAACCAAGATTTTTACACAGCCCTAGTTCAGTGAAATCACAATCCACTAGTTTCTAGGCTTTTTTTTCCTGGCAGCCAGCAAACACTCTGCTGCCCATTGGGAGACTAAGACTAACTATATATATATTTGTTTTCTTTCCTTTTGTAGGCTTTATGTGTATTTCTCTTTAGCCAGGTTCTTCCTACATAAAATAAGATTTTTATGCAGCACTAGTTCAGTGAAATCACAATTCACTAGTTTCTAGGCTTTTTTTTCTGGCAGCCAGCAAACACTCAAGTCTCCCAATGGGCAGCAGAGTGTTTGCTGGCTGCCAGGGAAAAAAGCCTAGAAACTAGTGGATTGTGATTTCACTGAACTAGGGCTGCATAAAAATCTTGGTTTACGTAGGAAGAACCTGGCTAAAGAGAAATACATATACGTGTGTGTGTGTGTGTGTGTATAGGTCTTTGGTTATTCGGGTCTTTCCCCGCGTAAAATTGGAAGAGTCTTGGCTTTACGTGGGAGAAGACCCGAATAACCAAAGACCTACATACAAACACCCGCGAAAACCTCAGAAAACATAGATGATTGATAGATAGATAGATAGATGATAGATAGATAGATAGATAGATGATAGATAGATAAGCGATCTGAGAATTATCTCACGTATAATGAAGCCATCTTGCACAGCAGTTTCATGTGGAATTGTGGGGTGTTAAATGGCTAAGCCTGAGCAAAATATTATTTCCTTTTGTTGCTATTTGCTTATAACAAAGCTACGTTTTCCCCCACCAATCCAAGGACAACTGAGAGGTTAATGATTTGAAGACATTGTTAGTATGATGGAAGGTTTAAGAATTAAGAAGTACACTTCAATCTCAGTCAAATCAGATAAGAGCAGTAGTTGAAACTAGAACTAGATCAAGTTGGATTAAAGTGTTCCCATTTAAGATCTGACGTGGGTAAAAATTGTGGTCTAACCTTGGATATTATTCAGGGGTTAAGATTGTTCATAGATCTGGCTGTTTTGCGTACTATATACTAATTGCCATAAATGCTGACCACCTTCAACCCTTGTTGGTGAACAAAAGAAACACAAAGACAAAATAACACAATAATGTAGCAAGAAAAACAACAACCGCAGTTAAAATTGGAATATATTTTGCTTGCTTGAGAAATACAAGAACGGTGGGACCATACGTAGCTCTAAGGCAGGGGTGTGCAACCTTGGGAATTTTACATTTTGTGGACTTCAACTCCCAGAACTCCCCAGACAGCTATGCTCTATGTCATAGGTCTTCAAACTTGGCAGCTTTAAGACTTGTGGACTTCAACTCCCAGTCTATGTCAGGCTTCTCTGACATAGAGCATAGCTGGCTGGGGAATTCTGGGAGTTGAAGTCCACAAGTCTTAAAGCTGCCAAGTTTGAAGACCTCTGTTCTATGTGTTCCTTTTGTGGAGGTACCTGAAAACAGTTTAGGGTTTTCAAGTGAATATTGTGTGCTTTACTGGAAGCCACATGAAGGTTGTCTTATCTTGTAAGCAATCCAGATAAACAGAGAGCAATTCACTTTTGTATTGTGGGGTTTTGGGGTTTTTTTTTTTACTTTGTAAGAAAAAAAAACAACAACTCCTGCCCAGGTACTGAGGAAACAAATGAACGAGCCATTGTATTTATATCACACGAAGAATCAATGGCCTGTCCTAAGGGCATAAAGACAAAGCTATTTTATTTTACAGCCTGCTGTGTAAATCCTCTTCCCCAAAGTGTACACAGCTCTAGCTTGGCTTACGGATTGTCCCATAAAGGGATCATCTCAAGGCAGAGCCAAGCAGTGTAAATACGTTTTCAAAGGTTGATTTTTCCAGATCACAGTGCTGGTTCTGAAGCAATACGGTCAGTTCTGTGACGATGCACTTGATCCCAGCACACTTGTACTGTAGTTTTACATTTCTTAACGTAAGGGAAATTTGGGGGAAACAGCTGCTTTGATTGCCTTGTAATTGGATGGTTCTAAAATGATTTAAGTTGACCCCAAAACGTCAGTTAGTTGGTACAGAACGCAGCCGTTTGCATGCTGGCAGATGAGAAATACCCTTTCAACGGAGTATTTTGGATACTACATTGGTAGCCAGTATCTTTCCAAGTACAATTCAAGGGGTATTGAAACTCTGATGCAGTGAAAACGTGGCTTTTTCAGAGGAATATTGTGCACTAAAGTCTTCAGTATGTCTTAACCATGGGACATTTTAATCTAAATATAACTCTTGTGAGCTGCTCAAGAGTTTGTTGAAGTAGGCAGGATGTAAACCATAAGTAAATACACTCTTCTTCTCTTTCTCAACAGGGTGAATCAGTAAAATATTTCCTGGATAATCTGGATCGGATTGGCCAGTTGGTGAGATTTTCTGTTCTTGTTGTTTTGTGTCATGCACGTTCAAATCTAGATAAGAGAAGTAATAGCCCTGGAAAATGTTCCTCAAAATCAAAGAACTGAGTGTTTGAGCATTTGGACTTAGTAAATAATATCTCTTCTAAAGCAGACTAATAATTTCTTATATATAGGAGCTCTTTCTCTGGGAAGAAAAAAAGTATGTTTTGTGCCCAGTGTTTAAAAAAACCAATTGTATTGTAAAACTTTTTCATTGTATTGTAAAATTTTTTCAATAAAAAAAAAAAGATCATTAAAAAAAAAAAAACCAAGACAGGATGAATGCATCCATGGTTCAGACAAACTCCCTGTAGTGATAGTTTGCCAGTCTCAGCATCAGAGAAACCTAGTTTATCAGGAGCTCTAGATTTTTACTGCCTAGGTTGAAAGGGTGGCACGTGACTTCAGAGGCTACAGGAACCAGGCTGCAAAAGATTTGTACACTACTGAAATTCATTCTTCAGATTAAGTTTGCTAACCCTCAGTTCAAGCAACCAAACACAAAATTGGGAGGGGTTGGGGAATAACCTGAGATAAAAGTGAGCTCTTAACACAAACACAGACGCAACCTTGGCATCTGAATAGCCTGAGGAAGATTAGCGTCTAGTTTATCCTTCCCAGCTTCAGTTCCAGAATCTTCATTCCACCATAGTGTATCTAGACGCTCCCTTCGGCGGATTTAACTTCCCTTTTGAAGCGTGATCTTTCTCCTACTTCCTGAGTTTTTCTTTTTTTTTCTTCTTCTTCTTTCTGCAGAATTATTTCCCCAGTAAACAAGACATCTTGCTGGCTAGAAAAGCGACCAAAGGAATCGTGGAGCACGACTTCATCATTAAGAAGATCCCTTTCAAAATGGTGGACGTGGGCGGGCAGAGGTCTCAGCGCCAAAAGTGGTTCCAGTGCTTCGACGGCATAACGTCGATCCTGTTCATGGTCTCCTCCAGCGAATACGACCAGGTCCTGATGGAAGACCGCCGCACCAACAGACTAGTGGAGTCCATGAACATCTTTGAGACCATCGTCAACAACAAGCTCTTCTTCAACGTCTCCATCATCCTGTTCCTGAACAAAATGGACCTCCTGGTGGACAAAGTCAAGACGGTCAGCATAAAGAAGTATTTCTCGGACTTCAGGGGCGACCCTCACCGTCTGGAAGATGTCCAGCGCTATCTGGTACAGTGCTTCGACCGGAAGAGGCGGAACCGCAGCAAGCCCCTTTTCCATCACTTCACCACCGCCATCGACACCGAGAACATCCGCTTCGTCTTCCACGCGGTGAAGGACACCATCCTTCAGGAGAACCTTAAGGACATAATGTTGCAGTGAGCGAAAATGGAATCGTCTCTAGGGAAACCTAACCCCTTTGTAGGCTGACCTCTCACCACTTGGGTGTCTTTTCTCCGAAGATCCGTGCTGTGCCTTGAGTTAGGAAAAGCCGAGAAGCAGAAGTAGAAGAATTGCAGAAGTTCTAAGCGAGCTGCTGCATCGCTCCTCAACTAAGAACACAACTTGAACGATATATTTCCTCTTGGCTTTTGAAAAGCCAAAAGTGGTGGGGACCACAAAGGAGCCTGTGTGAATTAATCTTAATTCTGCAAAAGTGCCAGAACGTCCTGGCTTCCATACCTGTCAGCCTTAAACTAGTTTTGGGTGCTGAAATGATGCATTCGGTAATATATTTCATTTCTTCACCGAGGGTTCTTTTTAAGAGAATACATGGCAATACATGGTCATAATTCCAAGGTCAGTATAGGAGCCAGCTGGGTACCCAGAGGTTGCCAACATTCGGGTTGCGTTTGCCAACGGGTTGTCTTAGCTCTTGTTTAAGGAATCTGCCTTCAGCTTTCCTCATGTAGGAAATCCAGAGTTGTAAACTGAAATTTAGACGGTCATACAAGCAAAAAACAAAACAAAAACATATATATATAGCAAGATATATCAAAGCAGGTTAGATATCCAAAGCCTAGGTCAGAAGAACATGGCTTTGTATGAGATTGTTACTGCTTGGTGAGACAGTAGTAGTGAAAATACACATTTAGTGCTTTGGTAAAATACCTTTGATTCTATTTAAAATTAGATCTGTATTTTTAAAAAAAGAATTCCCTCACTGCCACAGGGTTTCCCGTCTTAATATGGAAGTTAACCCAGTTTTTAGAAAGGTCTTAGCAAGGATCAACTGGTCATAGCGTGGTCGTGAATTGCTGTTTTAAAAAAAATCAATGTTTTGGAGCCACTGAGTTTGGACTAAAGCAGGGGTCTCCAAACTTGGCAACTTTAAGACTTGTGGACTTCAACTCCCAGAATTCCTCAGCCAGCAAAGCTGAATGTCCACAAGTCTTAAAGTTGCCAAGTTTGGAGACCCCTAAACTAAAGGGTCTTGCTTTGAGTTTATTCTTAATTATATAGGGGTTTACCAATGTATGTCATGATGCATTTTTAAAAAAACCCATAAACTCAACACGTGTAATTTGCCCCTTTAAGGCTAGAATAGAATATGTGTGAATTTGCAGAAGGCTATGAATAACATTGATGTGAGCTTATTATTTTTTTTTTTTCCTCCATTCTAAAACGTTTATATTTAACTATGGGTGCCTTTCTTTTGTGTACAGGCGGTTCACACTTTTGTCTACTCTGAGGTATGTACTAATCCAACTGAAGTCCTGCCTTCTCCACCCTACCATCATTATTCAGGGATAATCTTCAAGCGTGAGAAACGTTTACTGTGACTTTGGTACCATATTTTGTAATAAACCGAAGGGCTTCGTCTTTCCTATTATTATTATTATCTTCTTCTCTGAATGTCGTGCACCCGTTGGGGACAATCAAATGCAAGGCAATTGTTTAGGCCCGTAATGGCAAACCTATGGCACTCTACTGGTTTCCAGCGCTCACATGCGCACCGGTCTTCGCAGGCACTGGAAAGTGGCCAAAGAACAGGCTGTTTTAGGGGGCTGTTTTGGGGTCATTTTTAGAAAAACAGCTGCCAAAACAGCCTGAAAATGGCCAAAAACCAGGCATGTGTGCGCCAGCCAGCTGGTCTTCAGATTTCCAGCATACGCATGCATGCGCCTTCCGATTTGGGCACTCGGTGCCAAAAAGGTTCGCCATCACTGGTCTAGACGCTGGTAGCACAAGTCCATAACCAGTTTAAAAAATCTTTTGTGACTTCCAGTTAGGGCAGAAGTCTTCAAACTTAGCAGCTTTAAGACTTGTGGACTTCAATTCCCAGGATTCTCCAGCCAGCTATGCTGGCTGGAGAATTCTGGAAGTTGAAGTCCACAAGTCTTTAAACTGCCAAGTTTGAAGACCTCTGAGTTAGGGGAATTCTACATTTCTTTCACCACACCACCACCCACTCCCTGATGTGTAAATCACTCAGATTTACACTGGGGTTTTTTTCTGGTGTGATGTCCCTCATTCTAAAGGCCACACTTTTCCATTTTGGTAGTACGTTCCATGCAAAACTGAGCTGTTTCTGAGAAGTGGGTTGCATTTGTTTCCGGGTTTGAAGTAAAAGTAAGACAGACTTAATCATTAAAAGCCACAGACTTCTGTCTCGGAGGCTGCTTCTTTTAAGGGCTTACCTACGGGCACACACCTGGAAGCAGTTAACCTCTGGAATCCATTATTTTTACCGTTTCTAAATTAGATGTTGCCTTTTGCCAAGAATCTTGAGTTTTGCAAGCTGTAAAACGGTTGGTGAAAAAAAGGGAAACGCCTCTTAAGTTTGATGGACAGTTGGACTTTATTTTATCATTAAGAGCTAATGCCATATTTATCCTTTGGAAATCCTAAAGCGGCCCAGGGACTTCCGATACATTTCTCGAAGAGTAGTCTTGCCACGGGGAAGGGCCCAAACTCTGCATAGTTCAGAAACATCATAATGGCACATGTATACATACTTTTAATTCATTTCTTTGCCAGGGGTTTCTTCTGTGTAGATGAAAATCAGTCTATCTGGTAACATGACTTCTAAAACGGACTCCAAACCGCTTTACAGGTAGTACTTAAAACCTGGCTTATGCCACCAGTGTGCTAATCCACTGTATTTATCAAAACTTGCTTTTTATTCTTTTTTTTTTCTCTATTGTAGAAGCATGCCTGGCCGAACGTATTATACAGCTCTGCGTTTCTTCGATAACCAAACAGAGCTCCTTACCGAGGGAAACAAATAAAACGTTTTGATAGCCAGATAAAATTAATTGTCTAACCTACCCAGTGAATCTTGCAGGCGATTTATATTGCTTTTAGGACGTGGTTAAGATTTTTACTTCTTTGCCTTAACCGTTTGTTGTAAGCTTATTCTCATGACCCTAACCATCTTCTTAAGGACTGTAATTGACATTTAATTTAACAGAAGGGACCTTTCAAGTCAGCTAGCCCAACATCTGCCTCTACCTAGGATTGAACTCGCAACCTCCTGATTCTGAGGCAAGAGGTCCACCTCTAGACCACAGCAGCTGGGCAGCTCCTATCTAAACTCAATTTGTTGTGATTGCCACATTACTTGTATACCAGCCAGCCTTTATTTATTACGTTTAACCGTAAAAACCAGCTCTAATTCTCCCCGCTAGCTCAGTCCTAAAAAATCCATATTGTACAGCACTTGCCTATATAACATAAGCACATCTATTCGGCCACATTTATGTTGCTGTATATTGTTTGGTTAACAACTTTTTTTTTGTAACCCAGTGCAGAAATATGACATGATCTTTAGCCATCTAAGCCCTGTTTCTATGGGGGGTTTTTTTCTGATAGAGCCACAATGTTTTTTAATCTAATTGCCTTCATTCCTGCCCCAGATTGTTCTCTTCCAAGCACACTTGGAAAAAGGAAACATGGGGTGAGGGGTGGGGGCGGGGTGTTTTGTAAAAAAACAGATTTGAAGACAGAGCATTCGATTGTAACGATGCCGACTAGCCAGGAAACGGGTCGTATAAAAAGACAATTGACTTTGAATTTATACTCCGCGGAGTTGTGTTCCAGTTTGAATAGCCTGGATGAGTTGTACAGTTTGTCCTTTGTCCAAGGAAGCCTCCGTCAAGGCGCGTCAATTCTGTGTAACTTCCATCATCTTGGCCAGGGGCCAAGAGGAAACTCGGTGTGGTGCCAATCCCACAATGTAGAGACAATCCACCTCTAGACGGTTTTACATCAGAATTGTTTTGGTGTAAAGCTTTCAAGAACGGTTTTGGAAACGATGAGAAGGTGTTTTGTTGGAAACACCTTCTCGGTAGTCCTCGGCTTACAGAGGTTGACTTAGTGACTATTCCAAGTTACGCTGCCACTGGGGGAAAAAGGGACTTAGGATCTTTTTTTCACACTTACGACCATCGCAGCATCCCCGTGGTCACGTGATCAAAATTCAAACCCTCGGCAACTGGTTCATATTTATGACGGTTGCAGCGTCCAAGGGTGACATGATCCCCCCCTTTTTGCGACCGATCTTCTGACGAGCAAAGCCAGACTCACTTAACAACCGGGTTGCTAACTGAACGGCTGCAATGGTTCATTTAATAACTGTGGCAAAAAAAAAAGATCTTAAAATGGGGCAAAGCTCACTTGCCGATTGTTTCACTTAGCAACGGAAACGTTGGGCTCAACTGTGGTCGTAAGTCGAGGACTACCTGTAAAAAGATCTCGGCTATAGTAAATCTTCCTGTTAAGCTTCCTGAAAGCAAATGTGGTGTATCCTTTGAGAAGGACACGCTTAACCACCGTGGCCACTTTTAAAGCAGTATTTTACAATCTTAATAACTTTTAAGAAGTCTGGACTTCAACTCCCAGAATTCCCCAGCCAGCTTTTCCTTTTCACAAAACTTCAGATTGTTCATCGGCCCTCAAACATTTATAGGTGAAAACTATTTACTACTCCGATTAATGGGGCTATCACTAATGCGAGCAAATTAATCAATGGAATAACTTGTGGATGCTCTTTTATCACTGGAGATTTTTGAAAATAGACTGGACAGTGTTTTGACTGGGATGTGGGTATAAGGGTTAGACTAGAAGACCTCTAAGGTCCCTTCCAGCCCTAGGACTATAATTCTATTATTATTATAATACTAACATTGATCTCTTGGACCAGCCCATACGCCTCTGAGGTCAACACTGACCACTTTGGAGAAGCCCAGACCAACGAAAGGTTTTTCTGAGTCTTCAGCCTCAAAACAGCATCCCATCTTAAGAACTTGTATGAATATTGGGGTGCGGGGACGACAGACAGGGGTTCAAGCCTTAATTTTCTAAGCTCAACGTCGTCCAGATGTGTTGTCCTCAAATTGAAACGGTTGTACCGCAACCTCTGTCGCTATCTGGAACTCTCTGCGCTTTTCAATCGTTCTGTTTTATACACCTCGTCGAAAAGGGAAATCTCTTGACTTTTTGTGGCCTCTTTTACAGCGACCCTGTCTTTTCATGAAAGTTGTGTTATTAAAATTATCGTGGTGTAAAAAAAAATGTAACGGCTTTCGTTTTGAATCGGCTGTTTTGTACATAACGGAATTTTGTAAATGCATTAAAACGTGATTTGTTATTACTGTGCCTTAGACTCTGCCAAACAATTTAAATTCCGCCGGGGAGCGGGCAGTTGCGATAGATGGGACAGCAACCAGTGGCCTCTCTTAGAAATAACACAGCCTGCAGATATATTTTTTTTTTTAATATAGCCATGATTACAACGAAGTCACATCATCAGTGCAAACCCCACTCCCTTCTGGCACTGATGATGTTACCTAGCTGGGTCATGAAACCTCTGCAAGAAAACCAAGCACAGAGAGCCCCAAGGACCCTACAATTAAATCCCGAGTACAACTTACTCTCTTCTGTTGGTGCAGCACTTCTAGCATTTCAGTAGCTGGCATTGCAGCCAGAAATCCTCTCAATTGAGAGGCATTTCATGCTTTAGTACTAGATTCTACAGATGGTATCTGGTAAGTCAATTTTCTGTTATAAGAGATGTAGACCCTGGCCTACATCTGAGCCCCCTTTCCTTGATGAAGTGGTTTTCTCTTCTAGACCTTTGACAACTTTAAACGCTGCGAAGAGAAAAGGGAGTAGGTTGCTCACTCCAGCTCATTGCTCTATGCTGGTGTGCCAAGCTTTTGATTCAAATACTATATCACACCATCTCCATCCATAAATATATATATGTATCTCCCTCCCTCCCACCCTGTGGTGCTTTGTGGAAGAAAAACTTCAAATAATCCTAAATTGGCTGAGCAGGATTTGCATTCTGCCTTTCGCCTAGAGCACCCCAAAGGCAATTAATACTTTTTTTTTTAAGGAATAGAGATTGTGAAACAAATGGCAGCGTTTTTATTCGGTCACCCTTTCTGAACGCAGCACGGCCATCTGTTTGCAAAAGGAATATGAGTTTTATATGCAGCAAGATGTGTAAAATTAATGGGTTGAACAGAT
The DNA here is from genome assembly GCA_030761175.1 of Masticophis lateralis. NCBI lineage: Eukaryota > Metazoa > Chordata > Lepidosauria > Squamata > Colubridae > Masticophis > Masticophis lateralis. Next base: position 3,071,835 of record JAUDYJ010000013.1, on the reverse strand, counting down.
GGGGGGAATTTGGAGGATTGCTTCTTTCCCCCCCCCCCTCCTTCCTTTATTCCTTCCCTCTAATTTTTCCTTCCTTCCCTCCTCTCATTTCCATCTCCCTCCCTTCCTCCCTCCTTCCTTCCTTTCCTCTCTCCTTCCTTCCTTTTTTCCTTCCCTCTAATTTTTCTTTCTTTCCTCTCATTTCCATCTCCGTCCCTTCCTCCTTCCTTCCTTCCTTCCTTGCTTACTTACTTACTTACTTACTTACTCTCATTTCCATCTCACACCCTCCCTCTTTCCTTCCCTGCCATAGTGGCACAATGATTAGAATATTTCAGGCTAATTCTGCCCACTGCCAGGAGTTCAATCCTGACCGGCTCAAGGTTGACTCAGCCTTCCATCCTTCCCAAGGTGGAAGCTCCCACAACTTCCGAAAGCAACTTCTGTTCCACTGGTTGATTGTTCTCACTGTCATAAAATGTCTCCTTATTTCCAGGTTAAGTCTCTCCTTGTTCAGTTTCCATCCATTATTCCTTGTCTGGCGTACAGGTGCTTTAGAAAATAGCTTGACCCCTTCCTCTCTCTGGCAGCCCCATAAATATTGGAAAACTGCTATCATGTCTCCCCTGGTCCTTCTCTTCACTAGACTTTGGATCTTGCACTAGCCTAAGTCTCCTGCCTGCCCGGCCAAGTTGATTATAGCATCTCTGGCTCCCCTCTGTTGCAGAGATTGGCGTTTCCTTTTATTTCTCCTTTAATATCTCGCTTGAACGCCTGGGTGATGCATAAGACCATTTGGGTGATATACCATTTAACTGATGTCGAGGGAGGTCCAGGGGAAATAAAGGTGTGTAAAATGAGGACCCAGATTGTTGGGGGCAAGAGGCTGACTCTGTAAACTGCTTAGAGAGGGCTGCGAAATGGTATATAAGCCCAAAGGCTATGGCTATTGCTATTTATCCACCAGAGTGATTCACTTAACAAACGGTGGCAAGAAAAAGTCGTAAAATGGAGCAGAGAGCTCACTTAACAAACGTTTCGCTTTGCAACGGAAATCTTGGGCTCAATCAATGGCGGTCGTACGTCGAGAACCACCTATGTGGAAGAAAGCACCCATTTGGCTTTTCATGCACGAGAGGCATTTTTTCAGCCTGGTGCCAAAATTGAACTATGGGGAAGCCTGAGGCAGATGCCTGCCCCAATCCAGCATCTGTTTTTTTGCAAAGAGATGCCAGATAGATTCTCCTCCCTTTGGGGGGAGGAAACCGGTTGCTATGGCAACAACAAATCCCCCCCCCCAAGTTCTGCAAACCCTTTTGCTAACTGATGGAGGAGGTGCAAGCTTATTTTTTGATCCGGCTTCTCTGTTCTTCCCTGATTATTATTATTTTTAAAAAAATCTAATCAAAACTATTTATTTCTAAAATACTCTTTTCTCCTCTGCCTGCCTGCCTTGATCTTCTGTGCCCCCCTCTTCCCCCGCTGGCATTTTCCAAAAGAATAGATCGGCTTGCCGATTTTTGTTTTCTTTCTTGCAACGAGGAATGCGTGTGACCTGCAGCTTTTAAGGTCTGCCACAGAAGCAATTAAAACAATATTTAATCAGCTGGGGGTTTGGGGGGGGCGCTAGGTCAGCCTCCGTGATTTCTTTCCCGTGAGAGATAACATGGGGTTGAAAGCAAGGAGTCCAAAGATCCGACAGGTGGTTTTATATTTGTCTTTTTTCAAAGTTAAGCTTATTGTTTTCTTTTTCAGATATTTAGGCAGTATAAGATGCCCTGTGTATGTCTACACCTCATTGACTGCTATAGGGTAGCAGCTGTGTGTATTTGGCTATTTTAACGATAAAGTCTTCGGGTAGAGAAATCAGCGTTGAGAAATCGGGCTTTCCTAAATCCTGGTTTTAGGTCAGCCTCTTCACAAGGGCTAATTGAACATTTCCTTTAAAACAGGGTCCTTCGAAGGGAATCCTTCCTGAACTGGTTTCCCGTTTACATTCCCGATTTTAAGATCACTCGTGGGGGAGAAGGGAAAGAGCAACCCTTTCAAGATCTGGAATTCTAAAACCGCTGCGTAAAATCAAAAGCTTCATTGTGGGAGAAGTGGGAGAAATCTGCTTTTCAAACCAGATTTTTTGCGTCCCAACCGTTAAGCAAAAAGGTACCTAATCAGTGGTGGATTGCTACCGGTTCGCCACGGTTCGAGCGAATCGGTAGTAGCGGCAGGAGGCTCCACCCACCCATCATCAAATATGATCTGTGCATGCACAGAGGTGGCACGCATGAACGAACTGGTAGCAAAGTTAAGTGAAACCCACCTAATAATATCCTACTTTTTCCAGACTCACTCACTCACTCTCTCTCTCCCTCCCTTCCTCCCTCTCCTCTCTCTCTCTCTCTCTCTCTCCTGTCCCACGAGCAAGTTCAGGCCAAGTGGGGCATTTTCTGGACAACAAATGTGTTAACAGGTGAAATGATAACAGGTAGGAAATCTGATGCACCCGGCAGAAGACGGCAGAATAACGGGGGTTTCTCTACGCTCCTCTTATGAGAATGCTACACAGCGTGGATTTGGTTCCCCATCCCAAATTTCCACTGTCAAAAAAAAAATCGAGTTATTACATAACTTGCAAGACGATTACATAAATATGTAAAGCTGTCTCCTGCAGAGCTTGTTTGCATTTGTGTGTGTGTGTTTTTCCCCATGGTAGCAGGCTCGCCGTGTTTGATAGGGATCTTGTCCTGACCTGCAAATTGCAATAATTGAAACGAGACTCACGGCTACTACTACGTCAAGATCCCTACATTCTCCCTTTGTAGATGAAAGAGAGCCTCGCCCTCCCCACCAGGAACTCCCGAAGGAAAGATAAGAACAGATGTATTTTATTGCGCTTGGGAAATTCTTTTTCATCCGAGGAAACAATAAGAATGTGCAGTTGAAAAGACGAGGCGTCATCCAAGAAACGAGACTTCACCAAACCTACAGAGGAATCCATCGCTGGATTTTTTTTTGTTGTTTTTTTGTTTTTTTTAAAAAAAATGGGTTGCAAAATGTCTCAAGAAGCTAACTCTCCTCCCACCTCCAATGGTGAGGAGAAGATTCCCCTCTGGCCAGTTTTCTGGAGTTCAGTTTCCTTCTTAAGGAGGAGAATTTGTCTCCGAGAACTTTCCTCAGCCCAGGGCTGTCGTTGGGGAAATGGAAATCTATCCGCTTGTGGGGCAGCTGGCCTGTGAACATCTCCCATCGGGCCAGGGCATCCACAGTCTTGTCCAGTTGCTGGATTTCGTCTTCCGACACATCCTTTTCGAGAGCCATGATGCACATCTCGAGCCACCGTTTGTATTCCTTGATCATGTCTAAGGGTTTGGGGGTGCCGCTGCCCCTGCCCAGCTGTTCTTGGTCTGGGGCGCCGGCCAAAGATGTTGACTGTTCATCCAGGTCAAGATCCTGCAAGGTGGATGCAGCTTGGCTGCACGTGTCTGGGGTCAAGGGCTCCGAGAGGAAGGTGATGGCCTCGGAATCGTTCTCACCACCCATCCCCGAGTCTGCACTGGGGGGCCAAATGTCCTCTGATACTGAGAGATCTGTCACATCTTGGCTGAGCCAGGTGGATGAAATCGTCTGCATCCAGGCGTAGAGTTTCTGTACCCCAAATTCACACACACCCCCAAAAAAAAACACACAAGGTGGAACTTTCTGTTGTGGTTACAAACATTGTGCAAGCAATCGTTTCTCTGCATTGACTACAACCAGGGGTGGAATTCAGCCAGTTCACACCTATTTGGGAGAACCAGTTGTTAATTTTCTAAGCAGTTCGGAGAACCGGTTGTTGGAAGAAATCTCCTCCCCCCCACCACCACTTTACAGGGCTAATCCTGTAAGGAAGGCAGGAAGGAAACATTCTGCCGTTGGTTCTAGCCTAATCTTTATTGCCCTGTTTACAGAAACTGCCTCTCTGGTTAATCCTTACTACATTGTAACAGCTAAGGCGAAGCGCCCATCGGCGAGAGTGATGTTGAGTTGGCTACGCCCACACGGTCACATGACCACCAAGCCACGCCTACCCAGCTGATCATTAGGGCAGAGAACCGGTTGTTAAATTATTTGAATCCCACCACTGCCTACAACTATGCACCCAATTTTGTAAAAAAAATTAATAATCTAGCAACCTTTGTGGGGAGGGGAGAAACCTTTTCTGGTTTTTTAACAGCTGTCAAAGTGATTCTGAAACCGTCTGCATCCAGGGGCAGAGTTTCTGTACCCCAGATTCCGCTCCCTTCAAAAAAACAAACATGCAAAAGGGTTTCTTTCTGTTGTGATTACACAGCATTGTGCAAGCCATGATTTCTCTGCACCGTCTATAAATATGCACCCAATTTTGTAAAAAAAAAAAACACAAAACACAAAACAAAAGCTAACCATCTATGGGGGGGAAAACACTTTCTGGTTTCTTAACAGCTGTCAAAGCGATTCTGAAACCGTCTGCGGACAGGCTAAGTTCCCACCAACTTGAAAGAAGTGAGAGAGCTGAAAAGGAAGTTCCAGGCATTAGTCCTGCAAGGCAGGAATTTCCAAGTTGAAGCAACCCAGTGACAGAGTTGGAAAATATCTTTGGCTGCTAAATTCATCCAGTCTTCTAATTTAAGGCAGAAATTTGGGATCGATGCCCCCCCAGTGAAAACATGACCGCTCAATACTTCAAATGGTGCATCCATAACACAAACTCTGAACTGAGTGGCAAATAAGACTGTGATCCTATAAATGTCAGAGCCGGTATCCGTGATGGTTAAACCGTTTTGCTCACACCTGGCTGAACTATAAGATGTGATTCGATGCATTTTCTTCCAGACCTCTTCCACTCCCCAACTTCCTTTCCCCTCCCGTGTGGCCAATTTAGTCTGCAAGCAGGCAGCAAAGAACTCCTCTTGGCTTCTCCAAATCTTTCTCTCCACCCAAAAGTTGTTTCTGGCCTAGGCATGATTTTTATTGGGATTTATTTTTAAGGATTAGGCCAATGGGTTTAATATGTTTTTAAAATGTGTTTTTTTTAAATTTTGTACTTGGACTTGTTTTACTGTTGGCTGTGCACCGCCCTGAGTCCTTCGGGAGAAGGGCGGTATAGAAATTAAATAAAATCTAAAATAAATCTAAATTCTTGTGCTACGGTGGCGCAGTGGTCAGAGTGCGGTACTGCAGGCTGCCTCTGCTGCCGGCTGACTGCAATTTGGCAGTTCAAATCTCACCAGGCTCAAGGTTGACTCAGCCTTCCATCCTTCTGAGGTCGGTAAAATGAGGACCCAAATTGTTGCTTGAGAAGGAAGGAAAGAAGGAAGGGAGGGAGGGAGGGAGGGAGGAAGGAAGGAAGGAAGGAAGGAAGGAAGGAAGGAAGGAAGGAAGGAAGGAAGGAAGGAAGGAAGGAAGGAAGGAAGAGTTGTTACAATGCAGTGTTGCAGGCTATCTCTGCCCACTGCCACGAGTTCGATCCTGACCAGTTCAATGTTGACTCATCCTTCCAGCCTTCTGAGGTCGGTAAAATGAGGACCCAAATTGTTGCTTAGGAAGGAAGGAAGGAAGGAAGGAAGGAAGGAAGGAACAGTTGTTACAATGCAGTGTTGCAGGCTATTTCTGCCCACTGCCATGAGTTCGATCCTGACCAGCTCAATGTTGACTCATCCTTCCAGCCTTCTGAGGTTGGTAAAATGAGGATCCAAATTGTTGCTTGGGAAGGAAGGGAAGGGAAGGGAAGGGAAGGGAAGGAAAGGAAAGGAAAGGAAAGGAAAGGAAAGGAAAGGAAAGGAAAGGAAAGGAAAGGAAAGGAAAGGAAAGTTGTTACAATGCAGTGTTGCAGGCTATCTCTGCCCACTGCCATGAGTTCGATCCTGACCAGCTCAATGCTGACTCATCCTTTCATCCTTCTGAGATCGGTAAAATGAGGACCCAAATTGTTGGGGCCAAAATGCTGACGCTCTAAACTGCTTAGAGAGCGTTGTAAAGCACTTCGAAGCGGTATATAAGTCTAAGCGCTATTGCTATTCTTCCAGTCTTGACCAAAGGCCAACTTTACTTGGAACAGAAAACTGGTGGCAGACACCCAGGCTGAGTCTACTGACAAAAGGCCACCAACTGTGAGGACTCTCTGACCTCCCTGATAACACATCTCAATTCTTCTGGTGGGCTTTTGGAGCTGCTGGACTTGGCCTAGAGAAGAAGGGCCACGCCACCTCTTATACTTAACTCACCCTGTAGCGCTCAATGAGTTTGAAGCCCACCACATACTGCAGCTTCCGGAGACATATTGGACATGGTTCCAGCGGCCGCAGCAGGATCTCGTCCAAGCTGAGGGCCCCTTGCATGATGCACTGAAGCCAACGGCAGTTCCCCAAGCCGATCAGATGACAGATCTCGTGACACGTGACCTTTCGTAGGAAAAATTAAGAATCCATCAAGTCGAACAGGCAACTGTCTCCCTGCCTAGGGTTCAATTCCCCGGCTTTTCCTCCCGTGTCCCTATTAGTTTTAGCTTAGTTTACTTTATTGTCATTGCACCTTGTAGGACATGTACGAGGTGTACATTATAATTATAAAAGCAAAATCCAAACACACAACCTTCACGTGCTATAGAATTGAACTGAAAACCCTTGATATTGCATTAATATTGCACTATACAGTAGAGTTCAATATATACTGCTCTGTTTCTCAGCCTATTTGTCCTTGTTTTTATTGTCCTGTACTGTCTGCCAGATGGTAATAGTTAAAAAATAAAAAAAGGGTGCCCAGGATGAGATGGACCTTTAAGAATGTTTTGAATTTTCTTAAGGCAGCAGGAGCTATAAAACTCTTCCAAAGAGGGGAGGGGGCAACCAATGATCCTCTGGGCAATGATGTTGACCCTCTGGAGTGGTGTCCTATCTGCCACTGTGCAATGGGCAAGCCATACACAGGTGCAGTAAATTAAAATACTCTCTATGACGATGCTGCATTGAATGACAAATACTCCATCGCGTATCCTTGTCAAACCTTCACATCCTTCCATTTGGGTGTTTCGAAGAGTTAATAAAGTTCATAAAGGAACAGAAAAGTATGGAATCCTGCCCGTTATTATTGATTCAGGGTTGTGCAAGACTGAGTCTTATATGATATGATCTGGAGGGGAAGGGGGGATCTTTAGAAGCATCTGCCATATTATTATCTGAAATGGTCCAGGGTCTCCTGCTTTCGCAGGGGGTTGTACTAGAAGACCTCCAAGGTCCCTTCTGATTCGTTTTATGTTCTGTTCTCCAAAGGACCCGAAGGCAGGACAAGAAGCAATGGATGGAAATTGATCAAGGAGCGAAACAACCTAGAACTAAGGAGAGATTTCCTGCAAGTTAAAACAATCAGTGGAATGGCTTATCTCTAGAAGTTGTGGGTGCTCCATCCCTGGGGGATTTTAAGAAAAGATTGGACAGCCATTTGTCTGAAATGGTGTAGGGTTTCCTTTTTGAGCAGGGGTGGGATCAGAAGACCTCCAAAGTCCCTTCAAACTCTGTTATTTGGTTGTCCCTAAATACACCATCAAAGGGTGAGAATTGGCTATAGAACAGGGATGGACAACCATCAACTTTATGAACTGGACTTCAACTGGCTCAGGAATTCTGGGAGTTGAAGTCCACAGGTCATAAAGTTGACATTGTGGCCAACTCCTGCTGTAGAACCTCCTACAGCTGTTGCCTTCTTGACCTTATCTGAACAACCTTGGACCGTTGCCAATGAGAAAGCCAATGATGACCGTTGTATCATTGGCTTTCTGAACACCCTAGTTTGGCCTTCGGGGATCCCTCTCAAAAAAGTCCATCGTCCCATCCAGCCTCACCTAAAACACTCCAAACCTCAGGAGGCCATTCCAGCAGGCCACATTGCAGAGATCTTTCCCACCGTGAGAAGTCTACACCAGAGCGTGTAGACTTCCAACTCCCAGAATTCCCCAGCCAAACATGGAGCAGGGGCGTCCAATCTTGCCAACATTAAGACTTGTGGATTTCAACTCCCAGAATTCCCAAGCCTCCCTTAAAAATCTCCAAACCTCAAAAGGTCATTCCAGCAAGCCACGTTGGTGAGATCTTTCCCGCCAGGAGCACGAGAAGTCTACACCAGAGCCTGTCTCTTAACTATTTTTGAACCCACTCTGGCTCGTGTGCTCCTCACCTTGCAACACTGAAGCATTTCCAACATGTTGAACAACAAGGTCTGCTTCTGGGCTAGTTCCACTTCTTCGTCACGAGCTTCCTGTTGGCGTGGAGATGGATTGAAAGCCGGGTGAGCCACCTGGGGGAAATCACTGGAAAATCTGGCAAAGCTGCAGACACCCACTTCTACAGAGAGAGAGGAAACCAAGGGTGAGAAAGGTGGGTTGTATTTCCCGTAGGTGTGTCATCTCCTGTACGCAACCATCAAGGACAGACTTCCTGTGCCGGATTGAACCATCTGTTTCAAGCAGTTGGTCCTTGGGCCATTTTAAATTGATTTCTAGCGCAACAGTACATTTGACAAGATGAGCCGCGAGGTAATTCCACACACAATGGAATGAAAGTGAATCACAGTTGGATTAAGTTTGGTTTCAATGATCAGGCCTTCTTCAGCTTTTACCCTTTCAAGGATATCTCGGCTCACAGCCAAGGAATAAATAACAAACAAGCTGGTTATAAAAAAGCAGAATGAAGTTTGGGCTAAGGCTCGATCGGCATTTAAAATCTCAATCCAGTAATAACTTTTTATATATTGCTGAACTGGTATTAATTAAGGAGATCGGTCCTAGGTAGAGGCAGATATTTCTCTCTCTGGGCACGATGAGAAATACATCTTCTAAAAAAAACTCCGCCTTGGCGACAGGAAGGGCATCTGGCCAGTAAACACTCAGCTCCATTCAGTTGTCCAGACTCTACCACACAAGGGATTATGCGGTCATTAAAAGAAGATGATTTTTTTCATCTCTCATTTCTGCCAGCTTTTAATCCGTGCCCAATATCAAAAAGGGGAGATGGAGCTAAACCAGCTGTGCCTCAGTGATGTCTCTGCGACAGTATAGTTTAGTGCAAACGGTAGAATTATTCCATAGCAGAAGAGCTGCCGAGATCTCTGGATGCAAAGTTTAGAACTAAATGTGCTTTTTATTATTATTATCAACCATTCAAAAATAGATTGGTAGCGGTGGGGAAAAAAGAGTTTCATTTGTCCCTGTGTTTTGGATCTGGCTTCCTCATGCAATTGAGGTTCCCTGTGGAAGGAGATTTGGCAGTGAAGAGAATGAACAATAGAGAGAAGGGACAAGATAACCGAAGCCAATCGAGTCCCTGGTGTTTTTTATCTGTAGAATAAAAACAGGATGGAACGTCTTATGAATGAACTTCTGTGGGGGAAAGAGTTTGGGAGAGAAGAAAGTGGCATCACTTGAAGGCTCTGGAGGGATTGGTGGCATCGTGATCGTTTCAGGATGGAAACGTTGCTGGTGATGCCATGGAAAGATATCCATGGTGTTGTGTTTGTCTCCTTTCACAGATTTCTCTGGTCAGAAATTTTGCTAGGGCCAATTTCTAGCATAGTTCTCAGTCTTGAGAAGACAATCTTCTCTAATCTCTACAACCTTTTCTATGGGGACCTCCAGGCCAACACTTCAGAGATGGTATTCAGCAGGTTCTGATAGGTTCTGGAGAACCGCTAGCGGAAATTTTGAGTAGTTCGGAGAACCGGCAAATACCACCTCTGGCTGGCCCTGCCCTCCCGCTCCCGCCGTTCCCTGTCCTATATTCCTATGTCTTTTTTAGTTCAGCTGGTTCGCATGGCAACAGCTCAGCTCACCAGCGCTGACATCAAGGGCGATGTTTGAGTGCTGCGCTCTCATCCAACCGGTGGGAAAAGATTTGGAATCCCACCACTGCAACACTTGTAATATTAAGAACGCCTTGGAATTTTAGTGCCCAATGAAGCACGATTTATCACATTCTGTGAGAAAGGAGCCTGAGTAGCGTAGGGGGCTAATGCCTCCTACTAAAGGCAGCAATTAACATCCAGCTGCCTGTAATTCTGTGAGTTCAATCCTAGCCAGGCTCAAGGTCGACTCAGCCTTCCATCCTTTCTAAGATAGGTCAATTGAGGACCCAGTTTGTGGGGGCAATAAGCTGACTTTGTATAAATATATACAAAAGTATGAAGGCTATTGCTTAATGCATTGTAAGCCGCCCTGAGTCTCCGGAGAAGAGCGGCATATAAATCAAAAAATTTTTTTTAAAAATTGAAGTAAGAAACCACGTTTTTGAAGCTCTTTCTACCTCCCCTCATCAGACAGGGCAGGGAAGAGTTTCTGGATCTCCCTCTTATCTCAGAAATCTCATCCCAACAGCGTACGCCTTCGACTCGACCTTTGGAAGGTTGACCCAATCCAGAAGAGGACCAAGATATCAAACAAACCTTGGCCTGGCAAGAACTTGCCAAAGGTGAAACTCCACGTCTCGCACGGGTAGAGGTCAGCGAGGGTGAGGCCCAGGACGCAGAGAGCGTCCATCGGCTTGTTGTTCTTCAGAAAGGTCAAGATGCCATCTAAAGGAGCAAACAGAAAATGACAGGATGGAATTACGCCTGAACGCAAGCCCCAAGTGTTGGAAATGCGGCCATAGCCAAGGTACCTTCTATCATATGTGGTGGACGTGTCCTGAAGCGAGGAAATTTTGGAAAATAATACAAAAATGGATTCAAGAAGTAATGGAGGAGGATATTAACTTCCTACCAAAAATTTACCTCCTGGGAGTACTAAAACAAGCATATGGGAAGAAGAAAAAATATTTGATTATCCACATTGTTACAGCTGCTAGACTCTCTTTTGCAAAATATTGGAAGGAGAAAAGTTGTCCAACTGAGGAACAGATAGTTAATAAAATATTAGAATACGCAGAAATGTGCAGACTAACACATGTATTAAATGAGAAGGAGGTTTCAGAGTTTTACACGATATGGGATTTGTGGTATAGGTGGTTGGAGAATAAATGCAAAAGTTAATTATCAAGGAGGACAACGCTTGACTGTTAATTTAAGTTATGTATCATTATACTATAGTTCAAAATATATAAATTCCATAAATATTTAATGTATTAATTGTTAATTATTTTTATAGCCTATTGATTACCACATTTATAATGCAAATGGTGTGATTGCACGTTGCCGATCCGAATAAGATTAAATTGTAATGTATTCTTTATTCAATAAAAATTTATTTAAAAAAAAAAAAAAGGAATTACGCCTGAAACTTTGGAGGTTGGGTTGGATGTACTGTTGCGTGCTTGCTTTTTTCATTTTTAGGTTTTTTTTTCAACACAAAGAACAGTCCGGCCTACTTTGAGATGAGTCAGACAAAAGGCTGTTTCATACAAAGGAGAGCGTCTTCAAAATGAATGGAAAGAAGTTCTAGGAAATGAAAGTTGCAGCACAGTTGTGCTGTAACGAATTCAAGCAGGCCACCAAGGGCCCCATATCCTTCTCTTCTCTGCAAATCCCTCTCCCCTCTAGTACTGATACTAGAGACCTAGATAGGTCGCGAAAGGTCTCCAAGAAAACAACCAAGCTCAGAGAGCACTAAGGACCCCATCATCCTCCACTTCCAATCCACAAACTCCTGTCCCTTCTAACACTGATGATGTTCCCTAGTTGGGTAATGAAACATCTGCAAGAAAATAACTAAGCTTGGAGAGCACCAAGGGCCCCACGGTGGTTGTCCTCCTCCTCCTCCTCCTCCTCCTCCTCCCTACAAACCCCTCTCCTTTCTACCACTGATACCATTACCTAGTCAGGCCATGAAACGCCTGTGAGAAAACAACCAAGCTCAGAGACTACCGAGGACCTCGTCTTAACGTTCCAAATGACCTCACCATGATCATCCTCCCAGGTTGTCCACCGCACCACCTCACCTGTGTGAAGCTGCATCCTGTCCGAATCCTGATTGTGACGGTAACAGCAGTGGATGGCAGAGATGGAGACGGAAGGGAGGCACTTGACCCGGAGACCCAGAAAGAAAGACTCCACGCAGCTCCGGATGGAATCCAGGAGAGAGATTCCCACGGGCCCTTCGCTTAGGTCTGGGAACAGAAGCACCAAGTGACAGGGTCACGCGTTTTCACGTGTCGATTTGGGGGGAAAGGGAGGGGGGGCTTTTTTTCTTTGATGGGGAGTGAGGAAATTTATGTGTCAAGCATTGCATGTCAGAAGGCCCAAGGATCAGGGGGGAAATGATCCCGGTTCAGACCGGATCATCCGATCCGGTAGCGATGGCGGCAGGTGGTTTGGAGAACCAGTAGCAAAAATCCCTGCTCCCCCTCCCCCATGCCCAGCTGAGCTGTGCGATCATCAGAGGGCTTTTTTTTTACTTTTTAAAAAATTTTTATTGACATTTTTTTTAATAATTTTTTTTACTTTTAAAAGCATTTTTTCTTCAGCCGAAAAGTAAAAAAAAGAAAAGAAAGCCTGTTATGATCGTGCGGCTCAGCTGGGATCGTCAGAGGCTTTTAAAAAACATTTTTTCTACCACATGCTCGTAATATAAGCCGTACCCAAAAAATAAGCCCCAGTTAGTACCGTATTTTCTTAAAAATAAAACCTAACCAGAAAATAAACCCTGATGCAACAGGTTAAGGGAACCTCCTTGGACTCTGACTCTTAAGGAACACCATGGAGTGGAGTATCCCTGCAAAGGGCTGCCCTAAGAAAGCTGCTATTTTAAGAGAAGGCAGGTAAGTAGGCTCCTTCCTTCCTTCCTCCCACCTGCCTTCCGATCCATCAGCCGGCTTACCTATGGGTTGCAGGTAGATGTGCTTACGGCAAATCCGTTGTTTTTTCTTTAGCAACGTGTAGTAGAAGGTCTCAAAATCCTCCGGCGCGTCGGGGTGGCTGAGCAGCCAATCGAAAGCCGTCCTGATGAACAAACTGCAGAAAAGCGTCCGGCGTGGGTTGTAGGCTTCGGACAGGAAGAGTTTCTCGGTGCTAGAGAAAGCTTTGGCGTAGAGCTCCTGCAGGGCAGGATTGGTGGAAATCAGAGCATCCTTCAATGCCCGGGGCCCAAAGCTGAATTCCTGAGCATGTCTGCACTGCAACATCGCTGACAGCCGACTCTGGTTGGGAGGAACAAAGAGAAAAGCCGGTGATTAACCAGGTTACCCACACTTGGCAAAGAAGAGACTCGACTGCCATTTGTTCTGGAATGATCTAGAGCCGTGATGGTGAACCTAAGGCACATGTGCTGGAAGTGGCACACAGAGCCATCTTTTCTGGGTTCCAGTGCACCTCCCAACTGGTCTTCATGCGCACGGGAGCACTGAAAACTGGAGGAGCAGCTGCCCGGCACGTATGCGCGCACTGAGAATGCAGGAAACTGGAAGATCATATTCCCGGTGCACACATGCACACGGGGGCATGCATAACACAGGTGGCATGTGGAGCCATATCTGGGGGCACGCAAGTGTTGCCCTAGCTCAGCTCCAGCACGCATGCGTGCGCCGGCCAGCTGATTTTCAGGCCTTCCGGGCCCACTGGAAGTCGGGAAATGGGCCATTTCCAGCCTCCAGAGGGCCTCCGAGCGGTTGGGGAAGGCCGTTTTCGCCCTCCCAGGCTCCTAGAAAGCCTCTGGAGCCTGGGGAGGGCGAAAAATGGACCTACCTGGCCCACCATACCATCGCATGCCAAAAGCAGGGAGACTGTGTGTTGTGGGGTCATGTGTGCATGCGTGGGGGGGGGGCAGGGCAAATTGAATTATGGGTGTGGGCACACACGAGAGAGACACACCCACACCCCGTGCTCCCCCTGCTTTTGGCATGCCATGGCAAAAATGTTAGCCATCGCTATCCTAGTATATAACGAAAGGGAAAATAAAATTATATGTGTGTGTGTGTGTGTGTGTGTGTGTGTGTGTGTTTCTTTAAGCCAGGTTTTTCCTACTTAACCAAGATTTTTCTGCAACCTTGGTTATGTAGGAAAAACCTGGCTTAAAGAAAAACACACATAAAACCTACGAAAAGTAACAATACACACACACACACACACACACACACAGACAAAGGGTGGAACTGAACTGAATTTGATTCTGAAGCCTTTTCCCAGCAGGGCAAAAGAAAATATAAAATGTCATTAATGCCTCCCACGAAGACCCACACAAACACAACTGGAATACTGGTGAGCGAGGCTCTGCCACATTTAATGGTTAGCCTTTCCACCCAGGGAGAAGGCTGACGGGAAAATTTCCACCCCCGTAACGGAAAGCTCCCAGAATTACGGTGGCTATTAAAAAAATTTTGTAATTTCTATTTTCTCAAACTTTGGAAACGCTGATCTTCCACCACCTCACTCTTCCTCAGCATTGTCCTGTTTCCGGCTGTCCAACCGGGTCTCTTCCTTTCAAATAAGTTTTAACTGCCGTGCTGCCAAAAATTGCACATCGGGAAAACTTGTAGCCGTTCCCCATTCATTCATGAATAATTCTTATTTTTTGTGACTTGGCTCCTCTTTAGCAACTCCCAATGTGTGACAGGCTTCCCTGGATTATTCTGTTTGAAAGTAAGCATCTGGGCTATTCACAAACCTCTGGCGTACACCCCCACTCCTGCTCCCCCCCAACGAATAAAACATATACCGAAAGGATGACTGCAGACGCCTGTGGGGAGGTAAAATCCCAAACCAACCTCGGGGTTCCTTCTTTAGGAAAGACGGTGATGTTTCAACATGCTGGGGGTGAAAAGGCATTTTAATGAATTCTCTTAGCGCTTCGTCGTGCCATTTGGATTTCTAGTAACCGGTAAAATTAGGCTGTATTTCTGTACAGTGAAACATAATTGATCCAAGGCCCCTGTATGGAAGTGTTTTAATGGTATTGAAAATCTGTATTTTTTAAAATGGTTGTTCCTGCCTGCATAAAGTTCTTTACAAGCCACGCTTAATTGCCACTAGAAACCACGCAATTATGTGCACGAGCACGAATCCAATCAGCCAACCTTGGCTGATTTAAGAGGTTGGGTTTCAGTTCCCAGAATTCCCCCAGGCAGCATCCCAGAGGGGATCATTGCAACAGTCGTAAGTGTGAGGACTCGTCATAAGGCACTCTTCTCAGCACTGTCACAACTGTTGTGTTGTGTGAATCCGGCCAGCCGGAGTACAGTCAACAAACCATGATTAAATAAACCAGGGGTGAAATCCAGCAGGTTCTGACAGGTTCTGGAGAACTGGTAACGGAAATTTTGAGCAGTTCAGAGAACTGGCAAATACCACCTCTGGCTGGCCCCAGAGTGGGGTGGGAATGCGGATTTTGCAATATCCTTCCCTCAGAGTGGAGAGGGTATGGGGATTTTGTATGTCACTGCGTTTTTGTATTTACCAGCAGAGCTTTTATTTCTGAACTTTCAGACTTACCGTAGCTTGCCAAGTTCTTATCTCTGATCTACTGCACATGTCTACATTCCTTTCTCTTCTTCTCAAAAACTTTTCTTTGTTCTCCAGCCAGAGAAGTCAGGCTGGGGATCTTTGCCAAAATGTAACTAATGTAGATTAGTGAGATGTTTTATTTTCTTTACAATAAATATGAGTTTAATTAGAAAATGTATTTCGGTTTATTTTTCAAAGTATACACAAGGAGAACCCCACGATTCCACCTCTAATTGAGGACAATTTCCCCAAGCAAGATAATGGGGCTGATTGTCGCTCTGACAGTATCCTTCCCCTGGAGTGGGGTGGGAATAGAGATTTTGCAATATGCTTCCCTGCCATGCCCACCAAGCTATACCACGCCCACCAAACCATGCCCACAGAACCGGTAGTAAAAAAATGTGGATTTCACCCCTGAAATAAACCCTGTCAATGCAGGATGAGACTGATTTCCTTATTTTTGGGCACTGGAATGCCGAAACATCCCTTCTAAAGAGGCAGGAGTTGTATATATAAGAGAAAGAATAAAATCTGGTATTCCAGCATTCATAGATTAAGCTTCTTTGAAGCTTAGTTTAGAAGCTCTTGAAATGTTTCTGGAATCTTTTGCAAAATAGGAGCGAAAAGGAAGTTGATCTGGTCTGGAAAGAGTAGGAACAAATGACTTCTGTTTTAATGCTTTGGTTTCATCCAGACTGAGAAGGTTTCGCATCCTAATTCCTCTTATTCGCTGCTTCCCCCAAAAGACATGTGGGAAATGATTTTCAGATTCAATTTTTACTCCAATATGTTTATTTCCAGTCTGCATTTCTTCTGGCCTGGCTTCACAGATTTGGGGGTAGGGGTAAGAAGAGAGGAGACAGCCCACAGAGGATCACCCAAGAACTTCCTGGACGGAGTTAGAATTTAGCCCCCGATGTGATGACATCTTTGTAACATTCATCGGCACCCCACAAATGTGGGAGGGAATGCATGCAAAGCTAGGAAAGGCGGAGATTAAATTTAGTTCCACTTTGGAGTTGGGAGTATTTCTTAAATCTTCTGCAGGGACGAATCATTTTAGGAAGTAAATGGCTCTCAATCTAGGGCAGAGGTCTGCAACCTTAAACACTCAAAAGAGCCATTTGGACCCATTTCCCACAAAAAAGAAAACACCGGGAGCCACAAAACCCTTCCCGTGCCTGACTATTTCTTGAGAGGCCACAAAACTAGCAGATGTAGTTGAATTAAACGTTCTGTTTTCTTCTGAAACTTTTCTTTTCTTGGATTTATCCAGGGTTGGCCTACTGGGGGTTGAAAAGCTCAATAAATTGCATGCCGGCAGGTGTCACACATTGGTGGTTGTGACACATATTTTGAGTGACAGGGAGCCACAATAGAGGGGTGAAAGAGCCACATGCGGCTCCAGAGCTGCAGGTTGCTGACCCCTGGACTAGGGAATCAGATACTAATACTTGCTAGCTTTGGGGTCCTTGATGCTCTCTGAGCTTGGCTGTTTTCTTCCAGACGTTTCATTACCAAACTCGGTAACATGATCAGTGCTAGAAGGAAGGTCTGCTGTTTATTATCCCTTCTACAGCAACAGAAGTTGGACTTATATAGTGCTTTACAGCACACTCTGGGTGGCTTAAAATGTCAGCCTACTGCCCCCAACAAGATGGGTCCTCTTTTAAGTGACCTTGGAAGGATGGACCGCTGAGTCAACCTTGAGCCTCGTCAGGAACAAACTCCAGGCTGTGGGCAGAGTTTGCCTGCAATACTGCATTCTAATCACTGCACCACCAGGGCTCCTTCTTGCACTGATGAGGTTACCTAGTTGGGTCATGAAACATCTGCAAGGAAACCACCAAGGTCAGAGAGCCCCACAGATCAGCCCTGAGCTCCAAAGATTGTCTTCTATCCATACTGACTCCATCGTTGTGCATTTAGGGTGAATTCCAGATACTTTCAAGGCAGGGTGGTGGTGAAAGTGACCGTTTGGGTACCCTGCCTGTGCCCTATATGAGCAGTTCCACATCTGTCTCCAATATGTCCTTTCTTTCTTTAAAGCCCAACCTGCCTCAGCGCAGGGGTTGAATCAGAGGCTGCCATGATCTATTTAACCAACCCTGTATGGAAAGATGCTGGTTTGCTCCTTCACATCATTTCATTTAGATGAGTGGCAGTTTGGGGGAACAGCCTTCCTCCCTCCCTCCCTCCCTCTCTCTCCTTCCTTCCTTCCTTCCTTCCCCGCTCCTTCCCTCCTTCCCTCCTTTCCTCTCTTCTCTTTCTTCCTCATCTCCTTCCTCCCTCCCTCCATCTCTCCCTCCCTCCATCTCTCTCCTTCAGTTCCTTTTTTCCTTCCTTCCTTCCTTCCTTCCTTCCTGCCTTCCTGCCCCCCTCCTTCCATCCTTTCCTCTCTTCTCCTTCCTCCTCATCTCCGCCCTCCCTCCCTCCCTTTATCTCTCTCCTTCAGTTCCTTTTTTCCTTCCTTCCTTCTCCCCTCCCTTCCATCCTTCCATCCTTTCCTCTTTTCCTTCCTCCTCATCTCCTTCCTTCCTCCCTCCCTCCATCTCTCCTTCAGTTCCTTCTTTCCTTCCTTCCCGCCTCCCGCCCTTCCATCCTTTCCTCTCTTTCCCTCCCTCCTCATCTCCTCCCTCCCTCCATCTCTCCTTCCCTCCATCTCTCCCTCCCTCCATCTCTCTTTCAGTTCCTTCTCTCCTTCCTTCTTTCCTCCCTCCCTCCCTCCCTTTCCTCTCTTTTCTTACCTCCTCATCTCCTCCCTCCCTCCCTCTTTCCCTCCATCTCTCTCTTTCAGTTCCTTCTTTCTTTCCTCCCTCCCTCCCTCTCTCCCTCCCTCCATCTCGTTCCTTCAGTTCCTTCTTTCTTTCCTTCCTCCCTCTCTCTCCCTTCTTTCCATGCTTTGCAGGCTTGGAAAAGGGGAGGGAGGCTTGAGGAGTGGGGGGAAGCCCCTCTTTTGCCCACATCCCAGCCGTGCAGCCTCCCTCCTCGTGGGACTGACCACTCGCGCAAGAAAACAATTTATCTCCTGGCCCCGACGGCTCCCTTGCGCCCCGACGACAGCCAAAAGACCCGCCGCTCAAATCCCACACCCTCCCGTGCCGCCGGTGCGTTCCCTACCCGGGGATGGATGGGGGACCTCCCCAGGCGTTGGGCCAGGCGATGGGGGTGGGGGGCAGGGCAAGGCAAGAGTCTCAGCATCCTTGGGGCGTAGGGAAGGGGAGAGGCTCGCTCCACGGGGCCCCGCAAACTCTCCGACGCCCCGCAAACGCGACTCGCTGGTCGGTCTCTCCACTGATGCTCGACCTGCATCTTCCCTTGGGGGGTGGGGGGTGGGGTGTCGGTCAGCAAAAGGTCCCTCCGGATCTCACCCGGACCACTCCGTCCCTTTCTCCCCTGCCATCTTCCGCCTCCCTCCCTCCCTCTTCCCTTCCCCTCTAATCCTTCCTTCTTCCCTTCCTCTTCCCTTCCCCTCTATTCCTTCTTTCCTTCCTTCCTCCCTCCCTCCCTCTTTCCTTCCCCTCTATTCCTTCTTTCCTTCCTCCATCCCTCTTCCTTTCCCCTCTAATCCTTCCTCCCTCCCTCCCTCCCTCCTTCCCTCTCTCTTCCCTTCCCCTCTAATCTTCCCTCCCTCTCTTCCCTTCCCGTCTCTTCCTTCTTTCCTTCCTTGCTCCCTTCCTTCCTCCCTCCCTCTTCCCTTCCTCTCTAATCCTTCCTCCCTCACTCCCTCCCTCTCTCTTCCCTTCCCCTCTAATCCTCCCTCCCTCTCTCTTCCCTTCCCCTTCCTTCCTTCCTTCCTTCCTTCCTTCCTTCCTTCCTTCCTTCCTTCCGCAGCGGAGTCTCTCACCTTTGCAAGCGACCACGGCTGGGTCAGTTCAGCTTCGTTCCCTCCGTATCGCCACGGGGCAGGCAGGCTGCTGGGGTGGGGGGCGGGGGTCTTCGGCCGGCTGACCGGGCACGGGACTTCCCGCTCGGACCGCGGCTGGGCTGCGTGACGCCGCTGGCTCGCCTTTCTGCAGAGCTCGGCGGGCTGGCAAGCTCAGGCTGGTTGGTTGGGCGGATGGGGGGGGGGGGGGGCAGCACCGGAGGGAAGGATGCTTCCGAGCCCGTGACGTTGCGGAGCGGGGGGGGGGGGGCGACCTGCTTTTTTGGGGTGGGGGGGGAGAGTCGATCGAGGGAAGCCGGGGCGAAGTTCCCCCTGGAGGAAAAACAAGGCGCGGGGACTCCCCACCGCCGCTTTGGAGGATGCGGGGGTGGGGGTTGCTGGAGCGGGGCGGGGGTCGTGTGGATGGCTTTTCTCTGGCCCTTTTCCAGAGGAGGAAAGGCGGCTGGTGGTAAATACGTTTTCCATAAGGGTGGGGGATCCCCGGTAATTCCCCCCCCACACACACACACACCGTCCTTTCCACCTGCCCCGACAGTCCAGCTAGGCTGAAGGGAGAATCCTGCATCCAGTTTTGGTCACTATCAGTGGCGGATTAAGCCTCACTGATGCCCTAAGCACTGACAAATCGTTTGTTTTTTTTACAAATCTTCATTGGGGTTTCCCCCCCCTTTTTTTCTCAACTTTGTGGTGCCCCTTTGGGCCTGGTACCCTAAGTATGGGCTTAGTCTGCTTAATGGTTAATACACCACTGGTCCCCACCTTAAAAACAAAGATGTTTGTTTGTTTGTTTATTTATTGGTTCGATTTATATGCCGTCCTTCTCCGGAGACTCAGGGCGGCTTACAATGCGTTAAGCAATAGCCTTCATACTTTTGTATATTTATACAAAGTCAGCTTATTGCCCCCACAACTGGGTCCTTAACCCCTTCCCGATCCCCATCCCTTTAAAAAGATTCGAGTTCACCCTGGAGGGAGCCCGGAGTTCTTAAAAGTTACTCCCTCCATCTTCCCCTGGAAGATTTTTGTGGGGGGGGGGGGGGGGCTGTGGGGATGGGTATAATTCATTTTTATTTATTGCATTTATTTATTTGTCAAATATGTATAAGATAATAGATATAAGTATAAACATGATTATGAATAGAGGATAAGGCTACAAATAAATGGGGACAGTAGGACAGGGAGGGTGGGCACGCTGGTGCGCTTATGCACACCCCTTTACGGACTTCTTAGGAATGGGGTGAGGTCCACAGTAGTCAGTTTAAGGCTAAAGTTTTGGGGGTTTGGGGAAGAAATTACAGAGTCAGGTAGTGCATTCCAGGCATTGACCACTCTGTTGCTGAAGATGTATTTTCTGCAATTTGGAGTTTGGAGTGGTTTGCCTTGAGTTTGTATCTATTGTGTGCTTGTGTATTGTTGCAGTTGAAGCTGAAGTGGTCATTGACAGGTAGGATGTTGTAGCAGATATTTTGGTGTTCTACGCTTAGGTCAGACTGAAGGTGGCGTAGTCCTAAATTGTCTATTCCCAAAATTTCAAGCCTGGTGGCATAAGGGTTTCTGTTGTGAGCAGAAAGAAGAGTGGGGGGCTCTTCTCGTGAAATCTCTCTGGACTCGCTTAATTGTATTAATGTCTGATATGCAGTGTGGGTTCCAGGCAGATGAGCTGTATTCGAGAATTCACGCTTTGCTTTCCATCCTCCCAAAGACATCCGACTATCCAGAGGCTGGGCTAAAAACGCCTTCCAGATTTCTTGGGCGTGGGCATCTGGGTCTCAGCCTTGACCTTTGGCAAGCCCCCTCCCTCCTGGCTTCTGAGGGGAGGTCATGGGGGGGGGTGTCCCTCTCGCTTTTCATTGTTCTCCCTTCCCTTCTTAATCATGTCTGTCTCCAAAAGAAAGCTCCGTGTGTGTCTCGAACTCCCAAGCCCTCCCGTCTCCTTTCCAAGGAAATGATTGAATGACCCTCTCTCTTTTAAAGGCTGCCCCTTGGAAGTTGGAGGGCACGGAGACTGTTCAGATGGGGGTCTTCCTTGTTTGGATTTAACTGGTTGGGCTTCAGGAGCTGAGAGCAAAAAGGCCGAGATGGCCTGCGATTCCTGGTTTTAAACTGGCCTCTGGTTTTTCGGTGTATATTTCTCTCTCTGTCTCCATCTCCTTCTTCCGACTGGATTTGGGGCTTTTGTGTTCCCAGGTCCAATCCACAATGATGTCTCCTTGTTTTCCTGTGGAATAATCCACAAAAGAATAGATCCGCCTCTGATGCTAGACCATCGTTTCTCAACATTGTCGACTTTAAGTCTGAGGACTTTAAGTCCCAGAATTCCCCAGCCAACTAAAATGGGTGGACTTTAAGTCCCAGAATTCCCCAGCCAACTAAAATGGGTGGACTTCACTTCCCAGAATTCCCCAGCCAACTAAAATGGGTGGACTTCAACCACCAGAATTCCCCCTCCATTTATGATTCGTGAACTTCAATTCCCAGAATTCCCCAGCCAACTAAAACGGGTGGACTTCAATTCCCAGAATTCCCCAGCCAACTAAAATGGGTGGACTTCAACCACCAGCATCCATTTATGATTCGTGAACTTCAATTCCCAGAATTCCCCAGCCAACTAAAACAGGCGGAGGTAAAGTTCAATTTGGCACCACACTTCATTCTGTCTCGGAGGCAGAGGGTGTCAGCTTTGGCCTCAGAGAGAAGCCGTATCGCATTGTAATGGGGGGGGGGGGGGGGAGAGCCAACTGAATGTTCTGGAGTTGCTGTTTTTGCATTCACAGAAAAAAGCCACACACTTCCGAAGCAGGCATTTTGCCCTGCAAAAAGCCGAGAGAGAGAGTGTGTGAAGGCTTCGGTCCTTCTAGCCCAGTGTTTCTCAACCTTGGTAGCTTGAAGATGGGTGGACTTCAACTCCCAGGCCAAAGCTGGCTGGGGGATTCTGGGAGTTGAAGTCCACCCATCTTCAAGCTTCCAAGGTTGAGAAACACTGCTCTAGCCTCTGCTGTTAACATAGCTGCAAAAGGAGCAGAGGTTTATTTCCCATTATCACATCTTCATCGCTGCTTGGTTTAAAGCTGGTGGAATATTCGCTTTTTGCGTGCTTCCTTCTCACGCTTGGGGAGACACACACCTGTAGGAGAAGAGAGGGGAAATATCACCCATTCAGATCACCCACCACATCTGCCAGCAGCTCTCAGAGGAGGAATCCGCCTGCCCAGATCTTCCCAGCTAAGGAAGCATTTGTCCCTGTTTTGCAAAATAGGGTGAATCACTGCAGCGTGCAACCCTTTTCATATTTTTATTCGCTTGCCTCGCCGGGTGCTAAATGATGTCAACAGCAGGCTGTCGTTGCCTCCAACCCCATCTCTTGCAGATGTCGAATATTTTCATTCTCTGCAGAGACCTGGAAGAGGAGTGGGGGGGGGGGGGGCGGGGAGGATCGGTCATCCTGTCTGATGCATTCTTCTCTTTATGTGTAACAATTCTCATTAAATTCTGAAGCCTGAAGCCCTAGCGGCTGGTGCTGGGAGCAGAGACAAGCACGCTCCGGCGCTCAAAGATAATTAGGGTTATAGGTCTTCCATCGCTTTCCTGCCCCCCACCCTCCCACCCCCTTGCCAAGAAAGGGCTCCTTCTGTTTTGGGGAGCGAAAATCAGACGGCAAAAAGCTGCTTTCCTTATATTCAGAGCAGCTAAAACGAGGCATTTTGGATTGCTAAAAGCGTATTTATTTATTTATTTTTTTGTGATTGTCTTAATGGGTGACATGATAGCAGTCTTCCAATATTTGAGGGGCTGCCCCAAAGAAGAGGGGGTCCACCTATTTTCTGAAGCACCAGAAGGCAGGACAAGAAGCGATGGATGGAAACTAATCAAGGGGAGAAGCAACTTAGAACTAAGGAGAAACTTCCTGACAGTTAGAACAATTAATCATTGGAACAGCTTGCCACCAGAAGTTGTAAATGCTCCAACACTGGAAGTTTTTAAGAGGAGATTGGACAGCCGTTTGGCTGAAATGGTTTCGGGTTTCCAGCTTGAGCAGGGGGTTGGACTAGAAGACCTCCAAGGTCCCTTCCAACCCTGTTATTCTGTTTCAGGGAAAATGCACCAGGCCTGTGATGGCACGGGTAGCCATATTGGTGGGCACGCAAGCTGAGCTCTGGCATGAATGCGCGCGCCAGCCAGCTGATTTTCAGGCCTTCTGGGCTCACCAGAAGTAGGGAAACAGGCTGTTTCCTGCCTCTGGAGGATCTGGGGGGTTGGTGGGGAAGGCCTGTTTCTCTCTTCCCCCCCAGCCTCCAGAGCCTTTCTAGGAGTCTGGGGAGGGCAAAAACGGCTTTCCCCAGGCCTCCGGAGGCCAGAAAGGGCCTGTTTGCCAACTCCTGGTGGGACCAAAAGTTGGCAAATGGGCTGTTTTCGGCCTCCCAAGGGTGGGTGGGGGTGAGAAAGGCCATTTTCGCCCTTCCCAGACTCCTAGAAAGGCTCTGGAGGCTGGAGAGCGCAAAAAATGAGCCTACCATGCCATGGTGTGCCAGGAGCGTTGGGAATGTGAGGTGGGGTTGCGTGCGCATGTGTGAGGGTAGGGCGCATATAATTACGGGTGTGGGCACGTGTGCAACACCCCCCCCCTCCTGGCACATGATGGCAAAAAGATTAGCCATCACTGAACCAGGCTGTCAAAAGTAATGCAAATAGTTCTGTCTACAATTATTTTGTGTGGGGGGCGGGGCAGGGAATCCTTTTTCTTTCATTAGGCATGTCCAGAAACCATTTCAGGATAGAATTCCTCATTTTGGCATCCTTTGGTTTGCAACCCCCCTCCTGGCTGAGGATTATGGGTGAGATACTCCTAACACATCTGGCTGACCTCAATCCAGAGGTGGGTTGCTAGAGGGGGCTTGGGTTCCCTTCCCCTGGAATCAATTAATTCCTCCCAGATGGGATCAGTGTCCATTTTTATACAAAACCCTTATTAAGTAAAACCTTAGATTTATAACTGAATTTATTTTTGATCTATACCCGTGTGATCGTAGATGTGATCCAATAGAACTTTTGCAAGCTGCCTAGATGTGCTTGCTTAAAGAGTCATTAAAAAATCGTAATAAATCAGCTTTTGTATACTCTCCTGTCAATGTTTCCAGAAGCAAATGTAATTCTTTGGATTCGTAGCTTCGGGTGGCTTTGGCGTTAAAGGGTTATTATTTTTTTTTCTTCTCTTTTCTATTAAGTTCTGTCTCGAGTCTTCGCCCACACGAATCTCGGACTTGACTAAAGAGCACTCCGCTCCCCACTAACTCAAGACAGAAGCTGCGCAGAGTACATTTGTTCAGATTTCCAAACAACGCATCAAGAGATGCATGTAAGAAGTGCTACGTGTTTGATGTCTGAGATTCCTCCGATTCCGACTGTGCCGACGGAAACCTACGAATCTCGGCCCCATTTGCTTCATCTGAAGGCAGCCAAGCACTTTTCCTCCTTGCCCTGAGAATAAAATGGGGGCGAGAATACTGCATTTACCACCCCGAGGAAGGGGGAGGAAAACCTTGGCTGTAATCATTTATAATCATCATTATTATCCACAGCTCTTCAGCAGGAAATAAGTGTAGTTCCATGTAAGAAAATGCATTTTTAATAGAAGTCGGTTATCTGCATGGTCCTCTTCCCCCTTCCTTCAGCTGTGATTTAAGACCTGGGATCATTTCCAACTACTCAGAGCTCTCGTTTTTGGCTTCCCTCCTTTAATAATTAAGCGGCCTGTCATGCAGGGTTCAACTCTGTGGGTTGTTGGCGTCCAACCCATCGCGACCCCATGGACAACGTTCCTCCTGGCCTTCCTGTCCTCTACCATCTCCCCGAGTCCATTTAATCTCCCCGAGTCCATTTAATCCCTTACCCTGCTTGTAATGGATTTTAGGAATGACCTTGGGGGGAAAAGAGAAGAGGAGATACTGTCTAGGAAGCAATCAGAGAAGAGAGACAGGAGCCCACAATTGCTTAATGGTCAGAGGAAGACCACAGAGGAAGAAACTTAGGAAGTTTCTGCACTAATGGACTAAGTACTTTCTGGTTGTTGTTGTTGTTGTTGTTGTTGTTAGTTGTGAAATCGTGTCCAATCCATCACAACCTCATGGTCAACTTTCCTCCAGACCTTCCTGTTCTCTACCATCCTCTGGAGTCCATTTAAGCTCACGCCGACTGCTTTGGTGACTCCATCCAGCCACCTCCTTCTCTGCCATCCCCTTCTTCTGTTGCCCTCAATCTTTCCCAGCATTAGGCTCTTCTCCAGGGAGTCCTTCCTTCCTTCTCATTTGGTGGCCAAAGGATCTGAATTTCCTCTTCAGGATCTGGCCTTCTAAAGGGTTGATCTCTAGGAGTGATCGGTTGGATCGCCTTGCAGTCCAAGGGACTCACAGGAGTCTTCTCCAGCACCAGAGTTCAAAGGCCTCCATTCTTTTGACACTCAGCCTTCCTTATGGTCCAACTTTCACAGCCGTACATTGCAACTGGGAAAACCATAGCCTTACCTATACACACTTTTGTTGGCGTATAGTCTATGGGTATCCCTACACAGAATGGGACAACTCGCTATGACCAACTCACTACGGGACAATTTAACTTAATTATTTAAAATAAATCAAACCTTTTTAATTTTTGTCATTCACGTTTCATTCTGTCCTTTTGTAGCCTTGGATGACTCTATTCCACGGTTCCTTTGATATTAATATGACTCTTGTCCCACAGAGAGTTGGGCCATGGCGAGTTGTTATAGACCCACTCCTACGTACCTCCGGATGTAGGCTGCTATGTGACGAGCCCAAATAAACCTTCTGTTTTCTCCCCAAGGATTTCTTAAGTGGGATTAGCTAGATCAGGAGTACCTAATCTTGAGAAGGGTAAGGCTTGTGGGCTTCAACTCCCAAAATTCCCCAGCCAGCAGAATTCTGGGAGTTGAAGTCCACAAGCCTTACCCTTGGCAAGATTAGCCATTCCTGACCTACATGTGTAATTTACAGTGATTAATTAGGAGCCGGATCCCGTTCAGCCCAAATTCAGCTGATCTCCCCCTCCCATGAATTGAAGCAAAAGCGGCCAGGGTAAGGATAACCCACCACCGAGTTAAGATTTTCCCCCCTTTGCTGGAATCTTGTCAAATGCACTAGTGATGGAAGAAATGCTATTTGAGAGAGAGAGACGGAGAGAGAGACAGTTGGGTCTAGTGGTTAAAGACCATTGTTGTGAGAAAAATAGGAGGGAGGAGGAGTATTGGGTCTTTATTTCGTTTATTTTTATCCTCTGCATTCACCCCACGTTTGTGTGAGTTTTGCCTTTTGGTGCTAATGTCCCTTAGCTCTTCTTTGGTGTTTATTCTTCCTGTATGTGGGATTTTAGTTGTAATTCGCTCTCCCAGGCCCACTTTCTGGAGGGACCTGGAAAAAGCAGCGTTGCTTGCAGTCATTTAGTTCTTACAGTTGGCCCCTTTTCCAAGCTGGCCAGTCCATCCTTTCAATAGCAATCTACGTTGTTCTCCTCCGCGTTCCCTGCAGCCAGGATATCCTGCAGGAGAGACTGGGGATTCCTCTCCAGGTGATCGCTGCTCACATCCAGAGCCCTTCGCAAACTCTCCAGGTCCGCAGATTCTAGGATCAGGCGCAGCCTTTCTGGATCCTGGCAATCCTTTTCGGCGGCCTCCCCAGAAGGAAGGCTCAAAAGACAAGAGAAGGGCGTCTCTGTAAGAACTTCCTTTAGCCCAGCAGCATCTCCCGACGGTGACGATTTCGACCAGTGTTTGCAAAGAGCGGATTTCAGAGCCAAAAGGACCTCACAGGCCTTCAGTGCTACCGGCCTGTCGCAGTCCTGAAGAGCTCTGAAAAGGAAGCCAAACATTTTCATTTGACAGAAGAGCCGCAGCACGTCGTCGAGATGTGCCGGCGTCTTGGCAAGCGAAGAACCAGCCGAAATAGAGCTCTCTACGAGTCCAAGCTGGTCAAATGTCTGGGCGATGAAAACTCCCGCCAGTTCCAGAGTGTTAATTTTGACTTCCCAATCTAAGTCTCCATCCACAGCTTGAAGAGCTCGGGAAACAAACTCAGCGGGATCCGCCCAGGCTTCAGGGTGTCCTTCCTTCAGCCAGTCAATGAAGACGCCGACGGCAGCTCGGCGAGGAAAACCTTCGGAGTCCGAAGACAAGATTTCCAGCAAGCGAGCGGCCCCGACACAGATCTGGGGAACAAGCGGATAGAGAGAATCTCAAAAGGGAAAACTTGGCATCTCTATGTCTGAGTGTGCGGCGGCAGCCAAAAAAGCCATCGCAATCCTAAACTGCATTAACAGAGGGATACAATCAAGACCACTCTATAAAGCCTTAGTAAGACCACACCTAGCATTTTGGTCACCACACTATAAAAAAGATGTTGAGACTCTGGAAAGAGTGCAGAGAAGAGCAACCAGGATGATGAGGTGATGGAGGCTAAAACATACAATGAACAATTGCAGGAACTGGGCATGGCTTAGTCTAGTGAAGAGAAGGATCAGGGGAGACAGGAGAGCATCTTCCAATATTTGAGGGGTTGCCACAGAGAGGAGGAAGGGGGTCAAGCTATTCTCCAAAGCACCTGAAGGCCAGACAAGGAATAATGGATGGAAACTGATCAAGGAGAGATTCAACCTAGAAATCAGGAGGAGTTTTCTGACAGTGAGAGCAATCAACCGATGGAAGAGAAGTTGACTTCAGAAGTTGTGGGAGCTTCATCACTGGAGGCTTTCAAGAAGAGACTGGACTGTCCTCTGTCAGAAATGGTGTAGGGTCTCTGCTTGGGCGTGGTCCCTCCCAACCCTGTTAATCTGTCAATGTAGAGAAATGGGGAGTTAAAGCCCCAGGTTGCGCACAAGTGTCGTACCTCTTTGGTGTTCTCGTTCCTTTTGACAAGAGGCGCTTCTGGATCGGACTGGGCCATGAGGGAGAAAAGGCCCCAGGTTTTCACAGCGCTGGCACGCACATAGCTCTCGGGATCATTCAGGAGATCTTCCAAAAGCGTGGGCAACTCTGAAGAGAGCAGCTCATGCCAAAACCAGTCTAGCCCTGTGTAAGGAAATGGCACTGCTAAAATACAAGGGCCGTATTTTTCACAGTATAAGACGCACCCTTTTCCTCCCTAAAAGGGGGTGAAAATTTAGGTGCGTCTTATACACTGAATGTAGCCCCTCCCACCAACTGGCCCCCACCCTTTGGCCTCTGCCTCCCAGCAGTTTACCTCCTTGCAGGGAACAGCAAGAAGAAACAGCCCGTTTCAGCTTCAGCACAGCCTAATCAGCACAAGTTGATTGTCCCTTGGATCGGCCTTCAGGCTGCAGGGATTGCCATTGCCTATTGCTATGGGGGCCTCTGTTGCTAGCTGCAAGGAGGTAAATGGCTGGGAGATTTTTTTTTTTTTTGGTGCTAATCAAGCTATGCTGAAAACGAACATGAAAGTAACGCAGGCTGTTTGCTGCAACTTGTGGCAAAATTGCTGGGAGGCAGAGGCAGATTTCTTTTTCTTGTTTTCCTCACCAAAAAAGGTAGGTGCGTCTTATAGTCTGGAGCATCTTATCCTCCGAAAAATATGGTAAGTCTTGAACTTACAACAGTCCATTTAGTGTCCACTTGACAAGTTACGACACTGAATAAAGTGACTTAGGACCCTTTTTCATCACACTTGCAACTGTCGCAGCATCCCCGTGGCCACGTGATCAAAATTCAACTGATCCATATTTATGACGGTGGCGGGATCACGGGGTTCCCTTTTCTCACCTTCTGACAAAGTCAGTGGGGCAACCGGATTCCCTTCACAAGCCGGTTGGTAACTTATAACAACTGTAGCGACTTAACTTAAGTTGCTCCATCTCCACAACCAGGAAAACACTTAAGAAATTCCACTCAAGGTTTCTGGGGGTTCAAAGACGCCTCTGGAGGAAAAAACCCCCATCATTCCCAGCCCATTTGCTGCAGTCTGGTCTGGAGGTTTTGTGTCACCCGACACGGCTGCTGAAATGTTTAATTGTGGGCGCTTCATCCCTGGAAGCTTTCAAGAAGAGAGCGGGCTGTCCTCTGTCAGAAATGGGGTAGGGTCTCCCGCTTGGGTAGGGGGTCGGACTAGATGACCTACAATAGTGATGGCTAAACTTTTTGCCATCGCGTGCCAAAAGTGAGGGGAGCGTGGGGGAGTTGCGCCTGTGTGTGTGACCCACTCGCCCTCCCTCCACTTTTGGCATGCCCAGTAAGCCTGTTTTTTGTCCTCCCCAGGCTCCAGGGGCTTTCTAGGAGCCTGGAAGGCAAAAACAGCCTTCCCCACCCCCTGCAGGCTGGAAACAGTTACTTCCCAACTTCTGGTGGGCCCAGAAGGCCCGAAAATTAGCTGGCCAGTGCACGCATGTGTGCTGGAGCTAAGCTAGGGCAATCTCGCATGCCCCCCAATATAGCTCCATGTGTCACCTGTGGCACGCGGGCCATAGGTTCGCCGTCACGGACCTACAAGGTCCCTTCCACCTCTGTCCATCTGTACCTTGGTGCTCCCTTACCTCTCAAATGCTTCATCGCCAGGCTGAGAAACTCCAGGGAGGAATCACGTACTTCCCAGCTTGGACTGCAGAGATGTTTCCGTAACACCTGCAGCGTATCTTCAAAGAAAAGGAGAGAAAATTGTAGGCTGGAGAACCTGGCTATCCTTTCTAATCCCCTACTCAATGCAGGTGGATTGGAGGAAATAATACTGGCTTAAAAATCGAAGCGGAAAAATTAAATATCTAAACTGCAAGGAAAAAAAACAAAAACAAAATGCCAACATTGGGCAGTTAGCATGGATCAGCTGCAGAGACCTGCCTTCCCTATCCTACCACTGTCCAGATGTGCTGGTCAGTGTTATCCCCAAATATCTGCAAGATTGAAGAAGGATTCCTTTCTGACAAGTTAGCTCAAGCTCGTGTGTGTCTCGTCTAGCTCTGCTATTTACACCTCTGAGAAACGTTCGGTGTTGCTGGAGATCGGCCAGGGAGACGGAAGGTTGCAAATCAGTCAGAAGCCACTTCAGGGTTCCTTGAAGGGCTTTCTTCAAAACCTGGAAGGAAGTGGAGAGATATTTAATTTATTACTGTGTTTCCCCCAAACGTAAGGCCGGGTCTTATATTAATCGTTGCTCCAAAAGACAGATCAGGGTTTACTTTATGACTGGGTCTTATTTTTGAGAAAATACGGTACTAAATGCATCCATCTGGCTGACCATCTGGAACCCAAAATTGACATATGCGTAGCCATTTTAGTTAGCTTTACATTATACGCATTTATTTCTACTCTTCCTTTCTGTTTTGTAAGGGGTTTTTTTTCGGGCTCACCACACTCTTAAGATGGGAGGAACGAAAAGATAGTGAGGATTGTTTTGGCCAGGTGACTTTTTTCCCGTGGGAACAGAGGCTGCTCCTGATGAGTGTGGAACGTGGAGTTTGAAGACACCCGGGAAATGTGGATGAAGTGCTTATTGGAGAATGTGACTTTCGAGGGATGTTTCTATCTTACAATATAGAGCCTGGATAGCTCAACAGGCTAAAAGCAGTCTAAAGCCTGTTATTAACATCCAGCTGTCTGCAATTACACCAGTTCGAATCTCACTGGGCTCAAGGTTGACTCAGCCTTCCATCCTTTCTAAAGTAGGTCAATTGAGGACCCAGTTTGTGTGGGCAATAAGCTGACTTTGTATAAAAATATACAAAAGTATGAAGGCTGTTGCTTGGTGCATTGTAAGCCGCCCTGAATCTCCGGAGAAGGGCGGCATATAAATCAAATTAGAAGAAGGAGGAGGAGGAGGAGGAGGTGGGCCTGGTGGCTCAGCAGACTAAAGCATTGTGATTAACTCCAGCTGTCTGCAATTACTGTAAGTTCGAATCTCACCAGGCTCAAGGTTGACTCAGCCTTCCATCCTTTCTAAGGTAGGTCAAATGAGGACCCAGTTTGTGGGGGCAATAAGGTGACTTTGTATAAATATACAGAAGTATGAAGGCTATTGTTTAACGCGTTGTGAGTCTTCGGAGAAGGGCAGCATATAAATCTAATTTAAAAAAAAAGTGGTGCAATTCCAATTTGTGTCAGATCCGGAATTACAGCCGTCTTTGCCAATTTGATGCCTGCCTAAATAAAAGAAATTTGTTTTGGAAGATGGACTTTGCCAACCCTTTTCTGAATGCGTTTCATCACTTGGAAACCTGAGAATGATCTTAAAACTAGGACTTATTTTGGAGGTAGGGCTTACCCGTGTTTTCCCGAAAATAAGACCCTGTCTTATATATTTTTTTAACCCCAAAATAAGTGCTTGGCCTTATTTTTGGGGAGGTCCTATTATTTTGGGGCCTGTGGAGCAAGATGGGGCTCCTGTTGCCGTCTTACCTGATATGCATCTCTGCGTTTAAATATTTTCAGGGGGGAGGGCTTATTTTGGGGGGGAGGTTTATGTTAGCGTATGCGCTCAAAAGCCCGATTGGCCTTATTATCAGGGGAGGTCTTATTTTCGGGGAAACAGGGTATTACGAGCATCGTGAAAAATCATGCTACGGGTGGGTCTGTTGTTCGTTATTTATCTGTTATTTTCTGGTTGGGTCTTATTTTGGGGGAAGCACGATATTACAACGGGTATGGCCGCAGCCTTGAGTTATTTGCAACAATACGAAAAGCAGGGTATAATTAACTAAGGAACTCCAGAAGCTGCCGGTCTGCCAGCAGAGGTGATATATCTCTCTGGCTTTTATTCCCATTTCTCGTCCAAAGGAAAGGCATCCCTCCGCCTCTAAGCAACAGACTTCCTAACAGAAGACAAGAGTAAGCCCTGGGGACAATCTGCACTCACCACAGGACTGTTGTCCGGACTCCGTAAGTATGTCAGGAGAACGTCAAACACTTGCTGCCTTTCTTCGTCGTCAACCGACGCTAAATATAAAGAACAAACATCTTAATTCCGTGGGCTCCTTTGCCCTTCCAATCCAGCCTGGATTTCATCCTCAATCTTACTTCTCGGAGTTTATAACTGGAACAGTTGCTCTATAGGAAGGAAACCTTAAGAGCTAAAATGGACCTGACAAAAAGACTCCTCATGTTCAGTTTGCCCCAAATAAGTTGCTTTTGAGGGGGGAAAAAGAGCTTTGGATCTCTTCTGCTTTTTATCCCTGTTGATTATTGTTGGTGTTTGATTACATGGCAGAATAGGATTTTTTTTTTTTAAAAAAAATGCATATTTTGCAAACTGCTCCATTGTTAGAACAGCATTATTATTATTATTAATAAATGTTTATTATACATTTTCCTTTATAATAAATCACATTTTCAGGTTTACAACGACAGTTCATCTCTTATTTATTATTTATTGAACTACACTGAACAGACAAAATATGGCAGTTTCCATAGACGCTGGGAAGCCATCTGAGTAATTGAGAGTTGCTCAATTATTTATAATTCTGTCCCTTTAAATAAATGTCACCACAAATTGAATATTGGCAGTACCTACCATTGAAAAGTGGGATAATAAAGCCACTTTTCTAACCCTGATTTATGAAACTTCAAATCTTGATGGTTAATGGCAAAGAATCCTGATGGGCAAGTGAGAAATATTTATGGACAGAATTTCTGGCATGGCTGCAATTCTTCCGCGGTTGGGCATCCAACACAGATCACACGGCTTACTTACCGGCCCATCGTGAGAGTGCTCCCAGGAGACTGAGGGCTGCCCTCTGGACTCGGAAGCTGCCAATCAAGAAGTGGCCTAGTGTAGCTCCGAAGGAGGAGGACGACACAGCCTGGCCAGCGCAAAACTGTAGTATGGTCACCACGGAGCATAACAAAGGCTTATGGGGAAAGTCCACCGCCAAGCGTGCCTGGAGAAGCAACAGATCAGAGCTCTAACTCTGTAGACCAGAGTTTCTCAACTTTAAGCCAGTGGTGAAATCCTCCGCGGATTGCCACTGGTTCATTGGGCGATGTGCGCCAAATGAGCACTGCATGGGCACACTGCATGCTGCGCACGCATGCAACTACACATCAAACGCATGCTGTGTGTGCACGCATGTACAGTGCATGCCAAATGCGCACTCCGCATGGAAAAAGACGACTTAATAAGGTAAGAAGAACAGTGAGGGGGAGGAACAGCTGTGCTGTGCAAGTTAGATTCGCTAGAAAGCACGATTTCCTGCTTTTTAGCGAATATAAATCACGCAGTAAACAGCTGATTGTTGGAAATACCAATTCGGACGAACCGGTAGTATTTCACTCCTGCTTTAAGCTGTGTGGACTTCAATTCCCAGAATTCCACACCGTCAGCATTTACGGACTTCAAATCCCCAGAATTCCCCACGCTTAGAAATTTCCAGGCTTCAAATCTGGGAAAGGACGAGGGAGTCTTTTGGGAAAGCTGAACTTGCAGAAGGACCCCACAAGCCTATTTTCTCCGTGTGAAGACGCTGAAGAAGCTTCTGGGAAGAGAAGCGAACCGTTTTCGAGGCAAAAAATTCAGGAAAGCCCCGTCGCCTTTTGGAAGGAGCACCTCTGGGGCCATACAATGACCTGGATGATGGAGAATCTCCACAGACATGTCAAGAGAGCCAGTTCTTTTCTTACCGTCTCCTGGACCTCCTCGAGGTGAGCCATCGTCTGACACAGGAGACTGGTCGAGAGAAGAGACTCTGCAGAGGAAGCATCTGAAAGCATGGGATGAAACGACAATTTTCAGACAAAAACAGGCATCTCTGACCCGGCTGGACAAAACTCTACAAAGAGGTGAAATTCCCACGCATTGATCCTACAAAGCACTGAGGCGGTTCTAAACCCAGTCTCCGGATAATCCAAGGGCCTCTTTTTCTCTACCAAACCGTTCTGTCTAACACAGGGGTCCCCAGCCTATGGGCTACTACAGCCCACTAATGGGCCACGAGAGGTTTGCAGCCGGACCATGGAAACGGCCGGTGAGCGCACACACGCACATCCTCATTTGCATGAGGTGACTGCATGCATGTCCCTGTGCTGACCCAGCTCCCCAAAGACGACAAACCCTCTGACATGAACACAAGAGATTCCTTTATTAGGAATGCCGGCAGCCCCGGCAAAAAGTTTCTCTCTCACCGCAGTCTAACAAGTCTGTCTGGCAGGGAGATGAATAGTTGTCTGCCACATCTGTTCATCTCCATCCCCTGCCTTTTATCCCCAGTTAGGGTGGGGCCTCGCTAGCAGTGGTGGCTCTTATGTCCCAAGGACCAGCCCATAGATTTCCACTGCTCTCCTTTCCTCTGCCTTCTGCACATCCGCACATCAGGCACTGGGCCCAGCCGTTCCTCCTCTTCCTCATCAGCCACCTCCAGACCTGGGGGCTGGTGACTCTCCATCTGAGGGCTGACAGACGTCCCAAGCTCCGCCTCTGTCTCTCTGACAGCTCCATTCCCCCCTTGGAGTTCTCAGGTTGCCTTGATGCTGACCCTCACGCCTCCTCTTCCTCCTCTGAGTTGGCTGTTGGAGGGGCCGGTGGCCAACAGGCCATAACACTCCCATTTAAGCAACTGGCACACCGCTGGCACAAATGGTGCTGCGGGAACATATACCTGCAAGCCCCTTGTGCAAAACCATTCCCTTCCCCCCCCCCCCCCCTTCCCCAAGGTCCGCAGAGCCTGAAACATTGGGAGAACTCCGGTCTAACGGATACGGGTATTAATAAAACGGTGTTGTACCACTCACTCGGGGAGGCAGCTAAGTGATGCGAAGTGGCTCGTAAGATGCAGTCCATGGGCTGGAGCAAAACAGCCAGGCTCTGGGCTTTGATGGCCTGCGGGCTTGAAGAAGAGAAAAAGTTTGCTTTGCGTGCACAAAGATTAGAGCTTCCCCTTGGTTTCATGTCGGTCAAAAGTTTGTTTCGCAAATCAAAAATCCCTTCAATGTAAAACCACACAACATGCCTACATTACACACCAGGAGTAAAATCTACTTACCTTCCTTACCGATTCAGAAGTCCACGTGCCGTCACATGCGTGCGCAGATCCTCTGCGCATGTGCAGAGGGTACAAAACACATTACTTCCTGGTTAAAACCAGGAAGTAACGACAACCAGGTGGGTGGACGGAGCCTCACGCCGCGATTGCTACCAGATCGGGCAATCCGGTCAGAACCAGGAGCATTTCACCACACACACACACACACACACACACACACACACACCGTGCTTCAAATTATATGAGTGATATGTTACTTTGGTTTAACTCGCTACCTTCTACAAATTCTACTATCTTTAGAACTATCGAAAGGACGTTAAAAACTTCACAGTGGAGAAAAGGGGAAGAGTCCAGAGCAGAAAAGGAGCCTGAGTAGTGTAGGGGAGTAATGCCTCCTACAAAGGCAGCATTTAAGATCCAGCTGCTGCAATTACTTGCGAGTTCAATCCCAGCCAGGCTCAAGGTCGACTCAGCCTTCTATCCTTTATAAGGTGGGTAAATTGAGGACCCAGTTTGTTGGGGGCAATAAGCTGACTTTGTATAAAATATACAAAAGTATGAAGGCTATTGCTTAACACACTGTAAACCGCCCTGAGTCTCCGGAGAAGGGCGGCATATAAATCAAATTTAAAATAATAATAATAAAATAAATAAATAAAAGAAAAAGGCCTCTGATTTTTATGACTTGAGGCCATACAGCACCCTAAGCCAACGATTTTCCAATAAGCCACGACTGTCTGGGCTCACCTTAACTGAACGCTTGATTGGCAAACCCAAGTTCCACCCAATAGGACTGTAATCCCAGATTTTTATTAGGCTTGAAAAAGGGCTTAAGTGTGACCCCGGAAGAAAAGTGTCATTGGAATCAGCGACTAAACAAGCAAAATTCTTAGCAAACCCCTCCATGAGGCTCCTTCATTACTGAATATTACTATTCTAGGAATTCTGGGAGTTGAAGTCCACATCTCTTTAAAGTTGCCAACTGCATTAGATCACGGCCTCCTTTTTTTTAGAGCATCCGTTCCTACCATGCGTCCAGCTTCAAAAGTCCGTGTGCCAGAGGGCCGGCCTGAGCCAGGCTGATATTCTTCAGGGCGAGGGCCAGCAGCTTCCAAAGGCTGCATTCATGAGAGCGAAATGCAGGAGATCTATTGGAGGAAGAATGGCCTGTTGAAGAGCTGTCTGTTTAAAGCATCTGCAAGACTTAAAGCAACCCACTTCATCCCTTTCTCCCTCCAATGCCATGAAGTGCTCACATATTTCCCTACATGCCCCATTTTTTGTCAGTAGCCGAAACAGAAGTCCCAGCAGTGTAGGATCATCCATGATAGACAAGAACAACGCAAGAAGCCTACAAGCAAACTCTATCCCACCATCTTAACCAATTCAGAGCTCTCAAGGAATAATTTATGGATTGTCACCTTATTGGATTATAAACCAATAGGTTGCGGGGTGGAATCAAACTATTCTCCAAAGCACCTCAAGGCAAGATAAGAAGCAATGGATGGAAACTAACCAGAGAGCCAACCTAGAACTGAGGACAAATTTCTTGATACTGACAATTAATCAGAGCAGAGGTCTCCAACCTTGGCTCCAACTTTTAAGACTTGTGGACTTCAGCTTTGCTGGCTGAGGAATTTTTGGGAGTTGAAGTCCACAAGTCTTAAAGTCGCCAAGGTTGGAGACCCCTGAACCAGAGGAATGGGTTGCCTCGAGAAGTTGTGGGTGCTCCATCACTGGAGGCTTTCAAGAAGAGACTGGACAACCGTATGTCTGAAATGGTATAGTGTCTCCTGCTTGAGCAGGGGGTTGGACTAGAAGACCTCTGAAGTCCCTTCCAACTCTCTATTTTGTTAGTTGAAACATAGGACCCGAACGGGCAAGAACAATACAAGAACCCTACATACAATCACTGTCCCACCACCTTAACCAATTCAGGGCTCTTAAAGAGTAACTTATGGACCCCCTCTTACCTCGCCATGCTAAGGAACAAATCAACCAACCAGGGTCCTGCTTGGATTGGCTCTTCCATCAGGACAGCTTCCACCGTTTCTGCTATGCGTGACCACAAGATTTCAGTCCAGGCATCCTGGTTGTGTTCGAATAACGTCATTAAGAGTTTCAGGGAACGCTTGATCCGAGACGAAGAGTGGGACGCGAGAGCCTCCTCAACACGGACGACCATCATCCGAGCACAGGCCGGCCAATCGCCGTCCTTTGAACTGAGTAGACGAGATGGTTCAGACTCTACGGAGAAAATGAGCAGGCGGGCAAGAAGCCGATTGGCTCCCGCGGCGATGAAGAGGCTGGGGTCTC
This sequence comes from Masticophis lateralis, assembly GCA_030761175.1. NCBI lineage: Eukaryota > Metazoa > Chordata > Lepidosauria > Squamata > Colubridae > Masticophis > Masticophis lateralis. Next base: position 3,034,247 of record JAUDYJ010000013.1, on the reverse strand, counting down.
CTTGAAGAGTGAAGATCACATCCAGCGCTCCTGTGGGCGGCAATGAGCAATGTCAGAGTGTTTACAGTGTGACTACTATTTTGAGACAACCCGGGAGCAAAATACAGGACACAGAGATTTGTCTTACAAACAGTAGTTTGTATGCAAGACTTCTATATACAGATATACAAGTGACAGGCACATACCAGACAAGCAATCATTCTTCAACTCTACACAGAGAGCTACAATGCAGATAGAGCACAGCAAGGAGAATGATACAGAAGGAGAGAGAGAGAGACGCCCTCTAATGGCCTCCCTTATATAGACAGCTTCTTAAAGGGGCAGTAACCCTGCGGACTCATCCTCAGTTCATCATCTTGATTTACAGCCTTACAACAGCTAGTCAGCTTTAAATCTTCATTACCCTGACAAGCAACGTTGACAATTTTGGGGGAAAACAGCTATTTCAAAGAAGAGGGAGTCAAGCTATTCTCCAAAGCACCTGAGGGCAGGCCAAGAAGCAATGGATGGAAACTAAACAAGGAGAGAAGCAACTGAGAACTAAGGAGGAATTTCCTAACAGTGAGGACAATTAACCAGTGGAACTACTTGCCTCCAGAGGTTGTAAATGCTCCAACACTGAAAATTTTTAAGAAAAGATTGGATAGCCATTTGTCTGAAATTGTATAGGGTTTCCTGCCTGAGCAGCGGGTTGGACTAGAAGACCTCCAAGGTCCCTTCCAACTATTCCATTCCATTCCCAGGGGAGGAAAAATCTACACTTGCCAGAGTTGCAGAGGAACTGGAAGGCGCTGTAATGTTGCAGCATGACGTAGGCGCCTTGCACCCAGCCGCTCCGAATGGTCATGTCTTCCCAGAGTGGGCTGCCCAAGGGACCCGCTTCTCCGAAGGCTCCAAACACCACCTCCCGTTGCTGATGCGAGAGAAAAAGAAAAGACATCAAGATGGCAGCTTTCGTTTGAAATCATGATGTTTCCCTGGCTTTACTGCACCTTACATGTTCCTCCTGGGTTAAATTTGTCTAAATTTTAAATGAAATTCTAGATTGTGTTCCTTGGGGCAACGCCTGGATTTTGCACGGCTCATTGGGGGGCACTGTGTAAAACAGTAGACATCGTAATACTTCGAGAAAGGAAAGGAAAGGAAAGGAAAGGAAAGGAAGGGAAGGGAAGGGAAGGGAAGGGAAGGAAGGGAGAGTAAAGGAAAGGAAAGGAAAGGAAGGGAAGGGAAGGAAGAAGGGAGGGAGAGGAAAGGAAAGGAAAGGAAAGGAAAGGAGGGGAGGGGAAGGGAAGGGAAGGGAAGGGAAGGGAAGGGAGGGGAAGGGAAGGGAAGAAGAGGAAAGGAAAGGAAAGGAAAGGAAAGGAAAGGAGGGGAGGGGAAGGAAAGGGAAGGGAAGGGAAGAAGAGGAAAGGAAAGGAAAGGAAAGGAAAGGAAAGGAAAGGAAAGGAAAGGAAAGAAGGAAAGGAAAGAAGGAAAGGAAAGGAAGAAGGGAGGGAGGGAGGGAAAGGAAAGGAAGAAGGGAGGGTGAAGAAAGGAAAGGAAAAGGGAAGGGAGGAGGGAGGGAAGGAAGGAAGAAAAAGAAAGAAAGAAAGAAAGAAAGAAAGGAAGAAAGAAAGAAAGAAAGAAAGAAAGAAAGAAAGAAAGAAAGAAAGAAAGAAAGAAAGAAAGAAAGGAAGGAAGAAAGAAATCCCAAATCAGTCTCTTGCTGCTCTGAAGGATGCCTCATGGCTGTGGAACTACTAAAAGAATGGATGAGAAATACTGACCCATCCATCCGGGCTCTGCCATAGACATTCAAACTGGTGGGATTTTTTGGCGTTTAAACTAAATCTGCAGTTTTTAAATCGTGCAGAAGAAAGGAAAGGATGGTCTATAGTATTTTTTTCCTCCCCTCGCTCAGTAAGGACACCTGCATTGGAATTGGTTCCTGCATGTTTGACTAACCTGCAGATACTGGAAGCTGCTTTCGGAAGCTGCAAAAATCCCTGTCAGCCTCAGGACGAAAGAAAGAAGGACGGGATCTGGTTCCCCTTGTTTGAGCACTGCAAGGATCAACTCGATCAGACATGGGTTCTCTTTTAACACCAGCAAACTAGGCCCTAGAGGGGGAAGGAAAGGGAGAAAAAATATAGGTGGTTCTCAATTTATGACCAGTCCAAGTTACGACGGACCTCCCCAGAACTACTTATGACCCAGTTTCGAAGTCTGACAGCCACACATACACACTGCTTCTATGTGATAGCATTTTCCATACTCAGCCTGCATTTACGGCCGTGTCAGGCATCCTGCAGCCATGTGACCACAATTTTTTAGCATTTTTTGCCAAAAAATGGTGTTTGCTTCCCATCTGTGGCAGAAAACACCCATGGACTAAAATGGACTCATTTTTAATAATGTTTCACTTAATAACAAAGGCAACAAACTGCATCCGTTTGGTTTGGTGGCAACAGTGCCTCAGATAGAAAGTCCATACAGAGAGTGGTGAGGACAGCGGAGAAGATTATAGGAAGTTCGCTTCCTGTTATTCAGAATACTGATTATAAGCACTAAATTAGACTAACAAAGCTCTGTTAGAGAACCCACACACCCACTCCACCGCCTGCTTCTGTTGCTCCCCTCTACAAGGAGGTTTCAAAGTATTTCTAGCAAGACAACCAGATTCTGTAACAGCTTTGTTCCCTTGGCCATCCACCTCATAAACCCACAAGATTCGCTTTTCTTGCCACGTACGTGTGTACATCCAAACTAGACTGAGTTGTTTCTCTGTGTCATATAATATATGTGGGTATATGCATAATTTTGTATTTATGTATTTATTTATTTTGTCATGGTTATGTAGGGTATATTGGAGCTGGTGACCCTTTCAAAGGTATATGCAATGAAATTTCATTGTAAAGTATGCCGATTAGTGTACATTCAAAGTGACAATAAAAATTTGTATTGTAATTGTAATTGTATTGTAATTATAATTATAATCAATTGTAATTGTATTGTATTGTGTTGTAATTGTATTGTATTGCATTGTATTGTTATTGTAATTGTATTGTACTGTAATTGTATTGTATTGATTGTAATTGTAATTGTAATTGTACTGTATTGTATTGTATTGATGACTGTGTCATTTGCTCAACAAGTGTAGAAGCAAGAGAGGAGTCCCACTCAATGGCTGGCTTGCTATCCCAGTAGCATCTCACAACAGAAATAGAAACAGACCTCTTTATTGGCGAGGTGTGAATGGACACATAATTTGTCTCCGGTGCAGAAGCTCTCTGTGTACATGCAAGCAACAAGGCATGAATCCTAATCATGAAATACAATCCTCACAAATCATAACATTCAGTGAGAGTCATAGGATACTAAACAAAGTAACCAACAAACAACAAAGTGATAGTCAACAAGAAAGATGCTAAAGGAACAATTCCAAAACTTTTTAATCTCAAGCAAGCCAAGGAGATGACTCCTACGCAGTTATCTTTTGATGCAAAAACTAATTATTTGCAATGTCTCCATAACTTGCCCTCCTCCAGCATCCCAGGGTGGGGTTTCCTTGCAAACCCACCCCCCGTCCCCTTCCCCAATGCAAAGCCAAGTGCCAACTCACCAGCGCTGGCCAGAGCCTTAAACCAGTCCAGCAGTTTTTCCAGACAAGTGTCGTCGGCCACGGGATGCCCGGGGTCGGCCAGGACGGCGCAAACGGAAGGCAAAAGCTGAGAACATTTTGCATCCATGGGGAACAAGAAGTTCTTGCAAAAGAAAAAAGGAGGCGAAGCCCCAGAAAACAAAGCTTAATAGTCACAGTTTTATACAGAGGCTCCGTAGCTGCCCGGGTGGGAGAACTTTTACAAACTTTTTAAAAGAAACTAAAAGCTCCCACTGCAAGCTACGTTGACACCCCGTGTTTAGTGCAGACACGCGTCCGCCCCGATCGTCTGAATGCCACCCCGTCTTTCTCGCGCAGGGAATTGAATGGTGCTGGGGGTCCCAATGCAAGCAGCGTTGCTGGGGAAGGGGCGGGAAGAGACGACCCCGGCCCCAATACAGGGTTCTTACGGGATAGAACTTCATGCAAGAGCCCGGAGCCCTGCAAAAGGCTCCGCTTGCAAGAAAAGCGAGGCGCGCGCGAGAGCAGATCGTGCAACCCAACCCGCTGCAAACTCGTGCTTGCGAACTACAGGGGGCTCGTCTTCTCTGCGCAGGCGCGGGCTCGTTCAACCCCCCCCACCCCCGCCCTCCTGGCCCGGGCATGCGCAGAAGGGCGACGGAAGCTCGCCCCTCCCTGACGGCGCCAGGATTCGGCTTTTCCTCCCGCCGGGAGCCTTGTAGACACATTCGGCTCCGATCCCTCCCCCGCCACTCCCCGTCATCCACAGCCGAGAATCACTGGAGGATTGGGCCCGGGGTTTCTAGGTGGGGAGGCGGGGAGGTGGATCAAAAGGCCGCGGCCTTCCCAAGCCAACGCAGAAGTGCTTCTGCGCAGGCGCAGCTTGCTCGCGCGTCCATCCGGGTCCTCAGCTGGCGGTTGCCGGGGCGGTTGCTATGGAGACCGGCCGGAAGTTCTCAGGCGGGCCCAGGGGGTGGGGCGGGGGCGGGGAGGCGATTGTGGTGGGGCTTCTCCCACCCGAGACCCTCGTCGCGTCGCCGCCGGCATGTCGCGGAGCCCCAGCGAAGCCGCAGAGTCGGTGAGGGCCGGAAGGGTGGTGGGTGGGGATTGCAGGTCCCATCATCCCCAGCCAGCCAATCGCGGGGAGGGAGGGGGCGGGTGCAGGGAAGGACTGGTGGGGGGCGGGGAAGCGGGGCGTTATTGGGGAGGGTTTCTCCCCCCTGCAAAGCCGGGGGTAGGGTGAGGTGGGGTAAGACGAGGGGGGACTGCAGGTCCCATCATCCCCAGCCAAGGGACGGGGGACGGACGGGTTTCTCACCCTCTGCAAAGCCGGGGGGGTGGGGTAGGACGGGGGGGACTGCAGGTCCCATCATCCCCAGCCAGCCAATCGCGGGGAGGGAGGGGGTGGGTTTAGGGAAGGGCTGGTGGGGGGGGGGAAGCGGGGCGTTATTGGGGAGGGTTTCTCCCCCCCTGCAAAGCCGGGGCTGGGGTAGGGGAGGACGGGGGGGGGACTGCGCGGAGATTCACGTGAATTGTGCCCATTCCCACGATACGGGGCTGCCCAGGCGGGTTCCTGAAGATCTGGGGCTGCCCCCCACTCTCCAAACCCCCAAACCTCCCCCCGCCCCACCGCCTCTGGGTCTCGGGAAAGCCGGGTTGGAAATCCTCTGCAGAAATGCCGCTTTTCTTCCTCTTGCTTCTCCTGAGGCTTCCTATGCAAATGCTGCTCCTTAGCAGAAACACAGAGGATGTTACCTGGTTGGGTCAAGAAACGTTTGCAAGGATCATTCTTGTCGTCCTCCTCGACTCTACAAATCTCTCTCCTTTCCCACCATTGATTATATTACCTAGTTGGGTAAAGAAATGTCTGCAAGAAAACAACCAAGCTCAGAGAGCAGCACCAAGGACAGCGCCCACAGTTCACCACTGAGCTACCCACCTACCCTACCTACCTACCTACCCACTCACCTCCATCCATCCATCCATTCTATCTACCTACCTACCTACCTACCTACCTACCTACCTACCTATCTATCTATCTATCTACAGTGTCATCTATCTATCTGTCTAGGTATCTATCTATCTATCTGCCTACCTCCTAGCTCCTAGCTATCTTCTATCTATTTATCTGTCTGTCTGTCTATATCTATATCTATCTATCTATCTATCTATCTATCTATCTATCTATCTATCTATCTATCTATCTATCTATCTACAGTATCATCTATCTTTATCTAGTATCTCTCTAGGTATCTCTCTATTATCTATCACATCATCTATATCTTTAGCTATCATCTATGTATCTATCTACCTACCTACCTATCTACATAGCCATCATCTATTACCTGGCTGTCTGGCTGGCTATCTATCTATCTATCTATCTATCTATCTATCTATCCATCCATCTACAATATCATCTATCTTTATCTATCTAGGTATCTATCACATCATCTATCTATCTTTAACTATCATCTCTCTAGGTATCTATCTCAGTATTTATCTATCTATTATCTATCTATCCATTGCATCATCTACCTATCTTTATCTAAGTATCTATCTATGTACCTAGCTAGCTAGCTAGCTAGCTATCATCTGTCTGTCTGTCTGTCTATCAATCTAGTTACCTACCTACCTACCTATTTATCTATATTATCTGTATCTATCTATCTATCTATCTATCTATCTATCTATCATCTTATCTATTATCTATCTATCTATCCAACAATCAAGTAGTAAACAGCCCAACCGAGGACCCTCCCGCCAATACTGACAGAGCAAGCCATTAGTATATATACAGAGAGCAAACCCCACTCCTTACCGTACTAGTACTGAAGAGGTTACCTAGTTGTGTAATGAAACATCTGTGAGAAAACCCCAATCTTAGAGGGCACTAAGGACCCTATACATAAGTTGTTCTATAGCTTATTGTTTCAGACAGTAACCTGCATTCTGTCACTGGCCTCTTGAGCTAACCAGCCACCATCGCAGATGACTGATGATGGATGGATGATTATTCTTTTTCTAAGCTTCCTGAGAAATTTAGATTTCTAATTTAGTCATATTCCAGCCATCTCAGGCTAAAGGTTCTAGGATAAAAGGGTAAGAAAGCCTCAGAGAAGCAGCTGCCAGTCAGAATTGAGCCTATTGATGGAGCCCCTGCTCCATCTCAGTGAATGACAACCTCATAAAGATACCACACTTCAGGATGAAATTTTGTAATAATTATGTCTTTACAGGCAGAAGATAATTCTCTTCCTGTGACCTATGATTCTGATGCAGAAACAGTAAGTTGGGTTAGATATCTTTCAATTGTCTCGTTTGATCCTGGATGGATTCAGAGGTCACACTAAAAAATAACTGTTAATCAAACCACAGTAATCTGGTCTGTGTTTCATGTTAATTCAAATTAAACCGGCAAACCGTTTGGAGCCTATCTATGATACTCGAGCTAGACAAAGAAAAGTTTGCAATGGATTCCTATGTCTGTTTGCTTTCAGATTCCAAGCTCTTCTGAGCATTTTTCTGCCTTTTTGAACACTTAAGAATCAATGTGGCCTTAAAATCCTGGGTGCTCTCATAGCCTTCGGATTCCAATTAATCTGTAATTGCAAGAGAATTCTGCTCAGAAAATGGAAAACCAGCAAGGGAATTCACCAAGAAAAATGCCCTATGACAAATTACAACACAAAGTCTTGTTTTATTTTGTTTTGTTTTACAGACACTGAAGAAGAAAATGTCTCACAGGCCTACAAAATCAAGTAAGTGTCACATCACAACATTGGTTGACCTGGTGTCCTTTCCTTTGAGACAACTTAGTCTTAGTAAAAATATGTGAGTTTTTGTGATACGAGCTCCTTTTTTTTAATGGAAAGGGATTGAGAGATAGAACTCGCTGCTAGAAGTACAATGCTTTCTTCCAAAAAGTGTTATCTAGCTTTTTAAAAACATGTCACATTTTTGCTACCTGATTAAGAAAGGCTCACTCTGCTATGTGTTATGCAGCACTTTCTATCAGGTGAAATCCAGCAGGTTCTGACAGGTTCTGGAGAAGCGGTAACGGAAATTTTGAGGAGTTCAGAGAACAGGGAAATACCACCTCTGGTTGGCTTTAGAGTGGGGCGGGAATGGAGATTTTACAATATCGTTCCCCCAGGAGTGGGGTGGGAATGGGGATTTTGCAGTATCCTTCCCCTGCCACGCCCACCAAGCCATGCCCACAGATCCGCTAGTAAAAAAATTTGAATTTCACCACTGCTTTCTATACAGGCATGCACACGATTATGAATTATTTTTTGCTTTTTTCCCCCTGAGATCCTAAAGAGCCTGCTCCTCTTGCAACAAAATAAAATGTTAGCATCTTACTTGCTTTTTAAAACTTTTAATCTTGGGGTTTTTTTTTTCCTTTTGTCCTTCCTGTAGGATCTTCATTTACCTCTCACACCTGCCTCCATTCTAAAAGGACTGGCTTTCTGCGGACATTTAAAAGCGCAGAGGGTAAACGCTTTGAGAGCCCTTTAGTGAAAGCCTCGAGGCAATATTGGCGTGGGTCTCTGAAGCAAGGTATGAAATCTTGACTCTTCCTTTAACAGAGCACTCCGGATCCCAGTAGACCTGGGATTAAAATCCCGATGAAAAGGTCTGGTTAACGTGTAGCCAGGAGCTGAATTTGCACAAAGGGGGGAGATGCATTTGCCTGGATGATGGCTTTGTCTTCCCTTAGGAGCCATGGTGGCGCAGTGGTTAGAATGCAGTATTGCAGGGTGACTCTGCATTCCCACAGCCAGCAGTTCGATCCTGACCGTCTCAAGGTTGATTCAGCCTTCCATCCTTCTGTGCTTGGTAAAACGAGAACCCAGATTGTTGGGATCAATAGCAATAGCACTTAGACTTATATACCGCTTCACAGGGCTTTCCAGCCCTCTCTTAGCAGTTTACAGAGTCAGCCTCTTGCCCTCCCAACAATCTGGGTCCGCATTTTACCGACCTCAGAAGGATGGAAGGCTGAGTCAAGTTTGAGTAGGTCGGGATCAAACTCCTGGCAATGGGCAGAGTCAGCCTGCAATACTGCATTCTAACCAGTAATGAAGGAAAGAAGGAAGGAAGGAAGGAAGGAAGGAAGGAAGGAAGGAAGGAAGGAAGGAAGGAAGGAAGATAGCAGTTAGACTAATATATTGCTTTACAGTGCTTACAGTGCTTACAGTGTCAGCAAATAGCACCCAAATGCAAGTGATCATTGAGGTGGCAGCTGACAGCCTCATTCCCCTCTTCACTAGGTCCCTGGATGAGCCACTCCAAGTCTGACATTGGCATCAGAACTGCTTTCTCCCCTCTTGCCGGCAGCACACCTGAGTACCTCAAGGAAGCTTTGGGGATGAAGAAACCGAAACACGCTCGCTCTGCCAGCCGTGGTGAGTTTGGAGGCATGGAACTCTGCCTCTAGGAGGCGAGGGAGGCTGGGCACACACTTTGGAAAGTTCAGGCTTGGAAACGAAGATTGGAGGGAAAAAAGTGGCAAATAATCTATAGCTCGGGTGGAGGATGAGGGTGGAGCTTGTGGGTTGCTTTCTGAACATTTTATTGTCAGGCTAGGTAACATCTTCAGTGGAATTTAGGGGAATCCCTAAAGCTTGGAGAACGAACCTCCACCCTCATTCGTAAACATCCTGCTTCTGTGAAACATTTAAGGTTTTTTCTTCTTCTTCTTCAGACCCACAGGGAAATAATAATAAATAGGGACACATAAACTGCCAGGAGTTTAATTTAATTCAGATTGAATAGACTCTAGGCCAGGGGTCTGCAACCTTAAACTCTGAGCCTAGATAGCTCAGCAGATTAAAGCCTGTTATTAACATTCAGCTGTCTGCAATTATTGTAAGTTCGAATCTCACCAGGCTCAAGGTTGACTCAGCCTTCCATCCTTTCTAAGGTAGGTAAACTGAGGACCCAGTTTGTGGGGGCAATAAGCTGACTTTGTATAAATATACAAAAGTATGAAGGCTATTGCTTAACGCATTGTAAGCCGCCCTGAGTCTCTGGGGAAGGGCGGCATATAAATCAAATTTTTAAAAAAACAAAAAACAAGCCCCTCTCTTTCAATCTGCCTTCAGCACCCTTTCTGCAAAATGGGCACAATGCCATAGAACTCCTTTGAAAAAAGTTGGCTGTAGCAGATATGACAGATGTATAGTATCACCGCCTTCTTGTCATAGTGCTATGTAAAGTTGCCCTCATCCTCGGTTCTTGCACGGGGCTGCTTCCCTTTCAGAAGTAAAATTAAAAATTAAAAACTCGCTTGCATCTCTGAGCATAGATCACGAACTTCACTTCTGGGTTTCATTCAGACTTCTGGATGATGGTCTCAACCTCAGTTAGCACCAACACCAATCCCAAAACTTTGAGTCTGTCATAGATTCCAGCAGTTTTAAAGAAAACGAGGAATAAACGTGTGAAAGCTTGGCAACAGATAGAATTATATGGTATTAAAATGTAAAAAATATGTTGAGACTCTAGAAAGAGTGCAGAGAAGAGCAACAAAGATTATTAGGGGACTGGAGGCTAAAACATATGAAGAACTGTTGCAGGAACTGGGTATGGCTAGTTGAATGAAAAGAAGGACTAGGGGTGACAGGATAGCAGTCTTCCAATATTTGAGGGGCTGCCCCAAAGAAGAGGGAGCCAAGCTACTCTCCAAAGCATCTGAAGGCAGGACAAGAAGTAACGGGTGGAAACTCATCATGGAGAGAAGCAACTTAGAACTAAGGAGAAATTTCCTGACAGTTAGAACAATTAATCAGTGGAACAACTTGCCTCCAGAAGTTGTGAATGCTCCAACACTGGAGGTTTTTAAGAAGATGTTGCTTAGCCATTTGTCTGAAGTGGTGTAGGGTTTCCTGCCTAAGCAGAGGGTTGGACTAGAAGACCTCCAAGGTCCCTTCCAACTCTTTTATTCTAAATTCTAAAATATTTTATTTGGGGGCTGGGTTTCTTTTCTAGGCTATATCCCTGGGACTCCAGACTACAAAGAGAAGGAGGATATGTATGATGAGATAATCGAGCTAAAAAAGGTTAGAACAAGCACTTATATCTCCTCCTCCTCTGTGGAATGAACAGAACGTACTTTTGGGAGAATTTTAGTCCATAGCCTTTTCCCCTTTGAAGCCTGGTCTTCCTGCTTTCTGGGAAATGTTTAAAAGCAACAGGGTGGGAGGGGAGCTGCTAAGGACCTAAAGATGTCCTAGACAAGATTCCGGGGAAGGTAAAAGAAAAGAGAGAATCTCTGATGCCACTTTGTAGGATAAATTTTCTCCTATCCCCTTGTTTTCAAGGATTCTGAAATATTTCCCCCCCCTCCCCCTTCTGTGGTAGACAATCCAAGCTCAGAAGTGTGAAGCGGATCGGATGAAAACCAAACTTCGGCGAGTGGAAGAAGACAACAACCGGAAGGACAGACAAATAGAGCAACTTCTGGATCCCTTCAAGGTAAGCAAGTGTCTCTTTTGATGGCTCTTTCGTCTTCTGACACCCCCACCCCCACCCCCTGAGCAGGGGAGCCGGCTGCTTTGGGCTTTCTAAGTTTCTGGGGCTGAAGTCTGGCACGGCTAGCCTTGATTCAGCCAACTTGCAAAACCCAGCAACACACCTTCTCCATGGTGGCGAATCTCTGTGGCTCGGGGGGAGGATGAGGACGAAGGTTCGTTCTCCGAGCTTGTGGGTTGGTCTCTGAACGCTTTGTTACCAGGCTAGGTAACGTCTTCAGTGGAGTATAGAGGATGTGAGTCTCATTGTTCTTCTGCTTATAAGGGCTTTGTGTGGTCAGTGGGTTTTGTGATGGGGAGGTCACATATACTGAGGGTTACGGCAGGTGAGGGTCTTGTGACGGATCAGGTGTAACCGATCACACCTGACCCGACCCTCACCTGATGTGACCTTCAGGGGTAAAATGCACTTACCCTGTTCTCCCCAAAATAAGACCTCCCCTGATAATAAGGCCAATCGGGCTTTTGAGCGCATGCGCTAAAATAAGCCTCCCCCCAAAAATAAGCCCTCCCCGAAAATATTTAAACACAGAGCTGGAAATCAGGTAAGATGGCAAGAGGAGCCCCATCTTGCTCCACGGGCCCCAAAATAAGACCTCCCCGAAAATAAGGTCAAACGCTTATTTCAGGGTTCAAAAAATATAAGACAGGGTCTTATTTTCGAGGAAACACGGTACCTTCGCTATTGGATCGGAAACGTGAGTGCGTGCACCTCTTCTGTGCATGCACAGAGGGTCAAACATGGGACGTGATGACATCCCGGCGGGCGAGCGGACCCCCCCCCCACCGCCAGCCCTACCAGATCACAAGAGCCAGATAGATCCATCCGGATTTCACCGCTGGTGACCTTCCCATCCCAAGACCTCCTGACCACACGAAGCCCTTATAAGCAGAACACCGAACCTGACATCCCCTAAATTCCGCTGAAGATGTTACCCAGCCTGGTAATGAAACATTCAGAAACCGACCCACAAGCTCGGAGAATGAACCTTCATCCTCACACATTGTCCAGTTCACTAATCAGGAACGCTCCGTGCTCTTCTGTTCTTTTTCTTTTTCAGTATACTGAATTTAGCTGGGTACGGACAGAACAGAAAAATGAGAGCAACTCGGTAAATGCACCTTTTCGGGGTGGCGGTGGGGGTCTCTTTCTGTTCTGCATTTATAGGTTTCCAGAACCAGGAAAGTCGAATAAAGAGGAAACCTCCTTTTCTTTTTTCCTCTCTCTCTCTTTTGGAATAGATGATAAATGGTTTGAAGCAGAAGATTCTCAGGCTAGAACAGCAGTGCAAGGAGAAAGACAACGCCATTAAGTATGGAGAAGCTGTCAAATATTTATTCCCCCACCCTTCCTTCTTGCAAAAGACCAAGTTTTCCAACAACCATTTGGTTGTTTGCTGGTGGGACTCCTGGCCACAGGGTTCTTCTGTGCTCACGAAACCGAACGGAGGCTGGGAAGGCAGAATAGGAAACTAATTAATGTGTTATTTATTTTTGATTTATACATGTCTCCCCTCCGTAAGAATCTGAGAGTGGGATCTAGTCGTCACTTAACATTGATAGCGATCCATCCATAAGCTTAACAAACATTTAGGGTTAACCTCTGTCTCTTTGGACTGTGCGATCCTTCTCCTTTTGTGTCTTGTTCCCCCCAAAGTCAACTCCAAGCAGACATGAAGAATACCGACATGGAAGAAATGACCATCGCTCTGCGTACTTCCTACCAAGAGGTATGAAAAATGATTTGAAAGAGAGAACCGTCATTAAAAACATTAGGTTAAACCAGAGGAGAATTCTGGGAGTTGAAGTCCACAAGTCTTAAAGCTGCCATGTTTGGGGGTCCCTGGGTTAAACGTTGCTTGGTTCTTTGGGCTGTAGGGCTCTATGCTCATGAGCTCCCCCCAGAAAACAGAGGCTGTCAATAACCCTGACTTCTTTCGTGCCACCTAGCTATGCAGAGATTGGCTTATTCCACATGTGGTTGATCGTAGAAGAATTTGTCCAGAATGGTATAAGGCCATGATGGCGAGCCTAAGGTACATGTGCCCAAAGTGGCACGCGAAGCCATGTCGCCTGGCACGTGCAGCTTTGCCTGTTTGTCTTCCGGGTTTCTGGCGTGCACAGCGATCAGCTGTCCCGGCCGGCTGATCGTCGGGCGCGCATGTGCGCTAGAAACCCGGAAGTTGAGCTGTTGTTTACGCGCGAGTGCCGAAAAGGCTCACCACCACCGGTATAAGGACTCCCGCCTTGAGCAGGGGGTTGGACTAGAAATATCTCCAAGGTCCCTTCCCACTCTTGTTATTCTGCTATTAACCCAATTGATACTGCAATCAGAGCTGCCAATGTGAGCCACCTCACTAAAGGTATCCTCCAGATCCTAACTTGACCCACCACATTCTGCAAAGCAGAGCTTTGTTCCCAGCAAGGCACAACTCCACGGGTCTCTAAAAAAAAAAAAAAAAAACAACCCTGTTTACAACTGGTCTTTACAACTTAGTCTGCAGAGCCTGGATAGCTTTGCAGACTAAGCACCGTAATTAACATCCAGCTGCCTGCAATTACATCAGTTCGAATCTCCCCAGGCTCAAGGTCGACTCAGCCTTCCATCCTTTCTAAGGGAGGTCAATTGAGGACCCAGTTTGTGGGGGCAATCAGCTGACTTTGTATAAATATACAAAAGTATGAAGGCTATTGCTTAACGCATTGTAAGCCGCCCTGAGTCTTCAGAGAAGGGTGGCATATAAATCAAATTTTTTTAAAAAAAACCTGCTAGGAACCCTTGCTTTATTTTTTGGATCATGCAAGATCATCTTTCGGTTACCCAAATATTCTCTTGTGTCTTTTCTCTGTCGCTCCTGTTGGTTCCTCTGATGCATTTTGGGGGGGGGGGGGGAGCGGGCAAATGGAGAAGCACCTTTGCTCGCGATCGTCTGCCACAGCCCAAACCCAAATTAAATATAATTTATTCTTTAACTACTCATTTTGCGTCTTTATGAAACGGCCTCCTTTCGGGGGTCCTCGCTCGGTTGGTTACTATTCTCTCCCCCGTTTCAGATCCGGCGCCTCCAGAACCTGCTGACGCACTCAAAAGCTGTGCAACGGAAGTACGTGTATTACTTTGGGGCTTTCTGTCTGTGCTTAACTTTTTGCTGGCTAGTTTCTATTCTTCACTAATTTCTGTGCAGGAAGAGAAATGTAAACTTTTTTTTTAAAAAAAAAAAGGTCATTGGCTAAGTGTCGTTCTCTTTGTTTAGCTGATTGAGCAGACTCTGTTTTTGTAATTCTCATAAGAAGCTGTCATTTTACCTTAAGAAAAACAGTAAAGGAATATATATATTCCCCCACCCCACCCCCGTCTCAGCTTAGAATAAAAGCTGCCTGGATGATTGATTTGATTATGAGCTGTCAGCTCTAAGCAACTCCTAGATCAGTGATAGCTAACCTTTTTGCCATTGCCAAAAGTGGGGGGAGCTCAGGGGGGTCGTGCGCATGCAAACCCACACTCATAATTCAATGCACCCCGCCCACCCACCCCTGCATGTGAGTATGACCCCCCCACGTTCCCCCTGCTATTGGCACGCAATGGCCCTCCGGAAGCCTGAAATAACCTGTTCCCCGACTTCTGGTGAGACCGGAAGGCCTGTTTTTTCACCCTCCCCAGGCTCCAGAGCCTTTCTAGGAGCCTGGGGAGGATGAAAACGGCCTCCCCCCCCCCCCCCCACCCGGAGGCCAGAAATTGGCCCGTGCCATAGGGTTCGCCATCACAGCCCTAGATAATTCCGTGTCCTGCGCAGGACAAAGTAATAGCTTCCTGAAGTTTGTAATGTCTCATTCGAACCTAACTGGGGATGAAAAAATTGAATTTACCATCCCAAAGGTGGTGGTTCTTCCTCCCCCACCCCCCCACCCCGCCACTCCCTCCGTTTACAAAATCTCAAAACAATCCTGGTAAGTCCTCAATTTACGGCCAGCAATTTTCTTTCGATAGAGCGAGACCGTTGTTAAGTGAGTTTTGTCCCATTTTACGACTTTCACGGCCATGAAGTGGCAAGGGAATCCCTGCAGCTGTTAAAAACGAGTAAGCCGGTCGTTAAGCGAACCTGGCTTCCCCCTCGACTTTGCTGGTCAGAAGGTCAGCAAAAGGGGGAATCGTGTGCCCCCCTCCCGGATGCGGCAACCGTCATAAATGCGAGTCGGTTGTCAATCCGTCCGAATGTAAATCGCATGGCCACGGGGATGCTTGCCACAGTCGTAAGTGTGTGAAAAACGGTCCCAGGTTACTTCTTTCAGTGCCGTTGTAACTTCGAACGGTCACTAAGCGGACTGTTGTAAGTCAAGGACTACCTGTAGAATTCTGAGCTCCCTCTAACCGAGTGTTTCTCAACCTTGGTAGCTTGAAGATGGGTAGACTTCAACTCCCAGGATCCTCAAAGCCAGCAGCGCTTTGTGCCATTGCATGCTTTTGGCATGCAATGGCACAAAGGTTACCGGGGGCCCCGGTAGGCCCATTTTTCACTCTCCCCAGGCTCCAGAGGCTTTCTTGGAGCCTGGAGAGGGCAAAAACAGCCTTCCCCATCCCCCTGGACGCCCTCCGGAGGCAGGAAACAGCCCGTTTCCTGACTTCCGGTGGGCCTGGAAGGCCCAAAAATTGGCTGGCCGGCATACACATGTGCCACTGGGGCAACACTCACGTGCCCACAGATATGGCTCTGTGTGCCGCCTGTGGCATATGTACCATAGGTTTGCCGTCACAGGACTAGCACATATGTGCAAGTGGCAACCTTTATCTTTACAAGGAAAATCCAGGATCAAATGTTTCATATTTACAGCAAAAGGCCTGAAGGTTGATTGCCAGCATGCCGAGGGAGCAAACCAAGAGAAGGATTGCATTTTGAGTTGGTTTTCACAATTAAAAATTAAATTAACAATTAAAAATAAACTCCACCCCCCTTCCCTCCTAAATCCCAAAAGTTGGTCAATAGATGTGCTTTGTTAACATTTGGGAAATCCAAGCAGAGATGTTTTCCCCGTGGGCTCCTGGTTGCTAAATATATATATATATATACATATAAAAAAATAAAGACTAAAAGTTTCTATAAGATCAGATGAAAGATTCAGAGGAGGAAGAAATGGATGGCAGCTCAGGAAGAAGAAGATAGAAAAGGGCCTGTGCAATCCAAGGACAATTGGCGGATTGTGGTGCAGAGTAAGACTTCAGTTTTGTTCCCCGAATGTCACTCCCCCCACCCCCCACCCCCCACCCCAAAAGATAGTCTGGCTAGGTTGCTCAGTGGCTAAGATGCTGAGCTTGTCGATCAAAAAGGTCAGTAGTTCGGCGGTTCGAATCCCTAGTATAGGTCTCCTGTGTGAGCAGGGGGTTGGACTACATGATCTCCAAGGTCCCTTCCGACTCTGTTACTGTTGTTGTTGTTGTTGTTGTTGTTATTATTATTAAATGCAAACAAGGGCGGGAAGGGCCAGATTGGAGCATTGCAAGTTCAGCCTCTGACCTGGGTCCCTGTTTTGTACTGAACGACACTTGGCTTTGTTGACACGTTGCCTGAAACAGAAATAAACAAGGCAGGTGATACCTTAGTCTCACATGTGGCCACAGGCAATTCTAAATATTCTAAATATTCTTTAGAATCCCGATTCTAAATATTCTAAAAATTCGCAAAATAGTAATCAGCATTGTGGGGGCTGAACTTCTTAAGTATCAATGCATTTCCTTCTTTCCTTCCTCCTCTCCTCTCCTCTCCTCTCCTCTCCTCTCCTTTCCTTTCCTTTCCTTTCCTTTCCTTTCCTTTTCTTCCTCCTCCTTCTCTCTCTCTCTCTCTCTCTCTCTCTCTCTCTCTTTCTTTCTTTCTTTCTTCATATTGTGGTGGCATTCCACAAATTATTAAGATGTCTACTGTTACCCAGTGCCCCCAATGGAGACAGGCATTGCTCCGAGGAACAAAATTTAGAATTTTATCTAAAAAAAAAATTTCCCAGGAGGAATGTGTAAGGAGCATTAAACCAGGGAAGCACCATGATTTCAAACGGAAGCTGCCATCTTGACTCCAGGGGAGGGAGATCAAAATTAAGGCCAACTCACCTTCGCTTAATCATCAGAAAGCTTAGAAATGCCCATATTTTCACCAGGCGGGGCGGTCAAACTCGGGATTAAAGAGGGAGCAAGAGACTGTCACGTTTTGGGTATTGCCACAGCAGCTTGTTCCCCCCCCTTTTTTTTTTTGAGCCTAGAACTGCTGAGAGCCCCCACCAGAAGATGCTCAGCACGGCCGTCTTCCAGCTATCCGAAAGGATGAAGGAGCTGCAGGACCAAAACGAAAGGCTGAAAGCAGACATGGACCACGTGCTGAGCAGTTTCCTCTCGTCCAGCCAAGCCAAAAGTAACCATCCTGACTGTTCTTAACAGGTCTCCAAAACAGTGTTAATCAACCTTGGCCGCTTTTAAGGTGGCTGGACTTCAGCCTGGGGAATTCTGGGTACTGAAGTCCACCCACCTTCAAGCGACCAAGGTTGGGGAACGCTGCTCTGAGGGAACCAAGCACGGGTCAACAGACTTCACCAAGAGGATCAGTGGTGGGTTTCAAAAATTTTCACTACCGGTTCGGGGGGCATGGCTAGGTGGGGGACCCCCCTGTGACTGAGTGGTATGGCCAACTTGACGTTGCCCATGTCACTGCGTTTTTATATTAACCAACAGAGCTATTATTTCTGAACTGTCAGACTTACTGTAGTTTGCCAAATTCCTTATCGGTATCTACTGCGCATGTCCTGCATTCTTTTCTTCTTCTGAAAAAAAACCCTTTCCTTTGTTCTCCAGCCAGCGAAAGTCTGGCTGAGGATTCTTTGCCAACATGTAATTATTTTAAATTAGTGAGATGTCTTTATTTTCTTACAATAAATATGAGTTTAATTAGAGAATGTTTCTTCGGTTTATTGATCAAAGTATACAGAAGGATAAAAGTCACGATCCAACTCAAAGTGAGGGCCATTACCCCACGCAAGGTAACGGGGCTGATCGCCGCTCTGACAGCCCACGCCCACTCAGTCACATAACCCCACCCACCTAGCCACACCCACAGGAGAAAGTAGGAAAATTTTGGGAAATTCCTCCTATCTACCCCTGCCTTCCCTTTGCCAGTCGCCCCGTTTCTCCTTCCCTACCACCGCCTCTTTGTTCGGGCTGCTTACCTTCTGTGGCGGCTGATCCAGAGTCCAGAAGGCAAGCTGACCAGAGTTTTCGATGGCCCCCAGCTAGCCGCTGCTCCTGGAAAGCAGCTTTCAAAGAGATGGCGGCTGGCCGCAGGCCGCTGAAAAGTACCGGAGGCCGCGGAAAAAGCTGCTGTTGTTGCCGCCATGTTCTTCGTGCATGCGCATCCCATTGGACTTGCAAGGCAATGGGATGCGCATGAGCAAAGAACATGGCAACGAAGATGGCGGGCAGGGCAAGCAAGCAGCGATGGGAGGACCGGTTCGGAGGTGTGGCCAGCCAGCTATCGCTACCAGTTCGACTTTGGCCAAATTTTCACCAACGGTTCCCGCAAACCGGTGCGAACTGGCTGAATACTACCTCTGGCGTGGATGAACACTCAAAAAGTCAAAAATGTTGGCGGGAACTAAGACCTGGGAATCCCTGCAGCACCCAGGAAGCATCGGGGATTTGTCTTACGAAGGGAGTCCCGCGTGCGGCCGCTTATCTGCCCTTGCTCTCTCGAAAAGCACGGTGAAAAACTTCCTTGCTACCAAGGAAGCAAGGCAGTACTTCCCTCTTCCAATAGCTGATAAGGGACTCTCTGAAAATTTCTCATTTCTTCTTATCGAGTGGTACGGAGGCCTAGAGGTGGAGCTCTCGCCTCGCAATCAGGCGGCTATGAGTTCGATCCTAGGTAGAGGCAGATATTTCTCTCTCTGGGCATGATGAGAATTTATCTGCTGAATATAACTCCGCATTGGCGACAGGAAGAGCATCCGGCCAGTAAAATGCTCTGCTAGCTCCATTCAGTTGCCCAGACTTCTCCTTCCTATCCCTCCCTCGTTTCTCGCCCTGCTCTCATCCTCATGCCAATCAGAGGCCCTTGAACGATGGATGGAACCCTGACAGATGGTCAAATTCTAGCAAGGGAATATGCACTTCTAGCTTTTATAACCAGCACCCTTCTGATGGCTGATGAGCCTCGGTCGGCCCTTTGTTTTCTCTCCCATTTTGAAAACTTTATTCCTTTTCCTCAGGTTATCTTGCTCGCCAGAGGCAGAAACTGCTCCAACAGATTTCTGCTGGGGAAAAACTAAGTGTGAGTTATTCCGGAGAAAGTTGGCTGCTAACCATGTACAGTGGGGCACTTGCACGAGTTTTGATGAAGAATCAGAGCTCTGGGGCTTCAGTATCTTAAATACAGCATGGTATTTGTCAGTTTCAGGGTTTCAGGGTCCAGCATTAGCTTACCTAGCTTACATTAGCTTACCTAGCCATCTTTAGAGAGATGGCCTGGATCATGGTTTGCCTGTGAATTACAGACAGAGGTTAAAAGCTGCTGAGTAGGATTGGTTTTGGGGTGTGTGGGGGGGCACTCAAAAGGAGAAATTTCATGCCGGTTCCATCACCAGCTTTTTCCCAACTCCAGAAAGGGATCCAACTTCAAAGCAAGCAGTTACCAATGACTCTGCTAGTTTTCCCTTTGCAATCTGTCCCCCTTCGCCTCTTTGGACTACAATCCCCAGCATCCCCAGTGGTGGGTAAAAGATGGGTAAAAGATCAGAAAGCCTGCATATTATAAAAGGCTTCCCCCCCCCCCCCCCAGCTGAACTGCTTGTCATTAAAGCAAGTTTCATTTTTCTGGAGCTTCTAGCTCATTAGATAAGTGCAGAAGGAGGTAACTTGCAGGGGGGGGGAAACGTTCCCAGTGGATCAGTGTTTCATATTTTTATTTTTTTCCTCTTCCAGGAAATGGAGGATGGGTTGCGGCCTTCAGAGGCCAGCAGGGCGCCGTTGCTGTCCCCCACAGCTTCTGGAGAAGTGGATCACTCGGTTGCTAAGGAATCCGATCTCCCAGAAATGTGTGAAGCTCACGGCAAGACCGTGGCGGGGCTGAGAGACCATATTCTCGTCCTTCAGAATCAGCTGGCAGTTAAAGAGTTAAGTTCCTGGGACTCAGCCAACAGAGCCCAGATCCCACCTATTGCAGATTTGGGGGAGAAACCATCCAACTTTTCTTTCCCCTCCCCCCCTTCTCTTTCTGTCAGTCAAAAGTGAATACATTGCCCAGCCTAGAAAAGCTGCTTTGAATTCAGCAAGTATTTTTATTTATTTCATCAAGCATGTATTAGATAACAGATATAAGTATAAACATGATTATGAATACATGAAACGGATACGAATAAATGGGGACAGTAGGACAGGGATGGTAAGCACACTGGTGCGCTTACACCCGTCCTCTTTATGGACCTCTTAGGAATGGAGTGAGGTCGACAGTAGACAGTCTAAGGTTAAAGTTATTGGGGGTTTGGCAAAGTAACCACAGAATCAAGTAGTGCATTCCAGGCATTGCCCACTCTGTTGCTGAAATCGTGCGTCTTATACTCCAAAAAATGTGGTAGTACGCACTAGAGATTTGGGGTTGAAGAATAGCTGTTTTTCTCTGAAGTGTTGGGGGGGGGAGGGGAGGCACATAGTTGCAGTTAATCCCATCCTAAGATCTAAACCAGAAACTTCAGATCTGGGTTGTAAGTCCTCTTTTTCAGGTAGGTGGTAATTTCCAACGGTCTCTAAGCGAGGACTACTATAAAACACATTTCGGGGAGTGTCGGTCGAATCACAAATCTTGGGAAGATCATCACCAGGATTTCATTCATCCGTGGTAAAGCCTGGCTGTGCAAATGATCCATGTCATCTTTCTGCAGGGCAGAAATCCGGCAGCTGAAAGAGAAGTTGAGAGAGCTGGAAGGAAACCAAGAACCAACCTGTAGGCAGGCTGGGATTGATGTGACGGAGCCTCCAGATCAGGTGAAAACAAGATCCTCTTCCAACCATTTAATTCGCTTGGTGAGCTGCAGTTGTCTCATATTGACAAATCTGGCTTCTGTCGACAAGCCCCAGAAGGTTTAGGCTCTTATCTGGCTGTGGATCTTAATAGTTTCTTGGACTGTTTCCCTCTGAAGATCTAGCTGCAGCCAAGGATTGAGTTCTACAATTACGCAGTGTCAAAGAGATGAGAAACTTCTGATATTCTCCTGGTGGGGAGTGATGTACGGCCTCCTGGCAATTAAGGCAGGGTCAGGGAGAAACGTGGCATGATGGGAGATCATTGATGGCCAAAAATGTTATTGTTAGGATCTTGGCTGGGAGATGCCTGGTCTTGCTCGCCGCCATCTCACTTTGTGAATGGCAAGAAGCCTCTTCAATGCTGTAGCAAAACTCCAGAGTCTCTGAACTGTCGCTTAGCCTGCCTATCGGTTTCTTTCCCCTCTTCTCTCTTTCTTAATCCAGTGTCACTCTGGTTCTATCAGTCATGAAAGATCAGGTCCACTTGTGAAGGTCCAGTTTAACTGATTTATTGACATTCATGTCTGTGTACAAGATCCTAGGTAGAGGCTGATATTTCTCTCTCTGGGCATGATCCCACAGAGTTGGTCTCCTCCGGGTCCCGTCAGCTAAACAATGCCAGCTGGCGGGCCCGCGGGGGAGGGCCTTCTCTGTGGCTGCCCCAGCTGTCTGGAACCAGTTACCTCCTGAGATCCAGACCATCCCCACCCTATTGGCCTTCCAAAAAGCAGTGAAGACCTGGCTTTTCTGGCAGGCCTGGGACCGTTGATCTCGCTGTTGCGATCTGGCGAGATCCGTCCATGAATGGTGTGAATGGGTTTTAATTGTTTTTAATGTTTTAAAATTGTTTTTAATGTTTTAATTTTTAATGTTTTTATATATGGTTTTTAAATGCATTGTAAGCCGCCTTGAGTCTTCGGAGAAAGGCGGCATACAAGTTGAACAAATTAAAAAAATTAAAAAATGATGAGAAATATATCTGCTGAATATAGCTCTGCATTGATGACAGGAAGGGCATCCGGCCAGGAAACACTCGGCTCCATTCAGGTGCCCAGACTCCACCCCGCCAGGGATTATGGGGTTGTTAAAAGATGATGATGCCTGTGTACAAGAATCTTCTCAACTCACGGTTAGCACCTGCTAGGAGTTAGAGAACGGTCAGTGGCATTCAAGGGAGGTTGGACTTAGTTGTTTGTGGCTATGTAGGGATTCTAGGCCGATCCCTCTTTTAACTCTGCCTCCCAGGTTCTGTGAACTCCTACAAATTCAATCTTTCACAACCTTAGCATCTTTAATCTAATGTGGACTTCAACTCCCAGGGTTGCTGACCTATGCAGTCATCCCTTAACGACAATAAATCAGGACTGTCAGAAATGCTGCTGCTAAGTGGCCTGGCCACGTGGTGTGTTGTACAATCCTATCGCTTTGCGATGGAACTCATTTACTGTCATTAACTGAGGACTCTCTGTAGACCCAGTTCCTGAATCACGGCAGTTTCACATTATTATAATGACTTTTGCAAAACTCAAATCCTGCGCCAGATTGCCGGTGCGTCAGTTGTGTCTCTCTGCGGAAGGCTAAGGAATGTTTACAACTGAGCACACAGAAGCACACCCTAGCTTCCCTCTTTAAATTCAGATCCTGATTCCTGCTTGTTCCACCACTAGGCTCCAGATTCATCTGCCAGGCTGTGTCCTTTGCCTGGAGTTGTTGGTTGCGAAGCAGGGAGGGAAGAGGAGGAAGAGAAGACAGCCGTGAGCCTCGTTCGGTCTGCATTCAGGGCTCACGACACAGAAGCACCCCTCGAGGAACGGTAGGTTGGAAACTGGTGGTTTTTATCATGGCCTTCGTAAGCTGAGTGGTCCAGCGACCAGCTTTCCTTGAGGCTGAAAGTCTATAGAGATTCTCAAGTCATCCAGGTCATGGCTGCCTCAAAGGCAAGTGGACATTCCGGTTTTTTCTTTGAAGACGTTTCGCTCCTTGTCCAAGAAACTTCTTCAGCTCTGACCAGATGGGAGGGGAATGGAATGATTGATACTCCTTGCAGACAGCTGGTCATTTGTATCCTTTTAGAGAGCCATTGAGGCCACTTTTATTTACTTATTTAGTTTGTCAAACATGTACGAGATAACAGGTATAAGTATAAACTTGGACATGAACACAAGAAATCAGTACAAATAAATGGGGACGGTAGGACAGGGACTGAACAGAACAGAATAACAGAGTTGGAAGGGACCTTGGAGATCATCTAGTCCAACCCCCCACCCAAGCAGGAGACCCTACCCCATTTCTGACAGATGGTAGTCCAGTCTCTTCTTGAAAGCTTCCAGTGATGAAGCTCTTACAGCAGTCACGCTGGGGCACTTATGTATGCCCCCTTTACGGACCTCTTAGGAATGGGGTGAGGTCCACGGTAATCAGCTTAAGGTTAAAGCTATGGGGGTTTGTGGAAATAACAACAGAGACAGGTAGAGCATTCCAGGAATTGACCATTCTATTGCTGAAGTCGTATTTTCTGCAATCGAGTTTGGAGCGGTTTACCTTGAGTTTGTATGGATTGTTTGCCCGTGTATTATTGTGGTTGAAGCTGAAGTGGTCATTGACAGGTAGGACATTGTAGCAGACAATTTTGTGTACTAAGCTTAGGTCAGACCGTAGGCGGCGTAGTTCCAGATCGTTCAAGCCCAAAATTTCAGGCCTGGTGGCACAAGGGATTCTATTGTGAATAGAGGAGTGGAGGACTCTTCTTGTGAAATACCTCCGGACCCACTCAATCGTATTAATGTCCGATATACAGTGTGGGTTCCAGACAGACGAGCTGTATTCGAGGATTGGTCCGGCAAAGGTTTTGTATGCCCTAGTTAGCAATACAATGTTACCAGAGAAAAAGCTTCACAAAATAAGGTTAACAAAAATGCCTTTTTGGCAATGATGTTACAGTGAGCACTGGGGCTTAGATCATGAATCTCTAAAAGTTCTGCAAGGAGTATCAATCCTTCCATTCCCCACCATCCAGTCAGAGCTGAAGAAGCTTCTTGGGTGAGAAGTGAAACGTCTTCAAGAAAAAAAGCAGACAGTCCAGTTGCCTCCTGGAAAAAGCACTTTTGGGATGTCCTTGAGGCTTAGTTTAGCGAGTCAAAGGAAGAAAGGAGACAACCCCAACCCGCTCCAAGGGCCCACTCAAACAATCAGAAACCTTATCATCATCTAGATCAGGGGCGTCCAACCTTGGCAACTTCAAGACCTGTGAGCTTTTAACTCCCACGGAGTTGAAATCCACAAGTCTTAAAAGTTGCGAAGATTGGACAGCTACCCGCAGTTGGTCTGCATCCCTTATATACCGAGAGACGTGGAATCCAAATCATTTCAGCCAAAAGACATTCCTCCACCCAACCCCTCCAGGCTGAGTTGCTCGCCAGCTGTTGCTGCTACACAAACCCACATACCCACAGCCTCAGCAGCCGGCTCAGCTCTGCAGAACGGAAGGCTCGGAGCAAATGTCTGGATTTGGATCAGAGGCAGTGGGGGTGGGGGAATGATGGTCCCTTTACGACTTGCTGGCTCAGGAATTCTGGGAGTTGAAGTCCACAAGTCATACAAGGGCCATTGTTCCCCACCCGATTGGGATGCTGCCTACATTGGCATCCCAAGCCAGGCCTGAAGGCCTCACCTCCTTGGTGGAGATTCATTGTTGTTAGTTGCAAAGTCATGTCCGACCCTTTGCGACCCCATGGACAACGTTCCTCCAGGCCTTCCTGTCCTCTACCATTTTCTGGAGTCCATTTAAGCTCACGCCAACTGCTTCAGTGACTCCATCCAGCCACCTCGTTCTCTGCCATCCTCTTCTTCTTTTGCCCTCCATCGTTCCCAGCATTAGGCTCTTCTCCAGGGAGTCCCTCCTTCTCATTAGGTGGCCAAAGCATTTGAGTTTCCTCTTCAGGATCTGGCCTTCTAAAGAGCCGTCAGGATTGATCTCCTCTAGGACTGACCGGTTGCATGGCCTTGCAGTCCAAGGGACTCGCAGGAGTCTTCTCCAGCAGCAGAGTTCAGAGGCCTCAATTCTTTGGTGCTCAGCCTTCCTTATGGTCCATCTTTCACAGCTATACATTGCAACTGGGAAAACCATAGCCTTGACTATACGCACTTTTGTTGGCAGGGTGATGTCTCTGCTTTTTAGTATGTTGTCTAGATTTGCCACCCCAGGAGCAAGCGTCTTTTAATTTCTTGGCTGCAGTCCCCATGTGCAGTGATCTTGGAGCCCAGGAAAATTAAATCTGTCCCTACCTCTCATTTCTTCCCCATCTATTGGCCAGGAATTGAGAGGGCTGGATGCTGGAGATTCGTAAGGTTAGCCTTTTTCCGGGCTGAGCATTCTCCCTTAGCACAGATTCAAGGATTTCAGTTAGGGTGCAATTTCTGTAGGGCAGCAAATGGATTTGCTCTTCTCCTCCCCTCCCCACCATCGGTAAAGTACTGCCCCCCTCCCCTTCCCGGGGACCATCTCTTCCATTATATGTTTTGCACACAGAAGCTAATCTGAGGTCAAAAGGAGCTTGCTCGACCTTGAGCCCTGCAGGCTGGCGAGAATTCTTATGCAGATCTTCTTGAAGGGTTGGATGGATCTCTCTCTCTCTGACTCACCACTTTGGAATCCGAGCTTTTATGACTCTTGCCCCCCACCACTTATCTTTTGCAGGCCTCTCCCCTCCTGCTCCGGGAGGGAGAAAGCCGAGGAAGAAAAGGTGGGCTGGTCGCTATTCAAATTCTCCCCTCTGCTCTTCACTTCAGATTCTGGTAATTTCACTGGCTTCTCCTTAACTTTTTTTTTTTTTTTTTTACACATTTGCTTGATTTCACAAGGGCAGGCTTTATCCCTTTGATCTTGGGTACAAAACTGATCTCATTTGAAACCTCTCTGTGTGTGGGGGGGGGGTGTTCAGCCTCTCTTGCTTGCTTGTCTTGGGGAGGGCAGTGCAGAACCAGATCTTCCCTTTGAAGCTCCAGATTTGAGTGGTATTTCTCAATTTTGGCAACATTAAACTGGGCGGACGTCAACTCCTAGAATCCCTAGCTGGCTGGAGCATTCTGGGAATTGAAGTCCGCCCAGCTTAATGTTGCCAAAATAAAGTAAAAGCATTAGAAAAAGGAAAGGAGGAAGGACAAACTATTGGATGGGTGAAGGGCAAATTAAGGAAAATAGTAGATCCTGGCAGGAGATCTTCCCGTTACAATTCAAACCCCACTGGGTGGCATCTCCTAATCTTGTTTCCAGCTGGGGAAATAGATTTTCCCCCTAGGAAATAAATTGAGACCCATCTCTGAAGATGTCAACTCCGGTAAGGTAAAGGTAAAGGTTCCCCTCGCACTTATGTGCTAGTCGTTCCCAACTCTAGGGGGCGCTGCTCATCTCCGTTTCAAAGCCGAAGAGCCAGCGCTGTCCAAAGACGTCTCCGTGGTCATGTGGCCGGCATGACTCAACGCCAAAGGCACATAGAAAGCTGTTACCTTCCCACCAAAGGTGGCCCCTATTTTTCTACTTGCATTTTTTTACCTGCTTTCAAACTGCTAGGTTGGCAGAAGCTGGGACAAGTCACGGGAGCTCACTCCATTACGCGGCACTAGGGATTCGAACCGCTGAACTGCCGACCTTACGATCTCCAGTAGACAAGGCTTTTTATTCAGGCAGGAAAGTGACCTGTGAATTAACCCAGCAGGCTAGTCATAATTGGCTTTAGCTGGTTTCCTCATTTGTCCTAAGTAGCGTTTCCCATCTGAGAACAAGAAACCCAATAGCAGAGAAGCCAGAGATGATGGTTTAGTGAAACCCATCAGTCTCCAAACTCCTCGGAGAATCTCTTGGTCTAAAAATGGCCGTTCTACCCCGTCCCCACCCCTGAAGACGTCGTGTCTCTGTTCCTTTCGACCAGCTCTGCTTCTCCTTTCTTTCTTTCTTTTTCCTTTCCAGCTACCACCTCCCACCATCAGCGGCAAGCTTCCCCCTCAAAGCTTGAGCACCCCGGGGCTGAGTCAGACGACTCAGATGAGATCATCACCGTCATGTCTTCCTTCCCATGAAGGCCACCTCATCTTTCGGCTCCGGCAGTTCTCTGTGACGTCCTCTGGGGCACTCCCGGTTTGTGAACCAAAGACATCTTGGTTTGGCCAAAAAAACAAACGAAGAAGTAAGGGGACCCCTAATGTCCCCGTGTCCACTTGGTGATTTGGATGGTTACAGAGGCAACCCTCCTTTACCAATGTATTCCCCAGCAGTGCAGGTAGTCCTCGGTTTACAACAACAACTGGGCTCCAAATTTCTGTTGCTAAGCAAGACAGTTTTTAAGCCCCACCTTGTGACCTTTTGCCCCATCTTATGACTTTTTGTGCCATAGTTCTTAAGTGAATCCCTGCAATTGTTAAGTTCATAACACAGTAGTTGAGCGAATCTTTGCTGGTCAGGTCGCAAAAGGGGAGGACGTGACCCCCCACCCCATGACACATTGGCGACCGTCATAAATATGAGTCCACTGAATATAGAATAACAGAACTGGACCGTTGCCAAGTGTCTGAATTTGGATCACACGACAAGGATGCTACAAACGGTTATAAGCCTGAAAAATGGTCGTCAGTAGTGCTGTCGGGATGGTCACTAAACAACTCGTTGAAAGCCAAGGACTACCTGTGACGTCATCAGAAGCAAGTCACTCAAATCAAAGATCTCTTTTTCTTTTAGTCCGCGTTGAATTTGGCTGCTGTTTGCCAGCTGTATCCCCGACGTCCAACTTCCATCATTCATCCCCCTCCTCACCTCCCCCCACCCCCCATGGCCCCCAAATATTCAGGGCTTCCTCTTCCGCTCCCATTCCGGTGGCGTCAGAGAAACTGGCATGCTGAACAAGCCCATTGTGTGTCACTATTGTTGGCTGGAAAAGCACATCACAAGCTTGTTAAGAGTCGCAACATCTTTGGTAAATCAAGTCAGAGGCCAAAGCTTGGTAGGCTGTGTCCGCCAAGATGGGGACGATTTTCTGTAAGCAATAAAACATAAAAGAAATTAAGTCATGTCTGGCCATTAGCTTTTTCCACGTAATTGGTGGTGGTTGTTGTTTTAATCAGAAATGGGGGGGGGGGAGTCTGCAATCTCTGTCTCCCTCTTGCTAGAGACTGAAGTTAAAATGTTGTTTTTTAACCTTGGATGCATTTACATACCTCTCATCTCCCCCCCCCTCCCCCCCAATGAATGTGGTTCTTTTTATGGTACTCTCCGGAGATTGCTTTGTGCCAGGACTTCGACCCATTAAAGGTGGGCACCAACCCCAGCGAAAACCTCTGGATCAATATTATTCTACTTGAATTGGCAGCCTCTCCGTTTCCATTTTGGAGAAAGAGTTTTTTCAGTAGAGGACTTCCAGTGGCTTTTGGGTTGACGGATTAGGTCCACAGGAGGTGGTCCAAACGGCGCTTGATGCTTGCCTCTTGGGTTGCGCAGTGTTCCTCATGTTGCAATGAACAAGGACATACATTCAATTCTGCAGCTACTAAGATTGTTGGACGAGCAGGTGCAACAACAGCCAGGGAAGTGATGGGTGCGTGGGAAATGGGTCCCTTGTCAATCAACAGGAATGCTGATACATCCCCAAATATTTAGGAGGCCAGGGCTTGGCAGCACAAGGAAACAACACCCATTGACTTCATCGCCAGCCATCAACACACCCCAATCAGCAACTAAAAAGCCACACACAACAGGCACTATATAAATACCCCACGCAGGACAGCACACACTCTACTAGAGAGAAGTTCCCTGAGGACGGGCTCCAAAAGCTCGGAAGACTAAAAACTCTGGTCCCGGTGACCAACCTGATTGGATCCTTGCAAGATTATCCTAGGACACGTTGATTCGCCTTCTTGAGTAAGTGTTTCTAGTGTTTACGAAAGAGAAGATGGATTGATGAAGAGAAAAGACCGCTCCAAGAAGGTTATCCTCCTAGGTCCTGTGATAATGCTTGATAATATCTCACGTCCACAGTTGGCGGACGTGCTCATCGGAGCTTTTCCCTGAGCACGGAGCTCTCTTCAAAGGAAGTTGCTTCCAGTCAGTCTCTTCCCCCCCATTCAGCCTAAAGATGTCGGGGTCTCTCTCTCCTGACTCCGAATGCTTGTCTATATCCAGAACTGGGCCTGTTCTTTATCTCTGGCTGACCATCTGACCAGCTAGCTAGGCTCTGCAGCTAAGAAGAAGGACTAACCCCACCAGATGAGTCCTGCTGAATCCAACTGAGGAAACCTCCCAGATTCTGTGATTCTGTAAGGGTCTCCTACTTGAACAGGGGGTTGGGCTAGATGGCCTCCAAGGTCCCTTCCAGCTCTGGTGATTTTGTTAACCTGAAACATTACAGGCTCTCCTGCTTGAGCAGGGGGTTCGGCTAGATGACCTCCGAGATCCCTTCTACTTCTGTGGTTCAGATAGGGTTCCCAGAGAGGCAGGTGCTGGAAATCATCCAGAACGGAGTCAACGGAGAAGGAGGTGGTAGAGCGGTTTCAACCATTTGCCGAGCCCGGCAGATGAAATCCAGCTGCTTTTTCTATTGGCACAGTTATCGTCCTAACCAAAGGGAACCGCGGAGTGCCGTCTAAACCCGTCGGTTTTCCCCTGGATGAAACTGTCCATGGATCATTTGCTAACGACATTGGCCCAGCTGGTATCTTATTAATTTGGAGACAGGGTGAGCGAGCTGTAATTAACCTCCAAGAAGCCTGTCTTAGCAGAGCTGGGGAATTCTCGGACTTCATTAGATCAGTCAAGCCAAGACAGGAGCAAAATATTTCCCAGACTTGAATCCTCTGGGGGAAGCGGGTGGTGGAAAGCTAACCAGGATGAGTCATTTGATGGCCCCAGATCCTCTTTCTCACAACAGCAACGCTTCGTAACAAAGCTCTTAACGAACAGGAGGCAAGGAAGAGAGAGCTGCGTTTCCGGCAGGATAGAGCATTCGTTCACCTAGGGGTCAGCAACCTGCGGCTCCGGAGCTGCATGCGGCTCTTTGGGCCCTCTGCTATGGCTCCCTGTCAGGTGATCCCACCACTGGCTGGCCCTCCCCACTCAGTCACTCCTCACCTGGCCTGGCCTGAGAAGGTAAGGGCGACGGCCGGGTGGGTGGAGAAGCAGCCAGAGCAAAGACAGAGTGGGGGAGAGTGAGATACAGAGAGAGGAGAGAGGAAGAGGGAGGGGAGAGAGAGATGTGTCAAAGGTTCCTGGTGTTTTTTAACAACTGGTTCTCTGCCCTAATGACCAGCTGGGTAGGCATGGCTGGGGGGAAGTCATGTGACTGGTGGAAGTGAGTGACATCGAGTTGGCTACGCCCACCCAGGTTTTGTGGCTCCCGGTGTTTTCTTTTCTGTGGGAAACGGATCCCAATGGCTCTTTGAGTATTTAAAGGTTGCAGACCCCTGATCTAGAGGGATTCTTGAGAAAGGAAGTCTACGTCAACCTCCTCAACCCAACCAAAGAACTGGCTTGGTTCTAGTTTGGCTTCTGCTGTCCAGAGTGACAGCCACGTGTTACATCACTTCTTTGGCAGGGAACAATGCTGCCTGTTGGGAGGTCTGGCTGTGCAGTGAGCCAGTTCTGTTTCACACCCCTTGTGAAATGCGCTTCTGTGGCTTGGGGATGGCTCTCAAGGCTGCTTATTTAATGAAATTAGCCCCATTTTTCTGAAATAATGGACTGGGATGCACATCAGGAGAAACCACAAAAAAAGCACGCTGAGCATTCGACAAGTCCTTTTAAACAACGCAAGGTCTTTCATTGTCCTTGGTTGAGCCAAGTCCGCGAAGACACAAAGCCTTCAACACAAAGAGGAGGAAAAGCAGAAACTTCAACCTTAAGACTGTCTACTGTTGACCTCACTCCATTCCTAAGAGGTCTGTAAGGGGCGTGCATAAGCGCACCAGTGTGCCTACCGTCCCTGTCGTAATGTTCCCTTTAATTGTATTCATTTTATGAATTCAATTCATGCTTATATATATTATCTAATATGTACTCAACAAAATAAAATAAATCAAATCAAATCAAGCACTTGTGTTTCAAGAAAGAGCAAGGTTGGGTTTCCTTCCTAAGCAGCCAGACATCCAAATTTATGTAAGCCATTTGTAGTCCGCGGTGAGTGGCTCTTCGATGCTTCGTGGTGGAAGAACAGAACGGCGGGGTAGAAGTTGCATTCTGGATTCCAGGTGTGAAGCGATGTCCTACCTCAGAAGCTCAGTGAGCTACAATCTTGTAGACAATGAGTTTTGAGGACGCTCATCATTGGAAGAGGTTGGTTTTGGTGGAGAAAACAGTGATGAAGATGATGGACCTGGTCTTAAAGAAACGGGAGAGTTGGGATCTTACCTGCTATCAGCCCAGCAACTGCAACATTGCTTTGCACAACGGGGGAGGGAGGAGAGAAAAGGTAGAGATGATGGGTAGAGGAAGCCAAAGGGTACTTTGCGTGGGACCGCACAGCTCAAGGTTCGCAACTCCTTTGCATTTTCACCAAAACGGAGCAGTGCCAAAAGCAGAGTTGAAGACATCTGGTCTGTTGACCTCTTGCTGACTTCCTGTTGTCAAAGCCCTAAACCCAGTTAAGGCCAAGGACTGACTTTCTGGTTTGACACCAGTGGGAAAAATTGGATTTGTTTTTTAAGCTAGCAATTGCCTTCCCTCTGTCCTTCCCTCCCCCCTTCCTTGCCTCCTTTCCTGCTTTCTCTGTTTTCTCCATCCTCCTTCCTTTCCTCCCTCCCTCCTTCCTTGCCTGCCTTCCCCTTCTTTCTCTGTCTTCTCCATCTTCCTTCCTTCCTAACTTACTTACTTCTTCCCTTCTCCTCCCTCCCTCGCCTGCCTTCCCCTTCCTTCCTTCCTTTCTTCCTTCCCCCTCCTTGCCTGCCTTCCCCTTCTTTCTCTGTCTTCTCCTTCCTTCCTTCCTTCCTTCCTTCCTTCCTTCCTTCCTTCCTTCCTTCCTCAGTTTACAACGACATAAACAAAGCATCTCAGGTTCTAATTAAAAGCAGACATCATTTTTCAGGCTCTTGAAGGGTTCCATCTCACTCACTGCTTTTAGAGAATTGCTTCCAACAACCGAAGAGCCAAATTCATAAAATGCTGGCACAATGAACAGCTCGATTTGGGAAGAAGCAGCGCCAAGTGTGGCAGCCCTGAAGATCCAAAGAAAAAGAGGGCCTCCAGGGCTGACAGTAGCTTTCTTCGTTCTGGTGTCCTGCGGATGTGTAGGGATTGATGGACCCCAGAATTGCAAATCGTCACCGCCAACATCCAGAAAAGTTGCGAAGACAAGAATGAAGTTGTTGAGCCTTCAGGCTCTTCAAGGCATTTGTTGGTCCCCTGTAGCATTGCAAGAGGCTGGTTGTGATGGAGCCAGCCAAGGTCAAAGGAAGCAAGGTGCACATTTAAAACACAGCATTTCCTCCTCCTCCTCCCTTAAAAGCCTTTTCCAATAAGTAAGTTTTCACTTGGCCAATTTCTGCCGAATGAAACAGGTTGGCGGCTTCGTCAAACAGTCACTGAGCGTCTTGTTACCCCCTCTTTGCGTTTTCCCACGCTGCTTTTTGGAACAAAGGAACAGGAGGCGTGGGTGGAGCAGGGTATTAGGCAAAGCAGCGTAGGAAGCGCCTCAAAAATTATAGACAGCAGCCTAGGCGAGTGAGCCATAATTCTTAAGGGATTGCTCACCATCTGCTTCCTTGGAATAGGATCAAATCGATCTCGCAGATGGAAAGATCTTCACCTCCGGCTCGGGCCAGGATAAGCCCTCTGGCTGCAGGGCACAATTTCATTATTCAAAAGGCAGGAACAGAGAAGTTTAAGGGTGGCCTTTGGTTGTAGGCCGTACTCGTCCCTTCATCCAGCAGGACAAATATTCTTATCTGCATTTTCACCACGGTTTTAGGCTGGCCCGCTTGCGAGCAACAAGGCAGGGAACAGCGGTCCCTAATTGTTGTGATCCAGACTCTTCTAGCATTGATGATGTTACCTAGCTGCGTCGTGAAACATCTACAAGAAAACAACCAAGCTCAGAGAGCACCAAGGAGCCCACCGTCCTCTTTCTCCTGTCCACAAACTCCATTTCCTTCTAGCACTGATGATGTTACCTAGTTGGATCAGGAAATGTCTGTAAGAAAACAACCAAGTTTAGAGAGCACCAAGGACCCCACAGTCCTTCTCCTCCTCCTCCACTCTGCAAACCACTCTCCCTTCTAGCACTGATGACCCGCCATTGCGATGATGTAATGGAGGAGATGCAGGAGGAAGGAGGGGGGGGGAGGAGATGTTGAGCTGAAGTAGGAGCTTCAAAGCTTATCTGGAGGCACAAGGCTGATCTGCTGTGAAGGCCTAGACTTTGAGAAGGGGTGCTACTCTGATAAGGGCGTTGCCTTTTTGATGCTCAGGAAAGGGGGATAGAGACAGGCTTACAAAATTCATAACAGGCTCCCACAGCTGCGAAAGAAAAAGAGAGAGAGAGAGAGAGAGGAAAGAAAGGAAAAGAAAAGAAAGATGGGAGGGAAAGAAAGAGGAAAGAAAAAGAATGAAAGAGAAAAAGGAAGGAAGGAAAGAGAGAAAGAGGGAGGGAGGGAGGGAGAAGAAGGAATTGCTTCCTAAGCAAACGGATTATCCCTCCTAGGAAAGAACTGCCTTTAAAATTTAAACCTTTTGCATACAAATACATTAGGGAAAATGCATCTTTGAACCCACATCCCAAAGACCTCCTCAGTGGCTGTAACCCTTTGAGATGAGAAAGGAAGCCCAGGAAAGTGAGAAAAAGGATGTGGGGAGGAAAGGGCCCTCGTTCGGAAGAGCTTAAAAAACAAACGAACCCCACAGTTGGCACATGAACTGTGTGGGTCGGCAGGCTTGCTTTTTAAAAGGCTTGTTTTAATTGCACTCAGACTTTATTTGGGGATGGAGAAGATTTGAGAATGCCACACACACACACCCCAGTTAAATCGGCTTTCCCAGTGCTGCTCTATTCTCGGGCGAAACCATCCAAAATATAAACACCCACCCTTTCCTCAACACTGTATTTCAGTCATCATTACCCAAAAGGTCTTAAACAGGTGATCACGAAGAGGTGGAACAAATGGCATATTATCCACCTGATGGGCTTTTGCATTAAAGCAGGGTGGGGTGGTGGGGCCTCCTTGAAAGATTCCTGAAAAGTTCACGGTACGACTTTGTGTTTCCGCATCGGGCCGCATTCCTTCCCTAATGCAAACCATTTGCACAAATGTTCTCCATCCTCTCCGCATCTGTAAGCTAATCTTCGCACGAGGCACGGCAATAAATCCACTGTATATATATTTGTTGTTGTTAGTCGGGAAGTCGAAATCGTGTCCGACCCATCGCGACCACATGGACAACGTTCCTCCAGGCCTTCCTGTCCTCTACCATCCTCTGGAGTCCATTTAAGCTCACGCCGACTGTTTCCGTGACTCCATCCAGCCACCTCGTTCTCTGCCATCCCTTTCTTCTTTTGCCCTCCATTGTTCCCAGGTTGAGGCTCTTCTCCAGGGAGTCCTACCTTCTCATTAGATGGCCAAAGGATTTGAGTTTCCTCTTCAGGATCTGGCCTTCTAAAGAGCAGTCAGGGTTGATCTCCTCTAGGACTGACCAGTTGAATGGCCTTGCAGTCCAAGGGACTCGCAGGAGTCTTCTCCAGCACCAGAGTTCAAAGGCCTCCATTCTTTGGCGCTCACTCAGCCTTCCTTTGTTGTTGTGAGTTGCGCGGTCGTGTCCGACCTATCGCGACCCCCTGGATTAACGTTCCTTAAGGCCTTCCTGTCCTCTACCATCCTCTGGAGTCCATTTAATCTCACGCCGACTGCTCCAGTGACTCCATCCAGGCCACCTCCTTCTCTGCCGTCCCCTTCTTCTTTTGCCTTCAATTGTTCCCAGCATTAGGCTCTTCTTCAGTGAGTCCTTGCCATTAGGTGGCCAAAGTATTTGAGTTTCATCTTCAGAATATATATATATATGGCTACTTATGATCGTGTTCCATTTCTTTGTGCCGTCTTGAAGCGAATGAGAACAAACTTCTTCCCCATTTTTAAGAGGCTCCACTTGCCTTCTGAAAAGGGGAAGGGAGCTATTTAATTTCATCCAGCTGGGATTGGTGCTTAATTATTCCAATATGGGGCTGGCCCAGGCCCAGTTTTGTGCGGCGCGGAGAATATGCAGCGGATCCACGATCACCACGTGATGAGTGTTTAATTCGAGCCAGGGAACGAAGAAAGGCTGTATCTGAACCGCATCTTAAGGCTTGGAGAACTGAGTAACGTTCAGCCTTGATGTGAGCTTGTATGAAAGGAAGGTTGTGGTGGGCATTGGAGCATCCTTTTGCAATGGAGCGAAGCAGCCAGACAGAATTAGGGCCCTAGTACCAGAGCAGAAGGAAGCCAAGTTGTAGAAAATCACTGCAAATGACAAAAAAATGAGAGAGTAATGTTTGCATTACTCCTTTATTGGCTCCTCCTTTACACCGAGCGAGCCTCACGACGGCCTCAGAGAGGGGCGAATAGCCCTTGCATTGCCTGGAACTGCTCAGTTTTGCTGGCCCTTGACGGTTTCATCAGAGGAATGCAAGTTATACGGTAGAATTTGGGGGGAAGCGATGCTCTTCCCCTTCATGGCTGGCTAGCAATGCTGGCTTGGGAATTCTGGGAGTTGAAGTCAAAGCTGCCACGTTTCAGAAAGGCCGATACTAAAAGCTTCAAGGATTCTCTTGCAAGATTGCTCTGTGTTGGAGAGTTACCTGGTTTTGACATTCACCAGCAAATCGTTCAGCTTTAAGAGGGAAGGGGATGAGGAGAAGGGACCTTAAGAGAGCATCTCATTGGGCCTCCCGTCAGGGTCTAGTAGCTGGCACATATCAGGCCCCTTATGCCGGGGAAGCATCAGTGGGCTCTACTGGCCCATCGAAACATTGAACTAATAGGAAGGGAGGAGATGGAGGAAGGAGGAGGAAAAAGGAGGAAGAAGAGGAGAGAGGAGGAGGAGACCTTACAAGATCATCTCCTTCCTCCTCCTGCCCAGGTTCAGTAGCTGGCACAGATCGGCCACCTTATGCAGGCGGGCATGGAGGGGGGGGGCACTGAACGTAAGAGGGAGGAGGGGAAGAAGAAGAAGAAGAAGAAGAAGGGACCTTAAGAGACCATCTCCTCCGTCCTCCTGCCCAGGTCCAGCAAGGCATTGGGGCACCCGTGCCAAGAGAGGACCAAAGCCGCCGCGGGGGCCGCCAAGAGACCCCCACCCCCAAAGGCACCCAGTTCTTTCCCGGCCATCCTTTTCCCCCTCCCGGGCGCAGATCCAGCGGGGAGCCCAGGCAGGCCGGTCCGGGGCCAGGCGGGGCAGAGGATCGGGGCATCTGGAGCCCTCCCTCCCTCCCTCCCTCCTTCCCTGCCGCCGCTGGGCTGAGCCAGGCTGGCCGGCTCCTCCTCCTCCTGCCGCTTCCCGGGCGGTGCCAGGCGGCGGGGGCGGCGCGTCGGCCGAGGCGGAGCAGGCGAGGCTCCGGGCGAACAAAGAGCGCCGGCCGGCCGGGGCGGAGGGGCGCTCGGGCCATGCGGGGCGGCGGCCGGAGCGCAGCCGGGCGCATGGCCGGAGCAGCAGCCGGAGGAAGCGCAGAGAGCGGCGGCGGCGGCGGCGGGCGGGCGTGAAGCGGCGCTGCCAGCTGCGGGCAAAGGGGCGCCGCTCTGCCCAGCCGGGAGGGGATGGCGGCGGCGGCGGCGGCGGCGGGGGTGAGCTACTCGCCGCCCTGGTGGGTCAGCCTGCTGCATCGCCTGCCGCACTTCAGCCTGAGCTGGGAGGCCGCGCCCGACGAATTCCGCCCCGAGGACACCCAATACCAGCAGGTCAGCTCGGCGGGGTCGCGACTCCCCTCGCTCGGCCCGCTTGCCGCTGCCGGC
This sequence comes from Masticophis lateralis, assembly GCA_030761175.1. Classification (NCBI taxonomy): domain Eukaryota; kingdom Metazoa; phylum Chordata; class Lepidosauria; order Squamata; family Colubridae; genus Masticophis; species Masticophis lateralis. Next base: position 2,997,109 of record JAUDYJ010000013.1, on the reverse strand, counting down.
AGACCCATCCTCCCCAGCTCACCTGGACACCCAGCCTCCCCAGCCAGCCTCCTTTGCAGCTGCCAGCTCAGCCGGATGCCTTTCGGCTCCCCCTCCCCCCCTCCCCCTTTTGCTCCGTGGCTGGGAGCGATGGGGCCGGTAGAGCAGCGGGGCCGAGAAGCGCGCCGGGGGCTTCCGGGGAGAGGGGGGGGGGGGCGAAGCCTTCGCCGTCTTGCGTGGTTCGAGCTGCCCGGTGTTACGTGCGGAGCCCCGTTTCTCCCTTCCCCCCCGCCTTTCCTTTCCCTCCCCCAAACTTTTCTCCCGGCCCCCGCGGAGCTTTCCCCACCTGCTTTCGGTGAGGAGGGGGCCCCGAGAAGCCAGTCGGTCGGGGGGGGGGGCTTCCCTCCCCCTGCAGGAACACCCCCCCCCCCAAGCCTTTCTTGATCTGCCGCTTTCCCTTTCATCTCTGCCCGGGAGGCCCCCCTCCCCCTCCCAAGTGCTGCTTTAACCTCGATTCCTGGCTAGTCTCTCCCTAGAAAGGGGGGATGGGGGGGGAAACTGGAGGGCTTTCTAAATTCTGAAAGCTACCCCTCCCCCTCCCCCCTTCTAGAAATAGCGGCTGATGATGACCCATCCCCAAAGCTGGTTTGTTGCATCCTGGTTTTCCCCCCCCCCCTCCTTTGCCTCCCTCCCCCAGTTCCAAGGTTGAATTGGATCGTCGCCAATCCCTGTGTGTGAATTCCCCCGCTTGGATCTGCTTCCCGAGAAGAACCGTCTTCCTGTAGCGTTCCCAAGACCCCGGAGGCCTTGAAGAGAGAGGAAGGGGGGGGGGTTGCCTGGCCCGAGGAGGGGGAGTGGGTGGGGGGAGAGTTTCTGAGAGCTGCCATTGTTAAGTCTGCCTGGAGGGAACCTGAGGTTCTGTTGTTATTTTGGAGAGATAGACAGACGATCAGATAGAGAGAGGGAGGGAGGGAGGGAGGGAGGGAAGGAAGGAAATATAGATAGAGGGTGAGAGAGAAAAAGAAAAGGAAGGAAGAGGGAGAAAGAGGGAAGGAAGGAAATATAGATAGAAAGAGGGTGAGAGAGAGAAAGAAAAGAAAGAGGGAAAGAAGGAAGGGGGAGAAAGAGAAGGAAGGAAATATAAATAGAGAAAGAGGGAGGGAGGGAAAAAGGGAAGGAAGGGAGAGAAAGAAATAGAGGAAGGAAACAGAGATGGAAAGAGGAAGGAAGGAAGAAAGAAAATAGATAGAAATAGAGGAAGGAGAGAGAGGTCCTGCCTGGTGAACCCTATTCCAGGCCTTCCTTTCTCCACCTTGTTTCCTCTCCCAAATCCTTGGCCCTCTTTGGCTGCCTCCCCAGCAGAGTCTGCAGCAAGTGGCCGGTGTGGGGACACGTTGCACTGAGTTGGGGGTGCAAATGACGTCATGATGGACGTCTGAGGCCGGCAGGCAAATCAGCCAAGGGGGCAGCAGCAGCACCACCACCATCATCATCGCTGCATATACCTGCCGGCTTTTGCCTCCATCCATTGCCTCCCCTCCCCTCCCCCAGCCAGGCTCCCCCTCCTCCGCCCCACGCACACACAAATGGAGAAGCAGCTGGAGGGGCTTCAGCTCTGTTGATCTCAAATGGAGTTGCAAAAAACCCATCCTGGATGCTGGAATTTGGTGCTTAAAAATGGCCGGAAGGATGCGTTCTCCCCACATTCTCCCAGAAGAATGCAGAGTTTGGAAGGTTTAAAAGGCAGGCTAGGGTGGGAAGGGGGCTTCCCTTTGTGCTTCCTTCGCCTCTTCCTTGGCTCCTACTTAATTCATCATGATGAACCATTTTATTTCATTTCATTTATTAGAATCCAGTCTCCCCGACGAGCCCGTTTCTCTTTTATCCTTCCGATTTGCTTTCCTCAATCGTCGCTTGGTTCAGTGCAGAGGGGTAGAGATCCCCCCCCCCCCGTCTCCCTCAAATGAAAAGCCCCAAAAGGGGAGGCAGCTGTAGGGTACATGTCCTACACCCCCCCCCCCCCCCACTCTTTGGGAATAAAACACCTTTCCTTTCTAAGGCTGCCACTTCTGGCCTCTTAAAGTCTTTATTTTAACCAATTTTAACCATGTCGTTGGGCTTCTGGATGGCTTAAAGCCCCCCCCCCTCCATGTTGTTTCGAAAATTCCCTTTCTAGGTTTCCCTCTCTGATTAAGGTCTGTTTTTACAGCTTTGGTAAACATATCTGTAGAGGCTTTGAAGGACTTGTAAAGCATCTGTAAATCATGAAGGTTAGAGTTATTGCTTGCCGATGTGAAGGGCTAAATAAATTACATCATCCTGTTCCTCCTGCAGCCCAAGTCACCTCCTTCCTTCTCTGACTGCAAATACAAACTGATTTCTAGTTACTTTTTCCTTCCTTCCTCCCTCCCTCTTCTTTCTTTCCTTCCTTCCTTCCTTCCCTCCCTCCCTCCTCGCTCCTTCCTTCCCTGCCTGCCTTCCTTCTTCCTTCCTCCCTTTCTCCCTCCCTATTTTTTTCTTCCCTCCTTCCTCCCCTCCTCCCTCCATATTCTTTTTCCTCCCTCCCTTCTTTCTTCCTCCCTCTTCTCTTTTTCCTTTCTTCCCTCCTCCCTCCCTCCCTGCCTTCCTTCCTTCTTCCTTCCTTCCTCCCTTTATCCCTCCCTATTCTTTTTCTTCCCTCCTTCTTCCCTTTCTCCCACCCTATTTTTTTTCTTCCCTTCTTCCTCTCTTTCTCCCTCCCTATCCTTTTTCCTCCCTCCCTCCCTCCCTGCCTTCTTCCTTCCTTCCTTCCTTCCCTCCTTCCTCCCTCCCTATTCTTTTTCCTCCCTCCCTGCCTGCCTTCCTTCCCTCCTTCCTTTCTCCCTCCCTATTTTTTTTTCCTTCCTCCCTCTCTTCCATGTTCAGCAATGATATACTAGTTTTTGACTTATGACCATAAACCCCCTTGGGGTAACTGCATGCCTTTTGCTATGTTGTATTTGGGTCTCTTTGTTCCAGTTGTGTGTCCTGTCATGCTCGGAGCACGAGACAATAAAAAGCCTCTTTTAGCCAAGAGGTCACTGAGAATGCAGGCAAAACCACTCTGAATAGGAGAGTTAATCATAACCACTTTCTCTTTTATTAACCCATCCTTGTGACTGCACACCGGAGAGGTTAAAGTACACACGGGCTGCCATCTGTATGTGTCAACACAGGAGACCTGATTTGGGATGTGGGATGCAAATTAAAGAAAATCAACCAGGACGTAATTTTGCAAAAGCTCAGGATGGCCTATTTTTTTGGCCTTGAAATCTTTGCTTCCCTCTTGAGTTTCTTTTCCTAGTTCTGGGTATGGAAACTTCAAGGCATAAAAATTCCCGCCAAGCCGTGGCTTCCCCCCTCCCCCCTCTTCAGTTGAGAGACCCCAGGAACGGCTCTGCAGAATTATTCTTCTTTATTTCTTGGCACGGTTCATCTATTCCTGCTTCTGGAATTTCCATCGGTGATCTTGCCCGCTGAATTTGCTGGTCCCGCAAAAGTTGGAATTAGATCTGGAGTAAGAAACCTGTTCCAACTGTATCTGTTTTTATCGTTGTGCTGGCTTGAGTGGAAACTCTCTAGATTATAAATGTGAATTATTTTCAGGTTTATTTCCTCGCCGGTCCTTGGTTGCAAATGATCCTGGGAATTGCAGTTGAGTTCCAGGGATTTTAAGGAATCTTTTCAGCACCCTTGACAGTTCCTGAGAACCGCTGAGGGTAACTGGAGAGGTTCAAAATATTGGCCAGATCTCGAGTAGAAACATTAAGGAAAATTGAGGACCCAGTTTTTGGGGGCAATAAACTGACTTTGTATAAATATACAAAAGTATGAAGGCCCTTGCTTAACGCATTGTAAGCTGCCCTGAGTCTTCGGAGAAGGGCGGCATATAAATCAAATTTTTTAAAAAATAACTTTAAAACTGTCCCTGGAGAATCAGTGTTAGATTATTAAGGGAAAGCCGTTATGAACCTGGACTCACTCACTCACTCACTCACTCACTCACTCACTCACTCTATCTATCTATCTATCTATCTATCTATCTATCTATCTATCTATCTATCTATCTATCTATCATCTAAAAAACTTTTAATTTAAACTATCAAATGACCTCCATCTTGCTTATCCTCCTACAATGTTAAAATTGCTTTTTAGACTTGAGTTACGTTTTGCAATTTAATTTCGGGAAGATCCATTTCTTTTCTGGCAACTCTTCCAACCTCCCTGCCCCACCCCCCCCCCCACCCCTTTAAGGGAACGGAGAATTCAACTTTCCTATGTTTTTTTTCCAACCTCCATTTTCCAGGGAAAGGCTTTTTATCAATCTGCTACTGTCAACAGTTTGAATGTGGTGGTAGCTGATAAGAAGGGTTCTAATTTTGCGGGGGAAATGTGAACAAAGCACGGTGGAATGTGTAATCTGGAATTTCTCTTGCGCCATTTTTTTTTACTTTAATATTATATATTTGGGCAATGTATGTGCCCAAACATATGGGCTATGTTTGTGTTTGCTTTGGAATTCGCATCCCTCAATTCACTGAGTGACCGTTCGAAGTTACGACAGCATTGAAAAAGTGACTGATGGCCGTTTTTCATACTTAACGACCGTTACCGCATCCCCGTGGTCATGTGATTAAAATTCAGAGGCGTGTACTTAAGACGGTTGCCAGTAAACCAGAGTCACTCGATCCCCTTTTGCGGCCTTATAACAAGCAAGGGGAACGGGGAAGCCAAATTCACTTAGCGACCACATTGCTAATTTAACAACTGCAGTGATTCGCTTAATAATAGTGGAAGAAAAGTTTGTTCAATGAGGCAAAATTCCAGGGGTGAAATGCTCCCGGTTTGGACCGGATCACCTGATCTGGTAGCGATGATGGCAGGTGGTTTGGAGAACCAGTAGCAAAAATCCCTGCTCCACCACCACCCTCCATGCCTAACTGAGCCACGCGATCCTCAGAGGCTTTTTTATTATTATTATTTTTAAAAACATTTTTTCTACAACCTCTTCCGACGAAAAAATGCTTTTAAAAGTAAAAAAAAAACAAAGCCTCTGAGGATCGCGCGGCTCAGCTGGGATCATCAGAGGCTTTTCAAAGCTTTTTTTTTTCTTCTTCTGCAATCTCTTGGCCAAAGAGGTTGAGCTTTTCAACCGCCGGTAGGCCAACCATGGATAAATCCAAGAAAAGAAAAGTTTCAGAAGAAAACAGAATGTTTAATTCAACTGCAGATGCTAGTTTTGGGGCCGCTCAAGAAATAGTCAGGCACGGGAAGGGTTTTGTGGCTCCCGGTGTTTTCTTTTCTGTGGGAAATGGGTCCAAATGGCTCTTTGAGTGTTTAAGGTTGCAGACCCCTGGATTAAATGACTTACAAGGCCCCTTCCAACTCTGTTATTCTATTCTATTCCATTCCATTGGATTGGATTGCATTCCATTCCATTCCATGGCATGGTTGAAAGGCTGGCCAGTTTCTTGAAAGACTGCTCATCTTGGTTAGGAATCTTGGTTAGTTAAGCAACAGCGCACCCTTGATTCACATCCTGTTGCGGGAACTTCTGTTTCGGCATAAAACTATGCTGAATCACCGGGTTTCCGTTAAAGCCAGAAAAAGAGAGCAAGGGGAAATATTTAAGACAAAGCTCCGTTGCAGAAGAATACATGCTGGCTATAATTAAAATTACAGACACAGAAAGCATCAGGGACTCCTTTGGATGATATCTTGCTTGTTGGCATTTTATCACAATTGCTCACAAAATTAGCCTGGTTTGTAGGGAACCTGCTACTGAATCTATTTCCTTAAAAAAAAAAAAAAGCCCAATATTTCGAGTTTTGAACATGAATAGGGAAGATGACTGTGCTTACCTGTGATGCCCTCTTATGGGACAGGTGGTTAGTCTGATGAACGAAGTGTCGTTTGTGGCAATAACACCATGTTTCTGGAGTGCACGCAGTCTGCTAGAGCCCCTTAGGTTTAAGGCTTTGCAACTATGGAGAGAAGCTAAAGGGTAGAAGGAAAGTGGAGCCATCCACATGGGCAAATAATTCTGAACTAAGTACCAATAGAAGAAAGAGACTATTCGTGGTTCCTTGGTGCTCCATGAGTTTGTTTTCTTGCAGATGTTTTTTCTCAATCACTACATGCTCTGCGTGAGATAGACAGACAGAAATGGGGCGGTGGGGAGTGTGGAGGATCATTGAATGAATGCTCCAGGCAAGGCCAAAGCAGGGGAACCCTACGTGATGGAGGAGACCTAATGGGTGCTGGTGGAGAACCACATCAGGGGTTCCCTACACCAGGACTGTCCAATCTTGAAAGTTTTGAAGACCTGTGGATTTCAGTTCCCAGAATTCCCCAGCCAACCATGCTGGTTGTGGGGGGATTCTGGGAGTTGAAGTCCACCACAACAAAAGATGTGGAGACTCTGGAAAGAGTGCAGAGAAGAGCAACCAAGAGGATTAGGGGACTGGAGGCTAAAACCTATGAAGAATGGTTGCTGGAATTGGGTATGTCTAGTTGAATGAAAAGAAGGACTAGGGGAGACATGAGAGCAGTCTTCCAATATCTCAGGGGCTGCCCCAAAGAAGAGGGAGCCAAGCTATTCTCCAAGGCACCTGAGGGCAGGACAAGAAGCAACGGGTGGAAACTCATCAAGGAGAGAAGCAACTTAGAACTAAGGAGACAGTGAGAAAATTAATCAGTGGAATGACTTGCCTCCAGAAGTTGTAAATTTATTTATTTATTTATTTATTTGGTTTGATTTATATGCCGCCCTTCTCCGGAGACTCAGGGCGGCTTACAATACGTTAAGCAATAGCCCTTCATACTTTTGTATATACCTGCTTAGTAGGGCTTTCCCCCCCCCCCCCCAAGCGGTGTTCTTTTTTATACAAAGTCAGCTTACTGCCCCCACAATCTGGGTCCTCATTTTACCTACCGTGGAAGGATGGAAGGCTGAGTCAACCTTGAGCCTGGTGAGATTTGAACTCGCAATCATTGCAGGCAGCTGGTGCTATTTAAATGCTCCAACACTGGAGGTTTTCAAGAAGAGATTGGACATCCATTTGTCTAAAATGGTTTAGGGTTTCCTGCCTAAGCAGGGGGTTGGACTAGAAGACCTCCAAGGTCCCTTCCGACTCTGTTATTCTATATTCCAACTAGATAACAACATCAGTGCCAGAAGGGAGAGGGGATGCGAGGAGGAGGAGGAGAACTGAAGGGTTCTTGGTGCTCTCCGAGCTTGGTTTTTTTCCCCCTGAAGACGTTTCATGACCCAGCTAAGTAACATCATCCGTGCTAGAAGGGAGTGGAATTTTCTCTCTGAGCAAACTTCTGGCACTGATGATTTTACCTAATTGGGTTGTGAAACGTCTGTGAGCAAACAGCCAAGCTCTGAGAGCATCAAGGGCCCCACAATCCCCCTCCTCCTCCTCCTCCTCTCTGCAATCCCAGTCCCTTCTAGCACTGATGACATTCCCTAGTTGGGTCATGAAACATCTGCAAGGAAACAACTATGCTTTTCGTATTCATTTCATGTATTAATAATTATGTTTATACTTATATCTGTTATCTAATACCTGCTTGATGAAAATAAATAAATAATGAATGAATGAATGCTCAGAGACCACCAAAGATCCCAAAATTAGGTACTGCATGTTTTTTCTAAAAAGGGGTGGTGGTGTCAGTGGGACTTCACCAGGAATTGGTGCTAGATCTTCTGCAGGCAGGGCTTTTCCAATCCAGGCCCACTCCGTAGGGCAGTCGCCCCAAACCTTTCTCTCCCTAGATGGGTAAGGCTTCCGTTCTCAACCCAATGGATTGCTCTGATCGATTTGTAGCTCTGACAGGCACCCAAATGTTTCTATAAGACTTGTGTTTGCTAACTTGGCTTGGGGAGTGTCTTCATATCTCCAAGTCAACAAACAGCTAGTGCAATGTACGTTCGTCAGATTCCTGGGTGAACTTTGCATTGTGTGCACTTCTTCTACTGGCAATACAGTGTGTGTGTGTGTGTGTCTGTGTCCTTTTCACATGACCTTTTCCAGATGGGTCACCTTGGAAGGAACTGTTTCTCAAAGCTCCTTTTGAAGAGTTCGGTGGAGGTTGCTATCTTCCGTCTCTGACTTCTCACCAAAAAACGTTCTCACCAACATGAGTTGGTTGGTGGAAGGCAAAATCTGGCCTTGTGTCAGAAGGGTCACAAAAAAAACACAAAACCCTTATCCGAGCCATGAAATCTGCAATACAAGCCGTCTTCAGAATGGCTTTAAAAAAGTTTCTTGGTAGCTCCGGTGTTTGGGGTGGGGGGGCAGAGAGAAGAAGGAACAGTTGTAAAATGGGCTTGGAGTCAGGTAGGAATATTTCTAACCAAGGACGGGACGGGATGGAAGAATAGAATAGAATAATAATAGAATAATGGGATGGGATGGGATGGGATGGGATGGGATGGGATGGGATGGGATGGGATGGAATAGAAGAATAATAGAATAATAGAATGGGATGGGACGGGACGGGACGGGACGGGACGGGATGGAAGAATAGAATAGAATAATAATAGAATAATAGAATAATAGGATGGGATGGGATGGGATGGGATGGGATGGGATGGGATGGGATGGGATGGAATAGAAGAATAATAGAATAATAGAATAATAGAATAATAGAATAGAATGGGATAGGATAGGATAGGATGGGATGGAAGAATAGAATGGAATAATAATGGGATGGGATGGGATGGAATAGAAGAATAATAGAATAATGGGATGGGATGGGATAGAATAATAGAATAGAATAATAATAGAATAATAGAAGAGAATAAAATAATAATAGAAGAGAATAGAAAATAGAACAGAACAGAACAGAATAGAATAGAATAGAATAGAATAGAATAGAATAGAATAGAATAGAATAGAATAGAATAGAATAACAGAGTTGGAAGGGACCTTGGAGGTCTTCTAGTCCAACCCCCTGCCCAGGCAGGAAACTACACCACTTCAGACCAATGGTTATCCAACGTCTTCTTAAAAACTTCCAGTGTTGGAACATTCACAACTTCTGGTAGACCCATATCTGAATCTCGAGCAGCTCTTTATAGCAAGAGATATTTTTAGAGCCAGTAATATCAATTATTGTGTCATGGAGCTGAAGGCAAAAGGCCGCAAAAGAGTTGTGAGTCCTCCAACGAAGGACTTGTAATTGCATAGTAGAGTCAATTGTTACTAGCAATAAACGGCGTTATTCTTTCTAATAGCTCCTGGCTTTTATTTCTAGAGCAATTTAGAAGGCCTGAAGAAAATATATATGTATGATGTAATCTCATTTGTCTTGTTTTCGGTTCCCTATGTGATATAGGCGAGCAAATGCGTATTTCGAGAAAGGGGGAATCAATTCCCACGTTCTCTGGTTACTCTTCGCATTGAATTGTTTTTGGCCTGTGGAATGTGGACAGGAAAGCGATATTCTCAGCAGGAAGTTGAATTTTCCAAGCATCTGTTTTATATATATATATCTTTCCAGAAATCAGATCTCATTTTTATTACTGCTGATAACATCTGTTGCTGTTTTGCATAGTGGAACGGTATTAAAAGAAAATTCTGGAAAATTCCACCGAATCCCACCGAAAAGGGTTGTAATTCCAGTTGGGATCCCATTTTCTTGAAGCTGTCTTTATGGAGGGACTTCTTTCTTACGTGCCTAAAAACGAGAAATCTGGAACCCTCTTGGTAGCTTTGCTTCGAAAATCATGGAACAGTGGCGAATTTCAACCCAGACAATTTAAGGAAACACTAATTTGCAGAAACGGAAGCTTTTGCGTGCAAAATTTAAAAAAAAAAGTTTGCTGGACAAAAGTGACTTTCTTTTCTATTAGGTTTTTACCCCCCTCTTCGTAGTCTTCTTTCCTTCCAAGAAACTCCACTTTGCCTTTTTCAATTGTTCTCAACGCGTTGTTCGGCTCTCCTCCAATTTTTGAAAAAAATTGTACCTTGTTTGTTGTGACGGCCGGATAATCTTAAAACAGCAGAAATCCAAAAAATGGAAAATTGAAAAACACTTGAGAAAATAGCTATAAGAGTACTTAATGTTTTGCAGGAAAAGGTCCTAAGGATTTAATTCTGATCTTCCGTTAAATCTTCCCGGTGATCTGACTGGCAAAGATCTCTCCTTGGGAAATCAATCTGTATTTGAGTGAAAGACCACCAAATTGGACAGTCTGAAAGATGGATGCTTTATTTTGATTGATATATTTATTTATTCAATTTCTATGTTATGTCTTTACATCTAGCCAAGATCAGTAGTTATTGGACACGCGTAGAGGGCTGCCATCTATTTTAAAGTTACTGTTCACCCAAAATGTTGTTGACATCCACTGAACTAGTCTTCGACTTACAACCACTATTGAGCCCCAAATTTCCGTTGCTAAATGAGACAGTCACTAAGTGAGTTTTGTCCCTTTCTATGACCTTTCTTAACACAATTGTTAAGTGAATCACTGCAGTAACCCGGTTGTTAAGTGAATTCGGTTTCCCTATTGGCTTTGCGTGTCGTAAGATCACCAAAGGGAAGCACACTGCAACCGTCGTAAGTATGAATCGGTCGCTGAGTGTCCCATATTTTACTCATTTGGGGTCGCTGCAATGGTTGGAAGTGTGAAAAATAGCCACAAGGGCCTTTTAACAGTGCCGTCGTAACTTGGAGCAGTCACTAAATAGATCTTGTTGTAAATCTGTATCGTGTTGCCATTGGCTTGCGGTTTTGTTTCTTGCAAGCCTGTTAAACAAGATCCTTGGATTCACGGCCTGTTGTATAAATAAAAAATAAAATAAAATAAAATTTAATAAAGTAATATTATAATATAATAAAATATAATAATATAATATAATATAATAATTAATATAATATAATATAATATAATATAATATAATATAATATAATATAATATAATAATATAATAATATAATAATATAATATATAATATATAATATATAATATAATATAGGGACAGCCTGGATTTCCCAGTGTGGCTCACCATTGGTGTATTTGGGCTCCCAACCGATCCACATCTGGCAGGACAGAGGTGGCCATCTGTGATGCAGATGGAGCCCCATCATCCGTCGTCTTGGAGGCTTCCAAGTTTATTTTTAAGCTGCCTAATCATCGGAGGAAAAAATAAATATTGTGCAGAGCCTCGAACGCGGATGAATCACATGATGATAAAGTCCTCCAGACTGACTGAAAAAAAAACCAAACACACTAAAAAAAAAGAGAAAAGAAATAGCCAAGTAGAAGAATCCACGAACTTTCTACAACTTAAGAAGAAGGCTTTGTAGAGAAAGCTCATTCCCATTTGTGGGGAGGCCTGTGAAATTGTGGATGAACAAAAGAACAAGTGAGGGTCGTGCGCAGTTGTGCAGCGTCCCTAGAAGGACAGGCGACTAAATAAAAAGCCATTCACCAGATTTCTGCTGTCACAGTGGAATTCATGGTGAATCGAGGGGTGGGAGGGGAGGGGGAGAAATGTGGACTGTTTCACTGAGCTGATATGAAAATGGAACAAGAGGCCTTTTTCAGGATTTAATAAATGGATTTGTACGGAATATGAAAGCAAGCTTCTGAACAATTTCCATATTCAGGGTTTTTTTCCCTTCTTTCTATTTCTGTTCTGCATCATACTTGTATTTTTGTATCTGCTTTTCTTCTCTCTCCTTTCTTGTTTTATGAGCCTTTTTGCCCTGGTCATTAAGCTGAGTCTCTGCAGTCATTAAGCGAATCACAAGGCGATTCAACGAATCCGGCCTCTTTCCTTGAATTGGCTTGTTGGAAGCTGGCTGGGAATTGCATGAGCCTGCAACCGTCTTAAATACATATTTTGGTTGCCAAATGCCCAAATTTAAAATCCCATGGTTCTGGAGTAGCTATGACAGTTGTAAGTACGAGGATTGCTCCCAAGTCATCTTTTTTTTTTTTTAAGCGCTGTTGTAATGTCAAACGGTCGCTAAACAAGCGTTTGTAAGTCGAGGGCTATTGCAATCTTGCATTTTGGTTTCGAGGGTTGTATTTGAAAAATAACCAGAGCATTTTTTCATCCAAACCTAAACGTAATTTATAATAATGTGGAATAATATGAAAACCCACAAACGGGGGTTTTCCACCCTGAATCTGAAACACAGAAAGCATTCTTTGTGGTTTAAAAATTCACTTTTTTAGGTGTATCAATTTTTTATTATTATTACACTGAAATATAAAATACAAAGGAAAATAAAAAGTAATGGAAAACTAGTGGGAAGGAAAAAGGGAAGAAGAGAAAATGTGGGGTGGAAAGGAATAAAGGGCATTGACTTTTAACACTCTTTGGCCCAGTAGAAGATAATAACATTACAACCTCAACTTTTTACTTTTATGCAGTAGTATACATACTAGCCATTTCCATAACAACAAACCTATTTAATCCACAAAAACAAAATTTCATTACTCCCACCCCATCACAAGCACAAAATCCCGAAGCGATTTCCAAATAGAAACAAAGTTAAATATATTGCCCTCTTTGGATAAAAGAATCAGTTTCATAATCTCTGCTTTTCCTTGCTGTGGGAAATAATATATAGTTCTGTTTGCTGATTAATCTTTATTAGACTGTCACAATGTATATTAATAAAATTCGCGGTATTCTTTCAGATTTTTTTTTAAAACCTCTAAAAAGTGGGGGGGGGGGGATTAGCTTTTTCCTAAATTTTAAAACATTAAACTTTGCTTTAAAAACATTTCTACAATCAGTAAGTTCTAAGATCTAAAATGTGACAGGAAAGGGGACCCGGAAGTTCCTGTTTCTTGGTTTGTTTGTTTTTTTCTTTAAAAAAAAGTCACAGTGAAAATGGCTTCTTTAAAGCCCTTTGCAAGCAAAACAACGATCGCATTACCTTAGCAATGCATCATCTTGGAATAGATTCTATCGATGTTTCTGTGTCTCTATGAAACCCCCGACGATGCCTCGATGCATTTTGCAGAGTGGGAAACTCGAGTGGCGTGGAATAAATCTGAATTTCTGCTAACAACAGTTGCTATCACAAGGGGACATCACACTCCTGCTCATAAAAAAAAAAAAAAACAACCAGCTGTTAAAAGTGTAATTGTGTTTGCATAAAAATCGCATAAGGCTTTGATTAAAAGACAAAAAGACAACTAGTTTTGCTCCTACCTGGAAACCGTTTTTGGACTTTGTGCTTAAGGTGGAAGGGAAAAATGAAACTTTGATCTTGGGTTTTATCGATTAGATGAGTTTTGTTGTGATAAAATATTTATTTTGTATAAGTTTTGTTGTGATAATATATTTATTTATGTTGTGAATAAATAAATATTTATTTATTTATTTATTTATTGGTTTGATTTATATGCCGCCCTTCTCCGGAGACTCAGAGTGGCTTACAATGCGTTAAGCAATAGCCTTCATACTTTTTGTATATACCTGCTTAGTAGGGCTTTCGGCCCCCACAAGCGGTGTTCTTTTTTATACAAAGTCAGCTTATTGCCCCCACAATCCGGGTCCTCATGATACCTACCTCAGAAGGATGGAAGGCTGAGTCAACCTGGAGCCTGGTGAGATTCGAACTCGCAGTAATTGCAGGCAACTGGCAGCTAAGTGCTACTTTAACAGCACTTAGACCGCTGCTCACCAAGGCTTATACTATGACGTCAAAATAAAAAGTTGATGTTTGAGGTTGTTGTTTCATTCTAATGCAGCAAAGGGGGTTGGAAGTCAATGCCTTTTCATTCTTTTTCCCTCTTTTTCCACACTTTTCCCTTCCCTTTCTCCTCCCCTGTCTTTCCTACTATTTTCTTTTGTTTTTCGGGGTCTTATTTTTTGTATCTGACATCTGCAAGAAAACAAGCAAACTCAAAGAGCACCAAAGACCCCTCATTTCAACCGTGGGCTACAGATATTCTCCTTTACTGGTATTTTAATATTAATGCATCAATAAATTTTAAAAATACGGGGGCAAAAATTGCACAAGGCTGTTTGAAGCAGGCAAAAGTTTTTGCTTTTTGCATTCTAAATCCTGGCAGTGAATTCCACCGGCCCGTTCCTAGAAAGAAAAACGGGATTGCCATAGGGAGGATGGTTGGATTGAGATAATATCCTCTGAAATTACAGTTGCATATGATCAGAGATAATTCTATGTAATTTCAAAGATTTCCCTTGGCGTTTTGGTTTTTTTTGCTCTCTCTCTCTCTCTCTCCACATGGACTATAATTCAAGCCTGAAAAAAATCATTTGATCAGAAAAGCTCATGTTTAGGGAATGAGACCTAAATACGTTGCATTTTGATGTCAAAAACCCACTTTGAAAGGTGTTGGAAAGCAGGTAGATAATACGTCCTTCCCATTGAGAGATAAATAAGTGAAAATAGGAAAATGTTTGGCTTGTTTGACCGATTGCTGTTGCCAGGAGGCTGGGGTTATTTCTATATTGGCTTTTTATTTTTTAAGCTGCCCAGAATCACGGAGGATGAGTGGGCAGCCACAGAACTTTTCTAAATAAAGAAATAAATGAAATGGAAAGAGGAAGGAGAATTTCAGGAGTTTGCCCCCTTGAGTTACTTGTAAAAATAATAAAGAGATATCAATCAATAAACAAAATAAATGGAAGATAGGATAGGACAGGACAGGACAGGACAGAATAGAATAGAATAGAATTTTTTTATTGGCCAAGTGTGATTGGACACACAAGGAATTTGTCTTTGGTGCATAAGCTCTCAGTGTACATAAAAGACAAGATACATTCGTCAAGAATCCTAAAGTACAACACTTAATGATAGTTATAGGGTACAAATAAGCAATCAGGAAACAATATTAATATAAATTGTAAGGATACAAGCAACAAAGTTACAGACATAAGTGGGAGGAGATGGGTGATAGGAACGATGAGAAGATTAATAGTAGTGCAGGCTTAATAACTAGTTTGACAGTGTTGAGGGAATTATTTGTTTAGCAGAGTGATGGCGTTCGGGGAAAAACTCCTTGTGTCTATTTGTTCTGGTGTGCAGTGCTCTATAGCGTCGTTTTGAGGATAGGAGTTGAAACAGTTTATGTTCAGGATGCGAGGGGTCTGTAGATATTTTCACAGCCCTCTTTTTGACTCGTGCAGTATTCAAATCCTCCATGGAAGGCAGGTTGGTAGCCATTGTTTTCTCTCCACTTCTAATGATCCTCTGAAGTCTGTGTCTGTCTTGTTGGGTTGCAGAGCCAAACCAGGCAGTTATGGAGGTGCCGATGACAGACTCCATCATTCCTCTGTAGAACTGGATCAGCAGCTCCTTGGGCAGTTTGAGCTTCCTGAGTTGGCGCAGAAAGAACATTCTCTGTTGTGATTTTTTGATGACGTTTTTGATGTTGGGTGTCCATTTTAGGTCGTGAGAAATGGTAGAACCTAGAAATTTGAAGGTCTCTCCTGTTGATACTGTGGTGTCTAGTGTGAGAATTCTAGCTCGGCATCACGTGAAAAGACAGCTCCAGTGTAAGGTTGGAGAATAACTAATGACTGTAATGTTCATCTAATACACAAATCTTACACCTATGCTTGAATTGGCTGTATAGATAGTCCTCGACCTACAGCGGTTCAGTTAGTGACCGTTCAGAGTTACAACAGCACTGGGAAAAATGTGATTTATGACCGTTTTTCCTACTTACAACCATCGCAGCATCCCCACAATCATGTGATCAAAAACGCTTGGCAACCAACTCATATTTATGACGGTCGCAGTGTCCTGGTGGGATCACGTTATCCCCTGGCGATGGGGATAGCCGGATTCACTTAACAGCTGGCCGGGCCACTAACTTGAGCAACTGTTGTGATGCGCGTAACAACTCTGCCAAGAAAGGTTTTAAAAATGGGTAGAAACTCACGTAGCAATGTCTTTGCTCAGCCGCAGAAATTCGGGTCTCCATTGCGGTCATAAGTCGGGGGTCTACCTGTACCGTAACCATGGAACGGAACCCAGGATGGACTCCAGCCTCCTCTTTGGGTTTCAGAGATGCGACTCAGGACACGTCGTTCGAGAGACGCCACACCGACCTGCTCTTGCTGAAAGAATAGCACTCTGCACGACAACAACAACTTTCTCTTGCACTTGTGCCTACTTGTGAATTATTCGTGCGGTGCCAAAAAAGAAAAAAGAAAGCATTTTGAGATGCATGAGTTGCATTTCTAAAAATATTTGCTGCAGTCTTCCAGGGGTGAAATCCAGCAGGTTCTGACAGGTTCTGGAGAACCAGTAGTGGAAATTTTTGAGCAGTTTGGAGAACCGGCAAATGCCACCTCTGGCTGGCCCCAGAGTGGGATGGGAATGGAGATTTTGCAATATCCTTCCCCCAGGAATGAGGAGGGAATGGAGGTTTTGCAATATTCTTCCCCTGTCATGCCCACCAAGCCACGCCATGCCTGCCAAGCCATGTCCACAGAACCAGTAGTAAAAAAAATTTGCATTTCACCACTGGGTCCTTCTATATGTAGGTCTTACAAAGGGAAGCTTTGATGGATCAGTTTAGGATGGATCCGGACAGCAGGAAGGGACCAGAGGACAGGTGGGCCTCTATCTGCAATTGATGAATGATAGAACAGAAAATACGATTTATCTTTAGTTTCCCAACTCCCTGAAGCTACTTCAGTCCCACAAAAATCAATCCCTCTAATTAGTATTTTCACCCTTCATTTTCTGGGTCTTTTTCCTTCTTGGGGTGTTCGATATTCAACCAGACCAAGAAAGATTCGCATCCAAGAAAGATTCGCATTTCTCTCCTGCCTGACCAGTTGTAATACATGACTTACTGCTCAAAGGAGATCAATGGCTTTCATGCCAGGGCAGTGAATTGTGATTAAAATTAAAATTAAAGAGAGGAGATCCCGTCTCGTCCCGTCCCCCGTCCCCCCTGCTTTCTGGGTTGTGTAAAATATTGAGAATCCCTGCAGGATGGGATCTGGGCTTCTTTGTAACCTGGAGAATTGATGGGTCAATGCTGAATTTCTTGCAGGAATGTGGCATGATATAAGGGTGTGTTGCAGGAAACATTTTGTTAGTTTTGAAAAGAAGGAAGGAAGGAAGGAAGGAAGGAAGGAAGGAAGGAAGGAAGGAAGAGGGAGGGAAGGAGGGAGGAAGAGAGAGTAGGAAGGAAAAAAGGGAGAGAGGAAAGGAAGGAAAGGAAAGGAAGGAAAAAGTGAAGGAAGGAGGGAGGGAGGAAGAAAGAGGAAGGGAGGAAGAGAGACTGGGAATGAAAAAAGGAAGGTGGAAGAGTAGGAAGAAAAAAGAGGGAGAGAAGAAGGAAGGAGGGAGGGAGGAAGAGTAGGAAGGAAGAAAAAAGGAGCAAAGGAAGGAGGGAGGAAGGAAGAGAGTAGGAAGAAAGGGAGAGAGGAAGGGAGGGGGAGGGAGGAGGAGAGTAGGAAGGAAGGCAGGAGGGAAGAAAGGAAGAGTAGGAAGGAAAAAAGGGAGAGAAGGAGGAACAAGGGAGGGAAGAAGGGAAGGAAGGAAGGAAGGAAGGAAGGAAGGAAAAAAACCCACCTCTGCCAGAAAATCCATCTTTTCAGCAAGTGTGTTAACTTGACAAGCTGTCAGAAGCTTAGCTTCATTTAATCATGCTTTCATCTTTGGGGAGATGTCAGTACAAATGTCATTCAGAGTGTGGCAGATATTTTTCTAAA
This sequence comes from Masticophis lateralis, assembly GCA_030761175.1. Taxonomy (NCBI): domain Eukaryota; kingdom Metazoa; phylum Chordata; class Lepidosauria; order Squamata; family Colubridae; genus Masticophis; species Masticophis lateralis. The sequence continues at coordinate 2,979,429 of JAUDYJ010000013.1, read as the reverse complement.
TTATTGTTCTGTAGAGATGCCATTAGCCCATTCCTGAGGTAATAGAAAAGAGGATCAGGCCTGCAGAAACAGATAATAATTTTCTTGCCCAAAAAGGGGCTTTTATATTTATTTACTTACGTACTTATTGATAGGAGTTGTAGGTTACCCCAATTATTACTTCCGGGTAGCTAATAATAATCATAATGATAATGATGATAATAACGATGATATTAGCATAGAAAGGTGAAATCAAAAATTAAAAACTAGCAAAATAGAATGAATACTATAATATTGACATAAAAGCTATCCATCAACACAGAATCGTTATGAAATGAAGCGGTTCCTGGGCACAATAGATAGCAGCAGATTGCCCAACCACCTGCTCTCCAAAATCCAGCTCAAATGATGCCAGGAAAGGAATAATGTGCTATTTTTCATTTTTATATTAATTTTTGAACAAGGTTGTGGTTGAGTTGCCAGCAGCGATGGGGGAATGTTCTTTCTGGCCCTTTTCTCTTGGGGCGGAAACTCTTAATCTATTTGACTCTTTATATCTTCTGCCTAGATACTTTGGGCAATGGATTTGCCCCTGGAAATGGGATGAGCTGGCTAGTCAGGGAATCTAGGTGAAATCCAGTGGGTCATCCTGAGAAGATCTCTGGGGATTAATTGCCCAACCCCTGAGTAGAAGGTGTAAATTCTTAGAGCGCTTCAGGTTGTCTATTCATTGGTGTCCTCCCCCTCTCTTTCTCTCTTTCTCTCTCTCCCTCTCTTTCTCTCCTCTCTTTCTTCATCTCTCTCTACCTCTTTCCCTGTCTCTCTTTTTCTCTTTCTCTCTTTTTATTTTTCTTTCTCTCTATCTCTCCCTCTCTTTCTCTCTTTCTCTTTCCCCTCTCTTTTTTCTCTCTCTTTCTCTCTCTTTCCCTCTCTCTTTTTCTCCTTCTCTTTTTATTTTTCTTTCTTTCTCTCTCTTTCTTTCTCTCTCATTCTAGTTCTCAGAGTGATAGTTATTTCCATGAGAACAGACGCCAGTCTCTTTCTTTTGCTCTGTATAGAAAAACAGTAACCCAATAATAGCCCAGCCTAAACATTTTATAGATTAAAAAGCGATCTTTTCCTGCCCCGAGGCTAACCATTTGCAGAGATGTATCATTCTTGTCAAAGTCTTAGAACCAAGGAGTTAATATTTGAATTTTGCTGTCAAGTCTGATTTTTCTGCTTGCTTTCTGAGTCTACAACATATGCTCTCACCTACTGTACCAACTAAGGAATATATATATATACTGGGGCACCTATGGGGAGTAGCGTTTTTAAAAAGGCAAGCCTCGAGTGTACAAATGCCCCTTTTGTACAGGTGCTGCAGATGTGATCCTTGTTTGTTAAAAAAATCAAGACTTTAACATAATAACAGGGTTGGAAGGGACCTTGGAGGTCTTCTAGTCCAACCCCCTGCTCAACTAAGAGACCCTCTACCATTTCAGACAAATGGTTGTCCAATTTCTTCTTGAAAGCCTCCAATGATGGAGCATTCACAACTTCTGGAGGCAATCTGTTCCGCTGGTTAATTGTTTTCACTGTCAATAAATTTCTCCTTAGTTCTAAGTTGCTTCTCTCCTTGGTTAGTTTCCATCCATTGCTTCTTTTCCTGCCTTCAGGTGCTTTGGAGAATAGCTTGGCTCCCTCTTCTTTGGGGCAGCCCCTGAGATATGGGAAGATGGCTATCATGTCTCCCCTAGTCCTTTTTTTCATTAAACTAGACATACTCAGTTCCTACAACCGTTCTTCAAATGTTTTAGCCTCCAGTCCCCTAATCCTCTTTCTTCCTCTTTTCTTGAAGCCCCTTCCCATGGATGACCCTGAATAGGAATACATATGTAACCTACAATAATCTTCTTCTGAGCATTAAGGGAAGGAGTTTGAGCATTGCTAACTGGTTTGATGAGATTATATCTAGACACAGAGTTCCAACATTATCAGCAAGGTCTTCCCTAGTCATTCATTGTTCAGAACTGCTATCAATCATTGTCCAGCTGGCATTGCGTAAGCTCCTGTCGCTTAACTCGATTTGTTGTTAACTCCTCAGGCCTTGTTGCTGTTGGGAGCGGTCTCTTTGATGTGCCTGGCTCTGGATCTCCTGTTCCTCCTCTTTTATTCCTTCTGGTTGTGTTGTCACCATCGGAAGAGTGAAGAACAGCTGAATGCAGATTGTTGCTGTACAGCGTGGTGTGTCATCATTGCAACTCTAGTATGCAGGTGAGTTTTGCCCCATCGGAAGATTTCCACCAGGATGAAGTTGTATTTCCTACAAGGAGCAGGGCCCAACCCATGTAATCCATCCCTTGGGATCTGAGGAATTCCAGAACCTTAGCTTGCTCCATTTAGGAAACAAATTCTAGGATGTTTACAGAATAACAAGAGTTGGAAGGAACCTTGCGAGTTAACGCATTGTAAGCTGCCCTGAGTCTCCGGAGAAGGGCGGCATATAAATCGAACCAATAAATAAATAAATACATTGGAGGTCTTCTAGTCCAACCCCTTGATTATCATTGGATAGATTTATATCAGAGTTGTGCAATGCTGCAAATTCCCTTCCAAAACTGGACTTCAAAATGTGCAGGAGCATTAACGTAGCCGCTTCCTACTGTCCTTTGAAAACAGCTGTGCCTTTTTCCAACTTCACAAGGCTTCTCTCCACATTGGAACTCAAAGCATCACACATCAACCCTGTTCTGTGTTGGGTTGGCCCTTGCAAGTGCCAGACATGACCCCACGAGGGGTCGGTCCTTGTTGCTTTCTGAGCTTGGTTGTTTTCTTGCACATATCTCATTACCCAATGAAACATCTGTCAAAAAAAAAAACCCTAGTTACTCTCCTAATTAGCACTGATGATGTTACCTGATTGGGTAATGAAACATCTGTAAGAAGACAAGCAAGCTCAGAGCACCAAGGACCCCCAAATCCTTCTATTCCTCCTCCTCTTCCTCCCACCACTCCTCCTCCTCCTCCTCCTCTGATATAAATCTATCCAATGATAATCAAGTGGAGATACTTAAGACCTCCATGGCTGCACTACAAATATCCAGAGGGAGAATTTGATAGAAGAGGATAGCAGTATTTCAGTATTTGAGGGGCTCTCACAAAGAAGAGGGAGTCAAGCTGTTCTCCAAAGCACCCGAAGGCAGGACCAGCAAACTCAGAGAACACTAAGGACCTCACAATCCTTCTATTCCTCCTCCTCTTCCTCTTCCACACAAAACCCCCTCCCTCCTAGGACTGATGATGTTACCTGGCTGGGTAACGAAAAATCTGCAAGAAGATGCACCCAGCTCAGAGAGCGCTAGAACTCTTCACGTTCAGCCCTGAGCCACAAATATTCTCCGTTCTTGGTACAAATTTGCATCAACTCCGTTAACTGAGTTTGAACTCGTGGGGCTAACCAGGGGAGAAGGAAACGCGTGCCCTTTGCAATGCGTCAGCATGTTCTTGCTAGGTTTTGACATTTTTTTTCCCAGCTCTCCGGAAATAGTAGGGGGCAGCAGAACTTAAGAAGAACAGAGGAAGAAGAGGGCAAGAAGCAGACACCACGAGACGGGGAGGTGGGGTTGATTCGAAATGTAGACTTCGGTCTGTATCTTTGGGGCGCCAGCATGTTGGATGTGGAAAAGAGAGGCTTTTCCATCTCGCCCTTTCCCCCCCCCAAATAGCACCTTCTCCTAGCGTCGGAAGAATAAGGTGGTAATGAAATGTGAAAATTAGCTAGGCCTCAAGAGGAATTTTAAGGTGTGGGCTGCACGCGAAGGACTCAGCTTGTGAAACGCTTCTTAATTAAAGATGTATTATTATTATTATTATTATTATTATTATTATTATTATTATTATTTACTTTATTCATTAAACATGAAATTCAGTCAACTGAACATTCAAAAATGCATCACAAACACCATGGACTGGTGCTAATGGTTGATACGGGTTGCTGCCAGCATCCTAGGGATCAACCAAGAACCTTCTTAAGACGTACGATGTTCCGAGTAACGCAGTTTTTTTTGCAGTTCCGCTGGTGTTATTGCAGGAAGTTGCAATTTGCTGATGTATGTTATAAAATTCTTGGACATGGTACCAAGTGCCCTCGATGACCATGGGTATCACGGTTACATGTTTCACCCATAGCCGTGTAGTTTCAATGGCCAGGTCACGATATTTCATGATTTTTTTTCCAGTTCTTTTTCTTCGACTCTGGCATCTCCTGATTATAATAATAATAATTAATTATATTATTATTATTATTATTATTGGTTAATCTGTAGTGAGATTCACAGCCTTTGAGGCTGGTTAATAGCTCAGCAGCTTGAATCCTAACCAAGGACCTAGGAACTGTTCAGGTATCTTCGGAGGATGTAAGCTGTTCTGAGTAAGGTGGTTTTTTATAGAGTCAAAATGTTATTATTATATTGTTGTTGTTGTTATTATTGAGCATCGTTGGGAAAGGAAGGGGCTCCCTTAATCCTCAACTCCCTGCCCGGCCATTCCTGTCCACCCCCTACTCTCTTTGGTACCCGAGAGCTCCCCGTTGCTAGTTGGAGACTTAATATAACCCAGAACATCTCCGAGGCTGGTATTTTTAGCTTGTGGGTATATAAGGAATTAATCATCAGAAACATATTTTTGTCACAGCTCTTCCAGTCAGATAGCGAGAAGCAGAAGGAGAGGAAGTGTGCATCTTTTTTAACGCTTTCAGGCCTGGAGAAGACTATATTTAATGCTCTGTTGTCAGGCGTTTCCCCTTCTTTTCTTCTTGGATTGTGTCTCAAGGATGTCCTGATGATGCTTTTTTTGTCGCAAAAGGGGGCAAAATTCTACTTAACGAGTGTCTCGCTTAGCGATGGAAACGGACTCCATTGTGGCCGTATGTCGAGGACCACACCTGCATTGTTGCAATTTATCTTATTCGTAGGCCGCCTCTATCATGACAAAGCGGCGAACAGATCCAACGCATCTTCCTCCTCCTCCCTTTTCCCCCCACAACAACAACCCTGTGAGGTGGGTTGGGCTGAGAGAGAGAGAAACTGGCCTGAGACTCCCCAGCTGGCTTTCAGGACTAAGATGGAACTAGAACTCACAGTCTCCCGGTTTCCAATCTGGCGCCTTAACCACCGTATACACGTAGTCCTTAACTTACAGCCAGAATTGAGCCTGGAATGTTGGTCGTAAAGCACTGCATATAAGTTGAATCCCCACATGACCGGACTTGATTTTATGCCTGTTTTCACACTCCGTTAAGTGGGTCACCACAGTTGTTAAGCCAATCACCCTGTCGTAAGTCTGAAACCAGCTAATTCAATGGGCCTACATGGAGATGATCTACTTATGGTCTTCTATCTCTTTGCAGCGCTGGCATCGCGGTGGGCTTCTACGGAAACGGGGAGACCAGCGATGGCATCCATCGAGTAACATATTCCCTACGGCATGCCAATCGCACAGTGGCCGGTGTTCAAGACCGGGTGAGTTAGCTGTCTCCGAGGATGAGAGGGACAGGTTCAGATGTGATAAACGGCTGTCCTCGGCGTCTCATTCACTTGTGGGTCTGTCCTTCAACTAATTCTCAATAGCTATTAGCAGAAGGAAGATGAAGAGAAGGAAGGGTTGGCTTTTTTCAGTAACGGCATATTTGCCAACTTCCGGTCAGTTGGCAAATGGGCCGTTTCTGGCCTCCAGAGGGCCTCCCCAGATTCCTAGAAAGACTCTGGAGGTTGGGGACAGCAAAAAACAAAACGTCCGGTCCTCCCCAGCCTCCAGAGCCTTTCTAGAAGTCTGGCAAGGGTGAAAACGGCCCGTTTACCAACTTCCGGTCCTACCGGAAGTTGGTAAACGGGCCGTTTTCACCCTTGCCAGACTTCTAGAAAGGCTCTGGAGCTGGGGAGAGAGAAAAACAGGCCTTCCCCACCCACCCCCGAGGTCCTCTGGGGGCAGGAAACAGCCTTTTCCCCTACTTCTGGTGGGCCCATAAGGCCTGAAACTCAGCTGCGGAGCTGAGCTCGCGTGCCCACCAATATGGCTACGCGTGCCACCTATGGCCCATTGAACAAGCTGAGTAAACCTATTGAATGTGCTGTTGCCTTGAAGCTATCTTCTCTTGAACTTCATCTTCAGCTTTCTTGTTGTCCTTCAAAGAATGCTAACTGAACCCAGATCCATCTGTGCCTCCAGGTTTACGACACAGCCATTGCCCTAAACAAAACAGCCGAGCCCAATTTAGGAGACCTGGAGGTAATATTCAGTAAGCAGACACAGTATCTGCACGTGGTTCAGAAGATCCAGGGACTTTTGGATGACCTGGTAAGAGAAAGCACAGAGATTCCCTTCTGGAAGAACCACCAGGTTTCCTTAGAAGAGTTGGCCATTCGTATCGACCTGTACGACTGGTATAGGTGAGTAGCATGTAACCCTGTTTTTATTTCATCTCGATCTGTGGGTGATGGTCCACGAAAATGGTGGACAAATGAGGATGTCATTGCACTGATGGAGTCACTTTGGTCTAACTGTGGGACCTGTGTGTACGTATGACCTATGTGTGAATGTGTGTGTGTGTGAAGGGTGACTCACAAGACACCTCTTTCTGCTCACAGCTTGACAAAGAAGCTAAGGGAGGGGGGAAGGTTATGATTGGGATGTGTGGGAAGCGAGAGAGAGGGAAGAAATCTATGTGAGCCGTTGGTAGCCTGAGAAAATCTCAGCAATCCCAAGGTCATGATCTGAAGATTTTTTGAAAGGTGCAGACCGTTTTCCCAAAATAAAATGCTTAACCTAGATTGGTGGACAGTGGACACTGGGTGGCTTTGGGGGGAAAGAAAAGGAGTTTCATTATCCTGGGCTTCACACCGAAACCTCAGAGTTGGCTTTGCTTCTTCTATGCCTGAATGGATCTGTCCGTAAAGTTTTACTCCTCTTGGTAATAAAAAAAAAAAAAAAACCCAGGAATTTCTTTTGCTGTGCATGCCAACGGGACAGTTGACATTGTGACCCATAAAAAGTGTGGCTTCTTATGTAACCTACAGGCCAAGATGGTTTGTTTTCTTTTTCCCTATGGAAGGGATGCGGTGGCTCAGTGGCTAAGACGCTGAGCTTGTTGATCGAAACAGTTCAGCGGTTCGAATCCCTAGTGCCACATAACGGGGTGAGCTCCCGTGACTTGTCCCAGCTTCTGCCAACCTAGCAGTTCAAAAGCACGTAAAACGTGCAAGTAGAAAAATAGGGACCACTTTTGGTGGGAAGGGAACAGCGTTCCGTGCGCCTTTGGCGTTGAGTCATGCCGGCCACATGACCACGGCGACATCTTTGGATGGCACTGGCTCTTCGGCTTTGACCGCCCCCTAGAGTCAGGAACGACTAGCACATATGTGCGAGGGGAACCTTTACCTTTTATGGATGGAAATGTTTGGGAACATTGATCCAAAACCATCATTAAGATCTGAATTGCCTGATGCTAAAACAGGTGGTTCGGAAGCATATCAAAGACTTTGGACCAGTCTAATGCTGTTGACGTCTCCAAACCCAAAGATAATTATACCGACTCCTGAAAGCCATGGTCCTACGACTGCTCCAATCCTTGCCTATAACTTTTTTTACATACGGTTTTATGTCTTAACCATCTATATATTGGTTTCACCATAGGTGGTTGGGCTACCTGGGCCTGCTGATGTTCCATGTCGTGATATGTCTCCTGGTGCTATTTGGACTAATCAGAAACTCCAAGGCCATTCTCATTGGGTAAGTCAGGAAAAAGAACTTGAAGATCCTTAAAATCAGTTATTCTTCCATGGTACTGGATGATGGTCTTTATTTGTGAAGGTTCTTGAGAAGAAATGCAGGAAGATCATTTAATGCCACGATACTTTCCAGTGTGCACTGCCAGATATTTAAATGATGTAATGTTTGCAAACTTCCTGCTCTTGTTTAGTAGAGGTGGGGGGTGGGGCTGTAGGCTAAAGTAATTAGACTTTATTAATAAATATGGCCAAGTTTATAGACATCATAAGATTGTCATAGTTCCTTGGACGCTGATGATTTGAAGTTGGGATCTCCAAACCTGGCACCTTTTAAGACTTGTGGACTTCGAATTTCCAGAATTCCCCATGGCTGGCTGGAGAATTCTGGGAGTTGAAATCAAAGTTGCCAAATTTGGAGACCCCCCCCCCCCCCCCCCCCCGATTTGAAGGATAACATAGTTGTATTCCAAGAACTTCCAGGTTGTGTCAATTTCTAGCTTTATAAGTCTAGGAAAGCTGGAGCTGAATTTGGCTCTCTCTTTAGAATTGAGCTTTTAATGAACGTAGGGCTATAAATCGAGCATTTTTGAGTATAAAATTATTACAGTAAGGGTTACATTCCATGGCACCAAATAGAAAAAAAAATGGCCAAACGTAATTAGGCAGCAGAACTGCTACAGGGGGGCAAAATGCACCTTTGACAAGTCTTTAGGTAAGGTACAGTGCCTTGCGTGGGTTGTCCTTCTCATTCAGATAACAATAATAATCCACGGAAATTCTCAGTTTGGTTTCCAATATCCGGGGGTGGATGGGAATGGGTACAAGGTGAGAGGGATCTTGGAGTCCTAGTGGACAACCATTTAAATATGAGCCAGCCGTGGGCAGCAGCTGCCAAAAAAGCCAACACAGTTCTAGGCTGCATAAACAGAGGGATAGAATCAAGATCACGTGAAGGGTTAATGCCACTTTATAAGGCCTTGGTAAGGCCACACTTGGAATACTCCATCCAGTTTTGATCGCCACGATGTAAAAAAGATGTGGAGGCTCTAGAAAGAGCAACAAAGAAGATTAGGGGACTGGAGGCCAAAACATATGAAGAACGGTTGCAGGAGCTGGGTCTGTCTAGTTTAATGAAAAGAAGGACCTGGGGAGACAATGATAGCAATCTTCCAATATCTCAGGGGCTGCCCCAAAGAAGAGGGAGTCAAGCTATTCTCCAAAGCACCTGAGGGCAGGACAAGAAACAATGGATGGAAACTAATCAAGGAGAGAAGCAACTTAGAACTAAGGAGAAATTTCCTGACAGTGAGAACAATTAACCAGTGGAACAACTTGCCTCCAGAAGTTGTGAATGCTCCAACACTGGAAGTTTTTAAGAAGAGGTTGGATAACCATTTGTCTGAAGTGGTGTAGGGTTTCCTGCCTGAGCAGAGGGTTGGACTAGAAGACCTCCAAGGTCCCTTCCAACTCTTGTTATTCTATTCTTAATGTAGCCAGCCATGCAAATTGTCATCTTAGTGAAACGGCTTTGTTTTGACCAGTGAATATCTCTTTCCACTCGCTCTGGAAAGAGATTTGGCTTTGGTGGTGCCTCGAGAGACCGCAAAACGGGTGGTGTGACATTCCAGGATTCATAAAAGCTCTCTCACCCAGTTGGCATCCCAACTTTTATCGCATCATTTGGCTGATCTGAACTCCAAAATGTTTGGTTCGAAAGTGCTTGAAAGGTTCTCGTTGGCCAAGGCTGGGAGCATTTGATATCGGCAGGTTCTGGCCATCTTGAGTCTCATGGAATCCAGAAAATCTGAAGGCACCAAGGAAAGATATTCCTTGGGTGGGTGGGTGGGGAGCAGAGCGGGCGATTGGGATTCTCACAACTTCTGCCAGATAACTTAGTTTGTGTTTCTGGTGCTGATAGGAGTGTTGTCTGAAGAATGCAGGGAGTCTCTTGTGTCTTTAAACTGCCAGATGCCGCCATCGCCAGTTCCTCTCTTTTTCCATTCCGTTTGAACTCTGAATTGCAATCTACAGGGGAGATTAAGCCATCAGAACTGGAGCCAATGTGTCTGGCAGTTTGACTCTGTTTCTTTTCCTCCTACAGTGTGTGTCTTCTCGGGGTGCTGGCCCTAACTGTGAGCTGGGGGTCCCTGGGGCTTGAACTGGCGGTGGCTGTGGTGAGTATTTTAGTTTCACCAGGGAAAAAGAATAGCTCTCTTCACTGGCACCCCCTTTGCTGGTAGATGCTCAGCCAAAGAATTAGCTTACTAGCACTAGTTGTCTCCACGTAACCATACAAAAGAGGCTTTGATCTGGTTCACTTACCACTATAAGCCACGATTCATGGCTTAGTCTGTTGGTAAAGCCATTCACTTGTGTATTCCCTTACTAAAAACCCATTAAGCCAACAATGGCCTAGGGCAGGGGTCTGCAACCTTAAATACTCAAAGAACCATTTGGACCTGTTTCCCACAGAAAAGAAAACACCGGGAGCCACAAAGTCTCAAGCAGTTTGTGAATAGTCCGACAGAAGTCTGCCACAGTCTTTCGGGATAAGGCTGATAAACACCCACCTTTATCTCCCTTGACATGCTGCCAAAGACCTAATTGCTTTGCAAGGCCACACGGAGCACAGAGCACAGAGTCAAAAGTCAATTCGGAGCTTCCGAATTTAATCCGACCAGAACGAACAAAGTTGCTTCCTGCAAAGGCTCATGTGCCTTTGCTCCTCCTTTATGTATTATGAGAGGGACCAATCATCTCCAAGCCTTACTCCCGAGTCGTCCCTTTTGTTTTAACTGTTCTTGCCTTCTGGCAGCTCTGCGGATGCACGCACTGGGAACAGACTCTATCTCGCTGACGTCAGACTCTGGAGGCTCCGGAGTCAGCACATAACTCCCAGATGGCCCTGGTCCCCTCTCTGCCTCTGACGCAGAGCCCGAGCCTTCCCCAGACTTCGTTCTCAACCTCCTCACTATCCGACTCTGCTGCCAGCTCTGCAGGCGGCCGGCGGACCACAACATTTCTGGAACGCAAGGCTGACCTTTCTATCTGTAGGGCAACTTTTCAGATTTGGGGATGATGGAGAATGGGACTATGGGTTTTCCGCCCAGCCCAAAATCCTGCATGCCATTTTGCCCAGCTTGCTTCGCTTTTCTTCACAACTTCCCCAGAGGTTCATAGGCATGGTTTCGATTTCTCCTTCCTAAAATGCATTTGCTCTTTTTTTCCATGTGGGAAAACGCCAGAAAGTTTTGCAGGGCGCGTGGCCTGGAATGGGACTTTTGTAAGTTACCTGGGGTTTTCTTTACTTCTTTTAGGGTTCCAGCGACTTTTGCATTAACCCTGATGCTTACGTGTCCAGGACAGTGGAAGCTTACAAAGTGCTGAATGCAGGTAATGAGTTGTTGTTGAGAACAAGTCCTAAGAAGTGGGCGGCTTTGGGATTTTAAGCAATCCGGGCAGACATTGGAGGGTGGTTTTGTACATACCCGTATTTTTTGGAGTATAAGACCCACTGTTTTCCCCCCTAAAAGGGGATGAAAATTTAGGTGTATCTTATACACTGAATGTAGTTCCGCCCACCCACTGGCCCCCACCCTTTGGCCTCTGCCTCCCAGCAATTTACCTCCTTGCAGCAAGCAGCAAGAAGAAACAGCTCCTTTCAGCTTCAGCACAGCCTAATTAGCACAAGTTGATTGGCTCGGCCTCCTGACTCTCAACTGTTTTGCTCTCAGCTGTTTTGCGAGGGCCTCTACTGCTTGCTGCAAGGAGGTAAATTGCTGGGAGGCAGAGGCAGATTTCTTTTTCTTGTTTTCCTCACCAAAAAAAATTGGTGCGTCTTATAGTCTGGAGCATCTTATACTTCGAAAAATACTGTAGTCAAAAAATAGAGGATTAGGTGAAGAAAGAGAGCAATGTTATGGTCCAGAAAGAGAATTTGCAAAAGACCATGGTGAATGGTTGCAAGAACTTGGCATGGCTAGTCTGGTGAAGAGAAGGACCAGGGGAGACAGTGTTGCAATATTTCATCAATATTTGAGGAGGGGGTCAAGCTATTCTCCAAAGCACCCGAAGGCCAGACAAGGAATAATGGATGGAAACTGACCAAGGAGAGATTCAACTTAGTAATAAGGAGAAATTTCATGACAGTGAGAGCAATCAACTGATGGAACAGAAGTTGCCTTCTGAAGTTGTGGGAGCTTCATCACTGGAGACTTTCAAGAAGAGACCGGACTGCCCTCTGTCAGAAATGGTATAAGGTCTCCTCTTAGGCGGGGGGTTGAAATAGATGACCTCCAAGGTCCCTTCCAACTCTGTTAATCTGCATCTGACCAAGGATTTCAGGCGGTAGGGGGTGGATCTGTGGCCTTGGGGTACTTTCATTTGTCCTCTGCACTTGAAATGGTTGGAAACGGAAAGCTGAAAGTAGAAATTTCAGCTAGCTCTCGATGTTACAGCCACAATGGAAACCAGAATTTCCGTTGCTAACAGCCGCAACAATTTTACCATCTTTTTGCCATGGTCGTTAAGAGTCGTTCTGTGAATCGCTCGGTTGTTCAGGGAAACTGGCTTTCCCCCTTGCGTGTCAGAGGCCGGCTGGGAAGATCATGATCGGCGATCAGACGACCTCCGGACGCTGCAAACAGCATCAATATGTGCCAATTGCCAAGCTCCTGACACTGATTATATGACCCCTGCAGTTGTAAGTGTGAGGACTGGTCCTAAGTCCCTTTTTGCAATGCCGTATTCACTTCAGAACCGTTACTATATGAATTTGTCGTAAGTTGAGAACCAGCGGTATCCAGAAATACGGATTGGAGGCTTAATCATAGATTAATCAAAGTTTGCCCGAAAACTTTGCCCGAAAACTAAAGTAATTTGCAAGTTTTGTGCAGACGTATGCACTCCATACTTCTACTTCTTGTTGGCCAAGTTCTGAGTTTTAGAATTCGGTGGGGAGGAAGCCCTGAAACAACTCTTGTCAGTTCCCCCAACACGACGAGCTGTCGGTATCTTATAGGGGCGTTTTGAGCTTCAGCCAACTCTGTCTCTACTATTTCTGAGCCTCTTTCACAGAAATCACGCGGATGCAGACTTCGCAAAGCCAACAAAAGAGAAAAAGGAAGGATCTAATGCAAACCACGAGTTTTGGCCAACTTCCAGGCCTGTGGTTTGGAGTTTTTTTTCTTTCTTTCTTTCTCACGAGCAGAAGGGATGGAGCCTTGAAATTAATGCTCATGTTGTTTTAGTTCCTCATGCTTTACTACAAGGGTATCCAAGCTTTGCAACTTTAAAACCTGTGGACTTCCAACTCCCAGAATAGCTGGGGAATTCTGGGGAAGAATTCTGTTGACCTCAACTCCCCCCCCCCTTTTTTTTTTTTTTTTTTGATCTGGGGGATTGTGGGAGCTGAAGTCCACAGGTCTTAAAGTTGCCCGAGCTTGGAAACCATATTTTAGTGTCTTTTTAGCTGCTGAGATCTCCTAAAAGGCATTCTGAAAAATGTGGGTTGCAAAACAAAAAAGCACCTATTCAGACATGGGTCATCCTTGTTCAGATATTTCTGTCTTCTTCAAAAGAGAAGGAATGGTGGAGGAAGAGGAGAAGAAGGGGAGGGAGAAAGAAAAGGAATGATGGAGGAGGAGGAGGGGAGAAGGGAGAAGGAGAGGCAGGAGGAGAGGGAGAAGGAGGTGGTGGAGGAGAGGGAGAAGGAGGTGGTAGAGGAGGAGAAGGAGGAGGAGTGATGGAGAAGGAGGAGGAGAGGGAGAAGGAGGGGGTGGAGGAGAAGGAGGAGGAGTGGTGGAGAAGGAGGAGGAGTGGTGGAGAAGGAGGGGGTGGAAAGGGAGAAGGAGAGGCAGGAGGAGAGAGAGAAGGAGGTGGTGGAGGAGAAGGAGGGGAAGAAGGAGAAGGAGGGGAGGAAGGAAGTGTCTTCCTTCTCTCACAAGCTTCTATTTTTATCGGACCAGATTGGTCTATGTACATGAGGCTAAATTCCCAAGAAACGGCAGCCTGCCCAGGTTTTCATAATGAAGCCGCTCTTCCTTAGAACACCCCAAGTTCTCTCTCTAAGAAGAAGGAAGAAAAAACACAGTTGGTGGAAATATAATTCAAAGAGTCCATCGGCCCCATGCTTTATCGTTATCAGATGAAGGGACATGGGAAAATCTCCAGAGGGAGCCAAAACGGGACTCATTATTTTTGGCACATTGATCATGGCTCTTTGCACTTCTCAAGAGAGCAAAATGGACATCGCCAACGGATTCGGAGCGCATTGTTATGATTAGGAGGGTGCTGACTTTTTGTGCCTCTCTTATCCATGTTTCCCGGTAAAATACGTGGGAAACAGTGGTGGAATTCTGTTTTTTTTCCTACTGGTTCTGTGAGCATGGCTTGGTGGGCATGGCAGGGAAAGGATACTGCAAAATCTCCATTCCCACCCACTCCAGGGGAAGGATAATGCAAAATCTCCATTCCCTCCCCACTCCAGGGGAAGGATATTGCAAAATCTCCATTCCCACCTCACTCTGGGGTCAGCCAGAGGTGGTATTTTCCGCTTCTCCGAACTATTCAAAATTTCCGCTACCAATTCTCCAGAACCTGCTGAATAGCACCCCTGGTGGGAAATGTTTGAAATGCAGTTTTCTAACGTGTTCCATTGCAGGTTGTCCCTAACAAAACTCATTTGCTTCTTCAAGGGTAACATAATGTAACCAGGTTACCTACAAGCCTCAATTGATGATTCTCTGTTGATCTTTTTGATAGATACGTTGAACTATTACCTGGTCTGTGCTGTTGGCTACCCTAACCCATTTCAGCAGGTGAGCGTCTTCAAGTTGCACGCTTGGAATATTGCATCCAATATTTGATCAAGCTGTGCTTTGACATAGCAATGTCACTAGCAATATTACTTAGACTTATATACCATTTCACAATGTTTTTACAGCCCTCCCTAAGCGGTTTACAGAGTCAGCCTTTTGCTGAGTAGGAAGGGAAGGCGGGCGGAAGGGAGGGAGGGAGTGGCACAGTAGTTAGAATGCAGAATTGCAGGCTAATTCTGCTGACTGCCAGCAGTTCGATCCTGCCTGGCCCAAGGTTGACTCAGCCTTCCATCCTTTTGAGGTTGGTAAAATGAGGACCCAGATTGTTAGGGGCAGAAGGCTGACTCTGTAAACCGCTTAGGGAGGGCTGTAAAAGCCTCCCTCCCTCCCATCTTCCTCCCTTCCTTTCTTCTTCTTTCCTTTCTGCCTCCCTCCCTCCCTCCCATCTTCCTCCCTCCCTTTCTTCTTTTTTCCTTCCTGTCTCCCTCCCTTCTTCCTCCCTTCCTTTCTTCTTCTTTCCTTCCTGCCTCCCTTCCTTTCTTTTTCCTCCCTTCTTTTCTTCTTCTTTCCTTCCTGCCTCCCTCCCTCCCTTCTTCCTCCCTTCCTTTCTTCTTCTTTCCTTCCTTTCTTCTTCCTCCCTTCCTTTCTTCTTTCCTTCCTTTCTTCTTCTTTCCTTCCTGCCTCCCTTCCTTTCTTTTTCCTCCCTTCTTTTCTTCTTCTTTCCTTCCTGCCTCCCTCCTTCCCTTCTTCCTCCCTCCCTTCCTTTCTTCTTCTTTCCTTCCTGCTTCCCTCCCTCCTTCCCTTCCTACTTAGCAAAAGCACTTAGACTTATATACCACTAGAGAGGGCTGTAAAGCACCGTGACGCTGTTTACAGAGTCAGCCTTTTGCCCCCAACAATCTGGGTCCTCATTTTACCGACCTCAAAAGGAGGGAAGGCTGAGTCAACCTTGGGCCAGGCAGGATCGAACTGCTGGCAGTCAGCAGAATTAGCCTGCCGTTCTGCATTCTAACCACTGCGCCACCATGGCTTTTCATCCCCAGAAGACTTCGCAGAAGCCCACGTTCTCCTAAATGCCAGAGCAGGTTTTCTTAAATCTTATCAAAAGGAATATCCTGCCAGCTGGAATGAAAGTGATGGGTAACAGAAGGGTTGGCTGTCAAAAGAAATGCCATAGTAGTATGATGAGATAAAAGGAGAGGCAAGGGAGGGGAGGGGGCTGCTAATTAAGTTGAAGCTTTTGAGGTGGTCGCACAGCTGTCTTCCTTGGCAGGCCACCCTAAAAAAACGACTTTTGCTCTTCTCAAAACCCTCCCAATCTTCCTGTTGAATGAAAGATCTAAGAGGGAGGTAAACAGGAAGAACACAGTTCCTGGCAACATAATAAAAGTCCCGCTCTTAGACTAAAAGGAGGCAAGATAATCTGCCCCCCAAAACTGCAGAGTAGCCAACCCACAAAAGAGGCTGGGCTGAAACCCTGCAGAGATCAGGTCGAGTGGGGAGCAGAGACGGGGAGGGGGGTTTTTCAACAAATGGAATCTTGGGATTTAATCTTGGACAATGGATTGTAGAAGCACCATCGCCTTCCTCTGCTAGATTTTCCCCCTGCAAATGTGCCTTTGCACTCAGCTCTTCTCTTTCTTTTTCATTGCTGTATTTGGATTGGAGGCCTAAGTCCCTTAAGAGCCCTCCCCTCCTCCTGTAGTTGTAGTTCGCCGTAGTTGAATCAGAGGCGAGTGCGAAAGGCTTCCTGCAATGAGCCAAGGGCCCCGAGCCTCTCGAGAAACGGTTTAATAGAAAAACAATTTCTAAAGATTGATTAGAGCTTCCATTCTAGGGCGGATGCTTTGTTTGGGTTGCAATCCCTAGAGGTGGGTTGGAGGGACTGGCTTGTGCTTCGTTACCAAAGGAGAATTTTGAACCCATGTTCTCCTGCCTGTATTTTTTTAAAAAATTTGATTTATATGCCGCCCTTCTCCGGAGACTCAGGGCGGCTTACAATGTGTTAAGCAATAGCCTTTATACTTTTGTATATATTTATACGAAGTCAGCTTATTGCCCCCACAAACTGGGTCCCCAATTTACCCACCTTAGAAAGGATGGAAGGCTGAGTCGACCTTGAGCCTGGTGAGATTCGAACTTACAGTAATTGCAGACAGCTGGAATTAATCACAATGCTTTAGTCTGCTGAGCCACCAGGCCCTCCTCCTCCTCCTTCTTCTTCTCCTTCTCCTTCTTCTTCTTCTTCTTCTCATTTAATTTATATGCTGCCCTTCTCCAGAGACTCAGGGCGGCTTACAATGCATTAAGCAATAGCCTTCATACTTTTGTATATTTTTTATATAAAGTCAGCTTATTGTCCCCACAAACTGGGTCCTCAATTGACCTACCTTAGAAAGGATGGAAGGCTGAGTCAACCTTGAGCCCAGTGAGATTCGAACTTACAGTAATTGCAGACAGCTGGAGTTAAATTATAGTGCATTAGTCTGCTGAGCTATCCAGTGCTCATCATCAGTGCTAGAAAGGAGTAGGTTTGTGGATGGAGAAGAGGAAGAGAAAGGAGGAGGAGGAGGAAAAGGATAGGAGGAGAAGGGAAGGAAGAGGACTGTGGGGTCCTTGGTGTTCTCCAAGCTTAGTGGCTTTCTTGCCAACGTTTCATGACCCAACTAGGTAACACCATCAGTGCTAGAAGGAAGTAGGGGTGAAGTTCTAGCACTGATGATGTTACCTTGTTGGTTCATGAAACGTTGGCAAGAAAGCCAGCAAGTTCACCGAGCACCAAGGACTACACAGTCTAGCCGGACTTGACTTGAAAGACTGAAATGATATTTTCTGTGTTGAATAGAAGCTGTCAGGGAGCCACAAAGCTCTGGTAGAAATGCAGGATGACGTCCTGGAGCTGTTGAAGTTGGCTGTTAAGGAATATCCTACCTCTAAGGTAACGCTGGGTCCAGCCTTCGAAAGGGGTAGCGTTCCACATTTCATTTTCCTTCCGTCATCAAAAAGCCAGCCGGTGATTGCTAAACGTCTTCCTGTCCTCTCAAACTCCACAGGAGCATCTGATTCGAATCCAAGAAGTGCTGAACTCCACGGAGGTCAACCTGCAACATTTGACCGCTTTGGTTGACTGTCGGAGTCTTCATCTGGTGAGTCTGTCGGAAGGATGGCGAACGTGAGGTTGAGGTCTTGCTCAACCTCAACGACTTTTATGATGGGTGGATGTCAACGCCCAACTTCCACCCATCAGACTTTTAAAATGGGTGGGCTTCAATGCACAACTTCCACCCATTGACTTTTACGATGGGTGGACTTCAACGCCCAACTTCCACCCATCAGACTTTTACGATGGGTGGGCTTCAACGCACAACTTCCACCCATTGACTTTTACGATGGGTGGACTTCAACTCCAAGCTTCCACCCATCGACTTTTACGATGGGTGGACTTGAACTCCCAGAATTCCCCAGCCAGCTGGCTGGGGAATTCTGGCAGTTGAAGTCCACCAAACTTACAACTTACCAAGGTGGAGTTGAACTCCACCAAATTTACAGCTTACCAAGGTGGAGAGTCACTAATGTAGACATGGATGGCTGCAGAACTGTATTTGAGGGACATCGAGAAACGGGTGCAGAAGAGCATGTTGACTGGAGGAGGTCAACTGAGACCATTTACGGCTCTGTTTTCATGAAAAAAAAATAAAAATAAAGTCTTGAACCACGATAATAACAGCATGTACCTCATGGAAGCACGCCAGCTGGTTCCTCCTCTTCTGAATGTTCCTCATTCAACAGAGGAACTGAAACCCGTTCTGTGGTCAGCCTTAATCTCTTACAACACCGAGTCTGGTGGCCTTCAAAAAAAACCTTCCCCGTCAGCCAGCTTAGGTTTTTCTTTCTCCTCGTCCTTGGAGAGGAATGCCTCTCTGCAGAATCGGAGTCGGAAGCTGTTGAGAAACAAGAGGACCATGTAGCCTTCCAGACACACGTCTGTATTCGTTTCAAGTCTTGAAGGAAACGATGTCAGTGTTTGGGATGCCTTGGGCATGTTCTGTTCTGACAGAAGTCCTCTTAAGATCTGATGTTGTTATGGAGAGGTTGCCCGGGAGGAAAACCAAGAATGGGATCAGAGATGTGGTTTTAACCTCCTCGTTTCCATGCAACGGCTCCTCTCGATGCGAAAGATTTGCAGGAGAAACGAAGAAGCCCTTCAAAGGGACCAGACATGGCTACACAACCACAACACTACTACTTTGTGTGTACGGACAGCCCTCGACTTAACCATCGTTTGGTTCAACGGCCGTTCAGAAGCTAACACCACATGGAAGAAAGTGATTTAAACAACCTGTAAATACATACGTGGTTAGGAAAACAAAAAATGTGAAAGCTGCATATAGATGATAAGCCAGAAGTATTTTTGTTAGGGATAGTACCGGAAGAATATAATCAAAAGGAATTTGCATTTAATAGTGCACATTTTTGATGGCAGCTAAAGAATTGTATTTGTACAGTGTTGGATAAATGAGGAAACACCAAGAGGAGGAGATGTACTTTTCGAGGACTCCCTGTAATGTATTTATATCTCCTTTTAGGATTATGTCCAAGCTCTGACCGGCTTCTGTTACGATGGTGTAGAAGGACTCATCTACCTGGTCCTGTTCTCCTTTGTGACGGCCCTGATGTTCAGCTCCATTGTGTGTAGCGTCCCGCACACTTGGCAGCAGAAGAGGTAGGTGTGCAAAAAATAAAAGTGTGTGTGTGAGAGGGGGTGGGCAGAGTCCCGTGTTAGCAATGACTTGTGAATGCTGGTTTTATAGATTTAATCCATTTACTGTTCACCATCCTCTTTTAACGACCCTATAATCCCTTGCAGGGTGGAGTCTGGGCAACTGAATGGAGCTAGGAGAGCATTTTAATGGCCAGATGCCCTTCCTGTCACCAGGGCGGAGTTTTGTTCAGCAGATAGATTCTCATGGTGCCCAGAGAGAGAAATATCTGCCTCTACCTAGGATTGAACTCAGAGCCTCCTGATTGGGAGGCGAGAACGCCACCTCTAGGCCACTGCACCACCACTCTCCTAGCTGACCATATGGACAATCTATTTAGGGCATCCCTTTCCTGAACTCTGCAGGCTGCAAAAAAAAAAAAAGGACACTCAAATAGAAATGCCAAAGTTTAAGGAGGAATGAGCGACTTCTAAGGATGGCCAAGATAGTTGTGTTGCACCCACAACTTTTTTTAAAAAAACTCTCCTTCTCTGGAGTAGGGAAGAGTCCGTGTGCGTTTTAAAAGGCTCCAGACTTCATTCGTACAATGGCAGCTGCCATCTTGATGCTTTGGATCGACACCCCAAGGACGCCCCCACTTTCTGCAGCTGCCAAATGTGGAGCGCCTGCTTGCCAGTTTGTGGTAGATGTGTCATCCTTGACTCACAATTTGCCTTCTACAGCAACAGCGGGCTGCCCCCTTGTGGTGTCAGCTGCAAATGAGCCTCTGTCCAGAATCCAGATTTTTTTTTTCTTTTAATGTTCCTTAAATAACAGGAAAAACAAAATAACAGAAACAGAATAACAGAGTGGGAAGGGACCCTCTACCATTTGAGACAACCGGTTGTCCAATCTCTTCTTAAAAACCTCCAGGTTTTTAAGAACCTCCAACTTCCGGAGACAACTTCCGTTCCATTGATTAATTAGCAGAGTAACAGAATGACTCTGCCTACTGTCAGGAGTTCGATCCTGACCGAGTCAAGGTTGACTCAGGCTGCCATCCTTCTGAAGTCCCAGTAAAATGAGGACCCAGATTGTTGGGAGCAAAAGGCAGACTCTCTAAACCGCTTAGAGAGGGCTGGAAAGCACTGTGAAGCGGTATATAAATCTAAGTGTTATTTATCACTTATATATCACTAGTTATTGCTGGTGATAATTGCTGTTTCAAAGCACAGCTTAATGAAAGCATCTCAGATGAACAGAATACCAGAGTTGGAAGGGACCTTGGAGGTCTTCTAGTCCAACCTCTACTCAAGCAAGAGACCCTGATACTATTTCAGACAAGCGGTTGTCCAATCTCTTCTTAAAAGCCTCCAGTGATGAAGCAACCCACAACTTCTGAAGGCAAAGCAGTTCCACTAATTCATTGTTCTCACTATCAGGACTTTTTTCTCCATTTCTTCTCCACCAGGAGCACCGAAGACGATGGAGAGGAAGAATCTACAGCTCAAGGGAACCGGCAAACTCACGACAACTTGTACCGAGTCCATATGCCGAGTCTCTACAGTTGTGGGAGCAGCTACGGCAGCGAAACCAGCATTCCGGCAGCTGCACATACCGTCAGCAATGCGCCCGTCACGGAGTACATGTGAGTGGTTTGCCGTTGAGATCCCAGCCTTAGAAAGTTGCATCTAGCTGGAGTTGAGCCACAATACAGTGAACCGAATCAAAAAGACCCAGATCCCCCCATGCTAGCATCTCTCTCGATCTAGATCACGGCTGTCCAACCTCGGCACCTTTTTAAGACCTGTGGACTTCATGCTGGCTGGGGAATTCTGGGAGTTGAAGTCCACCAGTCTTAAAAGTTGCCAAGGTTGGACACCCCTGATCTAAATTATTCTGGGTTGTTTGCCGCTGTGAGGATCATCAGAATCAAAGCAACCCATTTCGTGCTTGCCACCGTCCGCCGACTCCAGAAAGTATGACAAGAACACCAGTGGCTATTCGGTGAGTTTAAAGCAATCCTTCTCGATCTCAGCAACCTTAAAATACCGTATTTTTCGGAGTATAAGATGCACTTTTTCCCCCCATAAAAGAGGGTGAAAATTTGGGTGCGTCTTATTCATCGAATGTAGCCCTGCCCACCCACTGTCCACCCAGAAAATGGGGCACGCGGAGGCAGCAATAGGCTACAGCAATCCCTGCAGCTTGAAACAGCTGATCTTCGGGAGGCCGATCCAACCGATAATCAGCTGCTTGTACTAATCAGGCTGTGCTGAAGCTGAAATTGAAATGGGCTATTTGCTGCAAGGAGGAAAATTGCTGGGAGGCAGAGGCAGATTTTTTTTTCTTGTGCTAATCAGGCTGTGCTGAAAATGAACCTGAAACTGAAACAGGCTGTTTGCTGTTTGCTGCCAGGAGGCAAATTGCTGGGAGGCAGAGGCAGGTTTTTTTTTCTTGTTTTCCTCCCCAAAAAAGGTAGGCACATCTTACAGTCCAGAGCGTCTTATACTCTGAAAAATACAGATATGTGGAATTCAGTTCCCCAAATCCCCCCGTTTCCAAGAGGAGAGACCACACCTTTTCTAAGGACTCTTCCTTGAGATCTTGAATGAACATCACATCTCCAAGTTCTCAATCTGATTCTTTTGCTCCCAGGACCCAGAATGCCAATTTCCAGAACCCCCGTTGCGAGAACACTCCACTGATTGGCCGGGAATCTCCGCCTCCTTCTGTAAGTTTTGGTCTTCCTTTTTGAAAGGTTAAAAACCACAAATCTGTTCTGAAGATCTCAACAAAGAGCTGCGGGGGGTCTTCTCACCCCCGATTCACAAATCCATCCAAGAGACAAGCCCACTCACCCACAAACTTCTCTTCATTAAGTACCCTGTTTCCCCAAAAATAAGACATCCCCGGATAATAAGCCCAATCGGGCTTTTGAGCGCATGCGCTAAAATAAGCCCCCCCCCCGAAAATATTTAAATGCAGAGCTGGAAATCAGGTAAGACGGCAAGAGGAGCCCCATCTTGCTCCACGCACCCCAAAATAATAAGTCCTCCCTGAAAATAAATCCAAGCGCTTATTTCAGGTTCAAAAAAATATAAGACAGGGTCTTATTTTCGGGGAAACACGGAATGGAACCCTGTTTTATGGCGGGCAGGCTGACATCCACTCACCTGCAAAACACACCCAGAACACCTGACGTCATTGTGACGATGGGGCCTTCACGGAGTTGTGGACCACGAGCAAAACTTCTGCAGAGGTCTCGTATCCTGGAAAAAAAAGCCGGTAACATGTGGCCACGGGGCATTATGGTGACACCAAAAATCCGCCTTGAAGGAAAGATAGCAATTCTCTATTTGAGTTCATCTTGGCGTTTTAATATTCATAATTTCCTTCTTTAGGGGGACGGGGGTGGGGAGAGAGAATCTGATTTCCAGAAAGAAAACGATGCATTTTATGGAAGATTATCTTTGAACAAGGAGCTATTATTTTAAAAAAAAAACAAAAAAAACACCCTAGGTTTATTTTCTTTAATTTCCTGAGTTGTGATCTTATATCTTGATTTATTCTGGTCTTTATCCTGGTGGTCTCGATACAACGGTCTTCTGCCAGCAAGGGAATATCTTCAAAGGGGATCGGTTATATTTTATGCCGTCAGTATATTAAGAGACCAAAAAAACCCCAACAGTCCTTTTTTTTTTTTTTTTTTTGCAAAGAAAAAATATGGCTGGGTCTCGTCGAAGAGATTTTAGTCTTGTTAAAGGAAAACAGATGCTTAGACCAGCCGTTCACGCCGTAATTAGAAATCCGTTGCAGTTATTCTGAAATGTTTTTGATTTCAGAAAGATGCAAGCTGCGAGCTTTTTAGAGCAAATTCCTTTTTGGGGGGAGGGGGTGGGGGGTGGGAAAAGGTTTATTCTTCTGGCTATGCATATGGTGGTAGTGGTGATGGAATCTGTTGCTGCAAGGGCTTGGACCCCTTCAATACAACCTCTTAAAGTATCTTTAGTTCCTTACAGGAAGAACATAGTGGTAAAGGGGTTTTTTTTTTCCCCCTACTCTTCTCCTTTGGCAAAATAAATAAATAAATCCTAATTCTCAGAAGATTGGAAAGAAGCCGTTGCGGCCTTCAAGACATCTCTAGCGGTGTTGTGTTTTTAAGATGACTTTGGATAACCAATTTCCTGACAGCGAGAAAATTAATCAGTGGAACGACTTGCCTCCAGAATGTTGTGAATGCTCCAACACTGGAAGTTTTTAAGAAGAGGTTGGAAAACCATTTGTCTGAAGTGGTGGAGGGTTTCCTGCCTAAGCAGGGGGTTGGATTAGAAGACCCCCAAGGTCCCTTCCAACTCTGTTATTCTATTCTATTCTATCTGGAAGAATAGAGATCTGGTCTTCAAAAGAGAAAGGAGCTTCAAGTTGATATCATGGGAATGCCATGTCTTAGTTCAGGACCTGGGATGTAGAGATACGTTTGGTGCCCTACCTCAAGCTCTAAGAAGACAGGCACTGCCATCATGATAGAAGGTATAGCAATCACCAGCACGTTTTGAGTTTTATCTTAGGACTTAGGGTGGTCCATGCTTTGGAGGTTGAGAGGAAGAGGAGACTCATGGCTTATAAAAACAGAAGTGTTCTTCTGTAGCATTCAGGTAAAGGTAAAGGTTTCCCTCGCACATACATGCTAGTCGTTCCTGACTCTAGGGGGTGCTGCTCATCAAAGCTGAAGACCTAGCGTTGTCTGAAGACGTCTCCCTGGTCATGTGGCCGGCATGACTCAATGCCAAAGGCGCACGGAACTCTGTTCCCTTCCCACCAAAGGGGGTCCCTATTTTTCTACTTGCATTTTTTTACGTGCTTTCGAATTGCTAGGTTGGCAGAAGCTGGGACAAGGAACAGGAGCTCACCCCGTTACACAGCGCTAGGGATTCGAACCGCTGAACTGCCGACCTTTCGATCGACAAGCACAGCGTCTTAGCCATTGAGACACCACACTCAGAGGTGGTGTGAAAAAGGTAGACACCATCTAAATGGGACCTTTCTTAGTAGGTAACCCTTTGCTTTGTTGAAAGGGCCTTGTCAAGAGTACCAACGGTTGACTTGGCCAAGAGTACCAACGGTTGACTTGGCCAAACCATGTCCCACCAAGCTTCTCTGATGAGATCAGAGTTGGTTAAGGCTGCCCCAAAAAAACCCAGAGAAGCTCGCATGCAGAATTGGACCCCAAGTTGGTGTTGGCGGACACCAAGTCACAAGATCATAGCGTTAAGAGCAGTGGTGGGTTTCAAAATTTTTTACTACTGGTTCTGTGGGTGTGGCTTGGTGGGCGTGGCAGGGGAAGGATATTGTAAAATCTCCATTCCCTCCCGATCAGCTGGGACTTGGGAGGCAGAGAATAGATGGGGGCGGGGCCAGTCAGAATTTTTACTACCGGTTCTCTGAACTACTCAAAATTTCCGCTACCGGTTCTCCAGAACTGGTCAGAACCTGCTGAAACCCACCTCTGGTTAAGAGGGTTCTGAACCAAAGCAGAATAGAGTAGCGCTCCTCAAGATTTCGTTCCTTTTGGGACCCAACTTGTGGAATACCACGTCTGCTTCTCCTGTAGGGCAAGAGTTGTCTTCTTCATCGTTTGTCTCTCTCTTTTTTTTGTCCCCCGAGTCATCCCTTCTTTCGTTTCCCTCCCTTTCCTGGCTCCAAGGTCTGTTCTCCAAAGATGACCCCCTCTCCCTCCATCATTGACATCCCTACCACAACGGGTCACACATGCTTGCAGTTGTGATTTTTTTCATGCACGTTGAGGCTGCACTCTCTTCTCTCTTTTTCTCTCTCTTTTCCTGCATCATCACAGTTGTATTTGGCTGCCATGGACAGTAGCAGCCATATGAGCTGGCAGCTTAAGCCCTCGGACAGTGCTCGGACGTACTGGTAGCAGCGCCCTCAAAAACGGAACAGGTACTGAAAAAACAAGGGTCCTTCTCGCTGAAACGCCCACTCACCCACCCGATCCTGCCATCCTGCACTGACTTCCTCAGGAAGCCCAAGACTCCACTTCTCCTCCTCTCCCTGCACTTTCCCCACCCCACCCCCGTCCTTCTCCCCACCAGGGTCTCTACGCCCTGCTCCTCCGTCGCGGAGGGACTCTCCATCTTTTCATGGCAAAGCTCCCTGCAATCCTTGTAGCTGTTGAGAATCAGAGCTTCCAGTCCTCACCCTCTCCCCAACCCCGGGGAGTTTTGCAATCGAGAAAGGACCATTCTCTCGTTGGCTCTTCTGGCAACTTCAAGTTGGAGACCCAACAAGGATCTGGAACTGAATTGGTTTATGCCTCTCCTCCGTGGAACTCCCCCCGTGGAGTTTTAGCTAGCTGAGCTCACCTGAAAACATACGTGGCTAATCTCTCTTGCCAAACCTTTATTTGTCTCTCTCCCAATCTCTTTCCCTTTGTGTCACAGTTTCTGTGTATTTTTATTTATTTTTTTAAAAAGGTTGATTGGGTGATTTAAGTCGTGTCTGTAGCTGCCCATCTCGTAACGAGATTCCGGGCAGTGTGCAAAGCTGAAAAACCAACCACTGTCAATCATACCCCAGGATGCCAGAGGGGGTGCCGTGAAATTGCTAACAGGAGGTGTCTCCTGACAAATTTTTAAACCCAGAAGGCCTTAAGATTCAGCCAGCTGGGTTTTGAAATTGCCTCCCTTCCATTCTCAAGCAGAGTTTTTCATAGCTTCAGAACAGCTTTTTTTCTTGTCACCTGATTTGGCTATGGGCAAACCAGCTTCAGAAGTGACAACGAGATATCGTTGTTTGTCATTTTGAATCTCAACCCTATCTTAAACCAGGATAAGTGTTTAATCTGGTGCAGGTTTCACCCTCCTTGAAAGGAACTAGCTAATCTAGTGGCAAAGTTAAGCTCTGTTCTTCTTTATCTAAAAATAGAACTAGGGGTTCTACCCCCTATTTCTAATGTGGATTATTCGTCTGGGCTGGTCTAATTCTATCTTGGTTTTGTTCACGAAGCTGACCAATTCCATATCTCCCAGGTGAGTGCTGCCGCTTAGCTCCATCTACCTTCCATAAGGTAGAAATAAACCTTGAATACGGGAGCTACCAGCAGCCGGCTAAATCCTCCAAGTTCCGCCATTGATGATAGGACACAGTTCCCTGGTGGTTGAGAAGACCATTATCCATGGTCTCCTGCTGATCTCCACAATACAGCTAGTTACATACAGATCCTAGGGAATTCCACCAAGAGTTAGACATAGTCCTTCAAATGTATCCCTCAATCCAAATTGAGTTCAGGATTCCGCAGTGAGGAACCTCCAGAACCCTTCCAGAAAATGGTAGCCTTCAAACCAACTAGCTTGCTACTTACTACTCAACTCTGATTAAATCAGACTGGTGCAAAAATATCTCTGAACTGATGAACATCTAGAGAACTCTCGAGAGAAGAGACGTATCCTAACTTTGGTGAAGTGTTCAGGACACAAAACCCCCACCCCCAAGGACAGGCACACCAACCTTATCTCTGCTGCCATTTGCCTGATTTCTCCATCCTGGCTTCTTGCTTCATCGTATGCTTTTGAGAATCTCTAGAGTTTTGGGTTTTTCCACCTTGGCAAACCTTGCTCTATCGTGGATTGTCAAAAGGACACCATGCTTTGCTTGGGGTGCATGGGCCGACAAGCGCATGAGGTGGAACTTTGCGTATGTTACCGGGTGCATGTTTGCCTGTGATCTTCCAAACAGCCTCTCCTTTCTACTCCTGGGATGGTCTCTTCTTTCTGCCTCGCTTGGTCCACTCAAACGTGGGGCAGGAATCCCAGGGTCCCCTGGTGGCTGTTTGGTTCACTGCATTTTCGTTCCTTTCTCAATGTTCTGTATTACGACTCTTGTATTTCAGACATCTTTGTTTTGTTTTTGTTTTGTTTTTTTCTGGAAGAGAACTGGACAGGGGCAGAAGGTAGTCTTAAGACCAGAACATTTCTTGCTAGGGTCCAAAGTGTCGGCAGATGTTCCCAACCTTCTTTGTCAGCTCCTTCTTCCAGTGCCAACTTGTCTTCAGAAGCAGGGAAGCCAAGACAAGTTATATTTGGCGTGGAGAGGTCCAGATGGCCAGTGTGACTTTTAACGGAAGGGCTCACCAGAGGGGGCTCCAGAACATGGTGATACAAGGTCACCCTCGTGACGAAGCCACATAAAACGAAAGGGGTAGAGATGGCCAGAGGTGTCTGCAAGAACCCAGAAATTTCATCGGAGTAATGAAACCGACATGGGGATCGGGTGGGCTTTAAACATTTTAGTAAGGGGTTCTTCTCTGCCCAGTTGCTGGGTGGGCGTAGCCTAGTTGGCCTCCTGCACCACGGCAGGGTGTGTGTGTGTGTGTGTGTGTTTGCCCTCCCTGGGCTCCGGAGGTTTTTCTCGAACCTCCAGGAGGGCAAAAATGGCCTCCCCAGGCTCCAGAAGCCCTCTATAGGCTGGAAATGGGCCCATTTCCAGCCTTCTCGAACTTACAGAGGCCCATTTTTCACCCTCCCCAGGCCTTCACGTATGCCCTGCACTTACTTGCATCCAAAATGGGCCGTGTGGAGAGAGGTGGAGTGGGGCCAGCCAGGAGTGGGATTTGGGGGTTCTCCAAACTGCACAGAATCCTAGCTAGAGGTTCTCCCGAACCCCCATCAGCCCACCTCTTCTTTCAAATTCGTGATACATTTACAGAAGGAATAGAACATGATGTTGTCGTTTTTTTGCTGGAATCTGGAAGTCAGCATCAGAAGCTGGTGGGAAAATATCACAAATCGAGACCAGGTGACTTAGGATGCTGCAGATGTCCATAAATGTGAGCACCCAAATGTGATCACATCACCACGGGTTGTGTTTGTGTGTGTGTACGGCCATCATAACACTGAAAATGGGTCGTAAGGAGCTCTGGGGAGGTCCGTCATAACTCAGAAGAGGTCGTAAGTCTTGCAAAGCAGGGAAGCCAAGACAAGTTATACCTGTCTATCTACTAAAATGGAATCCCATTTTTAAGGCTGCGTTCTCTTCTCTGTGGAACTGAAATCTGTAGGATGATATTTTTTTCTGCCCTGGGTTTCTTTGAACTTTTGGAGTGGGATGTTATTACAAAACCCTTCAGTGCTGCTCTTGAGCACATCCTCAAAGCCATGTTTTCTTGGGTTTGTGATCTCCGGTTGAGTGTCAGCTCCTTCATTTGTAACTCAGTGCAAATCTTAAGATCTCCAAAGGTCCATCAGACCATCGCTGTATCTGAAGTAAGGAGAAATTTCCCGACAGTGAGAACAATTCATCAGGGGAACATTTTGCCTTCAGAAGTGGAGGGTTTTTTTTGAGAAGACTCTGGAGATTCCATTGGTCTGAAATGGTCTAGGGGGTCTCCTGTTTGGGGGTTGAACTAGAAGATCTCAAGGTCCCTTTTCAACTCTGTGATTCTGAAGTCGCTCTTGCCACATGGGTGTGAGTTGATAATCTTCTTGTTTTCTTCTCTTGGTTTCTGTTCTTTCTCTAGTACACCTCCAGCATGAGAGCCAAATACCTCGCCACCAACCAGCCTCGGCCGGATTCTGGAAGTGTGCACTGAAAACGAGGACACCTGGAAAGTGAAAAAAAAAATGGAACGAAATGGGCCAACATTGCAAAAGTCTCTGTTGTCTTCGCAGTTCTATCCTGCTTTTCTCCCCGAGTCCAGGATCCAGCTCAGTTGCATTTCCTGCTGCTTCTTCCCCAGCTTGACCTGGCCCATGTCCATGTGAAGACACCTCCGTAGAAGCTTATTGCAGATTCTAGGCTCTGTTCCCTCACAGTTCTCTCTCTACAGAGAGGGGGAACACAGCTCCTCATGCTCATATCCACGTGCTGAAGACCTCCTGGTCCTCTTGTGTTCCTTCGCTGTACAGGGAATATGCTTTTGATGCCCGGAAATGGTCAAGTTGACCATCTCCTCCTTAAGGCTTCTGTCTAGCCCACCAGAAACGATTGGATGAACCAGATGACTTAAAACTGGATCGTGGTCTGGAAGTGCTGTTGATGTGGCACACTTGAAACTGAAGCCATCTTTAA
The DNA here is from genome assembly GCA_030761175.1 of Masticophis lateralis. Taxonomy (NCBI): domain Eukaryota; kingdom Metazoa; phylum Chordata; class Lepidosauria; order Squamata; family Colubridae; genus Masticophis; species Masticophis lateralis. Next base: position 2,950,080 of record JAUDYJ010000013.1, on the reverse strand, counting down.
TGTCCGCTCTGCCATGAAGCACGGATATCTCTTAGCTTCTCCTCCAGATCCCTCTTCTTGGAGCTGCTGTAGAGGCATCCTCGGTGCTCCTGCCAGCATTGGTGGATCTCCAACCTGGGATCTTCGCAAGTCCTTGGTCCCTTCCCTATTACAACGTAGTCTGCTAATTTAACCCTTTGCGATTCTCGGATACCTCTACTGCAAGTTTACTCCTCGGTTTTACTATCTGGGTTGGAAATCCTGGAGAGAAGGGAGAAGGCTTCCTGCACCAGCTTGGATGTGCTTGGATGTATGTGCTTGGTTTGCACACACATGCAAACACAGCCTTATATGAGCACACACTGTTTGTGCTGTGTCTGCCTTCCTCCTTTGTATCTGTATTTCCTACCAGCTCCCACCAAACATTTCTTGAGCTGATGTGAAGCCACCAAACTGGAAACGATCACTCTTTCAGTGCCAAAATATTCCAGGAAAATATTTAAGGATCTCTGTAGATTGGATGGGAAGGGCTGTGAAATATCAAATTTTGGGAGAAGGATTTGACACGTCAAGGAGATACCAGCAACACTGAGCGTCTTCCCGAAGTTTGAAGATCATCCCAAGGTCCTCCTAGGTTAGACTTCTCCATGCTTATCATTTGGGCCTCTTTAGAGAGTTAGCACAGCCGAATCCCTGGAAGTGTTGATGTTAGATGGAGAAAGGAGAGTCATCACTGATCCTGTATCCTTAAATCAGGAAGCAAAGATAAAAAAAAAATACTGTTATGGGAAGACACTTTTGAAGTTCAGGGGTGGAAGGGGGTCTTAATTTGAGGTGAGCAGCAAATTGGGAGGACCCCTACTGTGTGAGATGATTAGGATATTGAATAGTTGCACCCTATTCTTATTTATCTCTTGGGTCTTCTCGTTCTGAAAGCACGGAGATTTCCTTTTCAGGTTTTGCACACTTGAGAGGAGGTTTTACTTGCTTTCGCTCTTGAGAAATGCCCCCCCCCCCACACACAATCACCTCTGCCATAATTGCTTGCTTGCTTTGAAAACCTAGACTCTCCGAAGGCTCTGAAATCCTTAGATGCAGCTTACAGCAGAACGAGGAGATACAAAAACCACCGTTAGGTCTTTCTTGAGCAGCTTGGGTCAACGTAAGCCATTATTTGTGTGTAAGTGCAGGGAGCCTACTCAGCTTTGCAATCTGATCTTTAGATCCCAGTCACGCAGTTCATCGCCCAGTGGTGTTGGGACAGGCATTGGACCTACTTCTGACCAGGAAAGTATTTGTACGAAAACAAAACCTCCCCCCAAAAAATACATTCCTTCACAGACCACCTTTTGAAGCGTGCCCTTAAAGAACAAAATTCAGCCTTCTGGATCATATGCAGATGATCACAGATCTTCAGAAGAACATTCTTGGTACTCAGTTTGCGGACAGCAGGAAGACAACCCCGTCCTGCTCAGTCTTCTCCAGGCAGAAGAAAAACACGAGTGGGATCATCTTAAGGAAGGAACCAGCAACGTAGGTTGTGATCATAACCACTATAGAAACTGACTTTCTCCTGAGAAGTTGCCATCGCTTAGATGGTGAAGAAACTTCAGCTTGGGGGTGTCCTGCACGAATTGAAGATGTCCCCCGCATTTTCCAACAAGCAGAAGACAACCTTGGTGGAGAAGACCAAGTTGTCAGATCTTGGTCGGGAGTTTGGCGCAGGGTGAATCTTCTCCAGGGACTTTGAACTCGGCTCAGTTTGGCTTTTCAACGAACCGAGATACAGAATCATCTCAAACTCAAAACTATGGTGCGCACTTCTATCGACGGGGGCAAGAGCCAACTGGGTGTGCGTTGTAGGCACCCACCCACTCCCGCACCCACCTGTGTAAATATGGATTGCTGGGGACGCCGAGAGTCTGTGCAGCTCTCGTTGAGGCATGTCTGAATGGCTCTCTTTCAGAAAATGTGAGTGTGTTGCATGGTCACTTGTTTGCCTTCAAAGAAAAGCTGGGGTTATTTTCCCCGTCTTCTCCTTCGTGCCAAGCATCCGTGGCGACCATTTCGACTGCTAAGGGCTGCTCACCCGCTGGCTGTCCTCTCCTTCCGAACCAGCTTGTCCCAAGTTTTTTCCCACCCCCTTCCTCCCTCAATTCTTGGCTTGGCAAAGAGTGTTGACCTTTGGCTGGCTCGGTGTCTTCATCAGGGCTTCTGCACCAGCTTCTTTGGCACCGTAGGCGAAAACCCCACGAAATAGTTTATTTTCCTGTTCTCTTAGCTTTCTCTCTCTCTCTGATTTTTTTAAATTTTTTTTTTTTTGCAAGTTAAAAACTCTCAGGATGGCGCTGTAGACTTTTCTGGCTATTCGCGTTGGGGGGGAACTATCCCTATGGACTTTTTGGCCAAAAAAATTCAAGAGATGTTGAGTGGCAGGTCACTAAGACTGCTTGGCCAGAACCTGAAGTAGGGGACAAGAGGTTGGAGTGGAAAAGCAGAGCCCTAAAGCCCTTCCTTCCTTCCTTCCTTTTTTTCCCTTCCTTTCCTTCCTGAGAGCCATTGGCAAGGGCCTTGGTTTTTCCTGCGACGACCATCACATGCCCTTTCTTGAAAAGCAATCCTAAAGGAAACTAGGGCCCATCTGCAGCTTATGAGGCATCTCTCCACAATGTGACCTGTACATAGCATGGGGATGGACTTCTCCCGTCCAATGTTGAAGACTGCATTGTAATTGTTTTGGGTTTTGTTTTTGTTCTTTTTTTTAAATCGAATCAAAACTTGGCTGTGAATTTATTTTTGTGTGTGCTGTCCAAAAAGAAAAAAAGAAAAGAAAAGAAAAGTACTGTGTTTTTGTATCCTGTCTGTATAATATTAGCTCACTTCGTTTTGGATTTTCTTTGGCTTCTTCAGATGAGAAAAGGTTTTAAGGTGAAGAAAAAAAAAATATTGATATTCATCCATGTAGACTTGAAGGTTTCTTCTCGACCAGCCTCAATTAAACAAAACAAGACAAAAACACAAAAAAACAAATCTGATGGGTATGTGTGAATTAAATACCTCAGGTGTGGCCAGCTTTTAAACTGGAAGGAAGAGGAAGGAGTAGCTTAAACCTGGCCTAAACTTGGAACAGTTTTTCTGAGGGCAAAATTTCTGGAGCATCACTGAAAGTGTGTGCATTTTGCAGGTGTGCGTTAAATTCAGTTCCTGCTCGACCCAGCACACTTGCCACGAAGATCTGTTGTGTTCGTTTATCTGTGGCCCATAAGGGACCCAAGACCTATAGTTTCCCCCAAAGCATGCTAGTGCTTCCTAAGATCTATTACCTAGGAAGTTGAGTAGTTGGGAATATCTGTTGGTGTTTCTCTTAGGATCCTTTGTGTGTTTGAGAAGGCCAAGATTGTGATCTCTTGTATGGTCAGCTTGAGTAGAGAGGAAGGCCAGAAGATGGTGTGGGGTGCGATCTGTGTAGCCAGCAAGGCCAAGAAGAAAGTTGGATGATGGGTCTGGTCCATAGTTCAGTTTTGACCATGGATGGAGGCCGTTGGGGCAGAAGGCAAGTCCCTTTTGGGTACGTCTGCTTTGATGCTCACTTGACCACTTGTGCCCATTTCTTCTTTGAAAGACCGAGATCTAGGACTTAGTACATCAGGTCATGTCAACAAACCTCTTGTGGTGAAGGTTCTGGACATTGTTCAACCATATCTGTGCCAAAAATAAAGTCTTTTAAAAGCCATAGTGATGAAACAAGGCTGGAGTTGTGCAGTTTTGGTCCTCACCCCACCCTTTCTGAGCTGTTGCTTAATTGGCTGCTCCCCCCATCAATCGGGCATTTTCCTCCAGGAAGTATGAAGCTTAATTAAAGTGAGCAGGTCCAGTTCAGGTGTCTCTGATGAGGGACAATAAGAGAAATGTGGACCACAGCTTCCTGCAGCTTGCAAGCTCTTATCTTCAAGAGTCCTTGAAGGGTCTGGCTTGGACCATGTTGGGTTAAAAAAAAAGCCTTTTCTTCAGCCAAAAAAAATAATAATTGAGCCTTCCTCTTCTGTTTCTGTCCTTCTTCATCCTGTAATTGATGGCCAAGTAGGTAGACAAGGACTCAAAAAACCCCATCTAGGTCTCTGCTTATTTTTGAGGTGTGTTCCTCAGAGAGATGCTTCAGACCATGCATGATCACCAGAGTTCTTTTAAGAGTGAACCTCTCGGACCCGAAGGAATTTAGACAGGCCCAGAGTTAGATCTCTAGATCCTAGGTGTTGTGAGTATGTCATGGTGATGCATAGCTAGATTTGAGATCCTTGAATCTTTGATAGCTGGAACCAGCTCCTCCACATAACAAGACAGGTTGTTGGCCAAGTCTTCTGGTCCACTGCTTAGTGGAAGGGCATATGCTTTGCAGGCAAGAGATCCAGTCCTTAATCATTTCCAAATGGAGCAGAAAATGTCACCACCAGGCATTGGTAAGAGGACTAAGTACTAAGTGATTTGGTTCCATCTATGGCAGATGCTCCTGCTTGTAGCTAATGAGTTCTCTTTGAGAGAGGTAACTCCCTGTGCCACTAAGGATAGGTGCTGAGAAACTGATGGGACCTCTCTCCACTATCAGCTAATATGTAGTGATAGGAGACCACCTCATCCTTGTTAGTTAATCTTCAGATTTCCTCTGTAGACCAGGGGTCTCCAACCTTGGCAGCTTTAAAACTTGTGGACTTCAACTCCCAGAGTTCCTCAGCCAGCTTTGCTCTGGGAGTTGAAGTCCACAAGTCTTAAAGTTGCCAAGGTTGGAGACCGCTGCTGTAAACCATTTCCAGAACCTCCAGGAGCTTCTGAGAGGGAGAACACGGTGTGCCTGGGACCAAACAGACACAGCTACACACCGACACACTCAGAGGCCAACCTTACAACCTGTGTTAGCAGGGCCGTTCCATATCTTGGACTGCAGTAGGCAGGGCTGAACATTTTCTTACCTTTTCAACAACGCAACAACCACAGCCATCAGCGGCAGCTGCTGGACTAGCATCAGGCTAGTTCTTTGGTGCTTTGTGTATTCAACAACCACACTTTTGTCTCTATGCAAGGTGGGACGTTCCTCCTGTTTTCACTCCTCCCTCTCTGGTAACCCAGATCCATCTCTCAAGCTTCCCCAATCTAGTTGGGGGTTGGGCTGATGTCCCCCTGAATCAATTCAATTTTTCAGGGAGGTTGGATGGGGATTCTGGGCATTGTAATCCCTCGAGAGCTTCTGATTCCCAGGAATATTGATGTTGTGGTCAAGAACTGGGCCCTCTTTTATTCTCTTTCCCCTACTTCAATCAATTTTGCATCGATGTCTCTCTTAGCACGCTTGCCCATATTCTGGCTGAGTCTTTCATGACCCACGTTTTGCCCCCAGAGCAAGCAAGCCCATTAAAAACCCAGTTACAAAGAATCCTGGTTTATTACCCATCCAACACGCAGCCTAAATTGGGCAGGCAACGCCACCTCTTAAGACGCAGGGCCAAGCTTCACCTTCTGAATTCCTGCCTGCCCGTGAATTTGGTGTTTGGGGCTGTGGTCCGCTGGTAACCAGCAAATTGTATTTTCTCCTCTCTTCATTAGAGATGCAAACCTGGGAAATTGATTGTAACTTTAATTCTGTCGATCTCCAATTTAATTATTATTATTATTTGAGAGGTGTGGCAAATTGTACCAGGTCAAACTCCGAACTGGCGTTTTCAAACTGGGTTTTTTGTTTTAAACCACAATGGTTAATACAGCCTTCTACTTTTATGTATACATATATAATATATGTATATGAAATATATATAAATATAATTTTTTAAAGCCTTTAGACATGATTAGCTTCTTTCAAAGTTCTCCACCGGACACCACCACCCCTGGGGGGAAAAAAACATTTTTGAAATTTCACGGGGGTTTAAATGGAGGGGGTGGAGTTTCAGCCTGATGACGATTATTTTTAAAAACTTTTCTTTCGACGTTTGGTTGATTTTTACGACATTGTACTGTAGCTGTTTTTTGTTTTGTTTTTACCTGGTTTGTGTTCTTTCTGTTCTGCAGATATTACAACAGAAATGATTCTAAATGTAATTCCTGTGGTTTCTATTCCACCTGGGTTTCATGTTTTAAAATAAACAACTTTGAAAAGGCTATGCTCCAGCTAAGGCATGGTTTATTCCAGTGGTGAAATTCAATTTTTTTTTTACTACTGGTTCTGTGGGCGTGGCTTGGTGGGCGTGGTGTGGCTTGGTGGGCGTGGCAGGGGAAGGATACTGCAAAATCCCCATTCCCACCCCACTCCAGGGGAAAGATACTGCAAAAATCCCCATTCCCTCCTCACTTCTGGGGGAAGGATATTGCAAAATCTCCATTCCCTCCTCACTTCTGGGGGAAGGATACTGCAAAATCTCCATTCCCTCCTCACTCCTGGGGGAAGGATACTGCAAAATCTCCATTCCCACCCCACTCTGGGGCCAGCCAGAGGTGGTATTTGCCAGTTCTCTGAACTACTCAAAATTTCCACTACCGGTTCTCCAGAACCTGCTGGATTTTTCACCCTTGCTTTATATTGTTCGCTGTTAGTGGCTTTATCATTTGTCTGGTGGGTTGTACCTAGTCCTTCCACAAGGTGGCAGCACCTGTATGCGTTTTCCATGGACAAAGGAGAACTCTAAATTGAAAATGAGATAGAATTAGCCTACAGCTATTCCTCGATTTACGGCCGTTTCTTTATGAACAAAAACGCACTCATTTCTCACACTTGCGACCGCTGCAGCCTCCCTGCGGTCACGTGATCAAAATTCAGACGCTTGGCAGCTGGCTCGTATTTATGACGGTTGCAGCCTCCCCGGGGGGTTGCGTGATCCCGTTTTGTGACCTTCTGACAAGCAAAGCCAAAGGGGGAGCAGGATCCACTTAACAACCATCTTACTAACTTAACAACTGCGGGGATTCACTTAGCAACGCGCAGCAAGAGAGGTGGTAAAATGGGACAAAGCTCGCTTCACTAATGACTGGCTTAGCGTCAGTCATTTCAGGGCTCGGTTGTGGTCGTCGGTCGAGGACTATCTGTAAATTCCTCCAGCGAGCTTTCAGATTTAGACTCCTAGAATCACAGAGGTGGAAGGGACCTTAAGAGGTCTTCTAATCCAACCCACTGCCCTTCCTGGATGTCAAGCCTCTACGCACAAGCTAGGTCAGTGATGGCTAACCTTTTTACTGTCGCATGCCAAAAGCGTGGGTCGCATGGGGGGGGGCGGTCGCATGCGTGCGTGCCCACACCCATAATTCAAGCCCCCCCCCGTGCCCCACGCCCCCCACTTGCACATGTGACCCCCCCCGCGCTCCCCGCTTTTGGCACGTGATGGCAAAAAGGTCACTGGTGGGCCTGGTAGCCCCACTTTTTGCCCTCCCAAGGCTCCAGAGGCTTTCTTGGAGCCTGGGGAGGGCGAAAATGGCCTCCTCCACCCCCTGGAAGCCCTCTGGAGACCAGAAACAGCTTGATTCCTGACTTCCGGTGGACCCGGAAGGCATGAAAATCAGTTGGCCGGCACACACATGCGCACTGGGGCTGAGCTAGGGCAGTGCTTGCGTGCCCACAGATATGGCTCTGTGCCACAGCTGTGGTACGCATGCCATAGATTCTCCATCATGGAGCTAGGTTACTTCTTATGATTTAGAACAGAGGAACAGAGTTGAAAGGGACCTTCTGGTCTTTCTCAAATTTGGCAACTTGAAGACGTGTGGACTTCAACTCCCAGAATCCCCCAGGAAGCAGAGAAAGCAATAAGTGGTCAGAAAAAAAAAATGAGAAGAGCTTGAAGTAATTAATTAGCCAACAAATTCTTTTATTGAAAGCACAGAGAAGACACGGGCCACAGGCACTCTGGGGCAGTGATCAGGTTTAATTCCCTGAGAATATTAATCATTATTTCCCTCCCACACGTTTTTCTTCTTTAATATATATATATATATATATTTATAGCGAGAGTCACATAATATATATATATATGTATGTATATGTACAATACTTTACAGAAAGCAACTTCCCAGATACTGGGATTTATAAATTACAGATAAGTGACAAACGACACAAAACTTTTTCCATTTGTTTGTTCTTTCAACAGATCAGGAAAAAAAACAAACATTTTTCCTTTTTTTCTTTTTGCTGATCCACAAGGGGGAAAAAAACACACTTTGAAACCCACCCTTGACAAAAATCACACAGGACTCAACGTTTTTCACATACACACAAAAAAGGCACAGTAAATAACACTGTTGCAATAAAATATTTACAAACATTACCCAGTATGGGCCTTTTTTATGTTGTTGTTGGTTTTTGTTTTTTATTTTTTTATTTTTTCGTTTGCGAGGGAAGCTTTCGCCTCTCCGTCTCTGTCTTTGGGACCTAGGAAGAAAAAAAGCTCATACGGCATTTTGCAGGAGAGTTAAATTCAACTCTTGCGGTGAAAATGCTACAGCCAAATCTCCCCGCCCCAGAGACAGAGAAGTTTGCAGCGAAGAGAGACCATGTCCAATTTACAAGGGATCCCTCATTGCTTCCAACACTTCATACTCCTTTTAAATTAATACACGAGTCATTCCTACCAACCGCAAAATGTTGAGCCTGGATGTTGCTACGATCGTATCTCAATTTTACAGACCCTGATTCAACAGACTTTGGATTTAACAGACAATATCTCCACTTGGGTGGCTTCAGCAAACAAACAAGCTTGGAAAATCAGATCATGCACATAGAATATTTTTTTTGTAAAGTACATGGGTATACGACATAAATATTATGACCATCGCGTAACATTCACGGGCGTGACATAACGTTGGGCTTAATGAACATTTGGCTTTTAACGGACACGGGTTCCTCCCAATTGGTCCATAAAATTAAAAGACTTACTTACAGTAAGTAAAATTAAATATGACTTAAATTACTTACTTAAATATTAATTCAGGCGGGGCCCTATGTCGTGAGCCAACATCTTGTGCTTTCCTGGGAACAAACCCCATTCAACAGGGTAGGGTCTCCTCCTGAGTAAACTCCACAGAGGATTGCTCATTATATATATATATATATAAATTATATTTAGTAGAATCAAAATAATTGCATCTTCAAAGGATCTAAAATTCTGAATCTACATAAGCTTCCGTTGTCATTCTTACCGACATTTGTGCAGCAGGACAGAACTAGGAATACAGCAAAGTGAGTGTTTGCAATAAAGATATATATATATATATATATATATGTATGTATGTATGTATGTATGTATGTATGTATGTATGTATGTATGTATGTAGATCTTTGGTTATTCGGGTTTTCTCCCGCATAAAATTGGAAGTGTCTTGGCGACATTTCGACGAAGTCTCATTCGTCATCTTCAGGCTACTGTTCTCGGCTTCGTGCTTCTAGGAGCAATGTGTGATCGCAGCTGTTTCTTGCTTTTAACTGCTAGTGGGGGTGTGAACTGATTGTGTGGGAGCTTGGCTGTGTTCTGATTCGACGAAGTCTGATTAGACTTCATCGAAACGTCGCCAATTTTACGCGAGAGAAAACCTGAATAACCAAAGACCTACATACAAACATATATATATATATATATATATATATATATATATATATATATATATATATATATAGTATATAAGAGAGGGAGGGAGAGGAAGAGATAGGAGAGAGAGAAAGATACAGAGAGAAAAAGAGAGAGAGAGAGAGACAGAGAGACAGAGATGAAAGAGAGAGATGAGGGCGGGAGGGAGGGAGTGGGAGAGATAGGAGAGGGAGAAAGAGGGAGAGATGAGAGAGAGAGAGAGATTGGAATTGAGGATTTCTGGAGCTGTAGCCTTCCAATCTGCTATTAACTCCTTGCTTACATTTGGTATTGAATGTTGATTTAATTAAATTAAATCAGAATTAAATGCAACTACGGGTGCATTCCATAGTTCTGGACTTAGGTGCAGTTTTGCAATCCTTTGCCTGTTTACTCGTAAGAAGCTCACCAAAGCTTCTGTAAAGGCAACCGTTCAAGAGACCAGCTCTAAATGAATTTAGGGGAGGAAAAAAACAACAACCACCTCTCAGAGGAAAGTCTACAAACTGCATGACGGAAAGGAACAACCCCAAAGCAACATCAACAAAACATGGACAAAAACACACACAGAGCAAATCAGCAAAAAAACCACCTTGTTTCCTATGTAAACCTTCATCTGAAAAATTACGCGGAGTCTGAAAAAGCAGGAAGGGGTGGGGCGGGGGGGAAAACGTATGTCAAAAATAGGAAAAAACGACCGCCGATGGTCAAAAGTAGCTTTTTCTTCAATGGGACGTCTGCTAGCTATGTGAGATTCCCACACCAATAGTTCCCAGCCAGAAAAAGGATTGGAACTGGAGCTCCACAAAGCTAAAGGATCCCAGTTGAAAAAGACCAGGTTTGGGGTGGGAGAAGGATGCGTGGAAAAATCTGCAAAATGGCATCCTGGCTTTGATTACAATGCTGTGGAACGCCATCTTGCAGATGTTGGTAGCCTTAAACAGCCCAAATCACTACACAACCAGGCTAAGCGTTAGTCCTGTGTTTCTCAAAACTGGGCAACTTTAAGACGAGTGGACTTCAACTCCTCAAATTCCCCAAAATTACAATGGGTGGACTTCAACACCCAGAATTCCCCAGCCAGTATGCTTTAAGATGTGTGGACTTCAACTCCCAGAATTCCTCAGCCAGTATGCTTTAAGATGCATGGACTTCAACTCCTAGAAGTCCCCACCTAGCATGCTTTAAGACTTGTGGACTTCAGCTCCCAGAATTCCCCAGCAGTACGCTTTACATGGAAGGTGGCTGGGGAATTCTGGGAATTGAAATCCACCCATCTTAAAAGTTACGAGCTTGAAAAACGCTTACTGGACCTTCCTTTCAACCAGTTAAAATGGGGGGTGGGTGGGTGGGTGGGTGGGAAGCAATCCCATACCTGCTTAGCATCTGCCACAATTCATGGTTTTAAAAGTGCTTAAGATTTGGCAGGTTGCACAGTGTGATTTTGGGCTTTTCACGGCTCGTGAGAAATGGATGGGGTGGGGGGGGGAGCAGGGAAAGGATGCACTTCTCAAAATATTCTTGAGAAGGGCTGACTTTTCTGCAAGAAGCCTGCAGAGTTGCCTCTTCAGCAGGTGGCAGATAGGAAAGATCTTCTTAAACACAACCGGCCTTGAAGCTCTTGCAAAAGAGGGAAGGGCTGGGGAAAAACAACAACTCTATCACAATTGTTCTTGCGTCGGGAGCTTCTAAAATATTTATACCCTGATAGTCACCGGGAGACGGACGCAGCGAGGAACACAAGACCCACACAGCAGCCGGTGGAAACACACACATACATACACTGTGAACTAACCACAGTAATTAGGAGCTCATTGCTTCACAGCAAACGAAGGGTGCACGCATACAGGCACGATCATAAAAAATACAGGTCCCGGAAGCTCTTCGGATGCCGGAGAACTCGGGACGAGGTTAAGGGGACGTCGAGATTTTAGTACACGACATCAGAAGGACACCAAGGCGTATCCGGATACAGCAAGCAATGAATGGAGCGAAACCTAGAAGAAGAAGAAAAAGAAAAAATACGGGTGTTGGGATGAACGTCAAAGAAGGACACAGCCAGATCAGTATCAGCGTACAACTTGTGATCTAAATTGTAACGTCTCAGGGGTGGGGATTTCTGCGACCTTCTGATGAGCCACGTCAACGCGGAAGCCAGATTCACTTAAGGACCGCCTTACTAGCTTAACAAAGGCAGCAAGGAAGGCCGTAAAAGGAGGCAAAGCTCCCTTAACAACCATCTTGCTTAGCCATGGAAATTTTGGGCTCAGTTGCGGTCGTAAATCGAGGACTGCCTGTGTGGTGTGAAAGGCCGCTGCAAATACCTGCCAATGCCCAACAGTTTAAGGTTGCAGAACTAAATCTCACAATTTGGAAGTAAATCCTTTGAAGCCAGAGGGACTTCTGACAAAATCTATCTATCTATCTATCTATCTATCTATCTATCTATCTATCTATCTATCTATCTATCTATCTATCTATCTATCATCTATCTATCATCTATCTATCTATCGTCTCTCTCTCACCCTCCTTCCATCATCCATCTCTATCTATCTATCTATCTATCTATTGTCTATTTATCTAATATATCTATCTATCTAATATCTATCTAATATCTATCTATCTATCTATCTATCTATCTATCTATCTATCTATTGTCTATTTATCTAATATATCTATCTATCTAATATCTATCTATCTATTATCTATCTATCTATCTGTTGTCTATTTATCTAATATATCTATCTATCTAATATCTATCTAATATCTATCTATCTATCATCTATCTATCTATCTATCTATTGTCTATTTATCTAATCTATCTATCTATCTAATATCTATCTATTATCTATCTATCTATCTATCTATCTATCTATCTATCTATCTATCGTCTCTCTCTCCCTCCCTCCATCATCCATCTCTATCTATCTATCTATCTATCTATCTATCTATCTATCTATCTATCTATCTATCTATCGTCTCTCTCCCTCCCTCCATCATCCATCTCTATCTATCTATCTATCTATCTATCTATCTATCTATCTATCTATCTATCATCTATCTATCTATCTATCTATCTATCTATCTATTGTCTATTTATCTAATATATCTATCTATCTAATATCTATCTAATATCTATCTATCTATCTATCTATCTATCATCTATCTATCTATCTATCTATCTATCTATTGTCTATCTAATATATCTATCTATCTAATATCTATCTAATATTTATCTATCTATTATCTATCTATCTATCTATCTATCTATCTATCTATCTATTGTCTATTTATCTAATATATCTATCTATCTAATATCTATCTAATATTTATCTATCTATTATCTATCTATCTATCTATCTATCTATCTATCTATTGTCTATTTATCTAATATATCTATCTAATATCTATCTATTATCTATCTATCTATCTATCTATCATCTATGATGAGGGGTGGAAATATCATTGACTTTCCTTTCTGTCATTCTAACCTCTTTCCTTCATACAGTGTAAATTTCAGCTAAATCCGTCGACAGACGGATGCGATTCTTACCTGGAAGGATCTTCCTCCACTGAGAAGGCCCCCTTCATATGGATGGAATTCCTCTTGTTTTCAAACATCCCATAACTCAAAGTGACCTTGGGAAAAAGGGAAAAAAATGGCAAGATTGAGCTACAAAGGCAGCAAAGAGACCTTCCTTTTTAAAACACGAAGAATGGTTGTGGGAATTGAGTATATCTAGTTTAATGAAAAGAAGGACCAGGGGTGACATGATAGCCGTCTTCCAATATCTCAGGGGCTGCCCCAAAGAAGAGGGAGCCAAGCTATTCTCAAAGCACCAGAGGGCAGGACAAGAAGCCATGGGTGGAAACTCACCAAGGAGAGAAGCAACTTAGAACTAAGGAGAAATTTCCTGACAGTGAGAACAATTAATCAGTGGAACAACTTGCCTCCAGAAGTTGTGAATGCTCCAACACTGGAAGTTTTTAAGAAGATGTTGGATAACCATTTGTCTGAAGTGGTGTAGGGTTTCCTGCCTGGGCAGGGGGTTGGACTAGAAGACCTCCAAGGTCCCTTCCAACTCCGGTATTCTTTTGGCAACTCTCCCCAAGTGGCTGCCAAGATCAGTTTCTCCCAAAATATCAATTCATTAGAACATTTATTTGTGTGTGTGTGTGGGGGGGGGAGAGATGGGGATCTCCTGGCCAACTTTGTAGCCTTCCTCCCAGGATGATTTCAACTGGGGTAAGTTTGACCCAGATTCCCAACCTCTGAACCTCAGCGTTTTTAATGCTTTGTTTCTGGGCCTGGGTGACTTAAATCCTTTAGCGTTTTTACCTGCTTATGGATCTCAGATTTGGGCACTTGATGGAGATTCTCGAGATGTGAGTGGAAAAGATTACTTCGGATCAGTTTCACCCCCAGGACAGATTCTATGATGTACCCAATGGTGCAATCATCAGGGAGACGAATCTTTTCCGCTGTGCTCATGAAGTGCCCACCGCTGGAGAGGGAAAGAGAGAAAAGGAGGAGAATTGGAGAAGAGTAAGAAAAAATAGGTTTTATTATTATTCCACCTGTTCCCCATTTGAAAACCCAAAAACTCTAACATTAAAAGCCCTCACATTTATATCTGTGTATGTGTAAGTGCAAACACAATTAGTTAATGTGGTTTTCCAACTTGGTGGAATGTCAGGTGTTACATTCAGCCGTGGCTTGCTGAGCATGGGCCCAACTGGGTCTCCCAACAGGTTAACCCAGAGGTGGCTGGAGAATTCTGGAGGTTGAAGTCCACAAGTCTTAAAGCTGCCAAGTTTGAAGACCTCTGGGTTAAACCCAGAGCTTAGGGAAATTTGGAAAATTAAGGGAGAAACTTGCTAAAACTTTGGTGTCCCAGAAAGCACCTTGCTTTATACTTTTAAGAAACGGCCTTCCGCATCAAAGATGCTAAAACGTAGCCCATAAATATTATGGAGTTTGATCTGTAAACCATCATTGAGATGTGTGAGGGATGGTTGATATGCATACCTTGATTATTTTTAATCCTCCAGCTTCTATATTGCAACTACTCTGCATTACTATTAATCTTCTCATCGTTCCTATCACCCATCTCCTCCCACTTATGACTGCATCACTGTAACTTGTTGCTATATCCTTATTTATATTGATTGTTTCCTAGTATGATTTGATCGCTTATTTGTACCCTTTGACTATCATTAAGTGTTGTACCTTATGATTCTTGACGAATGTAACTTGTCTTTTTATGTACACTGAGAGCATATGCATCAAAGACAAATTCCTTGTGTGTCCAATCACACTTGGCCAATAAAGAATTCTATTCTACTTTACACTCAACCAAAGATAGTCTCTTACCTGGCCCAAGGGGTCATCTTCAGTGCCAGACCACGACTGATGCAGAAACCGGCACCACCGGTGGCAAACCAGAAGTGGACGGGATGCTGTGGGATGAGAAGAATCAAGAGATGAAGACTCAAGAAGGGTCTTCTTTGACACAGAAGAGCACATGGAGTCAAAGCTTTGGCCAACATCCCAGAGATAGTTGGGATCCAGAGAGAGAATCCCATCCAAGGTCTTCTCCAAGAAAGGGATCACCAGGAGAGTCCCTTCCTTCAGAAGAGGCGCATGGACAACCCCAAACGTTCACCACCAAGTCCCCTCATTCTCCTTGTTGGCTTACCATCTTGTTCTCGCTGATTCTCTCGGTGGCCTGGATGGGCCTGTCCAGACTGGGTTTTCCAATGTAGATATCCTGCGTGTGAGCATAGCTGGAGAGCAGTTTGACCAACATCCGGACGTTCACGTAATTATCATCGTCCACATGGCAAAACCACCTAATCCAAGGATGAAAACAAGACTGGATTAGGTCAGGAAACAAGGAATTCAAAGATGCTCAGATCTCTGATCTCTGATCTATTAGGTCATCAACCCAAGAACTTTAGCCTCCAAGCATTTTAACTGACCCTCAGTGGGCAGGATCACCGTATTCAGACATATTCAAGAAGGACAAAGGAGAAGAATTCAGTCCTCCATTTAAGCATTGAACTTGCATGGATCAAGGGGATGTTCTACATCTGAACTATCTTCCCTTCCAGAAGAAAGGTATCCAGATCCTACAGCTTTGGAAACCACAGCTTCCAATCTCCCTCCCCAGCCACCCTCTTCTCTGCTCTTACTTTCGTCCAGATTCGATGAACTTGTCGTATTCCACCGCCATCTTGCAGGATAAGGCTTGGCGACTGTGCGCAGAAGAACAATTGGTGTTGATGATATTTCCTAAAGAGACAAGAAAAAAAAATTCAATTGCCTTAAAAGACAAAGTTACTACAACTAAATTCAAAAATCCATAACATGAGAAGGATCTTCATTAGGCCCAGCAAAGGGGATACTTCTCAAAAGTTTTACATCCTCTTTGAGGACATTGTGGTGTTCCTCAAAACAGCAATGTCCAACTATGGATATTTTTCCTGCCTACGGACCCATTTGGTTTATGATGTTCTCCATTATCCTGCATCTATCAATCCATCTTGGCCATTTTAGGCTATTGGTGAAGATCTCAGCTAGAGGTTTGATCCAGCCCTGTGACCAAGTTCCTCATCCCTGGATCAGAGCCCTACTTCAAGTTCTCATACTGTATTGAGCTTATTAGCTCAATATTCAGGCACAGGAGATCCTGCTGAAAATTTCAGGCTGTAAGTAGGAAAGTTCAACCAGAAAGTGGGTGGAGAAACATACAACCATCACACCTGTCCAAGGATTTTGATAGCTTTAGAGTCACACTTCCCTATCTCCCAATTCCTCAAGACCAGAAGAGGACTTGAGTAACTAACAAAAAAACCATCCTTGGTAGTAGACCCAAACTGGACTTTCTTGGTTTCTTCCTTGAAAACTTTTTAATTCTCATCCAAGAAACTTCTTTGGTTCTGAAGGAGCTTCTTGGATGAGAAGCAAAAGAAAGAAAAAACCCAACAAAGTTCAGTTGCCTTTTGATAAAGCACCTTTGGGACAATCGTGACCTGGATGGTGGAGAAGCTCCATGTCTTTATAGTAGCTAAAGCTTCAAGCTGATTCCCGGAATATTTCCTCCCTAAAGGAGCAACCTTCTGCAGATGTTTAACTGTTGGCCAAGACAAACTCGGATGCATTGTCTTCTTGTTGACCAAATGGAAGCCCCTTTGTTCCCAGCCTTAACCCAGCCAAGTGTTAACTCAGAAAGGAAAAACGTGGGAAGTGGAACAGAAAACTGGATCTTTCCCAGCCCCCTTTTTAACAGGGGGAGAAGTCCTTGTCCCATTTATTCATCCCAATCTTTTCTCATCATTTGCCACCTGCTACTCCTTTAGCTGTCTGGAGGGGAATCAATTGAAGGCATGAATAGAGCCCATTAGCATCAGAAGAATAGGAGGGTCTGAAGTAGCCTGGGAGGAGGAGAGGCAGGGCGGTGTGTGTGTGTGTGTGTGTCTCATTAAACACTCACTGAGTAAGTATCCACCTTCTCCCCCCTCCCCTTGGGAAAGTTAATCGCCACATTCCCTCGGAATCCTCACCATCAGGGTCTGTAAGAAAGGGGGCATTTTTGACACCTGCCCAAAGAGAAAATCCATCAACTCACCCATTCTCTGCTTGAGTTCTTGGTCTTCGCCATCGGTGAAGATGTAGGTCTAAAAAGGAAGGGGGGGAATATTTAGGAATGTGCTGCTTTCAATCATATCAAGCCGACGTATTAGGGCACCGATGGCTACAAATCTAAGATTGCATTCATTCAAATCCCCATGCAAATTGCAGCCGTTGATGGAGATTTGCATAAGCATTCTGTCGCATAAATCATGGTTTGAAGTTTATAGAGAGGGGTGCAAACCAGGCTTGGGATGTTTTTGGGTAAACGCCTAGTTGTTTTAAGCCAAGCTGTTTTGGTGCCTTCCCCCGGCCCCCTAAGCGTTCGGGTCACCAGGTTGAGTTCGCTGATATTTCAGGGAGATCTCAAGTTTTTGCACAAAGGCCCAGGAGAAGTTTTGGGGAAAAAAAAAAAAAAAGATAAAAGCAGAAAATAAATCCAGCCTGGAGCACAAGCTTCATTTGCATTGCAAAGAGATTATTGATTAAACACTTCAAAAGCCAGGGAAGGTCAGGAGAAAAAAAACGAAGAGGTGGCCGCCTTTGCCAGGTGACTGTTCACCTGTCCATCTGTTGCCTTTGGAATATTGCATTGAGGATTTGCATTAATTGGGGGCTTCTGCACACCTGCTGTGGTTCCCCCAACCCTTCCAAGGCCTGCCTGCTTCCACCTTCTGGGTTCATCTGTCCATTAAGCTGCTTTGACCATGCCACAAATCCAGGGGTTGCCAACTCTGGTCTTCACCCTCCACCACACCTGCCCCTTAGGCCCGCCTGATAACGGGTGGCAGTACCACTCCTCCTTGCCTGGAAGTGGTTCGCCTCCAACGGCCACCTGAACAGAAGCCAAAACGGGCAAAGGCCGCCCCACCCTACCATCTCCACCACCTGCCTGGCTGCACTTTCTTATTGACAGAGGGAGGGAGGGTCTGGCATCTGCTGCCTGCCTGGGAGGGCTGGCAGCCTGGGGGGGTGAGGGTGGCAAGGAGGGGGCTTGTTCAAGATCTGGTTGGGAGAGGCGAGAGGAAGGAAGGAAGGAAGGAAGGAAGGAAAAAAAGAGAAAGAACGAAGAAGGAGAAAAAGGGAAGGAAGGGGAAAAAGAGAAAGAAAAGGAAGGAAGGATGGATGGGAGGAGAAAAAGAAAGAAAGAAAAAGGAAGGAAGGAGAAAAAGAGAAAGAAGGAAGGAAGGAAAAAAAGAAAAGGAAGGAAGGAGAAAAAGAAAGAAAAGAAAGGATGGATGGATGGATGGATGGGAGGAGAAAAAGAAAGAAAGAAAAGGAAGGAAGGAAAAAGGAAAAGGAAGGAAAGAAGGAGAAAGAAAGGGAAGGAAGGAGAAAAAGAAAAAGGAAGGAAGAAGAAAAAGAAAGAAAAGGAAGGAAGGGAAGAAGGGAAGAAAAGGAAGGAAGGACAGAAGGAACGGGGAGGGTGGGAGGAAGAAAAAGAAAAAGAAGGAAGGAGAAAAAGAAGAAGGAAGGAAGGAAGAGAAAAGAAAGAAAGAAAGAAAGAAAGAAAGAAAGAAAGAAAGAAAGAAAGAAAGAAAGAAAGAAAGAAAGACTGTTGTTCTCTCTAACTTGGTCCATGGGGTATTCTCCCCCCCCTCAATCCCTTGTTCCCATTCCATTAAAAAAAAAAAGTTTCCGCCAAAGGAAGCTGAAGAGATTTTGAACAATAGTCTTGCAGCCAACTTAACGCAAGAGGGGAGGCTGGAACTTGCTCTCAATTAGCATACAGCTGGATTGGTTAACCAGAGGGAGGCCAGGGATGTTTGGGAAGGGTGTCTACAGCCAAAAACTTGGTTTAATCGCCGAGACCAAGAGCAAAGAAACTGGGGAGACTCACAGAGTAGGAAAACAAAGAGAAGTCCCCCCTTCCTCCTCCTCCTCTCCCCCCACCCCCGGCCCTTTGTAAAAGACCCTCAATGCCCCGTCAAGACTTCGGCCCTGCAGATTCAGAGGTCAACCCCCGCCCCTATGATTTATAACTTGTCTTTCCATTTAAAAAAAAGACATAAGAATGTGCAGGAAAAGAAACACAGAAAAGTTTATTGTCCTACAAACTGAGATAATTGTGCTGCGCCGTCTTTAAATAAACCATAAAACTGGAACCACCGTTTGTGTGTTTTAAAGAAACTGCAAAGTCAGCAAATTTTGCTCCAGGTGTCCAGCCAGGGGACAAGTAGCAGTAACCTCTCTTTACCTCTCTTGCCACAAACGGTTGCACCCCCCTCCCAACATTTATGCCTCCCGGTTGATCCCTGGCATCTTGCAGAGAAGCAGCTGGGGTATAAAGAAAATAAAACTTTTTTATATAAAAAAACCCAACAACAACCATGCAGGCTTGTGGATGAAGGCCTGGCTCATTCCCGCCTTCGTTCCATCTTTGCTTTTTTTGGCCAGGTAAGGTAAGCCATGGAGGGTGAGGAGGTTAAGTCCTCAGCAGGACTCATCCCTGGCTACAAAACCCCAGAAGGCAGCCAAACTCCTCAGCTCCCCTTGTGGCCGTCTGGAATTTTGCATCTAAGTCCAGTAGACTTAGTCAAGGATTAATAGCAATAGCAATTGCACTTAGACTTATATACCACTTCACAGTGCTTTCCAGCCCTCTCTAAGAGGTTTACAGCATCAACTTTTTGACCCCAATAATCTGGCTCCTCATTTTACCCTCTTCAAAAAGATGGAAGGCTGAGTCAACCTTGAGCCTGGTGAGATTCGAACTGCCTAATTGCAGTCAGCCGGCAGTCAGCAGAAGTAGCCTGCAGTACTGCATTCTGACCACTGCGCCACCATGGTCCTTCCTTCCTTCCTTCCTTCCTTCCTTCCTTCCTTCCTTCCTTCCTTCCTTCCTTCCTTCCTTCTGACTTAGCACTTAGACTTATATACCGCTTCACAGTGCTTTTACAGACCTAAGTGGTTTACAGAATCAGCTTATTGCCCCCAACAATCTGGGTCCTCATTTTATCCACCTCGGGAAGGATGGAAGGCTGAATCAACCTTGAGCCTGGTGAGATTCGAACTGCCTAATTGCAGTCAGCCGGCAGTCAGCAGAAGTAGCCTGCAGTACTGCATTCTGACCACTGCGCCACCATGGCCCTTCCTTCCTTCCTTCCTTCCTTCCTTCCTTCCTTCCTTCCTTCCTTCCTTCCTTCCTTCCTTCCTTCCTTCCTTCCGACTTAGCACTTAGACTTATATACCGCTTCACAGTGCTTTTACAGACCTCTCTAAGTGGTTTACAGAATCAGCTTATTGCCCCCAACAATCTGGGTCCTCATTTTACCCACCTCGGGAAGGATGGAAGGCTGAATCAACCTTGAGCCTGGTGAGATTTGAACTGTCGAACTGCAGCTAGCAGTCAACTGACGTAGCCTGCAGTACTGCACTCTAACCATTGTGCTCTTTAAACTGCCTTCCTGGTTATTTCAGAGTTTCTCGAAGGAAGCAACCGGGGCTTAAAGGCAAGAAAAGAACCAGGATTTCACTGGAATCGTGGCTGGCCTGCTAACCAGGAAAGGCCAAATTCTGCTGAAAACCCTTGAATGGGAATTTCATAAAAAAGAAAGGAAAGGAAAGAGGGGGAGGGAAAACCCCATCATATTTACTAGATTAGATCAGGCCTGCCATCGCTAGCAACTCTGCACCCAAAAATAGCCTTGTGCTCATCCACCGCCTGCTAAAAATAGCCCAAAGGGAGACCATTATATTTTCATTTGATTAATGCCCAGGCTGCTTATCTGGAAGATGCCAAGAATCAAGCCAACGCCTCTTCTCGGAAGCTGGAGAAGCCCAGCTGAGCTGTTCCAACAGGAAGAGAACCCCTCCTTGGCGAGAGGCCTCCAGAAAACTGGACTTTCCTCCCCAGAAACTCTAAAGGTGCTGAAATGATGAAACTGACCAGAAACATCCCCTTTTGAGGAGATGCATGATGGTGACAGTCGGAACTTGTCTCTAGAAGTTGTGTAGGTTTCTTTAAGAAGAGATTAGAAAAACCATTTGTCTGAAATGGTGTGCGAACGGACTAGAAGACCTCCAAGGTCCCTTCCAACTCTGTTATTCTGTTATTCTCCACATGTGCACCAAGATGCTACACCAGAGTCAACCCTTGGTCAACCTCTGTCAGGCACTGAAGACCAGATGCAGGTGAAGATTCAATGAAACTGCTTTATTGCTAAAAGCCTCCGCGCAGGAATCTTCTCAACTTAACAGTAGACACATGCTCGGAATTAGATAAGGTTCAAGGGCACTCAAGGTGGCTGGACTTAGTTTGCTTGTGGCTCCTCAGGGATTCTAGGTTGAATCCTCTTTTAAGCAAGGAGACTTTTCCATGTGGAACTTGGTGGTCTCCCGCTGAAGTTCTCCCCGTTCCAGAGATACCACCAGACACGGCTGCTTTTGCTTCCTTGTCTCTGTCAAAGCGAGCTTTTGCAAACCGAAGGAGGGGAAAAGACAGTTTCTCTGCCTAGCTTGATTTTGGAGCCTTCATTGTCCAAGCATCCCAGCCTGGGGGATAGGCAGGAAACGGCATTGTTTCTAAAAGGCTGCAGTTGAAAGAAACACAGGATGTATGGAGTCCTGGAGAACAATAGCCGAGTCCCATCAGAAAACAACCCAACAGGTCTCGCCAGGCCAGGGTTTTGGGAATGGGGATCCAGGATTCCCCAGTAAAAGACCACGAGATGGTCCTTCAGTTGGTGAGGCCCCCATCAGTGGTCACCGGGAGTTCTCCTCCCTCTGCTCTAATTTCCCCTGTGCTTTTGTGACTCATTTCCCCTTCCTGTTCACCCAAAAGGGGCCAAGCTACGGAGCCCTGTAAAATGCAAAAAAAAATTGCCAACTTTCTCCAAGTTGCTGGATTAGGGCATCCTATCAAGAGCCAACCAGTTGGGTCCTGAGGGAAGAGAGGCCTCCTCACCTTCCCTGCCGGTGCCCTTGGCAGGAACCTCTCTGGAAAACGGCCCTTTCGAGGGCACAAGATTGCGAGTTTGCCTTTTTGCATCGAACGCAACACCCACGCAGAAACACATGCGTTATGTCTGCTGACCTTTGCACCAACAGCAATCTGATTTTTTAAGGAACTGTAATAAAGGCTGGTGAGACAATTAACCCCTTGTCTTCCTCCAGAACTTTGCAAGATGCACCCAAGGTTGGCCTTCTTGGGGAAAAATGAAGCCAAGAAACCTTCTGTTTTAGCAAGTTCTCGTTTTCTCCGGATTTGCTAACCTGGTTTGTTTGTTTTGTTTTTAAACCTTGGTTTTTATTCTCCTCCATCTGCCGGATGCCCTGGTTTATTATGAGCTTCAACGGATCTGCTCAACTCAAGGAGACCTTCTCCCATTCTCTTAAGGCAGTGTTCCTCAACCTTGGTAGCTTGAAGATGGGTGGACTTCAACTCCTAGAATCCCCCAGCCAGCGCTGCTGGCTGGGGGATTCTGGGAGTTGAAGTCCACCCATCTTCAAGCTTCCAAGGTTGAGAAACACTGTTTTAAGGGCTTCTGGGATTATAGAAAATAATTTCGGGTCTCTGAATGAAGATCTTTGGAAGAATGGAGCAACTCAGCAGAAACGGGTCATAGGAAGAAATATCCGTTTATCCATTTCACATTTATGTACAAGAAAGAAACCCAGGCGGTCCTTGACATACAACAGCTCGTTTAGTGACCATTCAAAGTTACAACGGTGCTGGAAAAAAGGATCGTTTTTCACACTTACGACCGTTGTTGCAGCATCCCTAACAATCACATGATCCAAATTCAAGAGGCTTGGCAACCAGCTCCTATTTATGATGGTCTCCGTGCCCCAGAAGTTGTGTGATTCTCTTTTTTTGTGGCCTTCCGACAAGCCAAGTCAATGGGTTAAAACCCAGATCCGTTTAATAACTGTGCGACTAACTTAACAACAGTGGTGCTTTGTGGCAAGAAAGGTCGTCAGACGAGGCCCAACTCACTTCACCGACGTTTCATTTAGCCACGGAAATTTGGGGCACCAGTTGTGGTGATGCTATTCATTGTTAAATTAGAAACAAGGTTGTTTGGTGAATCTGGATGAAAATCCCAGCTGTTTCCCAACAAGAGGTTGGGGGGGGAGCTTCCCAGTATGAAGGTAGCCTCCCCCCCCCCTTTTGCCATACGCTCCACCCTGAGAGCTGTGGAAAGAGCTGGTGGGAATTCCTATTTGGGGGGGGTGCTCAGAAGAGGAGCCCAGCACATGAAGTTAAAGGTTCCCCTCGCACCTATGTGCTAGTCGTTCCCAACTCTAGGGGGGTGGTGCCCATCTCTGTTTCAAAGCCGAAGAGCCAGCGCTGTCCGAAGACGTCGCCATGGTCATGTGGCTGGCATGATTCAACACCAAAGGCGCACGGAACGCTGTTCCCTTCCCAGCAAAGATGGTCCCTATTTTTCCATTTGCATTTTTTTTGGCGTGCTTTCGAACTGCTAGGTTGGCAGAAGCTGGGACAAGTCATGGGAACTTACCCGTGATGCGGCACTCGGGATTTGAACCAGCGCATCGCACCCCCCCAATTCAGAAACAGCCCCCCCCCCAACCATCATTCCTCCTGGGCAAGCCCCAGAACTCCCCAGGAACATTAATGGGGTGGGGGTGGGGATAACCCCCCTTTCAAATCTTTGCAAAGGCAGGAGACTTTGTCTCTCCCCCCACCCCACCCCCCAAAATCCAGCTGAAGCCATAGCCAAGTGGCCCAAACCGGCTAGGCCGGCACTGCCAACGCAGCCAGCTGAGCCCTCCACCTGTGTTTGGAGTATAAACAGTAAGCCAAGCCGTGTTTATACTGTACACAGAAGCCACCGGGGGTGGGGTGAGGTTTAGTGGGGGGGGGCGTGGACAGACTGCACTGCGGCACGCACCCCAGCCTGCCTGCCTGCCTGCCTGCCTCTGCCTGTCTGCTCCAGGGTAGAAATTCTAGCCAAGGGGCGGGAAAAATTGGGTGTTGGAATGCGCTGGTCTGAAAACAATGCCCCCCCACAACCCCCCAAGAAGGAGAAAAAAAGCAAGAGGTCCTGCAAGAAAGGGGCTCGCAAATCCAGAACCAAAGGGACAAAAGGATCAGTTTGTTCTGATGAGGCCAAGTGTATGAGGGCAGGTGGTTTGGCATGTCAAACATTCACGCCAGTAGAGTCCTTTGGAGCTCAAGCTGCTAGTCCTCATGTTTTAGGAAGAGGCTGCAGCCCCCAAAGAAGTTGCTGTCCCTGATTTCACAGCCCCCCCCCCCGTTTTTTTTTTTTTTTTTTTTTTGCCAGGGTTGTTAAGCGAATCCCTGTGGACATTAACCATGCGACTCGTTAAGGCTATTGTGCCTCCCCTTTACTTGTCGGAAGCGGGCTGGGAAAGGGGGCAATGATGGACATGTGAACCCGGGATGCTGCAACTTTCAAAAATAAAGGCCAGTTGGCAAGCACCTGAAAACAGGAGGAGGAAGGTATGTCAGGTACCTTTGCCGCCTTAAGTTATTTGTAAAAATAATAAAGGTGGGAGGGAAGGGAAGGGAAGGGAAGGGAAGGAAAGGAAGTTAATGGAAAAGGAAGGAAGTAAATGGATGAAGAAAGGAAGGGAAGGGAAGGGAAGAGGGAAAGGAAAGGAAAGGAAAGGAAAGGAAAGGAAAGGAAAGGAAAGGAAAGGAAAGGAAAGGAAAGGAAAGGAAAGATAAAAGTGGGAGAAAGATAGATGGAAGAAGGAAGAAGGAAGGAAGGAAATAATAAAGACAAGAAAAGAAAAAAAGAAAGAAAAAGAAAGAGAGAGAGAAAGGAAAAGAAAAGAAAAGGGGAGAGAAAGTGTGAGAGAGAGGAAGGAAGGAAAGGAGGAAGGAAGGAAGGAAGGAAGGAAGGAAGGAATTTCTATTTGGAGACACTTTAAGGAGCAAATCTGAACTTTCCAGGGATGTAAGTGTGCTCATTTTTTAGAAGTTTGCTTTGGTCTTCTCTAAGGAGAAAAGCAAACACTTGGCCCATCCCACTTGGATCCTTTTGAGAGGCTTCATCATCCCCAAGAAATGTTTTTGCAGATCTTCATCATGGGCATTTTGGTGGCAAGCGCCTCTGCCAGCTTAGGTCATGGCATAGCCCAGCCCTGGCTGCAGAAACGCCCGGCCACCCACCACCTTCCTTGAGAAGGAAGGACCTCCTGGCTTTTGCCAGGAGGAGGATCGGTTTTCTTGTGTGATCCTGTTGGGGCAAAGTTTTCACCGCATCAGGAATTTGGCAAGGGAGCTTCCCGCCACTTTCCTGGTTCGCCCCAGTTCCTCTCTTTGGCTGGCCAAGTTTTTAAGCTCTGAATTAGCTGTCAGAAGTTATTTCTCTGTGATGGAGGAGGAGGAGGAGGAGGAGGAGGAGGAGGAGGAGGAGGAGGAGGAGGAGGAGGAGGAGGAAGACTGTTGTTGTTTTTAGTCCTCTCTGAGCTTGGCTCTTTTCCTGCAGAAGTTTCATTACCTAACTAGGGAACATCATCAGTACTAGAAGGGAGCGGGGTTTGCAAGGAGGAGGAGGAGGAGGAGGATGGGGGAGGAGGAGGAAAGGAAATAATCCTCTTCCTGTTTTTAGACAGGGAGGAGATGGATGGCTGGATGGATGGGTAGGTAGATAGATAGATAGATAGATAGATAGATAGATAGATAGATAGATAGATAGATAGATAGATAGATAGATAGATATTGACTGGATGGATGGATGGATGGATGGGTAGGTAGGTAGGTAGGTAGGTAGAACAGAGAGATAGATATAGATAATGATAGATAATGATAGATAGATAGATAGATAGATAGATAGATAGATAGATAGATAGATATTGACTGGATGGATGGATGGATGGATGGATGGGTAGGTAGGTAGGTAGGTAGGTAGAACAGAGAGATAGATATAGATAATGATAGATAATGATAGATAGATAGATAGATAGATAGATAGATAGATAGATAGATAGATAGATAGAATAGATACAACAGACAGACAGATAGACAGACAGACATAGACATAGACATAGACATAGACATAGAGAGGGATGGATGGATGGATGGATGATAAATAGATGATAAATACAGAGATAGGGATACATACAGAGTTGGTTGGATGGATGGAGAAATAGAACGATATAGGTTCTATCTACCAGAATCTCCATCACTAAGCA
The DNA here is from genome assembly GCA_030761175.1 of Masticophis lateralis. NCBI lineage: Eukaryota > Metazoa > Chordata > Lepidosauria > Squamata > Colubridae > Masticophis > Masticophis lateralis. The sequence goes on along the minus strand of JAUDYJ010000013.1, from coordinate 2,923,746 downwards.
AGTCTGCTCTTAAGAGAGTCAGCCTGATTTTACACTTTTTTTGTAATGCTTGTTAAGTGAATCCAGCTACATTTTTTTTTAAAAAAATCCTCTTGCAAACTCCTCTTAAAAGTTTCAGGTCTGCCTTTCCATCCTTACTATCCCTATTATCATCCCTCATCATCATCACCAACCTGACTTTTCTAAACGTCACAGAATTCAAATTCTAACATGCCAACGCCACTATCCAAACAAGCCTGGGATTAAAAAAAAAAAGAATTAAATAATAATAATAATAATAGCAGCACCTGGGGGTAGAGTGGATCTTCCTGTCTAACCTATCAATTCAACACCCCAAGGTATCCTGAAAGATATCCGCCATCAGCCTTCCTTCTTAGAAGGAAAACCTTTTCTTTTTTGTCAGCTTGACCAAAGATTTTGCACAACCAGTCTTCTTCCTCATCTGTTGGCTGATTTTGCGGTTTTGCAGAACTGCTCCCTGCAGAGACTTCTGCCTAACAGCTCGAGCTACGACCACAGGAAGGAAGAACGTAAGCTGAGGTTCCACTTCTTGTAATAACTAACTGTTTTCGAAGCGCTCGGAGCAACCGAAAAGGAAGATAACTTTTAAAAGACTTAAACAGGAAAGGTTGCAGCACAGACAATGCATTTTTGCCTCGAGCCCAAAGCGTATCTGGCCTTGGCACACCTTGCAAACTGCAAACATGCTAGTTGGCTCTGACCATCCCTCACCTTGACATCTGCTAAGTAACTTAACACAGTGCACGTTTTTCTTTCATGCCTAACGCACTTGTGGACCAAAGGAAGGAAACTCTGGCTAATTTCACCCGTTCAGCACAAAAGCACTCAATGTTTGTTCTGAATGGTTGGAACAGGGAATCCTGGTGACACTAGCAAGGTTTGCTTGATGCTGGTTAGTTTCTCCAGAAGGATCAGAAAAGAGGCTGCATTCCCTCTTTGGGAATTGCTTAAGACACGGTTTGCTTGGTGGTTTTGCAGAACAAGTCAAAGCCAAGGTTTAGGAAGCCCAATTCCAGTTGGGCTGATGAAGCAAACAAATGAAGCATGAGATAATAGATTAAGGATGTGCGGTCCAGGTGGAAAACTGTGTTAACCTACAAGGCCAAGCTATTTAATATTTAACCGCCAAATAAGGATGACTCCTGCCTGGTAATGATCTGTGCCTTAAAAGAAGGGGAGGAAAGATTGATTTAAAAGCTTGAAAAACCAAGGAGGTCGGGAGGGGGGGATTTCAGGGAAGACGATAGTCGTCACAGATGGCAGCGCCTCGGGAATTTCCAAAGCGCCTCGAAAATCTCCACCTTCTCAGTCTGAAAAGACCCAAAAGAGGAAGAACTGAGATAAAAAACAGAAGCTCAGCTCAACGAGAAGGAGTTCTTTGATGCTTAACTGCAGGCCCTTTGCACAATGCAGCAGAGGTCAAAAAGTTTTGAGTCCTGCTTGGCAATCTTTGGCTATAGATGATGCTTTTCCTGAACGCAGATGGGGGCACGGAGCATGCTTCTGCTTCCCCAAAATTGGCCACAGGCTGGGCAGCGTTCAGATGTTCTTAACTCATGGATTTTTGGGGATCCGTAAAAAATGAACTGCAACTTTCATCCCCTCCCCTCCCCCCCAGTGCTGACAGAAACATTTGGATCTGGTTTCTCAACCTGGGACACTGGAAGATGGGGGGAGGGGGAGTTCAACTCCTAGAATTCCCCACCCAGCTATGTTTGTTAAGACTTCAACAAGCATAGCTGGCTGGGGAATTCTGGGGTTAGATTAGATTAACAGAGTTGGAAGGGACCTTGTAGGTCATCTAGTCCAACCCCCTTCCCCCCCCTCTGATGATGCCTACATCATTTCTGACAAATGGCAGTCCCGTCTGGGAATTGAAATCCACCCGTCTTCCAGTTGTCCGGGGTTGAGAAACACTGTGTTAGAGGAAAAATCAAAACCAGAGAGGGAAAAAAACATTGATGGGCGCAAGTAAGGGGCCCGGAGAGAGATAATTAAAGATCCCAGCTTCATTAAAGCAATTAATCAACCTCTCCCTCCCACCCCACTACCATCATCCACACAATGGTTGAAGCGCTTTGTGATTCTTAAAATGCTTTTTCCAAAGAATTTCTTCCATCGAGGAGAGAAGCACCTGTTGTTTTGGAAAGTCACTCAGTAGGCTTGTGTGTTTACACACACCGTGAGCGTCTTTTGGGGTGGGGGTGGGGGGAAGCTACAAGGGAACAACCCTTGTGCGCCAACCTTGCATTTAGCTGCCAACTCCAGCTTTTGCAGAAAGTTGCATCCTTCCAGCCAACCGCAAAGTAATAAAAGTTGAACAGATTAACCCCACCTAGGAGGATATGAGTATAAGAGGGGGGAAGTGATGTTCATAGTAATGAGTTGAGGGGGAATTCACTAAGGATGAGGACAGCTTCCTCAGGATGAGAAGATACAGGTTGACGGACGACCCACAAGTGAGCCCCACATTCCTGTTACGAGAAACTTTTGCCCCATTTTACGACCTCACCGGCCCCCCAGTTGTTAAGTGAATCGGTATTTACAAAGTGAACCTGGCTTCCCATTGACTTTGCCTCTCAGGAGGTCACAAAAAGACACGGCAACTGTCACAACTGTGAGCCAGTGGCCAAGCATCTGAATTTTGGTCACGGGGGGAGAGGGGGAAGAGGTCGTAACGGCGGAGGTCGCAACTGTGCAAAAAAGGTTAGAAAGTTCCTTTTTCTTCAGTCCCGTTGTAACTTTGAACGGTCCCTAAACAAAGTGTTGTAACTCGAGGACTACCTACAAATGCTATTGGGGGGGGTGGCGGGCAGGGGGAGGGCTCAGGCGGAGGATAGGCTGAAGCTGGGGAAGAGGCCCTCAAAAACAGAAATGCAGAGGGGGTTATGCGAGATATTTCAGAACAAGAGATTTAGTTGGGTCCCGTCTGCTCTTTGGTCCACGCAGCCCCTCATCTCTATGCAACCTGACCTGGATCCTGTTAGCTCCAGCCTGCCTCCCCCCACCCCTCCTCAACACCCCCCACCCCGGCGTTCCCACGGCCGAAGTACCACACAAGCGGCAGCCGGGGACTCTTTCCTCGGCCCCCAAGAGAAAAGAGGCTTTGTTAGCCTGCCTAGGGAGACAGCGTGAGAGCCGAGCCGCCAAGCGCTGGGACGCCCAAAGGACAAACGAGGTGGAACAAACTCTCTTCTCCCCCCCCTCCTCCCCCCAAAAACGAGGCCGAATGGCTGGGAAAAAAGGGGGAGCCGTTCCCAAGATGGGGGCCTGTTGCTGCCTCCTAGAGAACCTCAGCAGCTGAAGGTCTGGGCTGGCCATGCAAATTTCAGCTTTTTCCCTCAACTGGGCCTGCAGAATGCAAAATTTCCGCAATCCGATCAGGTGTGAGACGGCTCTCAAGCAACCCTATGAGGGCCAGGGGAGGGCCCAGCAACGTCTCCAGGCTGGCCCCTTCTAGGTATGTACGACCACCATTCTCAATCCCTCCTCATTATGGGGCCTGTAGTCCTACCACTCTGCAAAAGAGAAGCTCAGTAAAGATGTGTACTTCAAGGAGCATCTCCGCTTCTTCAAACTGCACTCCCTTATAGCACTGATGATGTTACCTAATTGGGTTATGAAACGTCTGGAAGGAAACCACCAAGCTTGAAGAGCACCAGGGACCTCATAGTTCTCCTCCTTCTCCTCCTCCCTGTACATCCTCCTCCCTTCTAACTGATGATGTTACCTAGCTGGATAATGAAACATCTGCCAAGAAGCCACCAAACATCCCCCAGGAAAGAGACTGTGGCCAACTTCTCTTTCCTCCTTTGAGAGAGGTTACAAGAAGGCCCAAAATTGCTTTACGTCTCTGCGGATGAAGGCCAGAGAAAGGTGAATCAAAAGCATGCTTAGAAGTTACCCTCCTTTTCGCCCTAAACCAGGCTGAGAACTTTTTTCTTCTTCTTTGAAGTTAAAAGACCAGGCTTCCACTTTCTAATTTGACAAGCTCAAAGGCCATTTCATGGTCCCCCAGCCCCGTCTCCTTGGGGGGAAAGGAAGGGAGTGGGAGTGGTGGTAGGATGAATAAAAACAGGCAACTCAGACAAAAGGAGAATTTGTAATTCTGATGGCTGGGATCCTGAGGTAACCTGGTTTTAAACAATTCAGCAACTCCCTAAAGCTCAGACCACAAAGGGGGAGGGGTACTGCCATTCCCCACTCTTATTGTTCCTCTGCATTTTATATTGTTGGTTTTTTGGGGGGAGGGAAAGAAATACTATTATTCTGGTTCTCCTTCTTTAGAGAAACGAGCAACGCTCTTTTTAACAGTTTTCTCACAATGACCACATTTTCTTGGGAATAAAATAAAAAGGACAAACTGAAAAAGGTGGGGGGGGGGGGGACAGATTTGACATCAGTTTGTAAGGATTTTTTTAAAAAAATGAATTCCTTATATTTACGACTTTGTTTCTCAAAGGAAAAATTCAAGCGCAAAAAAACCAAAACAAATCCGGAGCGAAACTTTATAAAAACGAATAAAGAGCCATTTTCTGAAATAATGGGCCATCCTTTAGAATGAAGGCCACTGCATCTTTAGCTGATGTTTGCTAATTTTTTGGGGGGGGGGGGGGGGGAAGGATTTATTAACCTCTGATCCTGCTTATAAACCTCTTTGAAACATGCCATTCGCTGCAAATACAACTTTGCAAAAGCGCAGTGAAATTTTTAGCCTCTTTAGCAGAGTTGGGCAGAGCGATAACTTCAGATCCAGAGCCCAGGCTGAGTCTGAACATCTGTTCAACTTCCACAGCGCAAACAGACAAACATTAACACACACCTGTGCCACTGTGTTGTTTGTTTCTGTGTGCAACCCTTACAGAATCAGAGTTGTTGAACCGAGGACAGTTCACAAAACACACCCAGTATTAAAGCGGTTTTGCTTAGTTTGGGGATCATGTGTCGCACGAACTTTAAACAACGGCAGACGATAGACTAAATCTTAGCTAAACAAACCATAGCTTAGCCCGTGGTGGGAATGTGGTTTTTAAGGTCAGGAGAAAGACCAATCCAGAGATTAGATTTCACCCTTTCTGGGGTTCACAAACTTGCCGTCCCCGTCCACACCCCTCCCCCCCGAAGGTCAATCAGAGTCCTCCCAACCAGTTTCAACAAATGATACCAATTAAAAAAACACAACATCACGACCCCCTCCCTTCCCCAATACCCATGGTTCACAGTTTCGGAAGGAGGAGCATGGGTTCAATTGTTGCAAGGATGGAGGAAGGGCCATCAGACCAAGTCGAAAAAGTCAAAATGGGGGGGCTGCGGCTGAAATTCTGCTGCTTTTTTTTTTTAAAAAAAAACCAATCTGTATGGAAGATTCCTAGATGGAAGGTTTCTTGAACATAATGCAAACAGGGTCCATCTGTTTCGTCCTGGCCTTTTACACAGGGGTGAAATCCAGCAGGTTCTGGAGAACCAGTAGCAGAAATTTTGAGTAGTTCAGAGAACTGGCAAATACCACCTCCAGCTGGCCCCAGAGTGGGGTGGGAATGGGGATTTTGCAATATCATTCCTCCAGGAATGGGGAGGGAGTGGGGATTTTGCAGTATCCTTCTCCAGCCGTGCCCACCAAGCCACGCCCACAGAATTGGTAGTAAAAAAAAATGTGGATTTCACCACTGCTTTTATGCCTCTTTTTGAGGTCCTAAATGAGATGCTGATAGGTTTTGGGGTTTTTTAAAACCAGTTTAAAGCTTTGATACGCACAGATGATGCTCACACAGATCTACCTTGAAGCCAGCTTTCCTCCATCTGCTGCTAGCCAGCCAAGTGAGACGGCCTACAATGTCACTTGAAATAGGGGAGGGGACATAACACTAGGCACAGGGAGGGTGTGAACGTGTAGCAATGTTTACCAACTGTCTCCAGCAAGGAAGAAAATGGGGAAAGAGCTTATTCTAGAGCCTCAGAGCAGGGTTTGCCCCATGGATACCAGTTAGTGCAGCCCTTCCTCCCCCCCCCCCCCCATTGCCCAATTCATGCATTTAAAGCAGAGGTGTCAAACTCGATTTCATTGAGGGCCGCATCAGGGTTTTGTTTGACCTCAGGGTGGGGGGTGGGGAGGGAGCTGAGGATGGCATGGCCAGGGGAGGAGTGGCCAGCTTGACATCACTCGTGATGAGGGGGGGCAGCTATGGTGGCCCCAGACAGCAAAAGTGGGCTGCCAGTGAGAATGTGCTGCCAGCGAAAACGGGCTCTTGTGCTCCGTTTTCGGCCACGATGGCTTCCTGCAACCGTCTACCCTACAACCCTCAAAATCGGAGCCTGGCAGAGGCACCGAGGGCCAGTCCTTTGCTGTTTCCAGGTCGGCCCCATGGGCCAAATCTAAGCATCCTGTGGACCGGATCCTGCCCAATGGGTTTTTGAGTTTGGTAGCCCTTATTTAAAGGCAGCACTGGCTGCATTCATTCACACAGCCCTTCAACCCCATTCCTGAATTCTAGCCGTGTTCCCACAATCAGGGGTTTAGGTTAGCCCCTCAGGAAAGCTTCCCCCCACCCAGAAGTCAATTCCCACGTGCAACCTGCGCAGTGCCCCCTCCCTTAGCCTTGACTTAATGGAGCATCTCCCCCTCCTCTTTTACAGGAGAACCCACCCACCCACCCTCCTCGGCGCTTGAGAAGGCGAAGCTCGGATCCCCCTCCCGTGCCACGGGAGACCCCTGAGCATGCACAGAGTGCAAAGCAGGCGGGCCACCGCTGCCCCGCGAAGGGGAAGGAGAGCGGCGGGAGGCGGTAGGGAAGGCAGCGCGGGCCGGAGCGTGCCTCCTCACTTTCCAGCCCCGGGGGCAGAGGCGGGGCGGGCGGAGATCAAGGCGCCCAGCCTGCCTCGACTCGCCCACCCACCCGCCGCCCGCTCCCGTGGCACGGCGGGCCCGCCGCAGCCGCTTTTTCCCGCCCGCCCCCCTTCCCTTCCTCTCTCCCTACCCATCGCTGCAGGCACCCGCGCTTTTGAGAGCGCCCGGGCACTTTCCCGGGCTGGGGCAGGCGGGCAAGAGCGCCTCTGGTCTAGTGCAGAGGGCCCGTCTGTCCGGGGAAAGGGCCGCTCCGGAGGATGCCCCGAGCGCCGCTCCTTCCAGCACCTGGATAGCGGCCAGTGACAGTAACAGTAGAGTTGGAAAGGGACCTCGGAGGTCATCTAGTCCAACCCCCTGCTCACCCCCTGGACTAGGGATGGATTCCCAAGAGGGGGTTTCAAAGCAAGCAGCCGCTCCCCCTCCCCAAAGGGGACCCCAGACCCCGCTTACCATCTCCTTGTTGCGCGAGATCCAGGTGTCCAGCAGCAGCTCCAGCCGCGCCTTATGGAACTTCTTGGTGGTCTTGACGGCGATGAAAATGTCCCGGGGCGAAATCTCTTCCCGGGCGGGGGGCGGCTGCTGCTGCTGCTGCCGCCGCCGCCCCCCCTCGTTGCCCCCGCCGGCTTCTCTCTTGGCCCGGCTGAGCTGGCTGAAGTAGCCGCTGAAAGAGCCCATCTCCGGCCGAGGGTCCCGTTCGGGGGTCTCCCCGCTCCGCAAGCGCCGCAGCAGAGCCCCCTGGCCGCCCCCCAGGCTGAGTCCCTGGCCCCGGGGCTGCTCCACCATCAGCACCAGCAGGCAGGTCAGCGTGGAGCCCAGCAGCGAGAGCAGCAGCTTCTGCCCGCAGCCGTTCAGCATCGCGGCGGCCGCCGAGGAAGCTCGCAGTCCCCAAGATCGTCCCGCGCCGCGTTTCGGCCGGACCCGCGTCCTGTCCCGGCTCCGCCCGGCTTTTAAAACCTCCCTCCACGCCCCGCTTGGCCTCCGCCTCCGCCTCCGCCTCCTCCTTGCCGCCGCCCCCCGCCCCGCCCCCAGATATGGGCCGATGCAACGCCGGGAAGGGGGGGGGGGGTCCCCCGGACTTTGGGGCTCGTCGCGGGTCTCCCACGTGGCTTAGCTTTGGGGTGGGGGTGGGGAGTGGAAGGAGGGAAGTGTGAAGGGGCGGTGAAAAGAAAACAACTGTTTTTTTCTTTCTTTCTTTCCTCCTTCCTTCCTTCCTTCCCTCTCTTTCTTTCTTTTCTTCTTTTCTTTCTTTTCTTTCTTCCGTCCTTCTTTCCTTCCCCCTCTCTCTTTTCTTTTCTTTTTTCCTTTTTCCTTCCTTCCCTCTTTCTTTTCTTTCCTTCTTTCTTTTTCCTTCCTTCTCTCTCTTTCTCTCTTTCTGTTCTTTCTTTCTTTCTTTTCTTTCTTTCCTTTTTCCTTCCATCCTTCCTTCCTTCTCTCTCTCTCTCCCTCTCTCTTTTCCCTTCTCTTTTTTATCCACAGACTGTTTTCTTTCTTTCTTTCTTTCTTTTCTTTTCTTCCTTCCTTCTCTCTCTCTCTCTCTCTCTTCTTTTCTTTTTTCCCTTTTTCTCCCTTTCCTTCCCTCCCTCCCTCCTCCCTTCCACTGAAGTCCAACCAACTTCAGTTTGCAGAGATTGAAAAACACTCATCTAAACCCTCCTTTTTATTTATTTGTCAAATCTAGGTATCCACCCATCTCATCCCCAGACTGTTTCCCTCCAGGGAGGACATCTGTCATTGGCGGTATATGCTTCGGCTGTATTCCCAGGCATAGGGAACCTCCAAACCCACCAGCCCCATTTTAGTGAAGGCTCTGATGCTGACTCAGAGCTGGCTGAACCCCTCTGGCCCAGCCCATCCTTGGAGCCGAGTCCCAGAACCCCATAAAGCCTCCCCTCCTCTCGGGGTGGGGAGCTGCAGCCTTCCAGATGCTGGTGGGACCCCAACTCCCCAGCCAGCCCCCCCAGGGGGAAGATGCAAAAATGGTGCCCCCCCACCATCCATCTCCTCCGCAGCCAGCCTCCAAACTCTACTAAGCTCCTTTTTTCTGCCTTCCTTTGAAAGCAAGAATGGACAGGCAGGGAGAACCGCTAAGCATTTCGCCCGCATTAATCACGAAGCGTCGTAACTAGAGGAGGGAAGTGGTGAAACATTTGACTTGGTCTTTGCTTCTGGGGTGAGACTCATCCTGGGGTTTTATTGGCAAGCCAACCAGCCAACTCGGGCCTGGATTTGTTATGCAAACTCTCTCCGGGTGCCAGAGCAGCTGGAAAAAGAAGATGGCACACCCCTGTCAAGTAACCCCGTTAAGGGGGTTTGGCACCTCAGCCTGCAGAGCCTGGTCCCAAAGTGTCGAAGCATCTGTTTCACACGCCAGAGCCCCCCCACCTACATCTCCATTATCCCAGCCGGCTGCAAAATCGCAGTGGCCTTTGGTCAGCACAGCAGGCCAGTGGGGGGGGGAGGGTGGATGGCGTCAACTTGTCCATAGCTGTCCTTTCCCTGCCCTCCCAATCCAGCCTTTGGGGCATGGTGGAAGAGGCTGCCCCCCCCTTACCTGCCCTTGAAAGAGAGAAAGAGAGAGAAAGGGGAAATGAAAGAGAAATGAAGGAGAAACCTCTTAACAGGGAGAACAATTAACCAGTGGAACGGTTTGCCACCAGAAGTTGTGAATGCTCCATCACTGGAAGATTTTGAGAAGAGACTGGACAGCCACTTGCCTGGAATGGTATAGGGTCTCCTGCCTGAGCAGGGGATGAGGACTAGATGACCTCAAAGGTCCCTTCCAGCTGTATTCTGATTGATTGATTGATTGATTGATTAAAAGAGAGGGAGGGAGAAAGAGAAAGAGAGAGAGAGAGAAAGAAAGACAGCAAAAGGAGAAAGAGAGAGAAAGAAAGAAATAGAGAAAGAAACAGAGAGCGTGTATGTGCGTGTGTTGCCTGTCAGGCCTGATGCCAAATGGGAAGGGGTGGTGCTGGGCTTGCTGGAGAAGGATGTGGTTAAAGGGCCAGCTTGCAAAGGGGAGGGGGTTCCGGAGCCATTGCCAGTCGCCCCCTGGAGCTGGCGTCCTTCTGAGCCCGTGCCATCCCGCCATCCCGTGTCTTAAGTGCAGGACACTCGTAAAGGCAGCCATTTGCATTGGGCGGCTGGATGAGCAGATGTGGCTTCCTTAAGGTAGCTGGATGTTACACAGAGTAGGAACAGGTGGGTGGGAGAGATCATAAGATTTACGATGGATTATTGTAAACATGTTTTGAAAAACACCTGAAAATGAGTTGGGGAGCTGGCAAAACGCACACAACCTTCTGGGCAATGGTTTCACACGGTCCCCCCCCTACCCACCCACCCCAAAAAAAACGTTCTGCGGAAGAAGACTTCCCTGTCCCCTGGATAAGTCCATCAAAGTACAACGCAAGACCTTAGCCAGCCGTGCAGGGAACAGATTGATTCCTTTGCTCGCAGTAGAGTATCTAACCCAGCTTTGATGTCCATGGATGAGAGATGATCTAACGTGGCTTTCAACACGCGTGGCACCACTTCCTAACTAAGGAGGTCCTCCCACCGATTTTTTTCACCAGCAAAATGGAAACCCACCAGCCAAATTTCAGCCAATGTTTGAGGAAGGGGGTGGTCAGTCAATATTTGAAGGGCTGCCACAAAGAAGAAGGGTGTGGGGTCAATCTACTCTCCAAAGCATCTGAAAGCAAGAGGAGAAGCAATGGATGGAAACTAACCGAGGAGAGAACCAATTTGGAACGAAGGAGAAATTTCCTCAGGGTGAGAACAATGAAATAGTGGAACATCTTATCTCCAGAGGTTGTCGGTGTTTCATCACTGGAGGCTTTCAAGAAGAGACCTGACAGCCATTTGTCCAGACTGGGTTAGGGTCTCCTGCTTGTACAGGGGGTTAGAGTAGAACAGGGGTCTCCAACCTTGGCCACTTTAAGACTTGTGGACTTCAACTCCCAGAATTCTTCAGCCAGCTGGGAGTTGAAGTCCACAAGTCTTAAAGTGGCCAAGGATGGAGAGCCCTGGACCTACAAGGTCCTGTCCAACTCTTAAATGCAAGGGTGTCCCAACATAAGGCTAGGCTATATCTCAGCGCCTTGACTCCTCCTCTCTTGAGCCTGAAAATACATCAGGCAGATGTTAGCTTCTCTGGCAGGCCAGCTGCTTCTCCATTTCCTGTCCTGCTGACCATCCCTTGGCCATGGCTTCCCAACAATGGTTGGTCTATCAAGTTCTGAGGATTGCAGGCCTGCGGAGTGTCCCCGCCACAAAGCCTCCCCTCTTTGAGCGTTTCTAAAAACGGATCTCAGACGACCCCTCCCTTTTCCCCTTTGGCTGGAGGCAGAATCCAGGAGGGAGGGAGGGAGGGGTGGGCTGGATGTCGGGCATTCAGTCCTTGGTGGCACGGGCTTTGGGAAGGAAAGCGTGGCTGCCAAGGATGCCGTCTGCCACTTCAGTGGGACAGAAAGACAACTTCCGCTCGGGCTAATTGTTTCATTCGAGTACAGCTCCCCAGAGAAGGCGCTGGATCCCAGCCGGCTGTCCCTTCCCCAGACTTCCCCTCCAGGCGTCACATAGGGATTTTGGCTGGGGCTGTGGGAGATGACTGTCTGCTGAACCCGGAGCCAAGGCATCGAGGGGCCAAACAAGGCTGTCCCTTCCCTTCCCAAGCAGGATTTGTTTGGAAGATATATGGGCCTTATTGCAATATCTCAGGGGCTGCCCCAAAGAAAAGGGAATCAAGCTATTCTCCAAAGCACCTGAAGGCAGGAGAAGAAGCAACCGATGGAAATTAACCAAGGAGAGAAACAACATAGAAGCAAGGAGAGATTTCCTGACAGTGAGAACAATGAATCAGTGGAACATCTTGCCTCCAGAAGTGGTGGGTGCTCCATCACTGGAAGTTCTTGAACAAGAGATTGGACAACCATTTGTCTAAAATGGTATGCTGTCAACCAAAGTAGATACTTACCCAAGAAAAAACAGGTTAAATTCACCCAACTATAACTAAAGCAGGATGGGGACCCCAAATCCCTCCAGTTAAAGCAGTTTCCTGAAAACAATCAACCACATGTGCTCCAGCATCATCTAACTAATAGGTGACTAATTTTTAACAGGGTTTAACGGTCCTTGCCTCCTCCTATATTCTATTTTTTTTTAAAAATTGGCTGTTTTTATATTATTGTACATCACTCAGAGTCTCTCTGTGGGGAAGATGAGCAGTTCAAAAATAAGGAAAATGAAGGGAGGGAGGGAAGGAGGAAAGAAACGAAAGAGGGAGGGAAGGAGGGAGGGAGGGAAGGAAGGAAGGAAGGAAGGAAGGAAGGAAGGAATAGAGGGAGGAAAGAGGGAAGGAAGGAAGGAAGGAGGAGGGAGGAATAGAGGGAGGAAAGAAACAAAGGATGGAAGGAAGGAAGGGAAGGAAGGAAGGAGGGAGGGAAAGAAGGAAGGAGGAAGGAATAGAGGGAGGAAAGGAAGGAAGGAAGGAAGGAAGGAAGGAAGGAAGGAAGGAAGGAAGGAAGGAAGGAAGGAAACCCAAACATCATTCCAAAACAAAATTGCTATCACCGAAAACAGTCACTTACATAAAGGGGGTCACTGCTTTTATTGGGGTGGGGTGGGGTCATGAGTCAAACTGGCCAAGCTAATTCCACTGGGAAAATGCGACCCAGCAGGGCAGAGGTGAGATGGGGGCCATGAACCAAAGATGCCCGTTTGTCTTCTTGGGGGTGTGTGGATGTTGTTGGCAGTTGTGCTGATGGGAACCCGCAACAAACGCCTGGGAAGGCCTCTGGGCAGATTCTCCTGGGGCCAAACGGCCCTTCTTCCAGGTGAGACTTTTCACCCGCCGGGCGATTAGCCCTCCTGTCCGTGGGGCCAGAAAGCAGGCGGCCTTAATGAGGGACGTGCGACCTGGGACTTCCTTTCCCAGCCCGTGCAAAGCCTGGGAAGCACACTTTGCAAGTCAAAGGGGCAAGCCGGCCTCTCTCCCAACCCAGCGGTGGCCTTCGAAATCTCACACCCAGGAGCCACCTGCTTCTCTGGCTCTCCTTCAAGCATCCCTCCCCTCCCTCCTCCCCCCACGCCCCACAAGGCCCGTGTCTCCGGGGTTATTTTGGGGGCTGGCTCGGAGGCTTCTCTTATCTGCCGATGCCCCCCTTTCGACTTGTGGAAAGTGGTTGGTTGGTTGCGTATTTCATCCGGACAAAGGAGCCCGCCCATCACCACTGCTCTCCACTCGGCTGACTTCAGAGAAGCTTTAGGATTAGAAAGAACAGGTGGGCTGGTGGAAACAATGCAAAGAAGGGAAGGGAGAGCGGGGTAGAGGAAGGAACAATAGGTCCGAAACACATGTCCAAAGCCTGGTTTATTTATTTATTTATTGCCCCCCTCCCTCTCCTATCTCAGGAAGGAAGCGTAAAGTTGGTTTGAAGGACATCAACAGGCAGATCTTGATTTGCTGGGCCAATAGTTCGGTTCCTTGACCCTGGCACAGATCCTCTTTCCCTTCCAGGTCAAGATGCAAGCAGGCATGGATTCCAGGAATGGGTCTTTATCAGGGGAGCCTGTGGGCAGAAGGTCAACAGCCAGGGGTGAAATCCAGCAGGTTCTGACAGGTTCTGGAGAACCGGGAGTGGAAATTTTGAGCAGTTTGGAGAATCGGCAAATACCACCTCTGGCTGGCCCCAGAGTGGGGTGGGAATGGAGACTTTGCAATATCCTTCCCACAGGAGGGGAGGGAATGGAGATTTTGCAATATCCTTCCCCTGCCATGCCCACCAAGCCACGCCCACAGAACCAGTAGGGAAAAATTTTGGATTTCACCCCTGTCAAGAGGGCAGTCACAATCATGCAGTTGAAATCTTGCCCCACTTTTTTTTTAAAAAAAAACAACAACACATCACAACCGTCATAAATGCGAGTCCTTTGCCAAGCATCTGGACGTAAACCAGGTGAGCCTGGGGATGCCGCACCGGTTGTTAAGTGTGAAAAATGGACCTAAATCATTGGTCTTCAAACAGTCTCTAAATGAACTCTGTAGCAAGTTGAGCACTACCTATATTTTCTTTGACTCCCTTCTGCGGACACCTCTCTTTTTCATTGTTGTAGAGTAAGAATGACCATCTCTTAATAGCCCCCTTCAGGCTTCTCTCCTCTCCTCTTAACACTCGATAAAACCAAGGACAGGCTTGGGTCTGAGTTTCTCTTCCCACCCTTTCTATCCCTGGGGCTGAGTCAACGTTTCTGGAAGTTCCCCCTTGATGACAACCTCTTTCCTTCAAGGTCAGCTCTACTGTTCTGGAGACAGTCCCATGATCCCCGGCCAGCAGGACCGAAGCAAAGAGGGAAGCTGGATAATGGAAGTTGGTAGAAAATGGTGGTTCTCAAAATGTGGTTGTGGGTTTCACTTGGCCATTTCAATCAATCGATCACTAGGAGACTATGAGTTCTAGTCCCATCTTAGATCTGAAAGCCGGCTGGATGACTTTGGGCCAATCACTAGGAGACTGTGAATTCTAGTCCCGTCTTAGACCTGAAAGCTGGCTGGGTGACTTTGGGCCAATCACCAGGAGACAGTGAGTTCTAGTCCCATCCTAGACATGAAAACCAGCTGGGTGACTTTGGGCCAATCACCAGGAGACAGTGAGTTCTAGTCCTGTCTTAGACCTGAAAGCCGTCTGGGTGACTTTGGGCCAATCACCAGGAGACAGTGAGTTCTAGTCCCATCCTAAACATGAAAACCAGCTGGGTGACTTTGAGCCAATCACCAGGAGACAGTGAGTTCTAGTCCCACTTTAGACACAACTTTGGGCCAATCACCAGGAGACTATGAGTTCTAGTTCCAACTTAGACATGAAAGTCAAGATCAACTGCAGGTTAAGGTACCATGCTAGGAAGCAGGAGATGGCGAGTTCTAGTCCCATTTTAGGCATGAAAGCTGGCTAGGTGACTTTGGAAAAATCACCAGGAGATAAGGAGTTCTAGTTCTGCTTTAGGCATGGAAGCCAGCTGGGTAACTATGGACCAGTTGCTCTCACTCACTCAGCCAACCCACCTCACAGGGTTGTTGTGGTGGGGTAAATGGGAGGAACTTGTGTTGGATGCGTTTGTCCCCTTGAGTTATTTGTAAAAATAATAAAAATAGGATATACACACAATCAAATAAACTGTGAATTTAAAAAAACCGAAACAAATTAAGCTTTTAATTTCAGGAACAAGGGGTCTATGGCCATGCAGAATCGGGCCTTTCGAAAGGAGCAATGGGGAAAATGGATGGAGAGAGGACGAGAAAGGAAGAATGAAAAAGCACTGCTGAAGAAAGAGACAGGGAGGGGGGTAGCTCCACTGAAGACCCCTATTGTGGGCCCTACAAAGTGAAAACTGGTTAATGCATGGGGGGGAGGGGGGTAGCTTATCGCCTCGCCCAGTTATAAGAAAGCAAAGGCGTGAGACAAAGGGGAGGGTTGGAGTTTTCTTTTCAGTAAAGCTGATTTCCCATTTAAAAGGATTTTATTTCTTCTCTTCTGCTCGGTTGAATGGAGTTTTGTGGCACCTCCTGCAGGAGATCCCTCTCTCCCTCCCTCTCTCTTTCTCTTTCTTTCTCTCTCTCTCTTTCACAGCCCTTCCCCTGCGGCATTCTTCTGTCCCCAGCAACCCCCACAATCTTCTTAGTTACCCCATTCTTGCACAGAGAAATGGGTGTCAGGAACACAAGGAGTCCCAGAGACAAAGCTTTGAGGGTCTGTGAAAGCAGGCGGTGGGAGGGGATTCCTCACCCCAATTGGGCTTTTTCATGCATGTCACTCAAGCTGACTTTTCACATTGGGGGGTGTGAAGAATAAATAAAGGGGACCCACCCAAACCTTGGTGGATGGTTTAATTGAGTTCCAACATTGTTTTTGTTTCCCTCCATGTTGGCATCTCGGAGGGCCGACCTTCTCAGAGCTAGGACTGGTTTTGACAGTCCTGAGCCATCAACATTATCTATCTATCTATCTATCTATCTATCTATCTATCTATCTATCTATCTATCTATCTATCTATCTATCTCCTATTTCCCCCACAGCAACAACCTTGTGAGGTGGGGTGGGCTGAGAGAGGGACTGGCCAAAAGTCACCCAGCTAGATTTCGGGCCTAAAGGGGGACTAGAATTCACCATCTCCCGGTGATTGGCTCAAAGCTCACCTAGCCAGTTTTCACAACTAAGGTGGAACTAGAATTCACGGTCTCCTAGTGATTGGCCAAAAGTTACCTAGTCAGCTTTTATGGCTAGGGCAGAACTAGAATTCACCGTCTCCTGGTGATTGGCCAAGAGATACCCAGCTAGCTTTTATGGCTAAGGCAGAACTAGAATTCACCATCTCGTAGTGACTGGCTCAAAGTCACCCAGCCGGCTTTCATGCTTAAGAAAAGGACTAGAACTCGCTGTCTCCTGGTGATTGGCCAAAGCTTACCCAGCCAGTTTTCACATCTAAGGTGGAACTAGAATTCACTATCTCTTGGCCAAAAGATACCCAGTTAGCTTTTATGCCTAAGGCAGAAGTAGAATTCACAGACTCCTAATGATTGGCCAAAAGTTACCCAGCCGGCTTTCATGCTTAAGAAAAGGACTAGAACTCACCATCTCCTGGTTTCTCGGCCAACCCCTTAACCCCTGGTTTTCTAAAAAGCATTGCTTCAGAACTATATATATCATTACATACATATATACATTTTACTGAAAAGTCCATTTAAAAAACCCCAAGCGTGCAAACTTGTCATTGCAATGGAATGTTTGCCTCATGGCTAACCAAAGTTTGGCTCCTTGACTGTTAACCAAGCTACAATGGTTATTCTCACTCAATGCCTTAGAGCCCTACCTAAGCAGTGATATGTCTTTAGCATGTCGGGTGAACCTAACCACCTAGTCCGTGAACGGAGGCTCCAGATTTGCAACGATGCAAGAGGCCTGTTTCAAATGAAATGAAATTCTTTCATGATGGAATTGACCGTTTCAAGATGCAATCAGTTTCAAGTGTTCCGATGCTGTGATAGGGAGCCATAGCGGTTGGCTGGTTTTCTAAAAAGCATTTCTTCAGAACTATATATATAATTACATATATATATATATATATACATTTTACTGAAAAGTCCATTTAAAAAACCCCAAGCGTGCAAACTTGTCATTGCAATGGAATGTTTGCCTCATGGCTAACCAAGGATAAAAATCCCTCCTACTTTTTCCCTGGGGAAAAAGTTATTTAATCTTTTAACCACATACAAATAAACACTTGGGGGGGGGGGGGAATCCATATCGGGAAGGGATAAAG
This sequence comes from Masticophis lateralis, assembly GCA_030761175.1. Lineage (NCBI taxonomy): Eukaryota > Metazoa > Chordata > Lepidosauria > Squamata > Colubridae > Masticophis > Masticophis lateralis. Next base: position 2,906,564 of record JAUDYJ010000013.1, on the reverse strand, counting down.
AAAGTCTAGCAAACAGGCTTCCAAGGAAGGGATTGGATTCAACATCATTTTGTTCTTCGTTTTTATTCATTGCTCCATTTGGCTTGGTTTCAAGGCTGCTGCCCTCCAGAGTGACTGCGGGGCAGCTGATATTTGAAAAGAATGAAACAAATAATATTTTACCCATCTCTTCAAACTAAAGAACTATCGTTATGACATGGTTTAAATAAATATTCCTAACCCTAAGTAACTCCCGCATGCTTTTAATTGGGTCAGAATTGAATTTTTTAAAAAAAATAATTTGGAGCTGTTTCCAATGATACAATGGAACATCCAAAACCCTTAATTGGTTTAGAATAGAATAACAAGAGTTGGAAGGGACCTTGGAGGTCTTCTAGTCCAACCCCCTGCTTAGGCAGGAAACACTACACCACTTCAGACAAATGGTTACCCAACATCTTCTTAAAAACTTTCAGTGTTGGAGCATTCACGACTTCTGGTGGCAAGTTGTTCCACTGATTCATTGTTCTCACTGTCAGGAAATTTCTCCCTAGTTCTAAGTTGCTTCTCTCCTTGATTGGTTTCCACCCGTTGCTTCTTGTCCTGCCTTCAGGTCCTTTGGAGAATAGCTTGACTCCCTCTTCTTTGTGGCAGCCCCTGAGATATTGGAAGACGGCTATCCTGTCTCCCCTGGTCCTTCTTTTCATTAAACTAGACATACCCAGTTCCTGCAACCGTTCATCGCATGTTTTAGCCTCCAGTCCCCTCATCCTCTTTGTTGCTCTTCTCTGCACTTTCCAGAGTCTCCACATCTTTTTACATCGTGGCAACCAAAACTGAATGCAGTATTCCAAGTGTGGCCTTAACAAAGCTTTATAAAGTGGTTTTTTTTTTTTAAATTTGATTTATATGCCGCCCTTCTCCGGAGACTCAGGGCGGCTTACAATGCGTTAAGCAATAGCCTTCATACTTTTGTATATTTATATTTATACAAAGTCAGCTTATTGCCCCCACAAACTGGGTCCTCAATTTACCCACCTTAGAAAGGATGGAAGGCTGAGTCGACCTTGAGCCTGGCTAGGATTGAACTCAGAGAAATTACAGGCAGCTGGTGTTAATTGCTGCCTTTAGTAGGAGGCATTAGCCCTCTACGCTACACAGGCTCCTTAACACATCACGTGATCTTGATTCTATCCCTCTGTTTATGCAGCCTAGGACTGTATTGTTTATAACTCACTTTATTCCAGATAGATCTAGAAGATTAACAGAGGAAGAATTTTGTCTGTATGTGACTTCTACAATCAAAATCACACCTTTTCCAACTAACGAGGGCGCTACCTTTTGTGACCTGGAACTCACTTCCTCAGTTGCACCCTAATTTTGCATCCGAGGTACCAGTTTGTGTAAATTGTGTTTACATCCTTGAATGCATCCAGTTTTTAATCCAAAGTACCAGTTTTTGTAAGTTGCAGTTCACTTCCTTGGATGCACCCAAATTTTAATCAAAGACAACATCATACGTGATCTGCAACTCACTTCCTTGGATGCGTCCATGTTTTCATCAAAGGTAGCAAATTTTTGTAAGTTGTGGTTTATTTCCTCGGTTGCATCTAAATAATTTTTAGAAAAAATGCTAGCAGACATCTTCTTCTTCTTCTTCTTCTTCTTCTTCTTCTTCTTCTTCTTCTTCTTCTTCTTCTTCTTCTTCTTCTTCTTCTTCTTCTTCTTCTTCCTCTTCCTCTCCTTCTCCTTCTCCTCTTCCTTCATCTCCTTCTCCTCCTCCTTCTCTTCTTCCTTCTCCTCCACCTCCTTCTCCTTCTCCTCCTCCTCCTCCTCCTCCTCCTCCTCCTTCTCCTTCTTCTCTACCAGAACCTCTCACAGCTTTCTTTCTAAACTTATTCCTCTAAAAAGCCTTGTTTGCTGATCTAAGCAATGAAGGAAATGCAGTTCTATCCCGCCATCTGCATTTTGCATTTCAAGCGACACCCAACATAACACAGAAAGCAGATTTTTCCATAAACAAACATCTGCCTTCCATTTAAGAATAAATTTAGCAGTCCAATAATGACTAATTAGCCCAAAGAAACAGGCCAAAAAACGAGAGCAGTAAAACAGCAGGAGACAAATAATTGAAAGAAGGAAAAAGTAAAAACCCAGGAATTTTTTTTAAAAAAGTCCTTTTCTCGGGGGGCCGGGGGGGAGTGCCCTCTAAAAACCAAATTTGGAATTATTTAGAATTAATCAATAGAATTATTGATTTAATGATTGAAGAATTCAGGATTAAAAACTGAAGTCACTCTCTCCTTCAGGGAATAATAATAATAACAAATAATAATAATAATAACAACAACAAAAACAACAACAACAACAACAACAACAACAACAACAATGATACCCATTGTCATCCGGGCACTTGTACCATGTCAAAGAATTTTACAAAATGCATCAATAAATTGCAGCTTCCTGCAATAACATCAGCGGAACTGCAAAAAACTGTGTTACTCGGAACATCGTATGTCTTAAGAAGGTTCTTGGTTGATCCCTAGGACGCTGGCAGCAACCCATATCAACCATTAGCACCAGTCAATGGTATTTGTGATGCATTTTTAAATGTTCAGTTGACTGAGTTTCATGTTTAATGAATAAAAGAGGTAATAATAGAAACAGTGATTGACTGCCTAGCATGCAAAGGACTGCCTTAGCTAGACTAAAGCTGCTTAGTTGCTTAATTTACCAGACATTAAGACTCGAAAAATGCTGAAAAGTAAAACCAACGATGGCAGTGGAAGAGTTAAGTTAACTCTGCAAACCCCACTCTCTTCTAGCACTGATGATGTTACTTAGTTGGGTGATGAAACGTCTACAATAAACCAACCAAGCTCAGAGAGCACCAAGGACCTCACAGCCCTTCTCCTCCTCCTCCTCCTCCCTGCACACCCCACTCCCTTCTATCCCTGATGATGTTACCAAGCTTGGTAACAAAACATCTGCGAGAAAACAGTCAAGCTTAGAGAGCACCAAAGCCTCCTCTCCAAAAAGGAAAAAGGACAGAAAGAAGGAGCAAGATCGGGTTGGGCAAAATGCCAGAACACTTAGAGCAAAGTGACAGGATTGCAGCGACTGGGGCGGTGATGAAGGAGATGACCCTGCTGTGTTGACCCATCTCCAAGTCACCCTACTTCCCTGACCCATTTTCCTTTCCACAATGGGCCAACGGCAGTCCTCAAACATCCCCGGCTCTTGTTCTCTCATTCCCTCCCTCCCCCCTTGCCTTTCGGTTTTTCCTCTACTTTTGATTCTTTCCTTTCAGGCCTGGCTTGGAACAAAGCGAAGAGTTTGGCATAGCTGGAGAGAGAGAGAGAGAGAGAGAGAGAGAGAGAGAGAGAGAGAGAGAGAGAGAGAGAGAGAGAAAAGGAAGCCTCCGCTGATTCCCATCACCCTCTCTTTCCATTTGCCTTTCAGAAAACAAGTGTCACATTCAGGAGTGGGGCTGGGCTTGAACAATCAATGCCCCAGGCAGGAGAATCAGGTGTCTGCCGATTCAGGGGGACCCAAAACTCTTTTTCACTGAGTTCTTTTCTTTTCTTTCCTTTTTTTTCTTTTTTTTGGCTCTCTGTTTCTCTGTTGTTCGGAGGACGCGCTTTTCAAAAAAAGGACTCGGTATCTGAGATTAGGTTTTCTCCCAGAGGACTTGGTTGGGTCTTGATTGTCCGTCTGGCTATGGGAACCGAAAGGCCTCCAAGTCAACGAACAATAGAGAAAGGGATCTCTCTCATCCAGACTTTGCCACGGAGAGAAACCGTTTCCTCTTCTTCTCCCCCTTTTAACTCAGGGTTCAAGAGGCCCAGCTGACTTTTAACTCAGTTTAAATATTCCCACTTTTCAACTCATCCTCTGATGTCCCCTTTTCCTCTTGCCTTCTGTCTTTCCCAACATCTGGGTCTTCAATAAGTTCTTCTCTTCTCAGTAGGTGACCAAAGTCTTTGAGCGTCAGCTTCAGGACCTGTCCTGCTAAAGGACAGTCAGGGTTGATTTCCTTCAGAATCGACCGATTAAATCTCCTTGCTGTCAAAAGGGACACTCAAGGATCTTCTCTTCACCATCGATCCAATCCAATCAATACCAATCCAATCAATTCCACGATAAAAAAGCATCCACAAAAGAGACATAAACCAACATGGATCAAGAAACATCAGCAAGTCTTGCGGGCTCAGCTGGCAAAAGGAAGTTCAAGACCATCTGGGTTGGAAAATTACAGAAGAAACCTTCATCCTGCAGTGGATAGACAATGATGAATGATGATGACTTGTAGTCTTCTCAAGAATCTTCTTCCACACCACAGTTTGAAAGCATCCATTCTTCGGCCCTCAGCCTTCCTTGCGGTCCAACTTTCACAGCCGTACATTACTAACACTGTTCCTAACCAGATACAAAACATGACAATTCTTTCTGCTAAATTCCATCCCCTTAATTGTTCCAGAATTAGGCTATAATTTGCTGCCTGCAAGCTTGGAAGCAATCAGACACAATCCCCGGGACTTAAAACATGCCTGATGTGTGATGGGCATCATCCATCAACTTGCCATGTGTAATTTATTCCCTGCCAGATGGATGAGAGAAAAAAACCCAAAGCTGCCACATCTGCAGTTACCCTATACTGAGTGACGTCACTGGTGCTTTAATGGAGCTCCATTCGCTTCCATGGATGGAAGACCTCCAAGCCTTGGACCAGATGTGCTCGACAGAGTTTTTCCCATCTGGAGATCCTTCCTCCATGCCTGGTATGTGCAATTGATGGGAGGATAAACAATGTATACATACCAACCGTATAGCTCAGCCTCGTCTTGTGGAAGTTCTCCCAACGATAACGCAATCTGCAAAAATTGCAGCTACAGCTCATTGCTCTTGCTTGATGGCGCGTGTTTTTTTTTTTAAAAAAAACACATTTCACATTGCAATGTTTTCTCGATGATGCTCCAGTCATTTCTGACATGGAGAGCTGCATCAAGGAGGGAGGGAGAACGAGGAGAAGCTGTTCACCAATGTTGAGCCTGTGAAGCTGCAGAAGGTTCAAAAAAGCCACGTCCAATTCTCCCTGCACCCAGTTTTCAAAAAACAGCCAATCTCCCATCCCAGCTCAATTGTTGTTAAACAGAATTTTGTGTGTCAATTAGCAGTTGCTAATAAAAGTGTGTGGACATCGTAGCTCAGTGGCTAAGACGCTGAGCTTGTTGATCAGGTCTGCGGTTTGAATCCCTAGCACTGCGTAACGGGGTGAGCTCCCGTGACTTGTCCCAGCTTCTGTCAACGTAGCAGTTCGAAAGCACGTAAAAAATGCAAGTGGAAAAATAGGTACCACCTTTGGTGGGAAGGAACAGTGTTCTGTGCACCGTTGACGTTTAGTAATGCTGGCCACACGACTATGGAGACGTCTTTGGACAGCACTGGCTCTTCAGCTTTGAAACGGAGATGAGCACCGCCCCCTAGAGTTGGGAACAACTAGCACATATGTGCAAGGGGAACATTTACCTTTACCTAATAAAAGTGTTTGGGAAAATACCATTTTGGTGGGCACAATATAAAGAAGTTGTTGAGACTCTGGAAAAAGTTGAGAGAAGAGCAACAAAGATGATTAGGGGACGGGAGGCTAAATTATACAAAGAACAGTTGCAAGAATTCAGCATTGCTAGGACTTGGGGTGACAAGATAGCAGTCTTCCGATCTTTGAAGGGTTGCCGCATAAAAAGAGGGGGTTCAACCCATTCTCCAAAGCAGGAAGCAACGGATGGAAACTAAGCATGGAGAGAATCAACCTAGAACCAAGGAGAGATTTCCTGAAAGGAAAAACAATTAATCAGCAGAACTTCTTGCCTCCTGAAGTCGTGACCGCTCCAACACTGGCGGTTTTCAAGAAGAAATTGGACAACCATTTGTCTGAAACGGAATAGGATCTCCTGTTTGGGGGTTGGACTAGAAGACCTCCAAGGTCTCTTCCAGCTCGGTTAATACTGTGAGATGATCAACGGCCACCACAAATGAAGACTGGACAATGAGAGTTGTCTTCCAGTACTTGAGGGACAATCACAGAGATGAAGAGGTTGACTTATCCTCCAAAGTTCCTGAGGGCAAGACAAGAAATAATGGGTGGAAGCTTGTTTAAGGAGACATTCAACCTAGAATTAAGACATTTCCTGACAGTGAGGACAATTATGAATGGAATGGCTTGCCTTCAGAAGTTGTGGGTCCTCCAACCCTGGAAGTTTTCAAGAAGAGAGCGGGGAGCCATTTGTCTGGGACTGTATATCAGGACTCCTTCCTTGGGCAGGTCCCTTCGAGCCCTACAACTGTATGATTCTAAGTTGCAACGCTGAATATCTTCAGAACACTTGAGATCTCCTACCATCCCTCCCCCCCCAAAAAATGGGGAAAAGAGAGCCTACGGTTTATCTCCCAAGCAGGGGTGAAATGCTACTGGTTCACACCAGTTCGGGCGAACCAGTAGTAAAAAAAAAGCTACCGGTTCATTTAAACCGGTATTTCCGACGATTTAGCTGTGCTGCCCAATTTATATTCACTAGAAAGTAGGAAATTGTAGCAAATCTAAATCGCGTGGGACAGCTGTTCTTCCCCAATCGCTGTTCTACTTACCTTCAAATGGGTCCTTTTTCTGCACGAAGCGCACATTTGGTGCGTACTGGGCATGCATGTGTGCAGCGTGTGTTTGGTGTGCACCACGCATGCTCGCACCCAGCATGCGTCTGGCACGCACTGTGCATGCGTGGGCAGCAAACTGGTGGCAACCCACAGAGGATTTCCCCACTGCCCCCAAGTGCTTCCCGTCCAATTCCCCAACCCCCCTCCAGCTGGAACGGGGCAGGTTGTCTGCCAAAAATAGGTGTTGTCCTTTCCCCTTGTTTTTTAAGGCAGGAAACAGATTCACATGGTAGATTAAGCAGACTGACTACAGTCCATAAACGTGACCCTCCTGTTCCCTTTTTAAAAAGAAAAAAAGAAAACCCACCCGCCGAAAATTGCGGTGCTCCCTGGTGGAATCCGCCACCCACCCACCCACGGACTTCCCGCCTTTGCAAAACACGATGAACAAGGATGTTTTTGAGATCCAAAGATCACCAAGGGAATCCCCGCTTCACAGCTGCAGGTTGCAGGGAGAAAGCAAAGGAACCAGATCAGGGATCCCGGCTGAGAATAGAATGATAGAAGTGGATTTCACCCTTGCAACCTTTCATTTAGTGACCAAAGTTGCAACAGCACCGAAAATAACGTGACTTAGCACTGCTTTTCTCCCTTGCGACCGTTTTGTTGCAGCTTCCCCAGCGTTATGTGATCAAAACTCAGATTCTTGGCAACTGGCTCATATTTATGACGGTTGCAACATCCCAACAGGGTGTATGTGTCACATGATCCTTTTTTTTTTTTTTGGCAACCTTCTGACCAACAAAGTCAACAGGGAAGTTGGGTTCACTTGACAACCGTGCTACTAACTTCCCAACTCCAGGGATTCCACTTAACCCCTGTGGCAAGAAAGGTCATAAAACGGGGCAAACTTAACAACTCTCCAGCAGGAGAATTCTGGGAGTGGAAGTCCACCCATCTTAAAGTCGTTGAGGCCGGGATTCACTAGTTGAGGCCATGAGGGTAAGATAAAGGTAAAGGTTCCCCTTACACATATGTGCTAGTCGTTCCCGACTCTAGGAGGTGGTGCTCATCTCCGTTTCAAAGCCGAAGAGCCAACGCTGTCCGAAGACGTCTCCCTCTCTCTCTCTCTCCCTCCCTCCCTCTCTCTCTCTCTCCCTCCCTCCCTCCCTCCCTCTCTCTCTCTCCCTCCCTCTCTCTCTCTCCCTCCCTCCCTCCCTCCCTCTCTCTCTCTCTCCCTCCCTCCCTCTCTCTCTCCCCCCCCGAGAATAAGCAAAAAGTAAATGTAAAGGTTCCCCTTACACATATGTGCTAGTCGTTCCCGACTCTAGGGGGCGGTGTTCATCTCCGTTTCAAAGCCGAAGAGCCAGCGCTGTCCAAAAACGTCTCCGAGGTCATGTGGCCGGCATGACTCAATGCCAAAGGCGCACGGAACGCTGTTCCCTTCCCACCAATGGAGGCCTATTTTTCTAGTTGCATTTTTTACCTGCTTTTGAACTGCTAACTGTTGGCTGAAGCTGGGACAAGGAATGGAACCCTGTTACGCGGCACTAGAGATTCAAACCGCTGGACCACCGACCTTCTGATGGACAACTCAGCGTCTTAGCCACTGAGCCACGGAGCCATGAGGGTAAATGTTCCTCAAAACTCCATTGAGGACAACTTCAGTGGGTGAATTTCAACATCTACACCAACACAGGTCAATGGGCTGTGTCACTCTGGTTCCAACATTCTGCTTCAATGGACCAGATGATTCCTGAACCCCGTTCCTTCCTTCTCCACTGGATTGCTTCCTATCCCTGATGCAAATCTCCTTCTGGATGAATCAGTCAGGAATTTCCTCCCCCCCAGAGGATTCCTAATTAGTCTCAGCTATGAAAGAACACCAAACAATTATCTACTTCGAGGGAAAAAAGCTCTCCCCAAAAATCAAGGCCTCTGAGAACATAGGCCGTTTCCAAAAGCAACATCTCCATCTCCCCTCACGGAAGGGCAAAAGTGGTCCATTACCCCGAGAAGAACAACTTGGGGGGGGGATCCCCCCCAAATCCTACGTCCTGAATCCTTTATTGTCTTCTCCATTCCAGCCAAGTGGAAAGTGCCACCATGTTACCGTTAATCAGCCAGAAACTCTTCGCACAAAAGGAGGACTGAGATCTCTTTGTTCGGGCGTCCTTGGTCTCGAGAGCCACGTAAGGAGGCGAGGAGGAGGAGGAGGAGGGTGGGGGGAGCTGGCCATCAGAGATCTGCATTGCCAGGGCAATGGTGCCAGGAGGCTCTTAATTGGGACGGATACTCCAGTGAGAAGCCGGGCAGAAGAATAGAAGGTTACATCCGCCTGGAAGAGACTGGCACAATGGTGAGAACTGGTGTGGCGTCCAAGTGCAGGAGGGAAACCTGCCAAAGAGAGGTCCGTGAGCGGCATCCTAATGAGGGATGCTTCTCCTTCCAATGCTGAGTAGGCGGCTCTCAAAGGAACAGGAGAAATTGACTCTGGTCCTACCAATTTCAGCCATCTTTTGGGGTTGCCAACTGCCCTTCCTGCCAGATTAGACAGAGATAGATGAACATCCTGTGAGAAAGACCTTAGGAGACCGGGTGAAGAGAGCACTATTAGTGCTAGCAATAGCTCTTAGACTGATACACTGCTTCAGAGTGCTTTTACAGCCCTCTCTAAGTGGTTTTACAGAGTCAGCACATTGTCCTCCAACAATCTGAGTCCTCATTTTACTGACCTTGATAAAATGGAAAGCTGACTCAGCCTTGAGCCGATCAGGATTGAACTACTGACAGTGAGCAGACTTAGCCTGCGATATAGCATTCTAACCACTGTGCCACCACAGCAGGATGGGATGGGATGGAATGGAATAGAATAGAATGGGGTTTTCCTGGAATGCTGACAAATAGAATAGAATAGAATAGAATAGAATAGAATAGAATAGAGTAGAGTAGAGTAGAGTAGAGTAGAGTAGAGTAGAGTAGAGTACAGTAGAGTACAGTAGAGTACAGTAGAGTACAGTAGAATAGAATATTTATATACCGCTTCACAATGCTTTTCAGCCCTCTCTAAGTGGTTTACAAAGTCAGCCTCTTGCCCCCAATAATCTGGGTCCTCGTTTTACTGACCTCGGAAGAATGGAAGGCTGAGTCAACCTTGAGCCGGTCAGGATCAAACTCCTGACAGTGAGAAATGAGTTAGGCTGCAATACCGCATGCTGACCACAGCAGTTCCTAATGCTGCCTAGGGAACAGTTAGATATGAGACAGCATGGCCCATATTTGGATAATGGGCAGGGGGAGAGGCTCAAAAGAACAGAACAACTGAGTTGGACCCGCTGCTCAGGCAGGAGACTTTATACCATTGGTTGTCCAACTCTTCTTAAAAACCTCCAATGATGGAGCACTCACAGCTTCTGGAGGCAAGCCATTCCACTGGTTAATTGTTCTCACCACCAGGGAATTTCTCCTTAGTTCTAAAGGTTCTAGGTTCACATTCTCCTGAGCTTGGAGCAGAATGTTCTAAGGTCAGAATTGGACTTTTTTTTTTTTAATTTGATTTATATACCGCCCTTCTCCGGAGACTCAGGGCGGCTTACAATGCGTTAAGCAATAGCCTTCATACTTTTGTATATTTATACAAAGTGATCTTATTGCCCCCACAAACTGGGTCCTCAATTTAGAAAGGATGGAAGGCTGAGTCAACTTTGAGCCTCGAACTTACAGTAATTGCAGACAGCTAGAGTTAATCACAATTCTTTTAGTCTGCTGAGCTATCCAGGCTCCTTTTAGACCTCCAAATCTTTTGCACCCCATTCCTTTTTCCCCCTGTTTTTTTTCTTTTTGATGAAGGCATTCACAGGCTTGAACTGTGCCTTTGGAAGTCACCAGGGGCCATCTGCTTCATATCTTCATACGCCGACAAGTTCTGTCAACACCAGCGAGGAGATGTTGGTCAACCCGCAAAGCGTCGAGTTGTTGACTTTAACTTCCAAAGTGTCGTTCTGGCTCTTTAGTTCTGCACATTGTTTCTCAGGACTAGTCAAGGTGATGGGATCAGCAGCAATTCCCACACAAGGCTTTGGGGGATTTACAAACCGAGTAACCACGGTAGGGAAGGACAGTGAGTAACACGGCAAGATATTCAGAGGCATATGACATTTCGGTGGCAAAAGGCGGCGATGACCAGCCCAAACTTCCACTCTCCCCCATCCCCAAAATATTTGTGGACTGGGGGGGGGGGAGAGATGGAAGGAAGGGGAAGAAGAGATGGAGAAAAGGAACTGAGATCTTAGCTCCTTGGCTGATGTTCCACAGTGAATCATATTCCCAGTAACATTATCATAGCTTAAATCTGCCTTTTTAATCCCATTATCCTATTCTATTTTAAACAACCTTTTGCAGGAAATTGAAATTTTGCTTCTATGGCGGGAGGAACGTCACACTGGGAAATCTTAATTTCCCGAGATTTTATGCGACAATGGTCTCTCTTTCGCCAATTAAAACACACACCCAAAGTGGAGAAATACATTTCCAGGGAGAGGAAACCCTAGACCAGCGATGGCTAACCTTTTCCAGACTTAGTGCCCAAAGCCCGCAGCCGAACCCCCAAAATGCGATGCATGCGTGGCTCCTGTGCATGCGGCCCGCCCCCTTGCATGTGTGCGCAGCCCCCGCATGAGCACACGCCTCCTGGATGCACCCCACGAATGCGCACGTGGCCCCCGCATGCACCCCCCCCTACATGCACGGCAGAGACCCGACAACCAGCTGGCTGGTGGGACACATGTGCATATGTGGGGCGGAACTAAACTGGGGCAACAGCTCATGTGTCACAGAGAGGTCGCTGCGTGCCACCTATGGCCCACACATGCCATAGGTTCACCATCATGGCCCAAGACAAACATAAGGAGCCTTGGTGGAGCAGCGGACTAAACTGCTGTTAAAGTAGCACTTAGCTGCCAGCTGCCTGCAAGTACTGCGAGTTTGAATCTCACCAGGCTCAAGGTTGACTCAGCCTTCCATCTTTCCGAGGTAGGTAAAATGAGGACCCGGATTGTGGGGGCAATAAGCTGACTTTGTATTAAAAAAAAGAACACCGCATAGGGGGGCCCGAAAGCCCTACTAAACAGGTATATACAAAAGTATGAAGGCTATTGCTTAACGCATTGTAAGCTGCCCCGAGTCTCTGGAGAAGGGCGGCATATAAATCGAACCAATAAATAAATAAATAAATAAATAAATAAATAAATAAATAAATAAATAAATAAATAAATAAATAAATAAATAAATAAATAAATAAATAAATAAATAAATAAATAAATAAATCAATCAATCAATCAATCAATCAATCAATCAATCAATCAATCAACCTTCAAAATAAATCTCCAGCCGCAGCCTATAGCGCATCTGAACATGGGCCGTTCAAAATTTGCTCACACGCTTGCACCATTGTTCACGAAGTAGGGAGGGAAAAAAGTTAAGTGTTTCCAGAATTGCTTCAACACAAAAGGCATCTGGAATAAATCTTATTTTTGGTAAATTGACAATCTGAAAAAGAATTTTTTTAAAAAAAAAAACAACCACCACAACAACTCACTGGACTAGCTACAAAGGGGGATAATCGAATAAAATTGCTTGGACTGGATGCTGGGAAGATTACTCTGGTAAATCCTTGACTCGGTTTTTTTTGACTCGGTTCCAAGAATTATCACTTCGCTTATCAGGCTGGAGTGCTGTTATCATGCAGAATTGTGTTTGTTTTCCACGACCATCAGGAACAGAAGCAAGCCTGAAGCTCAGCTCTCCTCCTCCTCCTCTTCCTCCTCCTCCCTCCCTCCCTCCCTCCTCTTTTCTCCCACAAGCAAGGAACCTAAAGCCATCTGCTCCCGGAGGGATTTCTAAATTTCCCAGGGTTGTGAGGTTCAGGAGAAACAGCAGGTGGGCTTGGGAGGGAGGGGGGGGAGGCTAGTTAAACAGTGATGAATCCTGCTGGCCAGATGCGAAGGGGATGAGACAAGGTAAGAGAGGCGGTGAACTAGCCCATGGGAACTTTTCCCAGCTGCGTGTATCTCATTAAGCTCCCGGTGCATCCACTCACTGCTGTTCGTACAGGCAACAAAAGCAGAGCTGTTAAGTGGAATTAGACAGCCACTGCTCTTTAACACTTGACAGATGGAACTTGGCTGGTGCTTGCTGTCGATGGTGTCACTTCTGCCTTCTGGTCCTCTCCTCCCGAGCTGGACAGGAAATCCCAAGCAACAGAATAACAGAGATGGAAGGAACCTTGGAGGTCTTCTAGACCAACACCCTGCCTAGGCAGGAAACCCTATACCACTTCAGACAAATGGTTAGCCAACCTCTTCTTAAAAACTTCCAGCGTTGGAGCATTCACAACTTCTGGAAGCAAGTTGTCCCACTGGTTAATTGTTCTCACTGCCAGGAAATTTCACCTTAATTCTGCGTTGGCTTTCTCTTTGATTAGTCATTAGTCATTAGTTTGATTAGGTCCCTGCAAACCCAAACCCATTATTCCAGAAAGTGCCAAAGCTTGATGCAAATAATTGGGGAAGTAGGATGACCCCGAAACTTATTTTCATTGGTTGATGAAGTGCGAGTCCCTTCTTTGGTGGCAGGCAGGAGGCAGCCATCTACCTTTTGGCTGTATTGATCTTATGCAAGTCATCCCAACCGGCCTTTCCAGGTGATGCCCCTTGAGAAAATCCACGTGGGATCCTCAACACGCAAAGACCCCTCTTGCTGGGCATCCCCAGATCAAGTGGGGAGATTTAACACGGCTGCCACCACGCAGCCAAGCAAACAAACAACAGCTGAGCCCAGCCCTGTGGTTTCCCTCTCGGCTGTTACAGAAAACAGGAGGGTTTATCTTTCAGACAATCCTTTTAACTCGGTTGATACTTGCCCAGCTCTGTCAGACGTGGTGAACCAAAGACGCTGTAGGGGATAAACAGCCCGCCGTTTGAAAGCCACCTTGGCAAAGGTTGAATTGTTGCTTCCGTAGAATAGACCGGTTCCTCCCCTTGCCGGCTGCCCCCAGAGCCCCTGCTTTCTCCTCCCCCCCACCCGCCCAACAAAGCGAAGGCTGGCTGGAATCCACCTTTCTGACACAACCTGGAAGGCACGTTGCGAGAGGAACACACCTCATCACGCCAGCCCTTCCAGCTGTTTGCAATGAAAAAGACAAGAGAACGTATGAAAAACGGTTGCAGGGGTTGGGTATGCCTAAACCAGGATTCAGCAACCTTAAACTCTCAAAGAGCCACAAAGGTCCTAACCAGAAGCCCCTGTTCAATTCTGGAGCCGACCAGAAGTCCGGTCCCTCCACCATAGAGTCTCCTCCTAGCGCAGCGTCGTTTGTCCTCTATCTGTCCTAACCAAAAGCCCTATCAATTGTGAAGCCAGCCAGCAACAGGGAGCTGCAGCAGAGGGATGAAAGAGCCACATGCAGCTCCAGAGCCACGGGTTGCTGACCCTTGGTCTAGTCTAACGAAAAGAAGGACGAGGGGAGACATGATAGCATCTTCCAATATCTCAAGGGTTGCCCCAAAGAAGAGGAAGGGGTCCACCTCATCTCCAAAGCACCCGAAGGCAGGAGAAGAAGCAACGGATGGAAACTAATCAAGGAGAGAAGCAACCTAGAACTAAGGAGAAATTTATTGACAGGGAAAACAATTACAGATAGTTCTTGAGTTGACTTACACCCACAACTGACCCTGAAATTTCTGTCGTTCAGTGAGGCGTTTGTTTTACCACAGTCATAAATATGAGCAGGTTGCCAAGTGCCTGAATCTGGGTCACATGATCGTGGGGATGCTGCAAAGGTCGTTAAGTGTGGAAAAATGGCCATGAGTCTTTTTTTTTTTTCAGTGCCGTTGTAACGTTGAACCGTCACGAAGTGAACTGTTGTAAGTCGAGGACGACCTGAAATCAGTGGGAGGTGTGGGCACTCCGTCACTGGAGGTTTTCAAGAAGAGACTGGACAGCCACAGGATAGAGCAATGATGGAGAACCTTTTCGACACCGAGTGCCCAGACTGAAACGTCCATGCATGTGTGTGCATGGGCATGCACTGGAGCGTTGGAAACCCTAAGACCAGTTGGCCAGTGTACATGGCCGTTTTCAGGCCGGTTTCTGGGTTTTGACCCGAAAAATGGTCCGAAAAAAAGCCTGAAAACAGCCCAAAAAAACAGCCCAGAAAATAGCCTGAAAAAGGCCTGGAAAATGGCCTGGTTTTTGGCCATTTTTGGCCGTTTTCAAGCTGGTTTTTGGGTTTTGATCCTAACCCTAACCCTAACCCCCAAAAAAAGGCTGAAAAAAGCTTGAAAAATGGCCCGAAAACAGCCCCAAAACAGCCCGAAAAAGGCCCTGAAAAAGGCCTGGTTTTTGGCCACTGTTTGGCCATTTTCAGGCTGGTTTGGGGGTTTTGACCCCAAAAAATAGTCTAAAAATGGCCCAAAAAAGCTTGAAAACAGCCTGAAGATGGCCTGAAAACAGCCCCAAAACAGCCCAGAAAATAGTCCAAAAAATGGGCCTGAAAGCAGCCTGGAAAATGGCCTGGTTTTGGGGGCATCTTTGGGGCATTTTCAGGCCGTTTTTTGGGTTTTGACCGGAAAAACAGCCTGAAAACAGCCCTAAAAAAGCCTGAAAACAGCCTGAAAACAGCCCCAAAACAGCCCAGAAAATAGCTCAAAAAAGGCCCTGAAAACAGCCTGGAAAACTGAGTGTTTTTTGGTCATTTTTTGGCCATTTTCAAGCCATTTTTGGGGTTTTGGCCCAAAAAACAGCCTGAAAACTGCCCGAAAATGGCCTGAAAACAGCCGGAAAAATGGCCGGAAAACAGCCCAAAAAAACCAGCCTAGAAAATAGCTGGAAAATGGCCTGTTTTTTGGCCATTTTTCAGGCCGTTTTCCGGCATCCTGAAAACCAGAAAAGCAGCCGGCGATGGCGTGTGTGCCCACAGAGGGGGGCTCTGTGTGCCCCCTCTAGCATACATGCCATAGGTTCACCATCACAGGTATAGAGTCTCTTGCTTGAGCAAGGGTTGGACCTCCAAGGTCCCTCCCAACTCTGGTATTCCATTCTGTTAAACTTCTTATATGTTTGTTTGCCAAGGAAATGCTCGGTCACCCCATCGGGTTTGTTTATTTACTATTTCTAAGTTGTCTCCCGAAGCCAAAAAAAGAATATCCTACACACCCAGTCCTTGCCATGTGCCAACTGGATTGGATGGTGAACTAACCAATGATACTAAGATAATAACAGGTAAACATACCTGAGAAGTAAATTGCTGTAGCAGAAGGTGAGAGTGGGGAGAAAACCCTCCAAACAAACTTTTAAACTGGCAAGCTGATGTCAAAGCAAGCGGTTCAAAAACCAAAAAAAAAAAATTGCACTCATGTTTTAACAGCAGCAAAAATTGTATTGGCACAACATTGGAAAAAGCGAGGAAACAGCTACGGAAGGAGATACAATGAAAAAAAAAATTTTTGGACAGTGCAGAAATGGACAGACTAACACTGAAGTTAAAAGAAAAAGAAGATACGGAAGAAGATAACAGAATATTATCGAACTTGGGACTTGTTTTATCAGTGGTTGGAAAACAGGGGTAGAAATTCGGATCTTAAGAAGTATTATTATGTAAACAAATGGACTCAGACAGTACGCTGTTCATTAAGCACTTATTCAGGGGTACTATTCAGCAGGTTCTGACAGGTTCTGGAGAACCGGTAGCGGAAATTTTGAGTAGTTCGGAGAAGCGGCAAATGCCACCTCTGTTTGGCTCCAGAATGGGGACGGAATGGGGATTTTGCAATATCCTTTCCCCAGGAGTGGGGAGGGAATGGAGATTTTGCAATATCCTTCCTCCAGGAGTGGGGAGGGAATGGGTATTTTGCAGTATCCTTCCCCTGCCACGCCCACCAAACCACGCCCACAGAACCGGTAGTAAAAATATTTGAATTCCCTCACTGCACGTATTGTATGTAAAGAGAAAACCAGTAAAAAATAGTTTTTTTAAAAAAATTGCACCAATGGAATTTATTTTTGGCTGTTTAAAAAGAAAAATATTAAAGTAACAAAGCACCCTAAAATGCTCAGGCACCCCAAAAGATCTCCCCGAGAACTACGGTTCCTTTACAGGGGGGGGGGGAACCCCCACCTAAATAAATTGCAAAATCAGCCATCAGCATCTGTCAGGCCCATTCTGTTTCCCAGGATATTGAAACCATAACTATTTAAGAATTCCCTGCTTTGCAGGATGGAGAAAAAGCAGACGATTTATTTTCACACAAGATCCTTTCCCTTCGGCCTCAAATGTGCAGTTAGGCCAGTAAAAGAAGCAGACAAAGATGTTTCACGAGGACTCGGTGATTTGTCCCAGTAACTGGGAACACGGTCTGCATGTTGTCCTTTAATTGTTCCCTTTAATTAAGGAACCCCCCTTCCACCCCCCACCCCCTGTTAAACTAATCCCTTCCTTTGTGTTGAGAGAAAGGGGTGGGTGGGAAGCCAGAGGCATCTGTAGGATGTCACAAAAGATGGCCCTTGGATTTTTTTCTATCTAGCTATCTATCTGGGTGGCATAGCAGCTCAGTGGTTAAGACGTTGGGTTTCTTGCAGGGGTGGGTTCTGAAAATGTTTACTACCGGTTCTGTGGGCGTGGCTTATATTGTGGGCGTGGCTTGGTGGGGAGTAATGTGACTGGGTGGGCGTGGCCAACTTCTTTTTTTTTTTACACTTTTAAAAGCATTTTTCCTACAACCTCTTCGGCCAAAGAGGTTATAGAAAAAATGCTTTTAAAAGCCTCTGACGATCCCAGCTGAGCCGCACGATCATCAAAGGCTTTTTTTTTTTAACTTTTAAAAGCATTTTTTTCAGCCGAAGAGGTTGTAGAAAAAATGCTTTTAAAAGTAAAAAAAAAAAAAGAAAGAAACAAAGCCTCTGATGAGGTGGAAGGTTAAGTTGACCTCGAGCCTGGTGAGATTCGATCTGCCAAACTGCCGGCAGCCAGTGATCAGCAGAAGTAGCCTGCAGTACTGCACTCTGACCACTGGGCCACCGCGGCTCATCTACGCAGTGCAACGGGATGATGTGAAGGTCCTGGAAGATGCCAATTCCCTGTCTCTTCATTGTCTATTGTGGGAAAGGGCAAAGCTGCAGCCACGGAAGGCTGGTTTTGTTTACCACTTTTGGGGGAGGAAGTGTTCCGAGCTACCATCAGCTCGGTCTGTCTTAGAACAATGGGCCTTGTGGATCCCGCCAGAGAGGTCACACACTCTCTCTGTTTCTTCTCTTTTCAGCAGCACCAGGAGACAAATGGAAAACACATTTCTCCTCCTCTATCCTCGCCTCTTTTACTCTACCGACTCCAAATCAGGAACAGCTGTGGGGCTGATGTCCTGCCTCGGATGCGATGGGGATGGATTTCTGGGTCTCCTGAGAAGGGATGATCTACTACATCCAGGTATGTGGAGTTGGGGAATTTTCTTGACAGACCAGGTTCGTGGCTGAGAGCGAATGCAAAGAGGGGGAGATGTTCCCACAAACACGAGACATTGTCTCCCCACAGGTGTCTTTTTCTCTCTCATCCTCACCAACATTCATCCGGGAGAATTTTCTCAATGGTTCTCCCCAACTGCTTGGCCAGGTGGAGATGGTCAGATGGAGGAGATGGAGGGGAATCTTAGCCGAGCAGTAGCAATAGCCCTTAGACTTATATACTGCTTCATAGAGCTTTTACAGTGGTTTACAAGGGAGGCAAAGTTACTCGCGTCCGTGGCAATCCTTAAGTCACACGTGCCTCCTGGGTGGTGCTAAATGAGTAACAGACAGACTGATAGCCAGACATCCATGAGGATCTCCTGGCTTCACACACAATTCCACGGTCCTTTTAAGGACCTTTTAAGTTCCAAAAAAATAGCAGTGGTTTACAGAGTCAACATATTTCCCCCCCAAAATCTGGGTCCTCATTTTATAGATCTCGGGAAGGATGGAAGCCTTAGTCAACTTTAAGCTGGTCAGGATCGAACTCCAAGCATTAGGCAGAGTCAGCCTGCAATAGCAATAGCACTTAGACTTATATATCACTTCACAAGGCTTCACAGCCCTCTCTCAGCGATTTACAGAGTCAGCCTCTTGCCCCCAACAATCTGGGTTCTCATTTTACCGACTTCGGAAGGATGGAAGCTTAAAGTTGACCGGCTCAACTTTGAGCCAGTCAGGATCAAACTCCTGACAGTGGGCAGAATTAGCCTGCAATACTACATTCTAACCACTGTGCCACCACGACTCCATAGCAATCTTATCCACTTGTCAAGTACCATCATTGGGTGCGACCTCAAAGATTGAATCGAGAACCCAAACACCACTTGTTAGTCGGTAGGTGAAAATCTCCATCTGATTTCTTGGGGTCTTCACAAAAACATTCACTGGGTTTTCTGCTCAGCAGATTGAAGTCGCTTCCTCTACATTTCCTCTAAGATCCCATACAACTCCCACAAATTTGATGGACATCTTCCATTTGTCTGAACCCTCTTCTGAGCTGAAGAATATCTGGCCAAGTATTGCTATCTGCTCAGTACAGGCATTTCTCAACTCATGACTCCACCTGGGACCAGAGTTTCCAATAATAAACCAGGTGGTTGCTAAGTAAATCACACCTAATTTCACCAGCTTTTGTGTCACGACTGGTAAGCAAATCATTTCAGCTGTTAAGTGAATCATGTGGCCGTTAAACCAAGCTGGCTTCCAACATTGACTTTGTTGTTGAAAGCCAAATGATAAATGATATTCTTGCTTCTAGGTGAATAACACAATCACAACCAGAGTGGCTACGACTAGCAAGTTCCTCCATTGCTACCATGTTTCCCCAAAAATAAGACTGGGTCTTATATTAATTTTTGCTCCAAAGGGCACACTATGGCTTATTTTCCAGTTAGGTCTTCTTTTTGGAGAAACAGGTTAAATGGAGCAGAACCTCTGGAGAAGGTGGTGCCACCACCAACCATGCAGATTTGCAAATCATCCGCCAATTTGTGTTCAGCCTGTGACCGAAACGTCCTCTTCTACTAAGGAGATGTCCAACTCCACCATTTCTCTTCGTTTCCTCCTCCTCTACGTTCAAAGACCCTGGTGAAGCAGAGTCACAGACCAACTCAACCTTATCTGAAGATGGGCTCCTGGTGGTCACTCAAGATGACGTGCCCTCTATCAGACAAGCAATTTTCAGAAAGAGAGTTGTTGTGGTTGATGATATTTGAACAGGAGGAGCAAAGCCAGAGATGTCCTGTCCTTCCACCCTTCACCACTCATTCTTCTTCTGTCTCCATTATCGGCAAACCATCCCTCAGAATCTGCAATGCAGAGGAGGGCAGTGAGCCAGAAGAAAGCTCCAAGGAAGATGTGATTGCAGAGTCAGCCAATGTCCAAATCTCTTGGACACAGTCTTCTTCTAACCCAGTTTCCCAGGCTTTCAGCGGAGAGAGAGAGACACACACACACAGAGAGACACACACAGAGAGAGGGAGGGAGAGAGAGAAGAGAGAGAGAGAGAGAGAGAGAGAGAGAGAGAGAGATGCTGAGCAGCCTTAAACCATCTCTCCTCTTGTCTTGGGAAATCAGATGCATGAGCTAGATAGAGAAATATGAGCGGAAGTTTCTTCTCCCAAGCTCTGCTAATGGAGCAAAGCTGGAGGAAACAATGAGCTAATTCCACCTACAATCCCACCCACTCGCCCCCATCCCCATCCCCATCCCGGCTATGCCTTCAGTCTGCTCAGAGACCTGTGACTCCGGGGGTGGGGAGGGGTGTCAGGAGGAAGATGGGGAGGAGGGATCCCTGCAGCTACCATCTGTTACTGGCTCCAACCTGGGGCTCCTGAGTCCCAAGAGAAGGTGCTGTGGAATGCAAGCCAAAACCCGGCTCATCACTCATCTGTGGCTCGCTCTCCGCTGACCCTGTGCATTGGCTGCGTCTTGCAGCAAAGCATGGATGGTCCCCATCAGATGATGCCTCACGGGTCTTCTCTGTGGCCACCTTTGCTTTCTGATCTTCTCCCATGACTTTAACGTTCTAAAAACGTTCTTATTTCAACAGGCTGGTCTGGCTTAAACCTCCCCTTTATAATGGGTTTTTAAATGTCTTGTAAAATTGGATTTTAAATTGTTTCAGTCTAATTATTTAATTTATTTTAAATATTTTTAACTTTTGTATGTCATTGTATTTTATTCGGCTGTTCACCGCCCTGAGTCCCTTCTGTGAGTAGGGCGGTATATAAGTTTGATTAAATAAATAAATAAATAAAAATAATGAACCTTTAGCATAGAGATAGATGAGGGACGAGATGGGGAGGGAGGAAGAGGGGAGATATAGAATAGATAGATAGATAGATAGATAGATAGATAGATAGATAGATAGATAGATAGATAGATAGAAGACAGACAGACACAGATGGACGATAGGGGTGGAGGAGAGAGAGAGAGAGAGATGAGAGAGAGAGATGAGAGAGAGAGAGAGGTTGAAAGAGAGAGAGGGAGAAGATGTAAAGTAAAGGTAAAGGTTCCCCTTGCACCTATGTGCTAGTCGTTTCCAACTCTAGGGGACGGTGCTCCGTTTCAAAGCCGAAGAGCCAGCGCTGTCCGAAAACGTCTCTGTGGTCATGTGGCCGGTATGACTAAATGCCAAGGCACACGGAACGCTGTTACTGGGACAAGTAACAGGAGCTCCCCCCGTTACGTGGCACTAGGGATTCGAACAGCTGAAGATGTAGGTAGAGGTAAAATACAGGGTGAGAAGGGAGAGAGGAAGGGAGAGAGGAAGGGAGGGAGTTGGGACTCTAAAAATACAGCAAAACAAATGGCTAAATGCTGATTTATATGGAAAGGAGGGAGTGCTTTAACACAGAATCATTGGAAGGGACCTTGGAGGTCTTCTAGTCCAACCCCTTGCTCAAGCCAAAGTTGTCCAACCTCTTCTTGAAAGCTTCTTGAAATAAGGAAATACACATGTAGGGGGAAAAATCACCACCAAAGACTGAAGACGGAACTTCTGCTAAACAACACAAACTCTTCAAACTCAAACTTTCCATTTCCCTATCGGCCCCTCCTGCCCTGCCTTTCAGCCTCTGCTCCGTTGCTCTCTAGAACTGGGCAACCTCTACGGGCCTTCCAGTACAGATCTTGGAGTGGGTTCTTTGGCGTGACTGCAGAGCGGATTGCAAGGGGATGTCACACAAGGCTGCAAAATAACACACACGCACACAAACACACCCGGCACAGGTGCGTCTGTGAGATGCAATGACTCCGTGCAGTCCGAGCTGCCCCCAGAAGGCCCATCACGATCTGCTTTTTTGTTTTTCCAGATCTTCCAACGTGGCTTTGATATTTCTCCGTTGGGATGGCCAAGAAGCAGATGGCAAATCGCAGACGCCGGCTGCAAAGAGCCCTGAAGCAGCAGGAAGGTTACGAGTGGGAGAGAGGGCAGGAGGGGAAGAAGTGAATAAATATCTCTCCAGATGTTCTGATGAGAGAGAAAAGGGGAGTTAGCAGCTGGGCGGGCGCAGAGGGAGAGAGAGAAGCCCTCTTCCTTTTCCAAAGTCACTTCTGCATCATTTATAGCTATGTTTTCTTTGCAGGGACTCGGTGGCTCAGTGGCTAAGATGCTGAGCTTGTCAATCAGAAAGGGCGGCAGTTCAGCAGTTCGAATCCCTAGTGCCGTGTAACGGGGTGAGCTCCCGTGACTTGTCCCAGCTTCTGCCAACCTAGCAGTTCGAAAACACGTAAAAAAAATCTTTTTAGTAGGAAAATAGGGAACACCTTTGGTGGGAAGGGAACAGCATTCCATGCGCCTTTGGCGTTGAGTCATGCCGGCCACATGACCACCGAGATGTCTTCAGACAGCGCTGGCTCTTTGGCTTTGAAATGGAGATGAGCACCGCCCCCTAGAGTCGGGAACGACTAGCACATATGTGCGAGGGGAATCTTTACCTTTAACTTTTTCTTTGCAGAATTCCATTTGTGTGCTTGGCCAAATATTCAAAGCTCAGCCCAACATTTCTTACCCTCAACAAATCAGCCTGATCATCCTATTCTTTCTTTCTGGACTTCTGAGCTGGTTCTGATAGGAAATATTTACCTAAAGTCATCATGCTTCAGAAACCAAGAAACCTCAAGATTCTTCTAAACACCTTCCTCACCTATAGACAGAAATCTTGCCAAACCAAAGCATTGCACCATAAAACAGCTACTCTGGGAACCATTGAGAAGGGGCTGTCTTCACCCTCTTTCTCACACACAAACCCTCTCAACTGTGTTGTCTCTTTCTCCTCTGGAACGCATCGCTCCCCCTCCCTGACCCCAAAGTCCCAACAGTTCCCATAACCACATTATCATACGTCAAGGGCTTGGCAACACAGCCACATATACACAGCTGTTTGCCACATCTCGCAGACAGGTGACCGTATTTTACGGCGGTTTTGTCAAAAACTGCCATGTCATCGGCAAAACGCTAAGTTTGCATTAACCACCACTGTAAACTGAAGCTTCTTTTGGTTTTCGAGGAAAAAGCCATAAGGTCCAGTTGCCTTTTGAAAAAAAGCACCTTTGGGACAAAAGGAGAAAGAAAAGAGAGGAAAAATTCCCTTTCCTTCTGGAAAAAAAAGTCCCTTTTCTTTGACAGATAAAAGCCCGTTTTCTCTCCGTTTTCTCTCTCTCTCTCTCTCTCTCTCTCTCTCTCTCTCTCTCTCTCTCTCTCTCTCTCTCTCTCTGTCTCTCTCTGTGTGTCTCTGTGTGTCTTTATTCCTTAGGAAGCCATTTGCTTGAGACTAATTGAATTTTCTGCCTAAGGGAAAAAAAGGAGAAGCTAAGAAAGGAGTTAATGCTCCACTCCCGAGTAAAGACCCCAGCCCTCTTAACTGGTCCTGGGACCGCCTTCTCCAGCTTAAACAAACCCTGGCGTTTTGTCCCCTCTTGTTAAGGAGGAGGGCCCGAAGGAGGGGGATATTGATTCTTTGGACAAGTTTCTCTTTCAGGTCACCTACTGCCCCCTTTCCCCACCCAATCCCTCCTGCCCGGGGAGGGGAGGGTCTCCTTTTGTGTCAGCAGCAGCTGGTAGGTCACAAAGAGGGACGAGGAGCGATTGTCCTTTGACACACTTTTAACGTTTCTTTACAGAAAGGAAAAAAACTGGGGTGTCTTAGGGTGGGAGAAGCCCCTCCCTCCCATACACATACATTTCCTGTGAGGATGCTGGGGGGATGCCCTTCTCTGCAAAGGAATGAGAACGGGGGTGGGGGGGAGAGGAGGAGGGGGCCTCCCTGTATCAGAAAGTCATCAACTCTTGGAAATGTTTTAGAGGTATGGAAATTGGGTGGGATGGGCTCCTTTTTGGGGGGGGGAGGAGAAGGTCTGGAGGGTAGGAGAGCAGATGGTGCTGAGGATATGGGGAGGGGGGGCATTAAACATAGGGACCCTGTTTCCATTCACTAGCTTCGAGCCACCAGCTCAGGCAAGAAATTGTGAAGAAAGGTTTAGAGATCCATCAAAGGAGGCCGGGCTGGGGTGGGGAGGGGGCAGCGATTTCTCTCCAAGTCTAACAAAAAGGGGTCTTTCTTTGTGGTCACCCCCCCCCCCCGCATCCTAGGCAGGAAGGGCTCCCCAATAGCTACCTCACAGCCCGCAGGCATCGGCTTGGCTCTAGAGATACCACAAAGCCCGCTCTCTCCTTGGCCCATCTGTCCTTTCCCACGTTTCGCTGCAGAACCCCTGGGCTTGTAGAGTGGGGAGAGGGTGTAGAAAGCAATGGACCAGCATGCAGGAGTCATCTCCTTCTGGTAGCCATGCTGGGGAGATCTGGCCAGGTCTAACTGAACCAATTCTAAAAGGCTCTATATAGCCAATGGATGGGTATCTCTTAATCTTGCAGGATCTGGTCATAAATCACTTTTTTCAGTGCTATTTTAACTTTGAACGGTCCCTAAGTAAGTTGTAAGTCAAGAGCTACCTGTACTAGGTATAACATGTGGTAGGAGGACAGCTGGACTCTACTCCAAGATGTTTTCTTTTGATGCAAAAAACCTGCTTTTATAGAATAGTATTCTTTATTGGCCAAGTGTGATTAGACACACAAGGAATTTGTCTCTGGTTCATAAGCTCTCAGTGTACATACAACAGAGCATCCAGATAGAAATTTATAGGATCCGGATAGAAATTTCCCAAAGCACCAGAGGGCAAGACAAGAAGCAAGTGATGGAAACCTACCAAGGAGAGAAACAACCTGGTGTGTCTGAGTACTGAATATTATCTCCAGGTCTCCTAAATTGGGTTCTACCATTTTGTTTAGCACAATGATGGTATCCTAAACCTAGAGGTACAGATGGATCTGGGTCCAGTTAGCATTCTTTGAAGGACAAGTTGAAGATGAGCTTCAAGAAAGGATAGGAAACAACATTCAATATGTTTACTCAGCTTCTTCAATGGATGGAAACTAATCAAGGAGAGAACCAACCTAGAACCAAGGAGGAATTTCCTGATGGTGAGAACAATTAACCAGGGGAACCAGAAGGATTGCCACCAGAAGTTGTGTATGCTCCAACACTCGAGGTTTTTAAGAAGAGATTGGACAACCATTTGCCTGAAATGGTATAGGGCCGTGATGGCAAACAGGTGGCACGCGGAACCATATCGGTGGGCATAGGGGCATTGCCCTAGCTCACCTCCAGTGCATATGTGCGCACCGGCCAGCTGATTTTCGGGCCTTCCCAGCCCACTGGAAGTTGGGAAACAGGCCATTTCTGGCCTCTGGAGTTCTCCAGAACTGTTCAGAACCTGAAATGTAGTGTAGAGATTGTCAGCAAAATCACCATTTTTATAATCTCTCTCTCTCTCTCTCTCTCTTTCGCTCTGTCTCTCTGTCTCTCTCTCTGTCTCTCTCTCTCTCATCCCAAACCTTGCTCGCCTCCATTGGACTCGGATTTCGCTTTCACTTCGTCTTCCCCACCCCAGTCCTGTCAAACATTTGCTGGGTTAAAACTTTCTATTTTAAAACCCAGCACCCTCCCCAGTCTTCCCCTGAGTGCTAAAACGGGATGATGTCTAAATATTTGCCTAACTATTCTTAGCCGGAGAGCAAGCAGGAGGCAGCCTTCGGGGCACATGCCTGTCTACGGTTGGCGTTATCCGGGGACCACCACTGCACGAATGCGCGATCTGGGGCAAGAAAAGCAAATTGGCCTTATCTTTTTTTTCTTTTTCCCCTGGATGTATTTGTGCCATCTTGACATCGCGCAGTCATGGAAGGAGTCGCTGGGAGGCTGGGGAGGGGAATGTGACTTCTGGAAAATCAAATTCCTCTTGGCAGGGCCGCCTCGGTTGAGTCGCAAGCCGAAAGACGGTTCTCACAGGGACGGTTGCAAAATCAGCTTTTATTGCTGAGTTCACATCTCGCAGGAGACATTTTTTTTGTTGGTTTTTATTGCTGAGAATATATTTCTGTGATGTTTCTGTTCCTTCCTCCCCCCTCCAAGATAACAGGTAGTCCTTGACAGACCATTGTTTGTGCAAAAAGGGACAGAGGGCCAAGTCCTCTCACTTACAACTGTCTCAGCATCCCTGCAATTCTACTGTGTTCCCCCCAAAATAAGACCGGGTCTTATATTAATTTTTGCTCCAAAAGACTCATTATGGCTTATTTTCTGGTTAGGTCTTATTTTGGGGGAAATACAGTAGTAAATGCCTCCTTTTGCTGCTGATCTTAACTGGGGCTTATTTTTGGGGTAGCGGAAACTTTGAGTAGTTCGGAGAACCGGTAGTAAAAATTCTGACTGGCCCCACCCCCATCGGTTCTCTGTCTCCCAAGTCCCAGCTGATCGGGATGAAATGGGGATTGTGCAGTAACCTTCCCCTGGATTGGGGGGAGGAGTGGAGATTTTACAGTATCCTTCCCCTGCCATGCCCACCAAGCCATGCCACACCCACCAAGCCACACCCACAGAACTGGTAGTAAAAAAATTTGAAACCCATCACTGGGGTAGGGCTTATATTACGAGCATCCAGAAAGATCATGCTAGAAAAATCATGCTTATTTTCTGGTTGAGTTTCATTTTCGGGAAAACAGGGTATGATCATGGTGAGAAAGGACTGGGTGGGAGGAAAATAATTTCTTCCTCCCCCCCCCCCCACCCCCCAATTGTTCCTCATCCAGCAAACATGATTGGGACAATGATTCCATCGCCACGTTGAATTCTATCGGTATGCATGCAATGCAGAATGACAGAATTGGAAGGGACCAAAAAGGTCTTCTAATCCAACTCCTTGCTCATAGAAGAGACCTTATATACCATTTCAGACAAATGGTTGTCCAGTCTCTTCTTGAAAATCTCCCGTCTTCTGGAGATAAGCTATTCCAAAGGTTAATTGTCCTCACTGCCAGAAAATTTCTCCTTAGTTCTAGGTTGTTTCTCTCCTTGGTTAGTTTCCATCTGTTGCTGCTTCTCCTGCCTTCAGGTGCTTTGGAGAAGAGCTTAATCCCATCTTCTCTGAGGCAACCCTTCAAATATTGGAAGACTGCTACCATGTCATCCCTGATCCTTCTTTTCATTAGACTGGACAATTGGATGCAAAAGCATGAAACTCTCAAAGACCCAACGAGATAGGAGAGGCGATAGGAAAAGCTAGCTGGCCAATTCTCAAGAGGGAGAGAAGACAAGACACATTTTTGGCTGCTGTCTCGGCCAAAGGTTTTCCCAGTTGGGGAGAAACAAGAGCAAACCAAGCAAGAGAGAGAAAAGATTGTAAATATATATATAGATCTTTCTCGGGTTGATCCGGAGTCCTCGCTGGGGCTGGAAAGGGAAACGGGAGACATATTTTAAAACAGAGTCACTTTGGATATCCTCCAGCCAGCAGCAATCCATCACAGGATAAATTAAAAACAATAATTTCACTCCAGCTGCCTAAATAAGAAGCCTGACCTGCTCCAAGTTGGGTTCCTGGCTGCCTTCTGAGCAAACTCAGAGTCAACTTTTGGGGTGAGTGGAAAGGATGAAGAAGGATGACCCCTCTAATGAAAGAACAAACCAGA
This sequence comes from Masticophis lateralis, assembly GCA_030761175.1. Lineage (NCBI taxonomy): Eukaryota > Metazoa > Chordata > Lepidosauria > Squamata > Colubridae > Masticophis > Masticophis lateralis. The sequence goes on along the minus strand of JAUDYJ010000013.1, from coordinate 2,878,840 downwards.
AGCTGGAATGAAATCCACTTTCAGTGAACTCTTCCTGTTTCTCTGTAGAACATCTCCACTTCTTCTGACATCTCAGGTGGCTTCCATAGAGCTCAGCAGTCTGGATTTCTATTGGCTGGTTTAAGGCATGGGGGCTTAAGAGCAGACCAATCAGGTTCTGATTTAGAGGGACGGGTCAATCCAAGTCAACTTAGTGGTGGAGCTAAGTTTGTATTGTGAGGTTTAGCTCCGTGGTCATCCCATCTATGAACCCTTTCCAGACATCCTTGACTACCCGGAGTTCCAATCCCTAAATTTGTGGATCCTGGTTTGTTTCAGATGGCTCCTCAATGTAACACATTTGCCATAAAGCCTTTGGCTCAAGGCCTTGAATTTCACTCTGCAGCCCCTCAAGCAGTCTTCCTGAGGGGCAACTCACGGTGTGATTGTTATGAGGATAAACCCACTAGGCGTGACTTCATAGCAATGGGAAAGAGAAAGGGAAGGGGGAAGAAGAAGGAAGAAGGAGGAGAAGGAAAAAGAAAGAGGAAAAATGAGGAGGAGGAGAAGGAAGAAGGAAGAGAAGATAAAAGGGAGGGAGGGAGGGAGGGAGGAAAAAAGGGAAGGAAGGAAAAAAGATAGGAAGGAAGGAAGATAGGAAGGAAGGAAGGGAAGGAGGAAGGGAGGGAGGGAAGAAGGAAGTAAGGAAGGGCAAAAGGGAGAAAGGGAGGGGGAGAGAGAGGGAGGGAGGGAGCTAGTTCTACATTTAATATATTCTTGGAAGTCCGGATGTCCTTTTTAAATGGCCTATCAACGTTATTCATTTCCAAACATGGGAAGTAATTAAGATTGTTACCCCCAAATCCTAGACCTGGTAGTGCCATGGCCTCAGATGCACCCCCATTTTAACCACTGCAAGATGTGAGGGAACTCCAGGGATCCCTTCATTCTGGTGGGAGGACAGCTGTAACCCAATCCATCCACCACCACTTCCTTCCAATAATAACCATGGCCATAAATTATATCTGGAAAAAAAATACAGGTGGGGGTTCTGCAGTGGGCCGAGTTTGGCTCTCTCTCCCCCCTCCCATCCAGGAAACAGCAAAATTCAAAAAACCCCAGTAGACCTGCAGCAGGAGACCATGATAAGCGGCCGCTGAAATAGCAAAACGGAAAGAATCAATCTTTTCACAATACGGGTCCTGGGAGAGAGAGACAAGGCTGTTCTGGTGAGTTTGGCCAATGCAATCCAGACCAAAACGCAGACGAGGCCACATGCACAACCCAAAAAAACGCACTGTGTATTCCTGTAACTTGTTCACCTCTCTAGCTCAGTGTTTCTCAACCTGGCCAACTTTAAGCTGTGTGGACGTCAAATCCCAGTTCTCCCCAACCCCCGTAGGTAGACTTTATTTCCCAGAATTTGCCAGTGGACTTCAACTTCAAGAATTCCCGACCCAGAATGGGTGAAATATAATTTCCAGAATTCCCTAGCCAGAGTAGGTGGACTTTAATTCCCAGAATTCCCCAATCAGTATGGGTGGACTTCAACTCCCAGAACTCCCCAGTCAAAAATGGGTGGACTTTAACTCCCAGAATTCCCCAGCCAGATTGGGTGGGCTTTAATTCCCAGAATCACCCAGCCAGCATGGATGAACTACAATTCCCAGAATTTCCCATCCTAAACGAGTGGACTTCAACTCCCAGTTCTCCCCATCCAGCATGGGCAGACTTTAATTCCCAGAAGTCCCCAGCCAGAGTGGGTGGACTTCAACTCCCAGAATTTCCTAATCAGCATGGGTGGTCTTCAACTCCCAAGATTTGTCAGTCAGCTGAGAGATTCTGGGAGTTGAAGTCCATACAGCTTAAGTTGTCCAGGTTGAGAAACATTGGGGTAGCCATTGTATCTGCAGCATACAAGACTCTGCTTTCTACAGAAATTTATTTGTTGGAAAAGGAGCTACCAGTCTTTTGATTTGGGGCTGCCAACCTGATTGTCCTCCTGCAATGTCTAGCATGTAACTCTTTGTCCTCTCATCCTCAATTATCTTAGTAAGCGTTAGCTCTTTGACATTCCTCCCTGAATTTTTCTCTTGGAGTCCAAGGGTGCATCTCACTTCCAAGACATAAGGGGTTGAGGAGCTCGTTCCATCAGTTCCTCCCCAAAATGCTATGGAGTCCTCTAATTAATTTTCCACCCGTTCTCCCATGTTATTCTCCCCTCTCTTCCAAAATTGTCTTCTCCACTCCTGGAAACCACTGAGAACCATTCAAGGGTAGCTCAAGAGTAATACATTGCAGTAATCTAGTTGGGAAATTAACCAGAGTAAGTGGATTCCAGGAGCCCATCTCTCAGTAACTGGGGCTTTTAGTTATAGTATACAGAGGTTGAGAGGCTGAGGAACAGCTCGTAGGTTTTCTCCAAGGTAGTCAATGCATAGTTGACCTAATTCAACCTAGCTCTTCTTGGAGAAGGAGATTGCAAAGAGCTTGAGAAAGGTGTGTGTAACTGCTGGGACACCTCATTCCCACTGGTCAGATTTTTGTTTTTTAATGTTCTCCATCCAGCTTCTGCGAAATCTGGGAAGGACTCCCCAAACTGGGAAGGAACACCTTGAGAAAAAAATCCTGCTTGGAAGCAAAGCAAAAATGCCGACACTAATCCTGCATGTTGACTTTCCTAATAGAAAACCTCTGTGTCAACAGGGAGGAGGTTTGATGGAGAGCGTTTTTCTCTTTCAAGAAAATTAAACATTTCAAACATGTTTGAACGCACGCCTACAACCCCCTGGATAGCAATTAACTTCTTCCTGTTCTAGATGTAGCACAGCTTCCAGAGAAACAAAGTGGAGCTGGATTATTTTTCAAAGGAAGCATGATTGAAAAGCTGCTCCGGTATATCCTAAGGTGGGGCCCCATCGTCCCTCTGACCTCGGAAGGATGGAGGATGGACTTGGTCATCCTCCATCCTTGATGTCCAAAGCCTGGCAAGGTCCTTCAGGGTCACTGACATGTAGCAGATGCCAGCAGAGATAGATGGGGGGTGGGGGGTGAAGCTTTCCTAGGAAGCCAGATTCATGATGAACTCAACCACAGGATCAGATTTGCACATAGAAAAGGAAGAGGTCAAGGGTTTCTTGCTTAAGCAGAAGATGGACTAGAAGACTTCCACGGTCCCTTCCAACTCTGTTATCCTGTGATTCTGGTTCCAGGGGATCTTCAGAGTATGAATATGAAGAGTATGAAGGACCTTTAGATCTTCAGAGTATGACCAGGAGGGTGCCTACTGTGATGCCAATGGAGCTCTGGTAGGTGGAACCTCAATCATTATATGGGTGTCCACCACTTTAACCTTTGAGGCCATAACTTGGAGAAGTCAAATATTCCTCATGATCCAGCCAGAGTTTGATCAAAAACCAGATTCATATTGAACTCAATCGTAGTATCAGATCTGCACATAGAAAAAGTTTCCTGCTTGAGCAGGGGGATGGATTAGAAGACCTTCAAAGTCCCTTCCATCTCTGTTCTTCAGGGTATGGCCAAGAGGTTGCCTTACCATGATGCAAACAAAGCTTTGGTGGGTGGAACTTCAATCACAACATCACAACCTTCATTTTTTAATTTAGACAATACTTTGGAGAAGAACAAGGTGGCTCAGTGGCTAAGATCTTGAGCTTGTCAATCAAAAGGTCGGCAGTTCAGCAGTTCGAATCCCTAGTGCCGCGTAACGGGATGAGTTCCCGTGACTTGTCCCAGCTTCTGCCAACCTAGCCATTCTAAAGCACATTAAAAAAATGCAAGTAGAAAAATAGGGAACCACTTTTGGTGGGAAGGTAACAGCATTCCCTACGCCTTTGGCGTTGAGTCATGTCGGCCACATGATCATGGAGATGTCTTCGGAGAGCCTTGGCTCTTTGGCTTTGAAATGGAGATGAGCAGTGCCCCCTAGAGTCGGGAACGACTAGCACATATGTGCCAGGGGAACGTTTACCTTTACTTTGGAGAAGACTCTAGTCCTCTGTATCCCTCATGTTGCAACCAGAAAGTGGGGTCCAGGGGCCACACTGAATGAGAAAAAGAGTCAACTCAAAAAGATCAAGAATTTGACTTGTGCTGAGAGCTCCGGGATCTCTCTGGGGAACCAGAGCCTGGTTGGCGGAAGAAAAATATCCTCTCAAATATCCTTGCCAAGGAATATTGTGGTTTGTGGCCATTTGCCTTCTATTCTCCGAAAGGGTGGCTAGAGTTTCCTTTAGACCCCGAGGCACCGTATTCTGCTCTTTGCCATCTGCCACTGGAAAAGCTCCCAGTCTGCTAAGAATAGAGTTTCCATCCATTGTAGGAGGAGACGGGACTTCTGAGCAGGCTGCATAAAAAGACATTTGTACGGAGCAATTAATGTTTTGGCAAATATTCTGAGAAAGGGGTAGAGAAGCCCTGAGTCCCCTCTTGCCCCCCCTCCAAAAAAAAGCTTAGAAGATCTCACTTTGAAAGATAATGAATGAACGGGAGGGGAAAATACCCAGAAATAATAGAGGAGGGAGAGAAAAACCATAGAAAGCAACCGAGGTCTTCAAGAGAATTGGCAAACTTTCTCCACAGAGGAAGTCCCTCCCTCCAGGGCTGAGGGGTTCTCTCAGTGTGTGGGGGAGGGCAGAAACAGGGTGAGAGGATATGTCATCACCAGATATGAAAGATGGAGCAGACTGAGGAAAATTTGACAGGGGAGGTGGGTTTCTTGTTGGCCTATGGGGTTGCGGTTGTGATTTATTGTGATGCTCAGATAAGAGTGCTTGTTTTCCTTTTGTGGGTTGCTGAAACCTTTAACCAATGTAGAGATAGAGGAAAAAGAGGGGGGAGGAGGAGGAGGAGGAGGAGGAGGAGGAGGAGGAGGAGGAGGAGGAGGAGGAGGAGGAGGAATTATTGGACAAACATGGACTCATAGATATGGAAGAAGGTCTTGAAACCATTGCTTGCTGCAGAGACTCAAATCAAGCATCCCTTTGTTTGAACACAACGGGATCCAGCAAAGGGGACTTCACTCCCTCTCTTGGTTCCTCTGTTGAAATTCTCTCACATCAGTGTCTATGGAGATTCTCAGTCCTCCAGCTCATGGTCGTCCCAAAGGTACTTTCTCAAGAGGCAACTGGACTTTACGCTTTTTGCTTTGAAGATATTTTTCTTCTCATCCAAGAAGCTTCTACAGAACTTCTTCAAGGTCTATCGAGATTCTCAAGTCCTCCAGCTCATGGTTGTCCCAAAGGTGCTTTCTCAGGAGGCAACTGGATTTTCTGGTTTTTCTTGGATGATGTTTTGGACAGTCGAGGAGTGGCTGGGAGGGGACGGACGAGTAGCGGCTGTCAAGGCGCCCCTCAATGTGAGTGACATCGAGTTGACCACGCCAACCCAGTCACATGACCACTTAGCCATCCCCACCCAGCCGGTCATTAGACAGATCATATTAATGGTCCCTGGGATTTAAAATTATGAATTTAGTGGTCCCCGAGGTCCAAAAGATTGGAGACCCCTGCCCTAGGAGGCATGATGAGAGACCCCTCTCAACCTTCTGAAGGTCTTAAGACCCTCTTCCTCATCGCAGCCCAGACAAAGCAGTTCCTTCAATTGCAAGCTTGTTTTGGCAGCTGCCAGCCTCCTTTGACCATCCTGACCGCTCTGTGCTAATCCCACCGTTTCGAATTATAAAGCTGCCAACATCCCACGGAAACACCACCAAGCTCCCGTTGGTGTGCCAGACTTCTTTCCAATCGAGAAATCTTTCCAGGAAGTGCTGGGTTCACCCACCCCCACCCCACCCCGCCCCCCCTCAACACAACCACCTCTTGCTACAAAGACCAGCTGAATTTTTCTCAGCAAAGTAAAAGACGTCCTCCCACAAGGCCAAACCTGAGCAATGGAGACAAAAGTTTCTCGGGGAAACCGAAAGAATTGCAGATTTTGCAGTTAGGACTCATTCATAAAAAAAATAGTCGCTGGGAGTCCCTGCTGGGCTCTGAAAGTTCGCCAACCCAGACTTCCCAAGCTAGTCGATCAATCAGAAGAAAGCTGAAAAGGGACTTGGAGGTCTTCTAGTCCATCCCCCTGCTTAGGCAGGAAACCCTACACCACTTCAGACAGATGTTTATCCAACATCTTCTTAAAAACTTCCAGTGTTGGAACATTCACAACTTCTGGAGGCAAGTTGTTCCACTGATGAATTGTTCTCACTGTCAGGAAATTTCTCCTTAGTTCTAAGTTGCTTCTCTCCTTGGTTAGCTTGACTTCCTTTTCTTTGGGGCAGACCCTGAGATATTGGAAGACTGCTATAATGGTATCCCTGGATCTTCTTTTCAGGCTAGTAAAGGTAAAGGTAAAGGTTCCCCTCACACATACGTGCTAGTCGTTCCTGACTCTAGGGGGTGGTGATCATCTCCATTTCAAAGCCGAAGAACCAGTGCTGTCTGAAGATGTCTCCGTGGTCATGTGGCCGGCATGACTAAATGCCAAAGGTGCACAGAACGCTGTTACCTTCCCACCAAAGGTGGTCCCTATTTTTCTACTTGCATTTTTTTTTACGTGCTTTCGAACTGCTAGGTTGGCAGACGCTGGGACAAGTCACGGGTGCTCACGCATTAGGGATTCGAACCGCTGAACTGCCCACCTTTTGATCGACAAGCTCAGCGTCTTAGCCACTGAGACACTGCATCTTTTCAGGCTAGACATCCCTAATTCTTCATATGTTTTAGCCTCCTGACCCCTAAGTATCTTTGTTGCTCTTCTCTGCATTCTTTCTAGAGTCTCAACATCTTTATTTATATCGTGGTGAACAAAACTGGGTGCAATATTCCAAGTGTGGTCTTGACCAAGGCATTCTGAAGCCCAAGGCGTTATAAAGTCCAGCCAGCCAGGGCTTTTTAAGGCCTTCACAACCCTTAACATTTGGCACAGCCGAGCGAAGAATCCTTACAAGAGTGAGGGACCCCAACGGAGAAAATGATCTCATGATGAACAGCCTACTCTTAATGCTCCAAAGCGGATTAATGGCTCTCGAGGCTTTGAAAGAAAGAACAAGATGGGAGTGAACGGGAGGAGAACTAATTGGACACTTACGCATGAATGGAAGAGTGGTGGTGGTGGTGGGGGGGGACACAGAATGTAGATAATCCTCCCAAACTTTTTAGCCAAGAAATTTAAGCTTATTCAGTCCTTTGCCCATCTAGGCATACCTTCTCCAAGCCGGGGCTCTCCAGAATTCCTGGAGGAAAACTCCCTCGGTTCGATTAGATGGGTTCCTAGAGGTGGTATCAACATATTTGGATGGGGAAAACCAGGAAGGGTATAGGACTTTATGCCAGACAGGGAAGTCATAAAAACATTCCTGAAGGACACAATAACAAGCCACCTATGAACAGTGTCCAAAAATTCCCATCCATGTATTCATCAGGAAGCATACTAAAAAGCAGAGACATCACCCTGCCAACGAAAGTGTGTATAGTCAAGGCTATGGTTTTCCCAGTTGCAATGGATGGCTGTGGAAGTTGGACCATAAGCAAGGCTAAATGCCAAAGAATGGAGGCCTTTGAACTCTGGTACTGGAGAAGACTCTTGTGAGTCCCTTGTACTGCAAGGCGATCAAACCGGTCAGTCCTAGAGGAGACCAACCCTGACTGCTCTTTAGAAGGCCAGATCCTGAAGAGGAAACTCAAATACTTTGGCCACCTGATGAGAAGGAAGGACTCCCTGGAAAAGAGCCTGATGCTGGGAACGATGGAGGGTAAAAGAAGAAGGGGACGGCAGAGAACGAGGTGGCAGGATGGAGTCACCGAAGCAGTCGGCGTGAGCTTAAATGGACTCCAGAAGATGGTAGAGGACAGGAAGGCCTGGAGGAACATTGCCCATGGGGTCGCGATGGGTCGGACACAACTTCACAACTAACAACAACAAATTCATCAGGAGTTGAGTGTGACTTTATCTAATACTATATAGGTCTCAAAAAGAAAGTTGGGTAGAGGGGTTTCAATTATCCCTAAGATCCCCGGTTTATTGATTAAACCACAATTGGCTGAGTTTGCCCACTGCACTAAGCTATAAACCAGGATTTTCCAAACATGGAATGGCTGGGTTCATCTAATACACTGAATCAAAAAACAAGCAAGCCAACAGTTCAGGTTAGGTTTGACCTAGGAATTCAGCCGCTGTTGGCACTTTTGACCCCTCTTTGGAATACGGTAGTTACCCTGGGTGTTTTCTTGGAAGAGGAAATTAAATAATGGCATTAAAAACAACTCCACCCAGCTTTTCTTACACAGACAATAAAAGTAATAGAATCCTTTTCGTTTTGACAGCTTTAAAGTCTGGGACATCCAGCAGGGCTCTGAAACTCATCCCTGGTGACTTTCCATGGCTTTAATTTAATTACCGTGCTTTTTCTTATCTTAATTGACTTGCTTCTGTTTATAAACACAGGACTAGCCCTCTGTTCTTCTTCCCCCCAACCTTCGTCCTGCAACCTGAGAGTAGCTTTTGGCATCTGAAATATTCATTAAATGTCCAAGACTCTTCCTTCTTCTTCTGCTCCACCACCAATTAATGGTAGAAGAAATTGGATCTCAACAGTTCTGGGACGAAGTCTATAACTTAGTGGGAAGGAGAAAAGTCCTCTGTAGAATGACATTCTTCCTCTTCCTCCTCCTCCTTCCTCCTCCTCCTCCTCCTCCCTTCTTCCTCTTCCCTTCTTCTTCTTTCTTCCCATTCTCCCATTCTTAACATTTGAGTTTCACCTGCATTTTGAGGAGCTATGAGAATGGGAGGTTGAGAAAGAAGGAGAGGAAAGTGACTTTGAATTATGAAGTTAGCAATGTTGACTTCGAATATTACAGATTGCAAACCAATCAGTCAGTATTGCTGAAAACTGTCTGCCACCAACTCCCATATTTTGAGTGTGTCCTTCAAGCAGATGAAGATCAAGAAAACCTGCTATGCTTGACCAATCAAGGGACGAAGATGATGAAGAAGAAGATTGTGGAGAAGATGAATGGTTATCGAAGATTATCATGGAAATCTAAAGGGGGGAGAGTGTCCATCATGATATCATTATGCAAGCGAAGTGACTTAAAATTCGCATCATTGGATGGACATAATGCCATCATGGTTTCTACATGCCACCTATGGATGTTATTGCTGTGTCCTGCAAGAACTAGAAGCTATCTAGAAGCTAGAACCAGATCAATCTTGGAAACATTTGCCCTCACAGCCCATCAGCCTGACTCAGTGGTGGCACCCCATTAACAAAGTTTGAGAGGAACTTCTCAGAATGGAAATGGACTTCAATTCCTATAATTCCCAGCCTATATGGGAGGTGAAGTCTAACATATTTGGAAATGGACAGGTTGGGGAAGTTGGCTGAAATAGTAGCTAAAAAGTTTGAGCATGATTGCCAAAAAAACATGCATGAACGTCTGCTACACAATAGATATTTTGGACGCAACCTCCTCACTTGGAAGAGATATCTAAGCCATAGCTGATTTTTCCACAGCTTTCTGACTAAGCCATTGTTGGTTGGTTTCTCACAACACATTAATACATGGACCATCGTGACTTTCCAAGATTCCCTGTAGACTCTTCAGAGCTGACCTTTGGAATCTCCTACTTCCACATGTGTTGTAGATCTGAAATGTGAAGGAAGCCGAGCTGGGTTAATGATGGGTTCTTTTCCTTTTTTCCCCAACCTAGGCTGATCTCTGTGAACCTTTCACACTTATGGGACAGAACGTTATGGATCATGCACCCTCATGTGATGCTGCAAGACAGCCATCCCTTGTTCCATGCTGGGACCTCAGAGAGAAATGTACAAACCAGATGGAGAAGGTCACAGCTGGAGAACTCATGAACATCTTTCTCTCTCTTTGACAGATGATTAGGTTCCTGAACGTCGACATGGAGGAAACTCTAACCTGGGAAATCCGCTTAAAATCCCCGGAACTCAACAAAAACCACACTCAAACTTCTTGTAGATCTGTCTGTCACAGTGGTTTCAAGTGTGCATTTATCCTCAACATCCATCATTAATGCTCTCGTGCTCTTCTTGGGGCTTAGAAAAGGATGCCCAGATGGCTAAATAGTTTTTTTTTTCCCCTCCAGAGAATTAAAGATTTTTTTTAAAAAAAAATTCTGACTTTACATGCTCTGTAGCTCAGCAGGAATATTCTGAAGCAGGTAACAAACTGGTAGGAGAAAACTATTGCAAATGGGATTTGCAACCAAAATTTGCAAAAAGTTCTCTTTGATTCCTCTCTCTCCCCTTAGCAAACTCAGCCTTCGTTGTGTCTTAGGCAATGTTTTCCTTTTTCTCCCCCGCCGAACCACAAAGATTATTCGCGCTTTTGCAAAACACGGACCCATCCCAATACTGGCCTGAGTTTCCTTGTTACATGAGTGGTGTGGTTTAGGTTTCTATAACAGATAAACAGAGTTGGAAGGGACCTTGTTAGGTCATCTAGTCCAGCCCCCCTCCCCCCACCCAAGCAGGAGACCCTAACACCATTTCTGACCGATAGCCGTCCAGTCTCTTCTTGAAAGCCTCCAGTGTTGAAGCTCCCACAACTTCTCAAGACAACTTCTGTTCCATCGGTTGATTATTCTCACTGTCGTGAAATTTCTCCTTATTTCTAGGCTGAATCTCTCCTTGATCAGTTTCCATCCATTATTCCTTGTCTGACCTTCGGGTGCCTTGGAAAATAGTTTGGCCAATGGTAGCTAAACCAGGAGTCAGCAACCCGCAGCTCTGGAGCCGCATGTGGCTCTTTCACCCCTCTGCTGCGGCTCCCTGTTGCTGGTTGGCTCTACAATTTATAGGGCTTTTGGTTAGGACAGGTAGAGGAAAAAGGATGCTGTGCTAGGAGGAGACTCAATGGTGATGGTGAGGGGAACTGGATTTCTGGTCAGCAGAAGAAAAAGGACACCGCGCTAGGAGGAAACTATTATGGGGGAACTGGACTTCCGGTTGGCTCCAGAATTGAACAGGGGCTCATGGCTCTTTGAGTGTTTAAGGTTGCCGACCCCTGACCTAAACAATGGTACTCACAGCTGAAACCTGGGAAGCAGAAGGATTTTAATTGTCCCTTCCCTGTTTCTTTTTTTCCTGGTTAAGAGAACAACACCCCTTGACGTGGACAGTTGGTAGCATTTGCAAGGGTGAACAGGAATCAGATCTTGATCTCTGACAGATAGGATGAGGTGGCTTATAGCTGTGGTGAAAAATAAGGGTGGAGACCAAGGCTTGACGGACAGAGAAATACGGCTCTAATGTGCCTTGGGGCTGCTGGCAAGGGCTCACCTGTTTCAAGATCCAGGATGTTTATATATTGGGCTCTTGGAAGATCAGAAGGCTGGGCCAAGAGCCAACAATTATGAAGGAAGCAAAGCAACATCCTTTGTGGTTCCTACTCCTCTCCAAAGTAACCGGGTTGGAGTCCTCGGTGAGTAACAGCCTCAGACAGACCACGGAATTCTCTGTCCCAGTAGAAATTTCATCATGGGTCGAACACACTCGGTTTCACGTTTCTCCCGCTGGTGTGAACTGCATGTCTTTTTTTATACTCATGTGTAACTTAAGACACATTTTTGCGGCTGCTTTCGGGGGGAAGGTTGAACAAGGACAAGGAAGGATACTCTGAATAGGGATGCAAACAATTCTCTGGGTCTTAGATTTATGCATGGCCTCAGGCCCGCTGCAGGCATCAATAATCCGAAGGGTTTAGAAGTTGCAAAGTCAACAGCCTTATTGTCAAGTGTGGGAGAGGGAAGCAGTGTGGGGTGTTCCAAAAATAATAGGAGAGTTCTTGTTTTATTTGTGAAGACTGGGCCTTCTTCTCTTCTCTGGGTTGGTTCAAAAGTTTAAATCTAGAACGGCGGCTTTTAAATTGTTTGATCCCCAATTACCCCTTTCCTTGTTGGGATCTGGAACATCTTATGGATTCTTGTTGGGTACAGTTTGAATTAAAGACTCAAGGACTCTACAGTCCTCCTCCTCCTCCTCCTCCTCCTCCTCCTCCTCCTCCTCCTCTTCTTCTTCTTCTTCTTCTTCTTCTTCTTTTTCTTCTTCTTCTTCTTCTTCTTCTTCTTCTTCTTTCTTCTTGGAAGAAGGAGGAGGAGAAGGAAAAAGAGGAGAAGGGGGGAGGAGGACGAGGAAGATGGGGGAAAGAGTACCGAAGGGTCCTTTGTGCTCTCTGAGTTTGGTGGTTTTCTGGCAGATGCTTCATGACCCAGCTAGGTAACATCATCAGTGCTAGAAGGGAGTGGGGTTTGCAGAGAGGAAGAGAAGGCAGAGGAGGAGAACTGTAGGGTCCTTGGGCTCGCGGAGCTTGGTGGTTTTCTTGCAGGCATTTCATGAACTGACTTGGTAATACCATCTGTGCCATGATGATGAAAACCCCCTCTCTCTTCTAGCACTGATGATGTTACCTACTTGGCTCATGAAACATCTACAAGAAAACCACCAAGCTCAGAGAGCATCGAGGACCGCGCACATCTGTTGATCTTTTCAGATCTTTCTGAGAACCAGCTAACTGCCAATCAAAGGTTCCTAGCAGGTTGACAACCTTGTCACGATCAATAACTTCTTTTTTTCCTCTTACACGTGCACACGATGACAATGATGCTTCCATTTTCCTCCCCCCGAACTCCTCATCTCCCCTTAGACACGGCAGTTTCCATGAGTGATCTTCCTCTAAAGAGGAACATCAACGAGAAAGCAGAATAACTGAGCCCAGAAGAACAGGAGGTCTTCAGCCTAGCTAACCAGCCTTTCCGTTTGCAATACAACCCCTCCGGCTGTTTCATTTCCCCCTATCTCCATTGTCCATCACTCCCTGACCCCCCTCCCCAGTTCTCATATTCAACCACCTGCCAATCACTGCGACTTCAGTGACACCGTCAGATGATGACCCTGCCTGGAACTGAGCATCAACCCTTCACGATAAATCTCCTTCTATGAAGGATGCTTGAGTTGGGACCTGGGAACTCCAAAGGTGATGCTCTTAGTCCATCAAACCCAGCGGGGTCGTTCTCCTCTCAAGCCCCTTTCCCACTGCAGGAACTCAAATTCCAGCTCTGTGAACTGTTCCAGATGTTGGAGAGGTCCCGTCTGTTGCAAGCTGGCCACAGGAATGCATGTTTCCCTCGACAGAGACTTCATGCTTCGGCCGCCTTCTTGGTTCCTCCCGTCGTTCTGAAGCTCAATGTGGGGGCTCAGTTGCAGAGATGGAGACTTGGTCATGTGGCTTCCTAGGTCCTTGAGTTACCACAGTTCGTTTAGCAACCGTTCAAGGTTACAACGGCACTTGTAACCGGAGATATTTTTGTTGGGCATTCTACCAGAAAAAATATAATATAAAGACTATATATCTGGCCGTGCATATATTAAGCGCAACTAGAATTGTATTTGCACAGCAATGGGGAAATGATGAGGGGAAATGTAATTAAGAAAATAATAGAATGCGCTATAATCTCATTTCTGAAATGGTATTGTATATAGATATAGAATAACAGAGTTGGAAGGGACCTTGGAGGTCTTCTAGTCCAACCCCCTGCTTAGGCAGGAAACCCTACACCACTTCAGACAAATGGTTATCCAACCTCTTCTTAAAAACTTCCAGTGTTGGAGCATTCACAACTTCTGGAGGCAAGTTGTTCCACTGATTAATTGTTCTCACTGTCAGGAAATTTCTCCTTAGTTCTCAGTTGCTTCTCTCCTTGATTACTTTCCATCCGTTGCTTCTTGTCCTGCCCTCAGGGGCTTTGGAGAAGAGCTTGACTCCCTCTTCTTTGTGGTAGCCCCTGAGATATTAGAAGACTGCTATCATGTCTCCCCTGGTCCTTCTTTTCATTAAACTAGACCTACCCAGTTCTTGCACCCGTTCTTCATATGTTCTAGCCTCCAGTCCCCTAATCCTCTTGGTTGCTCTTCTCTGCACTCTTTCTAGAGTCTCCACATCTTTTTTACATCGTGGTGACCAAAATGCAATGGTCCGTGTGTCCCTTCGTTTGTTCCACCAACAGAATCAACACTGCAACGTTTTTCTTTACCTGCTCTTCATGCTGAGGCCAAATACACCATAATAATAGAACGGACATCCTGGTCTTTCAAAGCCAAATTTAAAAACCTGAACAACCACATCCTGGTTCTTTTGACCCACACATCCTTGTTTCCAAGGGGAAGACCGGAAGGAGGGATGGGGGAAAAAATAGGTGTTGATACAGGAAATTCAAGGCAATTGTCTTCTTAGCTGCTAGTTGATCCAAGATCTCCTTCAACGGGAGAGTTAAGATCGAGAAATATCAAAACTCTACATGAACGTAGCAAGAAAGTTGTGGAGAGAGGAACAATTGAGTCTGTCATCGGCACCTCCATAACTGTCTGGTTTGGCTCTGCAATCCAACAAGACAGACACAGACTTCAGAGGATAATTAGAACTGCAGAAAAATGAGTTACTACCAACCTGCCTTCCATGGAGGACCTGTATACTGCACAAGCCAAAAAGAGGGCTGTGAAAATATCTACAGACCCCTCACATCCTGGACATAAATTGTTTCAACTCCTACCCTCAAAATGACCCTAAAAAGCACTGCACACCAGAACAACTAGACACAAGGACAGTTTTTTCCCAAACGTCATCACTCTGCTAAACAAATCATTCCCTCAACACTGTCAAACTATTCACTAAGGCTGCACTACTATTAATCTTCTCATTGTTCCCATCACCCATCTCCTCCCACTTATGACTGTATGACTGTAATTTTGTTGCTTGTATCCTTACGATTTATATCGATATTGATATTGTTTCCTGACTGCTTATTTGTTCCCGATGACTATCATTAAGTGTTGTACCTTATGATTCTTGACGAACCTATCTTTTTTGTTTATGTATACTGAGAGCAAGTGCACCAAAGACAAATTCCTTGTCTGTGCAATCACACTTGGCCAATACAATTCTATGATGATCTATGAGAAACTGGATTCCTATCTCCATAGATCTGCTGTCTTACAAAGAGAGGTTGGACAGAACTATAGACCAGGCATGGACACCTCAATAGGGAAAGAACTTCCAAAGAACCCTTAAGGAAATCAAAAAGAGGTATCGAAGGCGCACACGCACACACACACACACACACACACACACACACACACCTTTTCATTCTCTTCTGGACTCCTCTGAGTCTTGATCCAGCTTCATTCCCATCCAATTATTTACTGAAAAGCTCAGACAATATTGGCTACGATCTCTGAACAGTTTAGAGATAATACACCTTCAATACGAGGCCTAAATGCATTCCCTGAGGGCATTATATTAATTCCCACATACCTTTTTTAAGCACTTCTGGGGGTAAACCAGACTCCCAGCTACAAAAGAAGGAGCCATCTCACACAAGGCCTTAATCTCCAGGATTAGGGGATTCTCTTTAATGACTGTTCAAGGCTTGGAAAAATCTGCCAGTCAAAAGCATGGGGTTGATTTGGTTTTCTCTGGGTTGGTTCCTAATCGTTGGCGTATAATTATAGCTGAGTCTAACTACTAGGACTAAAATGCCAGCGTCTCTGATAATTTCAGAGAATACACAGGGGCTTTTGTCATCCTGGAGTTGACGCTGTGATTAGAGGAACCACGCCAAGGTTTCGGGGAGATATCTGACTCGGCGGAACAAAGCAAATATAATTTATCCTCCAGCATCCAACTTGTGCAAAGAGAACCTGGCCTGTCGACAGGTGTGCCTTTGTCTGCCCACCTGTCCTGCTTTCTCATCCTTGTTTACCTTAGCAATATTTTTTTAAAAAAATTCGGTGGCTACAAAAGACAAATATGATGAAAAAAGAAAAGATTACAAGGAAAGGTATGTTTAGATGGGGCAGAAAGCTTTTTAAGTGATCCAGCAAGAGACAGTTAGGATTAGCAAGGTCTTCATTGGCTGCACGAAGGATCCATTATCTTCTTTCCTGCCCCCTTTTAAAGGTGGACCTTGGCCTTCCAAGTCTATTTTTCCAGGCGTCAATGGGGAAATTTAAGACTTTATGGAAGTGTTTCCCAACCTTGGCCACTTTAAGAATTGGTAGAATTCTGGGAATTGAAGTCCATCCATCTTAAAGTAGTTAAGGTTCAGAAACATTGCTTTAGAAGTTCAGTTGAATTTGGGATCAAACCAGAATCTTCTAACATTGAATTGAGATGATCATCTGAAGTCAAGCTGGAAAAACAGGGCCATTGAGTCTTCTATTAGTTGAAAACTGTCTGAGTTTGTGATTGGGAAGAAGGCTCAGCCTGAAAAACCCTCCAGAACTTACATGGTGTTTTCAAAACTGCAGGTAGATCTCTGGATCATTTGCAATGAATCTTCAAATACGTTTTTTCTCAATTGCAAAAGGGAGATCTGGAGCTTAAATTAAGAAACAAGAACTCTTGTTCACAACGAAAATTAGAAGCACAGGTTTTTCTGGAACTCTGGGAAGATTAAAATCCAGATTAGGAGTGAGGTTGAGGACAACAGTCCTTGCCCCCAACAATCCGAGTCCTCATTTGACCTACCTCGGAAGGGTGGAAGGCTGAGTCAACCTTGAGCCTGGTGAGATTCGAACTGCCAAACTGCTGGCAGCCGGTGATCAGCAGAAGGAGCCTGCAGTAGTGGACTCCGACCACTGTGCCACTGAAGTGGAACCTAATGAAGGACAGCAGGAAAAATTCAGACGTTAGGAAGTTGATTTATTTTGGACCTCTCTTTTTACTTCACCACAAATGGTACCAATTGGACAAGGATGGAAAAAGAAGAAATAAAGCGACTTACTTCTGGGGAAAGCATGAAATCCATTCGTTGAATTGTCTGATTTATTTCTTTCTATAAAGACATTTTTAGATTGCCCAATGGCACCATCTTCAGCCTGGGAATAATATTACAAGACCATTCAAACTTTTTTCCCTCTTCTGTTCAGTTATGGCTGATTCTTGACTAAGTCCCGGGTGGGCTTCAAAAACTTTTAGCAAGGGATTCTCTGCCAGCTTGCTGGGTGGGCGTGGCCATGGTGGGCGTGGCCTAGCCAGCCTCCTGCACCATGGCAGGGAGGTGGCATTTTTGCCCTCTCCGGGCTCCGGAAGCCCTTTTCCCAAACTTCCGGTAGGCCCATTTTTCAGCCTCCCCGAGCCCCTGCACTTACCTGCATCCAAAACGGGCTGCGTGGGGACTCCTGCGAGGGGCAGGGTGGATGGGGCCAGCCAGGAGTGGGATTTGGGGATTCTCCAAACTACACAGAATCTTAGCTAGAGGTTCTCCCGAACCCCTGCAAACCCCCAGCATCCCACCCTGCTGTTTTTTTTGGTCAGGTTTTTCCGAAGTGATTTGCCATTGCCTTCTTCTTAGGGCTGAGCAAGAGGGGCTGGCCCAAGCTCACTCAGCCAGCTTTTGTGTCTAAGGCAGGACTAGAACTCACATCTCCTGGTGATTGACCCAAAGACACCCAGCCAACTTTCATGCCTAAAGCTGGGCAAGAACTGCTGTGTGGCAGAACAATTAACTTCTTCTAAAAATGTCGGTTTGTGCTTGTTTTCCAGTTTGGAAAAACTTTACTCTTTTTGTCAAAGCATCGTGTTGCATCCAGATGAAGTGGTTAAGTTCACGATGGGAGCTTGGCCAAGTGGAAAGTGATACGGACTGAACTGGCCAATGGAGTTGGAGAAGAGCAAGCAAGAAAGGAAACACATCCTTAATTTTTCCTATTGTAATTGACATTTACTCTTGGACTGTGTCCCTATCGAGATTCTGATCGGATCCGAAAGGAATTCCAGATCGCTGCGTTCCCACAACTTCTGTCCAAGTGTTGAGGGTAATGCCTGCCATTCCCTCATTGCTTATACGCATGCTTCCTTCTGCCAGATTCTGTTCAGACCCCAGGCCCCTGGGGGAAAGGGGAGAAATCAGATGGGAAGTTCCTCTCATCTCCATTAAACTCATATCAATTGGGGGGGAGGGGAAATGTGGGGAGGAGAGTAATTGTCTTCAGCAGTTAGTTCAGATTGAGATGGCTTAAAAGGAAGATGCCATCAGATTCCTCCTCATCTCTGCAGATTTCCACAAGGGACGTTGTTGGACTTTGTGTTTTGAAAACTCTGCAATCAATTGTAGTTATTATAGGTAGATGAGAGGGAGGGGGAGAGAGATGATAGATAAAAATAGATAGATGATAGATAGATGATAGGTAGGTGGATGGATGGATGGATGGATGGATGGATGATACTGTGTTTCCCCAAAAATAAGACCCTGTTTTATATTTTTTGAACCCTGAAATAAGCGCTTGGCCTTCTTTTCAGGGAGGTCTTATTATTTTGGGGTGCGTGGAGCAAGCTGGGGCTCCTCCTGCCGTCTTACCTGATTTCCAGCTCTGCATTTAAATATTTTCAGGGAGGGCTTATTTTCGGGAGGAGGCTTATTTTAGCATATGCGCTCAAAAGCCCGATTGGGCTTATTATCAGGGGAGGTCTTATTTTTGGGGAAATGGAGAGAGAGAGAGAGAGAGAGAGAGAGAGAGAGAGAGAGAGAGAGAGAGAGAGAGAGAGAGAGAGAGAGACAGGCAGACAAACAACCAGAACAGATAGATAACCAGGATAGATAGATAGATAATAGATAGATAAAAGATAAATAGATGATAGATAAAGATAGATAGATAGACAGACAGACAGACAGATAGATAAATGATAGATAGATGATAGATAGATGACAGATAGATAGATAGATAGATTATAGATTAGATTAGATTAGATTAGATAGATGATAGATTAGATTAGATGATAGATAAAAGATAGATAGATGATAAAAATAGATTAGATAAAAGATAGATAAAATAGATGATAGATTAGATAGATAGATAGATAGATAGATAGATAGATAGATAGATAGATAGATAGATAGATAGATAATTAGATTTGATGGATAGATGATAGAAAGATAGATAGATGATAGATGATAAAAATAGATAGATGATAGATAAATATAAATAGATGAGAGAGAGAATGAAAGGTATAGCAGAAGATAAATGATAGATGATAGATAACATAGAAAATAATTAGAGGAGAGAGGAGGGAGAGGAGAGAAGAGAAGAGAAGAGAAGAGAAGAGAAGAGAAGAGAAGAGAAGAGAAGAGAAGAGAAATGGCTTTTCTTTATAAACCACCCAGTCATTCAGGAGTTGGGCGTCCTATCCCTTAAATTCAAAAGCAAACATCTCCCATCCCAGCCAGGCCTCTGATCCAGTCAAACAAGACGGCCATTGTGGTCGCCCTCCATAGCTATTATTCCCCGAGAGATTAAAAGAACCTTTTCAGCAGGCAAAGGCCACCACTTATGGAAAGCAGACACCGGGCCAGAGAGTCCTCCGTGGCTCCCTCAGCTCTGCTAAAGAAATAATTTGTGATGCTAATGCCCGAGGATGGTGGGGAGGGGGCTGGAGAGCCAAAAGGACCCCTGATGCAAGAAGAAGAAGAAGAAGAAGAAAAGAAGGCCAAATACATTTCAAAGTACAGAGAAGTAAAAATGAGCTGTCAGAACATATTGGCTCTCAGAAAGGGGGGGGTGGCAGAATTCCCCCTGTTCCTCTTAAATGCTCCTTTCCCACGCTCTGCTTGCGAGAGAATTTTGCATTCTCTCTCTCTCCAGACTTCCCGGCCAATCAAACAGATGAAACGATTCACGGTCCAGGCTGAGAGCTCTTTGGTCAGCCACGCCAGACCCCGCCACCCCCCACCCCCAAAAATTAAAAAAAAAAATACTTCCCAGAAGCTTTTCATAATTCTCCAGCAGCATTTTCACATTCCGCTCTCCCTCCTGTGCAATGACCATTTTTTCCTAAACAGCAAAGCCCGAAAATATGTCCAAGCAATATGTTGCAGATGCCGAATTAAAAGAGAGAGAGAAAGGGAAAAAACAAAAACAAAAAGGAGAGGAGAGGAGAGGAGAAAGGAGAAAGGAGTGTCTGACCTAGGCTTCCTGAGAAAGCATAAATCACAATTTTAGTCCCAAAAAACCTCTTTTATTGAGACGGTTGTGAATTATGGTCATTCACAACCTGTAGGGATTCACAAACAGTCTGTGAAGATTCTGACAGATGTCTGCTCGAGTTGACACAGTCTTTCAGGGCAATGTTGATAAGCACCCACCTTTATCTCCCTTGAAATGCTGCCAGGGACCTAATTGCCAATTAGTTTTGCAAGGCCAAATGAGAGAGTCAAATGGACTTCTCAGAGCCTGAATTGACTCTATGAACTAATTGCTTCCTGCAAAGGCTCAAGTCATTTGCTCTTCTTTTATGTCTTACGGGAGGGGCCAATCAACTCCAAGCTTTACTCCCAAGTCACTCTTTTTTCCCTTAATTGTTCTTGGCTTCTTGCAGCTCTGCACAGCCGCACACTTGGAACAGGCTCACACTGTTCTTCTGCCTCGCTGATGTCAGATTCCAGAGGCTCCGGAGGCAGCACATAACTACTAGATGGCCCTGGCCCCCTCTCTGCCTCCAACGCAGAGCCATCATCTGAGCCTTCCCCGGACTGGCTTATGTTCCTCCCCAATTTCTTCACTCTTTGATTCTACTGCCAGCTCCGCAGGCCGCCAGCGGACCACAACTAGGAGAAAGAAGAAAGAAAGGAGAAAGAAAGGAAAAAGAAAGGAGAAAAGAAAAAAGAGAAAAGAGAAAAGAGAAAGGAAAGGGGAAAAGGGAAGAAGAAGGAGAAAGGAAAAACATGTCCATCCCACCAATGGAGAAGGAAGCGGCTAAAAATAAATAAACCGTGTGGTTACTTAAATAGAAAGTTCTGCAGAATTTAAGAGGAAGATCAAAGGGTTGTTTTAGGAGTGAAAGAGGAACAATAAAAATGGATAAAGGAAGGATTGTGGTTAGGGAGAAAATTGTGTTTGGAGAAAATGAGGGTACAGGTTGTCCTTGACTTAAAACAGTTCATTTATTGGCCTTTTGAAGTTACAGCATCACTGAGAAAAGTAACATAACCATTTTTCACACTTATGACTGTTGCAGCATCCCCCACGGTCACATCATCAAAATTCAGATACTTGGAACTAAATACCCAGACAACACAATGTTTATTAAGCACTAAGAAATGTATGTAGTAGTAAAGTAATAAAATTTATATTTTAAAAAATTCAGATACTTGGCACATTTATGATGGTTACAGTGCCCCAGGGTCACTGAGAAAGAAAGGAAGGAAGGAAGGAAGGAAGGAAGGAAGGAAATGAAAGAGAAAGAAAGAAAGAAAGAAAGAAAGAAAGAAAGAAAGAAAGAAAGAAAGAAAGAAAGCTCTTATTTTATACATGATTCACAAACTGTAATCTTGGGGCTGATGAATTGTCCACTTGTGCGATCATTCTAGTCTTCTGGGGAAAGTCAGAAAAAACAAGTGTGAAATTATAATTACACTTTGCAAAGAGATTTGCGCAGGTGGAAAAAACCCAGATTGTCCGCTTTGGGTCAAAACACCAGCATTGTTTTGCAGTGGTTTTTTGTCTCTGTTGAAGCATCAAGACGTTTGCAGAAACTGATAAAGAATACAAAGCAGAGTTTCTTCTCTGAGCAAATGTCTAGCACTGATGATGTTACCTGCTTTGGTAAAGAAACATCTGCGAGAAATCCACCCAGGTCAGAAAGCACCAAAGAACCCACATTTCTTTCTTTCCAGAATTGAAAGGAGTTCAGATTAGGTCGATGCTCTGGGGAACCAAAATCCATGTGGTCTCAATTCGGATCACTCGGAGCTCTTCCAGCTGATGCCAAGGGGTTCAGGGTTTACCTGGGCACCTGGGGTGGTGGGAACCTGGCATCAAGGTGAAGGTTATGGGGAGCTGTCCCTTCAGCACCAGAGAGTTTCTCTAGGCAAGGTAACCAACCACTGCTGTCCGTGCACTTCGGGTTTGCCAGTTCCCCCACAATGAGAATGCCTAGTTTTTTCTTCAGTAAGGCCAAAGACTTTGAAAGAGTACAATAAATTTTGTAAATAGAAACGGTGAATGTTCACAAACACTACTAGGTGCAAATAGAAATACACAAAGAGCCTCAGATTGCTCAACAGGCTAATAAACTATTATTAACATTCAGCTGTCTGCAATTATTGCAAGTTCGAGGCTCAAGGTTGACTCAGCCTTCCATCCTTTCTAAGGTAGGTAAATTGAGGACCCAGTTTGTGGGGGCAATAAGCTGACTTTGTATAAATATATACAAAAGTATGAAGGCTATTGCTTAACGCATTGAAAGCCGCCCTGAGTCTCCGGAGAAGGGCGGCATATAAATCTATTTTTTTAAAAAAACACAGCAGTTTTCCTGACCCATTTTCTTCCCCGGACACCAAAAAGGCTCAATTTTTTAAAACTAGAAGCAACACCATTTTTAAGGATGGAATTTCACCCCAAATTTCCTCCTAGCATCCGTTTTTGCATTTAGGTTCAAGAAAAGAATTGGCTTCCTGGGAAGTAGTTTTCCTGACTACAGAGTCACGCGTTTTCTTCCCCGGGCACCAAAAAGGCTCGATTTTTAAAAACTGGAAGCAACACCATTTTAAAGCATGGAATTCCACCCCGAATCTCGTCCTGGCATCTGTTTTTGCATTTGGGTTCAAAAGAAATTTGTATTTTATCATACAATTTGTGCTTGTGATGGAGGGGGAAAAATGAAACATTGATCATGGTTTTGTTAATTAGAAAGTTTTGGTGTTGTAGAAATGGCGAGTTATATATTTATGTGTAAAAGCAAAATGTGGAGGTTGGCTTATCTTACACTGTGCCAGGAAGAGTTGGAAGTCAATGCCCCCTTTTCTTTCTTTTTCTCTTCTCCCTCGTGTTTCACACACCCCCTTTCCCTATTCGTTTTCCTACCCTTAATTTCCTGTTTTCTTTTCTTTTGTATTTTATACTTAGTCAAGAGGAAAAGCAACCAGGTGCTTACTGAGCTCACCCACTTTATATCACTTAAAGGAGTAAAATGCAAGGAGAGATTTCCCGATCACCCACCCACCTTCGCCACCCCTTCAAGGGACAGGAGGAAAAAAATGGTTTGTAGGCAGAGAGCACAAAATGGCTGTATTTAAGGAAGATCTCCGTCTGGGATGGTTGAGCAAAGAAGAAGAGAAGGATGTGTCAACAGCGTACCAATCTGGGGTGTGGCAGAGAAGTA
Source organism: Masticophis lateralis (assembly GCA_030761175.1). Taxonomy (NCBI): domain Eukaryota; kingdom Metazoa; phylum Chordata; class Lepidosauria; order Squamata; family Colubridae; genus Masticophis; species Masticophis lateralis. Next base: position 2,855,657 of record JAUDYJ010000013.1, on the reverse strand, counting down.
TCTATATCGGTGGTGAAATCCAATTTTTTTTACTACCCGTTCTGTGGGCATGGCTTGGTGAGCGTGGCAGGGGAAGGATACCGCAAAATCCCTATTCCCTTCCAACTCCTGGGGGAAGCATATTGCAAAAACTCCATTCCCACCCCACTCTGGTTTTGAACTGCTCAAAATTTCTGCTACCGGTTCTCCGAACTGCTCAAAATTTCTGCTACGGGTTCTCCAGAACCTGTCAGAACCTGCTGGATTTCACCCCTGATCTATATGTGTGCTTAGGGCATCCAAGGAAGGTGTTTGCATCTGGGCAGTGACTGGAGGAGAGTCACAACTGAGGGCTGTGTGTTTATACACCCTCACACACATAGGACATGCCAAGGTGAATGGCATTCTGTCTCCTGAAGATAAGAAAATAAGATGGATAGGATAACCTTTATTATCGCTTTTCCTGACACACATTTAACACAAGCGCATCTTTTTTGTGAGGGTTTGGACACAGCACACTGTGAACGGGGTGCCTACGTGTGTGGGGGTGGTTTGTGTGTGCATCCATTCGTTGCAACCGAGCGAGCTGTGGCAGGGCGAGATGATCTCTGCGGTGCAAAGTCAGAGGTCTCCATGACCGAGTGAGAAATTATTATTTGCTGGGTGGGGAGGCAAAATTGGAGGGCTGAGTGCAGATCTGGACTGGCTCAGGGCAGTGTGGTATGCCACTCGCATATGTGAAGAGCGTTTGCTGTGCTTCAGTGAGTGTGGAAGGAATAGGAGGGAGCCCAATGGTTTTGCTGAAGGCATTTTCCAGCCCACCGAATCTCCTAAGTCCTCTCTGTTACCAGATCCATCTCTGCTGCTCCAGGTAAATTCATTTCTTTCTAAGGAAAGAGATTCAGGAGACAGGCAGGCAGCTGAGTGTTTTATTCCTATTGTTTGGAAATAAAGGATTAGAAGTTGCAAAGTGGCTGTCCTACAGTTGCAGGCAGAGAATATTCCAATAGTTGGATCCTGCCCTCCCTCTCAAGAAATTCAACCCTTCCCCACCTCCTGTTCCTAGCAGCAGCATGGGAAGAGGAGAGGAGAGGAGAGGAGAAGAAAAGAGAAGAGAAGAAGGGAGGGAGGGAGGGAGGGAGGGAGAAAGGAAGGAAGGAAGGAAGGAAGGAAGGAAGGAAGGAAGGAAGGAATGAAGGAAGGACTTTAGTCTCTTATTTTATAAATGATTCACAAGTTGCAATGCTGGGGCTTCTGAGCTGTCCATTTGTGAGATCACTCTGTGCTTCTGGGGAAAGTCAGAAAAAAGAAGTGTGAAATGATAATTACACTTTGCAGAGGGAGGGGGAAAGAAGGAGGAAGGAAAGAAGGAGAAAAGGGAAGAAAGAAGGATCTCTAAGACTTAGAGGAAGAGACGGAGGGAGAAAAACAGGAAGGTAGGAGGGGTAAGAGACAGATGGAGGGAAGGAGGGAGGAGATGGGACGAAGGAAGGAAGGAAGGAAGGAAGGAAGGAAGGAAGGAAGGAAGGAAGGAAGGCCTAACCACTCCCCGTTTTTAGTGTTAAATTTAAAAAAATTTTAAATTATATTGGGGTGTTTTAATTCTGTCCGGGCCAAATTTATTTAATCTGTTTTTAGTTGGTTTTAAATTTTGTATTTATGTATTTTTATTGTTGGCTGTACACCGCCCTGAGTCCTTCGGGAGTAGGGCGGTATATAAATCCAATAAAACTAAAAACTAAAACCAAAACTAAGGAAGGAAGGAAGGAAAATAGACTTGGAAGGGACCTTGGAGATCTTCTAGTCTAACCACCTGCTCTGCAGGAAACTCTATCATTTCAGACAAATGGTTGTCCAATCTCTTCTTAAAAACCCTCAACTTCAGAGGCCAAATCCTTCCACTGTTTATTTCTGGAGTCTTTATCGGGGAAGTTTTGCTTCACTTTCTTAGCTGACATCCTACCTTTTCCTTTAAAAAAAATGCCCTTGTGGGCATAATCTTCCTTCTCTCCCTTTTTCTCGAAATCTCTGCTCTTCTCCCTCAAACCCAAGTAGCTCCTTCTCAGCTTGCCCAGGTCATAACCGTGTCCTTTCTTTCCCCATCGTCTCCCCCAGCAATGAACCTCTCCTTCGGCCTCACCGTCCTCGGGAGCCAGCTGGAGCCACGGACGATGCCACCCAACCTGTCCTTGTCAAGACAGCTAAACAAGAGCCAAGGGTTGGGTTGGGCCGAGGTAGAGAAGCTGCTCTTCCTGTTCGATGAAGATCCGGTCGTCCTCAGCCTCGCTGTCCTGTACCTGGTGTCCTTCTTGGTTGGGTTGGTGGGCAACGTCATGTCGCTCCGGATGCTGACCCGGAAACGGAGCAAGGCCATGCCCAGCCTGAATGCCACCCGCAGCCTCCTGATCAACTTGGCTATCTGTGACCTGATGGTGGTTTGCATCTGTATGCCCATCACAACTGGGAATCTGATATACAAAGCCTGGGTCTATGGAGATTTGCTGTGCAGGGCGGTGCCATTCATCCAGGCTCTCTCTGTTTCAGCCAGCATTCTCAGCCTGACGGTGATCAGCTTGAACCGCTATTATAACGTACACAACCCCCTGAAAGCCAGGTCCTTCTTCACCCGGAGGAAGATCTTGAACACCATCCTGGTTATTTGGGTCTTCTCTTCAGCCATCTGCATGCCTCTTATGTTTATGAACCAGAGAGAGGAGATCGGGGTGGGCTCCGATCTCCCACTGGTGTTCCCCATTTGCCGGGAAATGTGGCCCCAGGAAGAGCTCAAGCAAAGCTACAATTTCTTCCTCTTCTGTGCTCTCTACTGCTTGCCGGTCTCCTTCAACGTGGTCATCTGCTACTTGACCGTCCATCGGCTCTGGAGACCCAACAGCACCCTGAGGGATTGCGGGGCCTTGAAGCAGACCTTGCTAGCTTCCAGGCTGAAGATCCGCCGGACGGTGGCTCAAATGGTCATCGCCTTAGTCCTGCTCTTTGCCATTTCTTGGCTGCCCATTTACCTGGTGGACATCTGGATAGAGTTCCACAGCCCCAAGTCCTTGAAGGACGAAGAGCCATCTCCGTTGGTCCTGCAACTGCGGGCTTTTGCTCAATGGCTTAGCCTCACCAACTCCAGCTTGAATCCCATCTGCTACTGTTTTGTGGGCAGCCTCTACAGATCAGCCAAGGAAATGAGGAGCAGGTACCAAAAGAAGGTGGCTTCTCTTCTCAGCTTCTCTCTCTCGGAAAAGAACTGGCTATGTTCTGTTCCTGAGATGGACTCGGCTAAAAAGGAACCTGAGCTAGCAACACAACAAGAAGGCCATGGAAGCCACAGCCGCAGCTGCAGTAGTCTTGTCTAAGATAATCTTACGTATCAACTAGGGATGACCAAGAGTGTATGGGTGAAGAACCATCTTCCTCCAAGAGTTCAGGTTTCTAACTGCGCATCTTCCCTTGATGGGAGCACCTCCCTGAAGCTGGTAGAAGAGAATATTGGTGGCTCAGAGTTGAACTGTGGGATGCTTTGGTGCTCTCTGGGCTTGGTGGTTCCCCCCCCCCCGACATTTTGTGACCCAACTAGGGGATATCATCAGTACTAGAAGGGAGTGGGGTCTAAGAGTGGGTGGGGGGAGAAGGGAGGAGGAGGAGAAAGTGGAGGAGAAGGACTGTCAGGTACTTGGTGTTCTCTGAGCTTGGTTGTTTCCTTGGAGACATTTCATGACCCAGCTAGGTAACATCATCAGTGCTAGAAGGGAGTGGAATTGAGGGAGAGGAGGAGGAGGAGACGACTGGGCTCCTTGGTGCTCTCTGAGCTTGCTTGTTTTCTTGCTGACATTTCATGACCTGACTAGGTAACATCATTAGTGCTAGAAGAGAGGAGAGTTTGCAGGGAGGAGAGGGGAAGGAGGGAGGAGGGAGAGGGAGGAGGGAGGAGGAGGACTGTGGGGTCGTATCTTGATGTTCACTGAGCCTGGCTGTTTTCTTGTGGACACTTCATGACCCAATTAAGTAACTCCATCAGTGCTTCTTGAAGGGAAAACAGTAAGTAGAGGACAGAATCTGAACTCTTGCAGAGATGATATGAGCCCATCATTCTCAATTTTAGCAGTTAACTGCAAGATTTTGGAGTCTCTCCGGGAACCAAAGCAGCACAAGGAACATTTTTGGTGTCAAAGCCATTTTTCTCCATCTTCATCTTTTACAGCCCCTTTAAATGCCCAAGTGCTTAGCATTCCTGCAATTGCAATTTACACTCTGGATGTCTTCCGGCTACAAGCAGATAGACACTTAATTCCATTATCACATCGAATTAGAGTTAAAAGGCAGGAGGAAAATGACAGTGCTTTTTACCTCTAGCTCAGAATCAAGTGCTCCCGGTATGAATTATATATGTATATTAGGTGAGAAACGACCAGAAAATTCCCAAATTCCCAAAATCCTGGAAGAACGGGGTGTCCATCTGTACTTGAACAGTCCAGCAATGGTTCTCGTCCGTTGGAACATCCAGATCGCTGAAGCACCACTCAATCCCTCCTTATGCAGGTAGTCCTCAATTTATGACTACAATCCAGATCGGAATTCCCATCGCTAAGTGGAGGGGTGAAGTGAGTCGCTCCCAATTTTATGACATTTTTGGGGAGGAGCAGGACTGTTGACTGTGGAGCGAATCGCTGCTATTGTTAATTGAATTGCGTGGTCGTTAAGCAAATCTGGCTCCCCCCACCACCACCCAGCCCCATCGACTTTATTTGTCAGAGGCCGGCTGAGAAGGTCATAAGTGCGGATCATGTGAACCCCAACTCACCCCCCCCCCGGCCCGGGGCAGTCCAGCCGTCATAAATACGAGCCAGTTGCCAAGCGTCCAAATTTTGATCGTGTGACGGTTGGGGGTGGGGGAGTTGCTGCAACGGTCATAAGTGCAAGGAGCCGTCATAGATCACTTTTTTCAGCACCGTGGTAAGTTTGAACGGTCGCTATAGGAATCGTTGTAAGTCGAGGACTACCTGTATTTTCAAAAAGCTTTGAAAACGTGGTCTTCAGAGTAGCATTGAGGCACCCCTGAAGGTCCTGCTGCCTGAATTAAGAGATTTCAAGAACTTCTTCTTGGGGTTTTTTTGGTTTGTTTGTTCGTCTGCTGTGAGCATTTTGTGTGTTAATCCCATGCTTATTATTATAGCTGCTTGGAGTCTGCAGAAATAGCGCCAGTCACAGTAACAGTTAAATAAATAAATAAATTCCCTTTCTGGGGGAGGTGATACCTGCAGTTTCTCCCTCTGTCTTACTTCTGGCTCTTCGTCAATAAATTCATGACCTTACAAGGAAGCCTTCAACTCCTGGTGATGGATGATTCTCTGTCTCGTTAGATGCACCTTTCGTGGGTTTTTAGAAAGGACATCTCAAGATTGTGTTGGGCACAGGGCATATATATAAATAAAGCAGGGGAGAAATCCAGCAGGTTCTGACAGATTCTGGAGAACTGGTAGCGGAAATTTTGAGTAGTTCAGAGAACTGGCAAATACCACCTCTGGCTGGCCCCAGGAGTGGGATGGGAATGGGGTTTTTGCAATATCCTTCCCCCAGGAATGGGGAGGGAGTGGGGATTTTGCAGTATCCTTCCTCTGGAGTGGGGAGGGAATGGAGATTTTGCAGTATCCTTCCCTTGCCATGCTTTCCAAGCCACACCATGCCACCAAGCCACGCCCACAGAACCGGTAGTAAAGGCCTTTTTTGGTTTTTAATTTAGGAGAGAGAAGAGCTGGGGGGTTTCCCTTTTGCTCTGCATGCTAATGGTGGCTTTGGGGTGGGAGTTGGTTTTTATGGGACGATTGAATCAGGTGGACTGCAACCGTCATTGGAGGAGGCAGTCTAACAACTCTGAAAATTAATGAATTAGACTTTGGTCTAGTAGCGGAGGCATTGGGCTATAAACCAGGAGGTTGTGAGTACTAGTTCTGTTTTGGGCATGAAAGATGACCAGGTGACTTTGGATCAATCACCAGGACATGGTGAGTTCTAGTCCCATTTTAGGCATGAAAGCTAGATGAGTGACGTTGGGCCAATGAACAGGAGACAGTGAGGTCTATTTCCACCTTAAGCATGAAAACCAACTGGGTGACTTTGAGTCAATCACCAGGAGACAGTGAGTTCTAGTCCAGCCTTAGGCATGAAAGACGGCTGGTTGATTTTGACCAGTCACTAGGAGATGGTGAGTTCTACTCCAGCCTTAGGCATGAAAAACAGCTGGGTGACTTTGGACCAGTCACTCTCCTTCTAACCTAACTCACAGGGTTGGTTTGGTGGGGGAAAATAGAAGGAGGAAGGAATATTGTGTATCTTTGGTGCCTTGAATTATTTATAAAAATGATAAAGGCAGGACATAAATAAACAAATAAACAAAAATAAACAGCTTCTCCACCTGCTAACCCTCTTGAGACCTGGGACAATGAAAAAAGACAAATGCTCAGTTTGCATTGTATGCGCGAATGCCAATCAAATGCTAAATCTCCTTGCCACTCCAGAGACCAAGGAATGGAAGCTCCAGAATCTGGAACTAATGACCCAAAAAGAAACGAAAGGGATACACAACACTGATGTGTTAATGTCCCGTGATAAAAGCTGGAATGTTGACGTGAATCAATCTCTTAACTCTTTCCCCTGCAAACAAAGCTCAAGGACATTAAAAAGCTAGTTGCTGAGTGATGGAAATGGAATCGTGTTTGGTTTCCCATGAGACTCAAATATTGTCTCCCAGATATTTTGACTTCTCGGGCAGGTGCAGCAGGATGGAAAGACCCACACTCAAAACTGGAAGATGATACAGCATCCGTCAAGTCAGCTGCCATCGAACAGGTCTTGTGATCTGCCAGCAGCCTGCGGAGCTGGCAGCGGAGTCGGGCAGTGAGGAGGCTGGGGAGAAACATGGGCCAGTCCTGAAGGCTGGGGAAGGCCCGGACGAGGGCTCTGCGTCGGAGGCAGAGATGGGGACAGGGCCTTCTAGGAGTGATGTGGGACTCTGGAGCCTCCAGAGGCAGACAGCAGAGAGGCTGTAACCCTTTCATTCTCACAAAACAAAACAAAACAAAACAAAACAAAACAAAACAAAACAAAACAAAACAAAACAAAACAAAACAAAACAAAACAAAACAAAACAAAACAAAACAAAACAAAACAAAACAAAACAAAACAAAACAAAACAAAACAAAACAAAACAAAACAAAACAAAACAAAACAAAACAAAACAAAACAAAACAAAACAAAACAAAACAAAACAAAACAAAACAAAACAAAACAAAACAAAACAAAACAAAACAAAACAAAACAAAACCTGGAGATCTGGTAAAGTCACCTTAAGAGTCCTAGAAGAACATATTGTCCAAATGTGCCCTCTTGTGGCGAGAGGTGGAGGTTCTCCACTGGTTGGCAGAGTTCTGGGCATATACAGTAAACCCTTTGCCAGTCTTTCCATCCCTCAGATTTCACACAATGCCCAGGATATTCATGAATCTGCCATCCAAAGCAGCCGGGGAAAGCTTGTCACCTCAAACCTAGCCCTGGCTTGCTTCTGAGCAACGAAGGAATCATCAACAAACCGCAGTTATCACCATGTTGGTCTTCCTGGATACAGAAAAAGCAAGTGGCATTAACTAAATATTATCTTTCTAAAAAAGCTGCTGGCAGAAGGTGAGAGCATTCACAATGATGAAGTGTGGAGAAAACGGTCCCCTCTCTGATATTTACATGGCTCAAACCATTGCGCTGATCAGATGCCCCTGGAAGAATTACAGATGCTGATCAGAAGATGCTTCCTCGGTGTAGGAAGAAGGGCCCTGGTGCCATGCCCTGGGCTTGGACAATTTGGAACTGTACCGCCTGCGGTCTGACTTAAGCATAGTACACAAAATTGTCTGCTACAGCGTCTTACCTGTCAGCGATTTCTTCAGCTTCAACCTCAATACTACACGGGCAAACAATTGATACAAAAACTCAAGGTAAACCGCTCCAAACTCGATTGCAGAAAACACGACTCCAGCAACAGAGTGGACAATACCTGGAATGTTCTACCTGACTCCGTTGTTACATCCTCAAACCCTCACAGCTTCAACCTTAAACTGTCTACCGTGGACCTCACCCCATACCTACGAGGTCTGTAAAGGGGGCGTACATAAGCGCACCAGCATGCCTACTATCCCTGTCCTACGGTCCCCATTTATCTGTACTTATTTCCTTTGTTTATGTTTATGTTTATACCTATACCTGCTATTTTGTATGTTTGACAAACAAACAAACAAAACAAAACAAAAAATAAATGTATGCTCAGCCCATGGCCCCCAGAGATCCCTCTCGTTCTGCTCCATTCCTTTGTAGAAACGTAGCACTCACCCCTCTCCTAGAAGAATGAAATATTTTAGGAAATATTAAAATGGCAGAATATTATATTTCCCTGGATGAGAAATGGAGAAACGTGTTTTAAAAACAAAGCAGCTCCCACCTTCCTGCCCCCCCAGTTGTGGATTGCCCCCAGTTCGGACCTGTTTGCAAGAACCGGTAGTAAAACCGGCAGTAAACCCTGCCCACTGCCCCGGATGTCGTCATCGGCGATCTGTGCATGCGTAGAAACACGCAATCCTGTTCCAAACCGGTAGTAAAGATAAGTAGAACCCACCCCTGCTGTCCCCCCTACCTTTGTCAATGGGCCAGAGGCAGAAACCCAATCCCCCCCACCATTATCAATGGACCATCATTTGCAACACAATAGGATCCATTTAGCAACAGAAACTCACCACATGGCACCTGGGAAGATTACATCAGCCAGCAAGGCTCGCTAAGACCCCCACCCCTTGGGAGTCTGACAACCAATCAGGATACTCTTCCTGTGCCCCAGGAAGTTCAAAGCTCAGAGAGAGCATAAAACCAAAGCACGCTCAGCATCTCACCCCTTTTCTGATCAGGAACTCAAACCATGTGATCCTGTCCACCATTAAACCATCTTTCCAAGCAGTCCCCATGTTTCCAGTGTCCTTTTTCCCAGTTGGAACTGAACCCAGATGGACATTTCTTCCAACAAATTCAACCTTGGAAAGTCAAAGCTTTTGGTTGAGAAGACACTCCAAGACCAACACCAAGGAAAACAAAATAAAACAAGCTTGGTTTTCCAGCTGACATTTCATTATCCAAACCAGGTAACATCATCAAAGCCGCCAAGCTTAGAGAGTACCTGGGACCTCTTATTTCGACCCTGAGCTACAAATATTCTTTCTTAAGCCCTGACTTTGACTATTGAAGTTGACTGATGGTGTGGAGGATGAGATAGAGGGACATGGTCCAAGGATCTAAATTGCTTTAGGAAGGACATGGTTGAGAACGTAGAGATGTCCGGGTGGTGGTGGTAGAAATTTTTTACAGAAAGAGGGATGGGGAGAATTGTGTCACTTGGAGAAGGAGACAACTGGAGGAGGAGACCAAGATTTTAACATGGTCTTTTAAATGGAAGACGCCAATGAAGTAAAAAGCATTTGATCCAGGAGAATTAGAGGAGAGAAAGAAGGTTTACATCGGGTGAAAAATCCAGCAGGTTCTGGAGAACCGGTAGCGGAAATATTGAGTAGTTTGGAGAACCAGCAAATGCCACCTCTGGCTGGCCCCAGAGTGGGGTGGGAATTGAGATTTTGCAATATTCTGCTCCCAGGAGTGGGGAGGGAATGGGGATTTTGCAATATCCATCTCCCAGGAGTGGGGAGGGAATGGGGATTTTGCAGTATCCTTCTCCCAGGAGTGGGGAGGGAATGGGGATTTTGCAGTATCCTTCCCCTGCCAAGTCCATCAAGCCACACTACGCCCACCAAGCCACGCCCACAGAACCAGTAGTAAAAAAAAATTGAATTTCACCACTGGTTTACATCCCTCCACAAAGTTTTCTTTGAAGATCATGTATTTATGTGCCTATTGAAAAGAAAATATTTAGGCTGCTGAGCTGCATGTTGCAAATATTAAAGGAATCCTATATCGGAGAGACTGAAAGCAATGAATGTTTTGTCCCTAAAACCAAGAAAGGCCAACGTTATGTTTATCCCCTTGGCTGAGCTTAAGCCTCTGTTCATTGTGTCCTGGAGGAAGTTTTAAATTAATATAGTGAGCATAAATATTTTGCAGCTGAGAAGCTCAGTTTAGGGGCGTGATAGCTTCACTTGGAAAATGTTATGAGCCTGGATGGTGGTACAGGACCTGAATTAACCTTCTTTGCAGGGGTGAAATCCAGCAGGTTTTGACAGGTTCTGGAGAACCGGTAGCGAAAATTTTGAGCAGTTTGGAGAACCGGTAGTGGAAATTTTGAGCAGTTTGGAGAACCGGTAGTGGAAATTTTGAGCAGTTTGGAGAACTGGTAGTGGAAATTTTGAGTAGTTCGGAGAACCGGCAAATGCCACCTCTGGCTGGCCCCAGAGTGGGGAGGGAATGGGGATTTTGCAGTATCCTTCCCCTGCCATGCCCACCAAACCACGCCCCCCAAGCCATACCACGCCCACCAAGCCACGCCCACAGAAACAGTAGTAAAAAAAAAATCGATTTCACCACTGCTTCTTTGGCCTTAGGGAAAAAAATTCAAATGTTAGGAGAGCACGATCATCTCAACCCAGCGCCTTCCATCATAGCTGGATGATGGGCATTGTAATCCATAGCAGCTGGTATGGCAGGGGAAGGATAGCCTGGATTAAAATCTCAGTCCCGTATTGCCCCAGAGTTGGAAACAAATCAAAGTGGGCATCTCCCTGGGGAATTCCGGGAATTGAAGTCCACCCATCGGGAAATTGATGAAGCTGAGAATCATTGATTTAAACCATGGATATTTTCTTCTTTTTGTTCAGCATTTTCACTGCTTTTAGCAGTTTCCCACCTGTCTATATGAAGTTTAGGAAACTCTTGTTATTGAACTCTAAATTCCTCAAAGAGAAATATGCAAATATGTTAACATCCCCGTGCTCATACTTTGCATGGAAAATAGGTGTCAAATATTGAGGGATTTTATGGTGCAGAGAAACACCACCATACAAGCTTGAATTGCTGAGGTTGAAGAAACTTATAGAGTCGTGATGGCAAACCTATGGCATGCGTGCCAGAAGTGGCACGCAGAGCCCTCTATGTAGACATGCGCTCTGTCCCCAGCTGCTCTTCTGGTTTTCGGCGGGTACATGCACCAGCTTGTCTTCGCGGGCACTGGAGTGCCAGAAAACGGCCTGAAAACAGCCAAATAACAGGCTGTTTCTTGGGATGTTTTCAGGCCAAAAATGGCCAAAAAAACCCGGCCAGCTTGAGTTTCCAATGCTTTGGCGCACCCACATGCATACGCATTCCAGTTTGGGCACTCCGTGAAAAAAGATTGGCCATCAATGTTATGGAGTCTTCTATGAATGAGATCAATATCCAGTAGCCACTGGCCATCACAAGCCATGGAACTAGCCGACCTCCGCAAAACACTGATGTCGTCTTTTAACATGTGAATAATACCGCCTGTGTTAGCAGGATGGCCAGAGTTGACGTGGGCCCTGTAAATATGTCATTCAGAAGCCCCACTTCTTAACTTTTCCAGATGCTTCGAAGTTTCCTTTGGTTAAGTCTTTTCACAAACCCCCTTTTTATTTCCCTCTAAACCAGTAGCTCTAAAGGGGAAGAAAACCCCAAAGGGATATTTTGAGGATAGCTGAGGTCAACGCCCGTCCAGCTTGTTTTCACAGCGCTCGTCCCCCACCGACGGCTGGCCTAGTTCAACGCTTCCTTGTGTCATTTTGGCTCGCTTGCCCTGCTTCAACCCCGCCTGTATTTCCATGGCAGAAAGCATCCAGTGCAAACAAGGGCTTGTTCCAAAACCTTCGTTCATGTCTGCATTCCAACAGAAGCAAGAAAACACGGTTTAACACTGCTATAAATCTCCTCCCCCCCCCTTGTTTATTATTATTATTATTTCTTTTATTCATTAAACATGAAAATCAGTCAACTGAACATTTAAAGATGTGTCATAAATACCATGGACTGGTGCTGATGGTTGATACGGGTTGCTGCCAGCGTCCTAGGGATCAATCAAGTACCTTCTTAAGATGTACGATGTTCCGAGTAACACAGTTTTTTACAGTTCCGTTGGTGTTATTGCAGGAAGCTGCAATTTGCTGATGTATGTTATAAAATTCTTGGACATGGTACCAAGTGCCCCCAATGACCATGGGTATCACGGTTACATGTTTCATCCATAGTTTTGATGGCCAGATCATGATATTTCATGATTTTTTCCAGTTCTTTTTCTTCAACTTTGGCATCTCCTGGCACCGCGATGTTAATAAATTGTACGTTTTGGTTTTCGACAACTGTGATATCTGGCATGTTGTGTTCCAAGGGACGATCCGTCTGTATTCAAAAATCCCACAAGATCTTCACCTTTTCATTTTTTATAACTTTTTCCACTTTATGTTCCCATGACTTATCCCATCATCATCATCATCATCATTATTATTATTATTATTATTATTATTATCATCATCATTATTATTATCATCATCTTCTTCTCCTCCTCCTCCTCCGTCTTCTTTTCCTTCTCCTTCTCCTAAATCCATATTTTATTTTTCTAGGCTCACCCATCACAATTTATCTATCTGCCTTTCGCTCCTGGGCAGAACTTCCTCATCAATTTTAGGCAATAGACTGAGTTGATGGTGGCTTGCCATTGGAGGAATATTTAAATGCCCTAAAGGGTTCTTTTTTTACAGAAGAGTGATGTAAACATTCACATTTGACAGGTTGCTTATTTGGGATGCTCCTGGAGGAGGCATCTCATCTGGCCACTGAAAACATTTGCTCGGAGATTGAATGGGTAGAAGATTCTCGGTTCCTAATTTGTTGTGGTAGTCCTCCTTGTTGCTTTGTCCCAACAGGTGAGGAACTCTTGTCCAAACGACCTCTCTGGACCACCAACCCACCTCCCAAGGACTTAAGTTCACTTGATGCACACTGGTGGCTCAAAGAAGAACTGGCTATAAATTTTTACATTATGATCGATGAATAGTAACTGCACAGAAACATGTTGTTCCCTTTCCAGACCTTTTCTACCCAAGATATTTCAAACTATTCCTGTTTGCCACATTCCTTAGCCCAAGTACAGTTCCTAATTTTGCTTTAAGAAAAGCACGACAACAACACACATTCTCTGCTTTTTCCCAGTCTCTTCCACCTTGTGTTGAAAAATGACAAGACTGTCAGAAATGAATATATTCTGGATAGCTTTTTGCCAATCCACCCTTGTTTATCTTTTCCCTGCAGAAACCTGACAAGGCCCTTGCCTTGTTTTTCTCCAAGAGTGAGTCACACATTCCAGGTTTTGGCAGCAAAGCAAAGCTGCAACGGGCAAGATTTATAAGTCTTACTATCAGCTGCTCCCCATGCGAAGAGTTGAAGTCGCTCAGGAGCTATGAAGAATCTAGTTCCTCCTGGCTCCAGGGATATTGCAGGAGGAAGACTTGGGGTCTCCTTCCACAAAATTGGGAGTGGGTGGGGAGAATGAAGGAAGAGGGGGGACGCTTGCCGAATTCCAAATTCTGTGCAATCTTTACATAACTGAAATTGCAAGTGTTAAAAGGAATGCGCTTAAAATGGCCAACACATTCCAAGGTGGGTCTCAATAGCAAAAGCACTTAGACTTTTATACCTCTTCATAATGCTTTTACAGCCTTCTCTAAGCGGTTTACAGAGTCAGCCTCTTGCCCCCAACAATCTGGGTCCTCATTTTACCCACCTCGGAAAGACGGAAGGCTGAGTGAATACTTGAGTTAGTCAAGATCGAACTGCTTGCAGTGGGCAGAGTTAGTCTGCAATACTGCATTCTAACCTCTGGGAGGGAGGGAGGGAGGGAGGGAGGAAGGAAGGAAGGAAGGGAGGGACTAGCAATAGCACTTAGACTTTTATACCGCTTCGTAGTGCTTTTACAGCCCTCTCTGAGTGGTTTAGAGTCAGCATCTCGTCCCCAACTCATCCTCATTTTACCCAACTTGGAAGGATGGAAGGCTGAGTCGACCTTGAGCTGGTCAGGATCGAACTGCTGGCAGTGGGCAGAGTTTGCCTACAAGACTGCATTTTAACCACTGCACCACCACAGCTCTTAATAGCAATAGTACTTAGACTTATATACCGCTTCATGGTGCTTTTACAGCCCTCTCTAAGCGGTTTACAGAGTCAGCCTCTTGCCCCCAACAATCTGGGTCCTCATTTTACCCACCTCGGAAGGACAGAAGGCTGAGTCAACCTTGAGCCTGGTGAGATTCGAACTGCCTTATTGCAGTCAGACGGCAGTCAGCAGAAGTAGCCTGCAGTACTGCCTTCTGACCACTGTGCCACCATGGCCCTTCCTTCCTTCCTTCCTTCCTTCCTTCCTTCCGACTTAGCACTTAGACTTATATGCTGCTTCACAGTGCTTTTACAGCCCTCTTTAAGCGGTTTACAGAGTCAGCCTATTGGGTCCTCATTTTACCCACCTCGGAAGGACAGAAGGCTGAGTCAACCTTGAGCCTGGTGAGATTTGAACTGCTAAATTGCAGGCAGCCGGCAGTCAGCAGAAGTAGCCTGCAGTACTGTATTCTGACCACTGTGCCACCTCGGCTCTTGATAGCTAATGGCTGAGATATCCAGTGGCAATTGGGGCAGGGGAGGTTATTTTACTGGTGTTGGGGGTCTCCTAAACTCCCAGCTTCTGCGGAACTATCTTTGAACAGACTCAAACACAGTGCCTTAAAGATTGGTTGCCCCAAAGAATCTCTGGTTGTGTTTTTCTGTAGACCAGGATTCCGCAAAGCTGTGAAGAAATCGGGTCCCAGCAATTCCTGGGAGACAGGCTTAAAGATCATGGGATGGTTTGTTGAAACCCAAGTTAGAGAGATCCTTCACTAGGATGGGTTCTTCACCAACAATTGTGGCCTGAGACAGTTGGTCTCTTGCAAAGTCCATCGGGACTGTCGCACACTTCATACTATGCTTTGACAGAGGAAGCCATGGTTTAGAAGGCCAGTGAACCTAGTTAATGATTTTTCCTCCCCCGCAGTCTTTTTCCAAACACCTTTCAAAATAAAACTTTTGGCATATTTGTAGCGTTTTTTAAAAAGAAAAAAAAAATTGAAACTGGCTGGGCGAGTTTGAGCCAATCACCAGGAGTCAGAGAATTCTAGTCCTACCTTAAAGACAAAAGTACGGTAGCTGGATGACTTTGGGCCAATCACCTGGTGACAGTGAGTTCTAGTCCCTCCTAAGGCATGAATGCCACGTAGGTGACTTTGGGCCAGTCCTTCTCTCTCAGCCCATCCCCCCTCACAGGGTTGTTCTTGTGGGGAAAATAGGAGAAGGAAGCTGTGTTGGATATGTTCACCACCTTGGGTTATTTGTAAAAAATAAAGGCAGGAAATAAATAAGTAAGTAAGTAAATAAATAAATAAATTTATACACACAACCAAAAATCAATCTGCTGCTTTCCCATTGGTGACTCTAAACACTCAGCATTGTTTTCACCGTATCCCACCGTCCGGGCTGGAGTTGGGGGGCAGATTGAAGAGAAGCAACATAAAGAGGACACGTTTTTTTTGTTCTTCCTTCCCACGGCAGGCTCTGTATTAAATATTTTTCTTTAATATATTAATTCTTTCTTTCCATTTGTTTTAAACGCACCAAGAAAAAGCATCAACATAAAACAGGGGCGGAACCCACTGGATTGTAAAACAAGAGCAAAAATAAAGAGGTCACACTGGACAAAAAACCAGAGGGGTTTCGAGAACCTTTTCCGTGGAAGGTTTCAGGAGCTCGCCACCGAGCAATGTGTAAAAGTCTGTAGAAAAAGCAAGGGTGAAATGTTCCCGGTTCAGACTGGATCGCCCAATCCGGTAGCGATGACAGTGGGTGGTTCGGAGAACCAGTAGCAAAGATCCCTGCCCCCCACCACCACCATGCCCAGCTGAGCTGCACAATCATCAGAGACTTTTTTTTTTACTTTTCAAAACATTTTTTTTACAACCTCTTCCGACGAAAAAATGCTTTTAAAAGTTTTTTTAAAAAGCCTCTGATGATCGCACGGCTAAGCTGGAATCATCAGAGGCTTTTCAAAGCATTTTTTTCTGCAACCTCTTCAGCCGAAGCCGTTGTACGGAAAAAAAATGCCTTTAAAAGCCTCTCTGGCGATCCCAGCTGAGTTGCCTGATCAAAAGTCAGAGGCTTTTTAAAGCATTTTTTTCTGCAACCTCTTTGGCCGAAGAGGTTGTAGAAAAAATGCTCTGAAAAGTTTTTTTTTTTTAAAGTTGGCCACGCCCACCCAGTCACATTACCCCACCACCACCAAGCCACACCCACAGAACCGGTAGCAACAAATTTTACATTTCACCCCTGAGAAAAAGGGACACTTGTGGAGGGCCACCAGGAGCGACCTTGTTATTTGGGGCAGTGCTCCCCAACCTTTCCAGCTCTCCAGACTGGTGGCGGGGGATGGGGAGGAAATGGTTCTGTGTGAGCAGCAAGCATGCATGCTCACACCCGCAGCTCGATTGGCATGAGCGGTGGCCTTTCACACACAGACATGAAGCTCCATTTGCACATGCGACGGGCACTCGCACGCATGCCTGAAGCTCCATTTGCACAAGTGACAGGCACTCGTGAGCATTTGTGACGCTCCATTTGTGCAAATGGCAAACACTCACACACGTCCATGAAGCTCCATTTGCACGAGCAAGGGGCACTCACACGCATTTGTGAAGCTCCATTTGGGCGAGTGGAGGGCGTGCCTGCCGCTCCCCCAAATGGAGCTTCACACACAGAAGTGAGGGAGTGCCCACCCCTCGCGCAAATTGAGCTGCATATGAACACTCACCTACTCACGCAGCCCGGTTCTGAATAAACCACGGCCCAGTCCCAGGCTGAGACCTGGGAATGGGGCACCCCCTGGGGGGACATCAAATAAGGAGGATTCTTTGGGATTTGGGGGGGGGACACTCCTCCATCTCACTCTTGCTCAGTTTTTGAGCAGGTTTTCTGGTTTAGGATATCCGAAAAGTACAAAATCGGCCTCGTAGAGTTTGTACAACCGCTGTCGCCACGCCATGGGGATTTTAGCGAACCAGTCCTCCTCCCAACTGTTGGCTGTCCTGTTCCGGTAGCTGGGAGGGAAGTGGAGAAGATGGTCCACCTTGAGAAGTTGCAACAGGTATGTGGCGTCTTCATCCAAGGTCTCCAGTTTGCCAACAAAGTCATACTCGATCTGGCAGGGATGACACAGGCGGTACACCTGCCTCCAGTGCTCATTGAAAGGGGCCAACTTTTCTGTCCGGGGGTCCAGCAAGTACTGGATGAAGTCTGAGAAGGAGACACGGAAACCACCCTCGAAGGCTTCGCTCACCGACGTCGGCAGGCTGCTGTAGTTGGAGTAGAGCTTGAGCATGGGGATGGCAAACCGGCGGTAGAATTCCTCGTTGGCCAACTCAAATTTGCTCCGGAAGGCCGAGATCAGCCGAACGAAAGGGTCCCGGACGAAGAGGAACTTGGTGTACTTCTTGAGCTTGATCTTCATGAGGCGGCGGGAGAACTTGCCGTAGCGGCGCCAGAATTTGTTGAAGGTGAAGTGGGTGCTGGTGTTGTGGACGTTCTCGCGGGGAATATCCAAAGGGTCAACGTAGGGGACGCCTTGATCCATTAAGCTTTCACTCAGGACAATCATCACCCGCTTCCAGTTGGTGCAGGCCACTTTCGGGACGTAGCAGTAGATGATGCCATGACGGTCATCGACGATGAGGTGGTTGAGCTCATAGTTGGGAATGTCATCGAAGGTCCTCTCCTTGGTTGGGAAGGAGAAGCTGGAATTGCCGCACCAGTCCTGCAACATCTGCCGTCTCTCCTTCTGCAACTTTGCTTGGTCCAGCACCATATTGGCCTCCCGGGTGGGCCAGTCATAGCCTCTGACGTTCTCCTCCAAGTTGCTAGCTCCAGGTTTGCTTGAAGCACGCAAGGGCGGCTTGGGCTTCTCAGCCTTCCGGCCCACATCGATGTTCTTTTTCAGGTTGGAATTTAAAAGGTTCTCCAAAAAATCGTCCATCTCCAGCCGAGTAGCTGGGTTGTCCTTCCCCGCTGTGGGGACCACCCCCTGAGGCCTCGAGAGGGTGGTGTGGAGGTAGAAATGTGCGGTCCCAACATTGTCCCAATACACAATGATCAACAAGATCATGAAAATGGAGCCGAGGACCACCGAGAGGCGGAAAAGCCGTGCCTTGGTCATTCTGCCAGGTGGGATCTTCAGCTACTTCCTCACCGAGCTCATCTCCAACTCAACGGAAAACCTCTGAAACCCAACATGGCTTTCATGGGATGGTCACAACCTGCAGGGGGTACCAAGCACAACGTGAGTGTTCTTTTTCGCAAATGTTGTTAGAGAGAAAACACAGAACAGGCCAGCCTTTTCCAGCCTAACCTTAAAGACAGCAAATGGAATTCTGGAGAATTGGAGAAGGCTGGTATGGGAGGAGCCCTTGTTGTTCTTTGTGTTTGGTTGTTTTTGTGCAGATGTTTCATTACTCAGCTAAGTAGTATCTTTAGTGGAGTGCTTGATGCTCTCCGGGCTTGGTGGTTTTCTTGCAGATGTTTCATTAGCAACTAGTAACATTGTCAATGCTAGAATTCTCTCTTCTAGAACTGATGATGTTGTCTAGTTGGGTAATGAAACATCTGCGAGAAATCACTAGACTCAGAGGGCCCCAAGGATCCCAGTCATTTTCCTCCTCCTCTTCCTCTTTCTTTACTCCACAAACCTCACTCCCTTCTAGCACTCATGGTATTACCTAGTTTGATAATGAAACATCTACAAGATAACCAGCAAACATAGCATCAAGGACACCACAATTCAACGCGTTTTAGTTGGGTAGCTAAAACGTCTGCGTGAAAGCAAGATCAGAGAGCACCATGGACTCACACAGTTCAACCCAGAGCTGTGGAGAGTCTCGTCTATTGATTGTTCTGTCTATTTCAAAATGCAGCACACCTAAAATTTTAAAAGGTGGACAAAAAAACCAACACAATGAAGCAGAACCCATTGACCCAGCTCTCTTCCGAGACCAAAGTTCACCTCTCTCTCTCTCTCTCTCTTTCCCTGTGGCAATTTTGTGTTATCTGAGTTTCACTGGTTTTTATCGACAGCCCTTTTCAGAGCTACTTCTCACAAAAAGTGAATTTCCCCTCCGGAGATAATGCGATAACCTTTCCCCTTTGGTAAACACGATCGCCACAAATTGGAATCCGCAGCACCGAGATTTCATCTGTTTCTAAGCTGCTTTTCTCCTGTTTTGAAATATCTCGGCTGGCAAACTGGTGAATTTCTGAGTCCAGAATTAGATACAATCAAAGGAAGTTCCTGTTCCTTTAAAACCTGGGATAGATGTAAGTCCGGATATTTGCTTCAGAAGCTGATTCTGAAGTCCTGATTTCTTAGGACAGGGGTCTGCAACCTTAAACACTGAAAGAGCCATTTGGACCTGTTTCCCACAGAAAAGAAAACACCGGGAGCCACAAAACCCTTCCCGCACCTGACTATTTCTTGAGTGGCCACAAAACTAGCATATGTAGTTGAATTAAACTGTTTTCTTCTGAAACTTTCCTTTTCTTGGATTTATCCATGGTTGGCCTTACTGGGAGTTGAAAAGCTCAGTAAATTGCGTGCTGGCGGGTTGCGTGCATTGGCAGTTGTGACACAGATTTTGAGTGACAGGGAGCCACAGCAGAGGGGTGAAAGAGCCACATGCGGCTCCAGAGCCGTAGGTTGCTGACACCTGCGTTAGGAAAAGAAATGAGCCAAAAAAAAGAACACTGCAAAATGTTTCTAGGTTGGTTGGTTGGTTTTAATCAACCAGATCTCCAAGATAAGGAACCTTCTCCACAAATAATAAAACTTTCCTTCCATGCCAAAAGTGACTCACAGGCTTTGTCATGCCAAGAAACGCCTACCCCAAGTCTTTTCCTTCTTGCTGACTCCTGAGAGCAGGGGGCTTTCAAACTTAGCAATTTTTAAGACTTGTGGACTTCAACTCCTAGAATTCCTCCTGCTGGCTAAGGAATTCTGGGAGTTGAAGTCCACAAGCTTTAAAAGTTGCCAAGTTTGGAGACTCCTAACTCAGAAGAAAAGAGATCATGTGAGGATCAGCTGTTTTGAAGAAGGAAATCGCTTTGCAATTTCAAGCCATGCCAAAGAATGGAAGTTTCTCAATGCTTGATTTGATTGGAGGGGAAAGTTTTAAGCAAAAAGCAACTTGTTCTTGTTCCTGATCCCTTTTTCTGTATCCTTTGGAAGACCTTTTAAAGAAGTTCAGCTTCTTTATCACTAAATCTTTACAACAACTTGGCAAAAGGAATGAAGATCAGATTTTCAAGATCGGATTGACCGACAAGTCCAGGATAACCCAATCTCTTCCTGGAAAGTAAATACTGTATTTTTCAGAGTATAAGACACACCTTTTCTCCTCCTACAAGAGGCTGAAAATTTAGATGTGTCTTATACTCCGAATGTAACCCTGCCCACCCGCTGGCCTCTATGTGTCTTCTTCCTGGCTGCCGAGATTGCCACCAACAATGGCTTGTGTTTTTGGGCTTCACGTTTTCAGCCTCCAAACACTCCGTTGAGAGCCCTTCAAGGCTGCGGGGATCGCCAAAGTACATTGCTGCCAATCGCCGCCCGAAAAACACGACTCATTTGAAGGCTGAAAACATGACGCGGGATGTCCAAAATGGCTACCCAGAACAGCTGCTGCCTTCTCTTACCCCTTCTGTGCTTCACCTGCTTTAGTCACTGGAGCTCCCTCCGAGGATCAGCTGTGCTTTTGAAGCTGTTTTTCAGCTCCAACGTGAGCAAAGAGATCTTCCGTGCTTTGCCTGCTTTTCTAATTGCTGCTCCCTCTGACGATCAGCTGTTTTTTAGCCCCAACCAGCCCCAACCTCAAAACCAGTGAGCAAACTATTGTGCTGAAGCTGACCAGGCTAAGGATGCTAGGCAGATGAATACCTGGTAGGCAGAATTTTTTCCCCCTATTTTCCTCCCTCAAAACGAAGGTGTGTCTTATACTCTGGTCAGTGGTGAAATCCTCCAAGGTCTACCACCGTTTGCTGCGCACACATGCACAGTGCACACCAAACATATACCTCATACGCATGCGCACTGCATGCACTACACACAGCACAGAAAAAGGAGACTTCAGAAGGTAAGTAGAACAGCAAGGGGGGAACAGCTGTGCCACGCGATTTAGATTTGCTAGAAAGCAGGATTTCTGATTTGTACGAACCAGTAGCATTCTTCTACTAACAGTTCGCCCGAACCGGTATGAACCGGTAGCATTTCACCCCTGACTCCGGTGCATCTTATACTCCGAAAAATACGGTAAATCAGAATAATCGGGAATGCTTTCTGGAAATAAGCAAGAAGGGTGTGTCTTGCAACTTCTCCAGCAGGCTGGGTTCCTGCGAAATTCCATCTGTGGAGTTTGACAGGAAGCAAAGCAGACATGGGAAATGCTCTTTTCGGGATGAGATGCGAGGGGAAAACATGTAAACAAACGTGGAAAATTGAGCGTTCGCTTTGGGAAGCACCCTGATTGCACCTCGGGATTTCGCGCTGACTTTTAAAATCAACAACACATGAAGACATCTGAAGTTTCACAGACCCTCGGGAGTCCCTCGGGACAAGAGTGGTATAAAAGTGTGATAGATAGATAGATAGATAGATAGATAGATAGATAGATAGATAGATAGACAGACAGACAGACAGACAGACAGACAGACAGACAGACAAACAAACAAACAAACAAACAAACAGACCCAAGATTTCAGAAGGGTCTCTTCCTTGCACGGTTATTGAAAGCATGCAAAGTCATGAGTCAAGACGCCCTTCCTGGCTCAAGCAGAGAAAGGAGCCAAGTGCCAAATTTAGCATCCGACTGTGGGCTTGTTTTTAGAACAATGAAGTTTCTACAGCCTTCAGGCCAACAGTAAGTTCAATGTGCATTGCACAGAGGCTGAACCTTCAGGAAAGCAAAACGAGCCCACTTATTTTCCAAAGCACCAGAAGGCAAGGCAGGAAGCGATGGATGGAAATGAATGAGGGAGAGAAGCAACCTAGAACTAAGGAGAAATTTCCTGATTAGTGAGAACAATTAATCAGTGGAACGACTTGCCTCCAGAAGTTGTGAGTGCTCCAACACTGGAAGTTTTTAAGAAGAGGTCGGATAACCATTTGTCTGAAATGGTATACGGTCTCCCTCTTGAGCAGGGAATTGGAGCAGAAGACTTCCAAGGTCCCGTCCAACTCTGTTATTCTGTTCGGTTCGGTTCTCCATAGCATCCGAAGGCAGGACCAGAAATAACAGGTGGAAGCTGATCAAAGACAGATCCAACTTAGAACTAAGGAGAAACTGCCTGACAGTGAGAACAATTAATCAGTGGGACAACTTGACTTCAGAAGAAGTGGGTGCTCCATCACTGGAAATTGGACATTGGAGATTCTCTGTAATGGTATAGGGTCTCCAGCTTGAGCAGGGGGTTGGACAAGAAGACCTCCAAGGCCCCTTCCAACTCTGATGACGTCCTATGTTCTACTGCAGGATGAACAGAGGCTCATTCAAGATATCCACGGAAATAATCAACAGGCCACTTTTGACCAAAGCAATCTCCCTTTCCTTGGCTAGAAACTGGATTCCATCAACCCAGTAGGCTTGGGCCAACCTGAGGTGACTCATAAATGGTTGCACATTAAAAATAGAATTTGAGGAGGACTGCGGGGATTTTTGTCAACAAGCAAAGCAAAGCAACCAATTATTTGGTATTCTGGACAAACTCAAGTGAACCAAAAAATGTTTGCTTCACGGAAAGCCACGGGGAGAAGAGTAGGAGCTTTCTCATTCATTCCCCAGAGAAGCTGGAAACACATCACAGATCTGCAAAGGGCATCTGCATTTAGTGATGTCAGTTGGATGGGGGGCGGGGGGGGGGAGAGTGGGGAAAAAACTGGAGCAGAAATTTGCTAAAGGTGTAAAAACACCAAGACCCAGGACTGGGTTCTATGCCATGCAGTTTAACCTGCCTTCTTATATCTTAGCATCCCTCTTCAACTTGTTCACGTGTCATGGTGGCAACTGAATGACATCATGATGGAGATGTTGTTCCCTAACTCTATTTATTTACCTGTATCCCACCTTTATTATTTTTATAAGTAAATCAAGGTGGCAAACATATCTAATGCTTCTTCGTTGTCCCTACGACAACCCTGTGAGGAGGGTTGGATGGAGAAAGTGGGAGTGGCCTAAGATCACCCAGCTGGCTTTCATTCCTGATAGGACTAGAACTCACCATCTCCTGGTGATTGGCCCAAAGTCACCCAGCTGGCTTTCATGCCTAAAGCAGGACTAGAACTCACTGACTCCTGGTGATTGGCCCAAAGTCACCCAGCTGGCTTTCATGGCTAACGTGGGACTAGAACTCGCCGTCTCCCGGTTTCTAGCCTGGTGCCTTAACCACTAGACCAAAGTGGTTCTCTAAACCCTAACCTTATTAATGTTCCAAATTGAAGAACTTATTTCCAAAGTTTGGCTGAGGAATTCTGGGAATTGAAGTCCAGAGGTCTTAAAAGTTGCCGAGGTTGGACACCCTGAGCTAAGGGATCCACTCTGAGCTAAGAGCCACTTCGTAGCTTTCCTCCAAGTTGCTGTTCTCCAGGACACTACTCCTAGTATCCTGAGCCCTGAAGACCCAAGCCACTCAGAACATCACCTGAAGTCTTCAAAGACTGGGTGAAGATATCCAGGCACCTACAGCTATTTATGCTTGATCATTCCCACAAACCCTCCTTGTGTACAAAGACGACAGGAACTGCAATGAAGCAACTTCGGCCCCACCAAAGGAGCATGGAGCGTTACAGCTGCATTGTGTGTCCCATCTGTGCAAGAAGAAGGGCTAGAATAAGCACTAGACTTCCTCCTTTTCATTTCTGGAAAGATTTATGCATACCAACAGAAGCCCAAGACTGAGAATTCAGCCTTCTCAGCCAGAGACCCAGCTGGTTTAACTCAGGGATGTCCAACCTGGTCAATTTTAAGACCTCAGAATTCCCGTTATCCAATCTTGGCACTCCAGTTGGACCTTTCATTTCCCCCAACAAAATCTTCTGCAAAAGACAGCGGGACAAACCCATAATATTAAGCCATCATGTGCTTCAGGGTAGCACCATGTGGAGAGCCGCCCAGCCAGGTTGATAAACCATAATTTGCAGCTTTAGATCTTAATTCAGCAATACGTGGCACGCCCAGAGTGCAGGCTGCAAGCAAGCTTGGATGGCCCTATTTTCCAGCCAGTCCAATC
Organism: Masticophis lateralis; assembly: GCA_030761175.1. NCBI lineage: Eukaryota > Metazoa > Chordata > Lepidosauria > Squamata > Colubridae > Masticophis > Masticophis lateralis. Next base: position 2,831,288 of record JAUDYJ010000013.1, on the reverse strand, counting down.
CTAACCAGGGTCGTGTTTTCACCAGCAAGGGGAAAGACCAAAGCTTGCCCCCTCCTCCTGTATTTTCTCACAAGCTAGCTTTGTACCAGGGGCCTCCACCACAAGACACAACCACTTCACACAGCCGGGAGTCATGATGCCAGCTGGCTTGGACTATCACAACGCGGCCATCAAGCATGGAAGGTGCACTTTCCGTTGGATGAGATGATGATGACACACCTGTCCTCCTCCCACCCCCACCCCCACCCAGGAGGGATGCTGGGAGGGAGGGAGCCATCCCCTCCCCAGATCCAGGTGGCCACCAGCCAGGCCTGGTGGGGACGGGTGGGGCATCTGGAGTCGAGATGCCCCCTCCCCCTCTCCCCCCAGCAGCCGCTCCTGCGCAGGGAGAAGAAAAAGCCTATGCGAGGATGGCGGGGGGAGGCAGGGAGATCTCCAAGCTGCCGCCAGCGGAAGCCCTTTTGGCGCATCTCTCGCCGGCCGGGATGCCCTCCGCCCGGCTGCGACACGGGAGGAATCCCACGGCAGCGCGGCTATGGCTTCCGATCCAGCCAAAGTGCGCTGGATGCAGGAGAGGGAATCCAAGGGGAAGAGGCGAGCGCAAGGCAAAAGGCGATGCGCTTTGCAAAGATGCGCCCACGTGGACGCGGAGGAAGAAGGAGCCGCCGCTGCATCCAGCCGGTCCTCCCCGCCCGCCGGCCGATCCCCTGTCCACCTGTGCCCGGCATCCCCGCTCACCTCCGGCCGGCCCCGCTGCCTGGATCGCGCTCCGACCGCGCGTTTGTCCCGCTCGCTTTCTCCGGCCAGCCCCGGCCGCGGCTCCTCCTCCGGCTGGGGCTGCGCCGCCTCTCTCGCGAGAAGCCCGGCCCGGCCCGGCCCGGCCCGGGGGTCTCTCCCAGCCAGCTCAAGCGCCGCCCGCCGCCCTCCCTGCGCTGCGCTGCGATGCCCGGGCGCGCAAGAGGCTCCAAGCCCTTGGCTGCTGCGCTCCGGGGATGCTGCTGCGGCGGCCGCTCGGGGAGAGCAGGAGAAGCTCCCGCTGCAACTCCGGGCTTCGCTTCTTCCTCCTCTCACCCCCACCCCCACCTCGAAGGGGCTTTAAGTACTTTCTCCCGGCAAGCGGGGAGTTTTTAATGGCCCTCCTTGGAAGATGGCCCTCCTCCTCCTCCTCCTCCTCCTCCTCTTCTCCTCCTCCCCCTTCTTCTTCTTCCTTTTCTTCTTCTCCTTTTCCTCCTCTTCTTCCTGTCCTTCTCCTCCTCCCCCTCTTCTTCTTCCCCTTCTTCCCCTTCTCCTTCTTTTCCTCCTCTTCTTCTTCCTGTTCTTCTTTTCCTCCTCCTCCTCTTCTTCCCTTTCTTCCTCCTCTTCTACTTTTCCTCTTCCTCCTTTTCTTCCTATTCTCCTTCTCCTCCTCTTCTTCCCCTTCTTCCTCTTCTCCTTATCATCCTCCTTTTTTTCCTTCTCCACCTCTTCTCCTCCTCCTCCCCTTCTTCCTTTTCTTCTTCTCCTCCTTCTCCTCCTCCTCCTCTTCTTCCTGTTCTCCTCCTCCCCCTCCCCCTCTTCTTCTTCCCCTTCTTCCTTCTTCCCCTTCTCCTTCTTTTCCTCCTCTTCTTCCTGTTCTTCTTTTCCTTCTCCTCCTCCTCCTCTTCTTCCTCCTCTTCTTCTTTTCCTCCTCCTCCTTCTTTTCCTGTTCTCCTTCTCCTCTTCTTCTTCCCCTTCTTCCCCTTCTCCTTCTTTTCCTCCTCTTCTTCTTCCTGTTCTTCTTTTCCTCCTCCTCCTCTTCTTCCCTTTCTTCCTCCTCTTCTACTTTTCCTCTTCCTCCTTTTCTTCCTATTCTCCTTCTCCTCCTCTTCTTCCCCTTCTTCCTCTTCTCCTTATCATCCTCCTTTTTTTCCTTCTCCACCTCTTCTCCTCCTCCTCCCCTTCTTCCTTTTCTTCTTCTCCTCCTTCTCCTCCTCCTCCTCTTCTTCCTGTTCTCCTCCTCCCCCTCCCCCTCTTCTTCTTCCCCTTCTTCCTTCTTCCCCTTCTCCTTCTTTTCCTCCTCTTCTTCCTGTTCTTCTTTTCCTTCTCCTCCTCCTCCTCTTCTTCCTCCTCTTCTTCTTCTCCTTTTCCTCCTCTTCTTCCTGTCCTTCTCCTCCTCCCCCTCTTCTTCTTCCCCTTCTTCCCCTTCTCCTTCTTTTCCTCCTCTTCTTCTTCCTGTTCTTCTTTTCCTCCTCCTCCTCTTCTTCCCTTTCTTCCTCCTCTTCTACTTTTCCTCTTCCTCCTTTTCTTCCTATTCTCCTTCTCCTCCTCTTCTTCCCCTTCTTCCTCTTCTCCTTATCATCCTCCTTTTTTTCCTTCTCCACCTCTTCTCCTCCTCCTCCCCTTCTTCCTTTTCTTCTTCTCCTCCTTCTCCTCCTCCTCCTCTTCTTCCTGTTCTCCTCCTCCCCCTCCCCCTCTTCTTCTTCCCCTTCTTCCTTCTTCCCCTTCTCCTTCTTTTCCTCCTCTTCTTCCTGTTCTTCTTTTCCTTCTCCTCCTCCTCCTCTTCTTCCTCCTCTTCTTCTTTTCCTCCTCCTCCTTCTTTTCCTGTTCTCCTTCTCCTCTTCTTCTTCCCCTTCTTCCCCTTCTCCTTCTTTTCCTCCTCTTCTTCTTCCTGTTCTTCTTTTCCTCCTCCTCCTCTTCTTCCCTTTCTTCCTCCTCTTCTACTTTTCCTCTTCCTCCTTTTCTTCCTATTCTCCTTCTCCTCCTCTTCTTCCCCTTCTTCCTCTTCTCCTTATCATCCTCCTTTTTTTCCTTCTCCACCTCTTCTCCTCCTCCTCCCCTTCTTCCTTTTCTTCTTCTCCTCCTTCTCCTCCTCCTCCTCTTCTTCCTGTTCTCCTCCTCCCCCTCCCCCTCTTCTTCTTCCCCTTCTTCCTTCTTCCCCTTCTCCTTCTTTTCCTCCTCTTCTTCCTGTTCTTCTTTTCCTTCTCCTCCTCCTCTTCTTCCTCCTCTTCTTCTTTTCCTCCTCCTCCTTCTTTTCCTGTTCTCCTTCTCCTCTTCTTCTTCCCCTTCTTCTCCTTCTTCTTCTTTTCCTCCTCCTCCTTCTCTTCCTGTTCTCCTTCTCCTCTTCTTCTTCCCCTTCTTCTCCTTCTTCTTCTTTTCCTCCTCTTCTTTTTTTCCTTCTCCTCCTCCTCCTCCTTCTTCTTCCTCCCAAGACTGAGCAAGAGGGACTGAGCCAAGGTTTACCTGCCTAAGGGAAGACTAAAACTCTCCAATCTCCTAGTTTTTAGCTGAGTGTCCCAAGCAGGCTCGGTGTAGTGTGAAGGTACTATCTGCTTCTAACTGATTAACAGAGTTGGAAGAGACCTTTGCAGGTCATCAAGTCAACCCTCTGCCCAAGCTGGAGACCCTACATCTGCCTCTACCTAGGATCAAACTCCCAACCTCCTGATTGTGAGGCAAGAGCTCCACCTCTAGGCCGGAATAGACTAGACTAAAGGTTGGGACTAGAACTCACAGTCTCCTGGTGACTGGCCCAAAATCACCCAGCCAGCTTTCATGCCAAAGGTGGGACTAGAACCAGGAGTGAAATGCTCCCGGTTTGGACTGGATCTCCCAATCTGGTAGTGATGGTGGCGGGTGGTTCAGAGAACCGGTAGCAAACATCCCTGCCCTCCCCCCACCTCCCCCTCCCCCCACCTCCGCATGGCCAGCTGAGCCGAAGAGGTTGTAGAAAAAATGCTTTTAAAAGCCTCTGACATCCCAGCTGAGCCGCGTGATCATCAGAGGCTTTTTTTTTTTTAATTTAAAAGCATTTTTTCTACAACCTCTTCGGCTGAAAAAATGCTTTTAAAAGTAAAAGAAAAAAGCCTCTGATGATCGTGCGGCTCAGCTGGGATGTCAGAGGCTTTTAAAAGCATTTTTTTTACAACCTCTTCGGCCGAAGAGGTTATAGAAAAATGTTTTTAAAAGAAAAAAAAAAGCCTCTGCCAATCAGGCAATTCAGCTGGGATCGTCAAAGGCTTTTAAAAGCATTTTTTTTACAACGTCTTCGGCCGATGGTTTTAAAAGGAAAAGTAAAAAAAAAAAAGTTGGCCATGCCCACTCAGTCACATTACCGCCTCCCACCAAGCCACGCCCACAGAATCGGTAGTAACAAATTTTACATTTCACCACTGACTAGAACTCACCATCTCCCAGTTCCTTGGTGCCTTGTACCAAATATGCTATGATTCTTTTAACCGTCCTCCATCCAGGGAGAGAAACAAGATCAGTCCCATCAGACTCGCAAACCCATTAAGAAAACAGGAGAAGGATCGGTTGAGCTACGCACTTCCTCTTAGTCACATGCCACTCTCAACTTCCCTTTGAGGGACGTATATAGGTGTGGATGTGGTCGCCTTTTCTTTCTTTTTTAAAAAAATAGGTTTTTATTGAACATTTTCCGACTTTAAAAACCATAAGTAAAAAAAAAAGGAGGGGGAAAGGAAAAACAAAAAATAATAAGACAAATACAAACAAATAGAAAAAACAAACAACACAAGAGAATAATACGATTTTACAGCTTTCCGCATGTAGATTCTGCTTTTGTAATTCACTATTCTATATTTGCTTTCTCATAGATTTTAACAATTCTAATAATGGTATTATAATTATATATTATAATAATATAATACTGATTATAATCGTTCTAATTTTACATATATATATATATAGGTCTTTGGTTATTCGGGTTTTCTGCCACGTGGGGCTCTGTTTTTCAGTATTGTCGTAACTGAACGGTCGCTAAATGAGCTGTTGTAAGTTGGGGACTGCCTGTACAGGGTGGGCGTGGCTTATTCAGGGGTATTAATGTGGAAGACCCCGTGCTACCTCTGTGTTGGGAACAAGCTGTGGTGTAACAGTGATGGGAGAGAGGGACATTCCTCATCTCCTTGCTTGTGGGCATCTCAGAAGCTTCTGGTTGGCCACCATGAGAGACTTAGCTGATCCAGTAGAGTGGGACTCTTGTTCTTAGGACTGAACGGGTGGCCCTTTGATTCAGGCAAGGTCACAGCGTAAACCCAGAGTACTACTTCCATTCACACAGTCCAGCAACTTCTGTTCTCCTGTATCTCAGCATCTAAGTGAAGGACGATCCTTCTGAGCTTGGTGGATATCTGTGGCTTTTCTGACAGTTGCGATTATTTCGGTTTTCCTGCCTTCTTCGAGTGAGTAACGGGCTGCTGTTTCCGATATCCACCAATGCTCTCAACGGGCCCTGGGCGAGAAAAACAAACCAGGTGGTGGGTGTGATAAATGCCACGGGGTGGGGAGCTTCTTCTGTGGGTCCATCAGCAGCAGGAAGGAAGACCAGCACTGCGAAGGACAATATCTCCTGCCAGAAATTCCATCAAGAGACTCAGATTGTCTTCCCTTCCCCATCATAAAAAAGATTGCATCTTTTTTAAGACTTTGAAGTATATTTTTTCCTCTTCCCTCCCCATTCCTTTTCCTTATATATCTTTCCAGAATGCTGCTGTGGGAAACAGAATGTTCCAGAGTAAATAACATTTGTGACTTCAACAGTTGCTCTTTTTTTCAGCTTGAAACTCTGAGGCTGGGTTTTGCACAATATGCTACCCCCCACCCCCCGAACCAAACATCACACATTACTCAACCTGTTCTGTTGTGGCTTTCAACCAGTGGTGAAATCCAATTTTTTTTACTCTGTGGGCATGGCTTGGTGAGCATGGCAGGGGAAGAATACTGCAAAATCCCCATTCCCTCCCCACTTCTGGGGGAAGGATATTGCAAAATCTCCATTCCCACCCCACTCTGGGGCCAGCCAGAGGTGGTATTTGCCGGTTCTCTGAACTACTCAAAATTTCTGCTACCGGTTCTCCAGAACCTGTCAGAACCTGCTGGATTTCACCCCTGGTTGTAAGGCCATAATTCATGCTAAAGGTTACCCAACGGTATTAACTGACATGGTGATAATTTTTGTATATCTCATTTTTTTTCTCCGTGTTTCACTTTTCTTCTTTATACTGTAACTGCTATTCTAATAGCAAATCCTTCATAAAAGTTATTGCATTACATTCTTGATTAAATTATCTCTCCATTGATATATAATGTTATGGTACTACTCCAAACAAAAGTGGTGGTGATTAGCTAGTTTTAGAAAATACACTTTTCCCCAAATGGTTTCCACAATTTTGGCCACAGCTGTAGATGGCTCCGTTTATTGGCCTTCAGCTTCCCAGACTGACCTTTGACTTGTTTCTGGAGAACTTGGCCTCGTGGTTGGTTGGAGTTACTCTGCTGGATGGTACTAGGTCCCACGTGGTTTACAATCAGGACCTGTGGTGGGTTTTCTTCTTTCATGGGGAAGAAGGAGAAGAAAAAAAGATGTGAATAGGGACATGGAAGGGGTCTCATCTGTGTTAGACCAGAAGTTGCAATGATGTGACCAACTCTCTAGTTCTCTTCACTCAACTTTCCTCCAGATCTTCTCAAGAACAACTCCCAGAATTCCCAGTGAGCAGAGCAAAATGCTCAAAGATCATTCCTTCAACCTCATCTGTGTCTCCAGCTGTGCCAAATTCCTGAGGCCTACCAGTATTACAATCATGGAGGCAAGCCAACCCAAGAGTTAAGAAATCTACATCTCCCTATATCTCCTAGGTTTCATTGGTCTCCAAGGTCTATTAGTTCCAGCCAGCATGGCGATTGGTCAAGGATAACATTGTGTCCTACAAAGGAAGGGTCATGGGTTCTTCACCCTTGTTCTAGATTGCTGCAAACAAGCCTAAAGTCTTGTTAAGTCACGTTCTACCTGCTTGATGTCCAATGGAAAACTTGAGTTTTGTGGGAACTGGAAAGATGTGGGAAAGATTTCCTATAGAACCATCTGGGGTTTTGACGGGTGGCATCTGGTTTCCTGGCCCATTGCTGTCCTGACTGGAGGGGGACCAGTGTTTCATTTGCAAAATCTGTAAGGAGATTTTTTTTAAAAAAGATGTTGAACCAGATTGGATCATTAAGGTAAGGATTTCTGATAGCACTTTCACTGGGAGTTATCCCTCCTGTCTGTGATGTAACCGTGATTCTTCATCTGATGTACTTTTCATCTGATGGTGTAGCCATCATAACTTCATCTGACTTCTAGGTCCGTGCTATACTCATTTTTTGTAAATCCATCTTACCTTGGAGGAGGTAGGTTCAAGAGGTCCCTGCTTCTCTGTTTTTCTTTCCCAAGATGGCTCTTTGTCTCCTTCATTCTGAACCTGGTGATGTGTCCAAACTTTCCTGTGGAACATTCCTCCAAGACCATTGATGGTGGCCGTGCCTTTGGAGCGATGTTCTGGAGTGAAACTGGGCTGCTGCGATTCCACCTCCTCCTCCCCAAAATACTGGGCGGAGGAGACCTTCCTCCCGAGGTCTTTCTCCTGGACTTGGGATCGACGGTGGGCGGCGATCAAAGCGATCTGCTTGGTGCTATCAACCATCTCCTTCAATGTTTTCAGAGTCAACAGGCCATTGAGGGCATCTGGCCTGGAATTTTTCCGACTGGAATCTTGGGAAGATGGAGAACGTAGCTTGGAGGCCACCTTTTGTGAAGGGATGCCTGAAGTCTTCTTCTAGAAACCAAAGTGTTTACAGGACAATATTTGTACATGGTCCCATTCAAAGGCTAGCTATTCTGCAAACCTGGTTGATGATTGACTAAGGATGTCATTGATGACTTCCCTTGATATGAAACCAGCTGAGTTTTCCCCAAATGTACTACCAGATCCCTGCAAGTCATTATCTTGAAATGGCTTTTTTTGGTTTAAGCAATCTTCTCCGGGGTGAAGACTCTGCTTCAACTCCTGCTCGGTTTCTCTGGCTGGGGTGTGAAAACTTGAGCAATGTTGCTTGGCGCTGACCTCATTGCTTACAAGGCTGACTCTACCGTAATAAAAAAGTGAAATCACAGAAGGGAGACAGAATGGCATTGGATCAGGGGTAGGCTTCAAAAATTTTGGCAAGAGGTTCTCTGCTTGGTTGCTGGGTGGGTGTGGCCATGGTGGGCATGGCCTAGTTGGCCTCCTGCACCACATCGGGAGAGCGGTGTTTTAGTCCTCCCCAGGCTCCAGAGGCTTTCCTCTAGCCTCCGGGAGAGTGAAAATGAACTCCCCAGGCTCCAGAGGCCCTCTGGAGGCCAGTAGGCCCATTTTTTGTCCTCCCCGAGCCTCCGTGCACATCCTGCACTTACCTACATCCAAAACAGACCACATGGGGATTCCTGGGAGGGGTGGGGTGGGCAGGGCCAGCCAGGAGTGGGATCTGGGGATTCTCCTAACTGCACAGAATCTTAGTTAGAGGTTCTCCCGAACCCCTGTGAACCCCCAGCAGCCCACCTCTGCATTGGATGCCCGGTTCCTTAAGCTACGAAGTCCCCTAAAATACATTCTGAGCTTTTCCTTTTTTATTGAAATAGTTGAAGGATCTATTTGTCCTCCACTTCTGGTCTTTCTTTCTTTGCTCTGAATCTTGACTTTTTGCCTGTTCTCTACCACATACCTCTTTCTGAAAGACTTGGCCTTGCTGTAAATCAGGAGTCTCCAAACTTGACAACTTTAAGCCTTGTAGACTTCAACTGCCAAAACTCTGGGAGTTGACGTCCACAAAGCTTAGAGTTGCCAGGTTTTGGAGACCCCTGATATAAACAATGGCATGTAACGGCTCCCCAAAATCCTAACTCTGACAGATAAATCCCGATGAGGATAAGAGATTATCATTCCCATATATTCTTTTGAACTTCAAGGACAAGATGAAACAAACGCAAAGCAGAAGCTGCATAGAAGGTCTTTTGATGGACTAACCTGGTGGACAGGTGTTAACAGATGAAACAGAGTAGGAGTGTGGTTCCACTCACAAGTCACCTTCCTTTTTGCTGGGGTGTTTTTAGAAGAGGATCGGTAACTGTCACTAAGAAAATGCAAGATAAAAAACACCAGTATGAAACATTGGCAGATGAGTTAGCAGATCCCCATTGGGAAGGAGTTCTAGTCTTTGGATTATAGGCACGGTTGAACCCAACTCAAATCAAATAGAAAATTGGGATTATTTAATTAGGGCAGCAAGACACAGAAAAAACCGTTGAAGCCCTGCAAAAGTAGAGGATGAAAAGGATCATGGGTTCACTTAGAAAGAAATTCCACAATATTCCCTTTAATGAATTGGGTCCATCTTTGTCAGGTGCAAAAGACGAGGATCATACATGAATTAAACTGATGTATTGTTAATCATGCCTGTGCACAGGAATGCCTGTGCACAGGAATCTATTCAAGTAATGCTTAGCACTATTTTGGCTCTAGGAAAGGGTCAAAGGGATTCAAGAAGAGTTGGGCTTAGCCTCTTTGTGGCTACGTAGCAATTCTAAGCTGATTTCTCTTATGACTCCACCAGGTTCTGCCACGTCTACGATCTCCAATTTGATAAAGTAAAGGTAAAGATTCCCCTCGCACATATGTGCTAGTTGTTCCTGACTCTAGGAGGCGGTGCTCATCTCTGTTTCAAAGCCAAAGAGTCAGCGCTGTCGGAAGATGTCTCCGTAGTCGTGTGGCCGGCATGACTCAATGCCAAAGGCGCATAGAGTTCTCTTGCCTTCCGACCAAAGGTGGTCCCTATTTTTCTACTTGCATTTTTTACGTGCTTTCGAACTGCTAGGTTGGTAGAAGCTGGAACAAGTCACAGGAGCTCACCCCATTACGCAGCACTAGGGATTCGAACCACTGAACTGCCAACCTTTTGATCGACAAGCTCAGTGTCTTAGCCACTGAGCCACCACATCCCAATTTGATAGGTGTCATCAAAGTGTTTTTGCTATTGACAGATCCTTTTTTCTTTCGGCTAAAAGCTGTCAGTACCTGTCTGAATCCACCACAATTGGGGGAAGTTCAAATTTTGGTCCTGGAAGGGAAGCTTTCTTGTGATCGACGGATCTTTCTGGATTTTCCTCTCTGTTGCGGTCTTGTCTTGGAATCTGTCCAGAATGGAACTATCCCACAAAACATAAAAAAATAAAAATTGAAATCTTAGTTCATCAGTTGATGGATGCGTCCCTTACCTAGTGTTATTTCCGTATCACACCGTTTTCATTTCATATAGATTTAATAAATAAATAATAACAATGATAAACAACTTCCCCCAGTCCCCTCTCTGGGGAATCCCCATTTAGGGGAATAGGGGAGAATTCTGTCTTACCTGCCATGCATCGGACATCAACGAGTGAAGCACCATCAGTCTATCCAGAGTTCCTTCCTCTAATTCGTGGAAATACAGGCGATACAGTTTTTCGAGAGGTCCCAGGACTGGGATATTGTGGTCTACAGAAAAGACAGAAAGCTTCCAGAGTTGAGGAAGAGCTAGGAAAATTCTCAGAGAAACCAACGAAGATAAGGGTGATGTAGTAGTAAGATCCCCTTTGGAAAGCCACGTCTGGTGTTTTTAGTGAAGTATGGCTGGAAGCTAGAGAAAAGCATGACCAGAGAAAGCTTTTGAGATATCAGTTGAGGTCCTCCAGTCTTACCTTTGATCAGGGACCACTGCTGTTGAATAAGCTCTTCACAGAGATGTCGGTACTGCTGGTGGCGCTGGATGATGAAATCCTTCTGGCAGAGGAGGTTGTCCTTGTACAAAGCGTTGGCTTGAAGTTCTGTCTTCCCCACTTCCAACTCGTGGGTCTTGCACAAGAGGCTCAGAACTTCCCGTTGGTCCTTGCTGGTGGTTTGTTCTGGGAGCAACTTCTCCATCTGGGAAACTTTCTTCTTGGCGTTTGCCAGCCTTTGTTCCAGGTCAGCCTAAATTAGGAAAGGAGAATTTGGAAATCTCTGATGTCCCTTCCACCGGACAGTGGGGACAAAGTTCTCCATTTCTGAAGAAAGGTCTAAATATTAAGAAGTTATTGAATGCTAAAGTGAAAGAGGAGTTCTTACTATTTTGAAGGGACCTGTTGTGACCTAGGCCCAAGTAGTTATTACCAGACACAATTAGTCCTAAACAAACATATTTTATTAGAACAGCTGACAATTATTTCATTCTCATCTTAGTCCAAATTAAGTCCAAAACAAATTCTTCATAAACAGTCCTTCGGCCTTATCACCAACCTTTGTCTCCTTTGGCACCCTGCCAAAGGCTTTTCTTGGCAATAGTTCAGAAGCAAGAGATGCCATTGCTGCTCTTTTAAGCCTTATGGGAGAGGCCAATCATCTCCTGGCCTTTCTCCCTAGTCGTCCTTTTTGCTTTAGCTGCTCTTGCCTTCTGGCAGCTCTTTGCATGCATGCACTAGGAACAGGCTCCTCCTGTTCCTCTGCCTCTCTGCTGTCTGCTTCTAGAGGCTCCAGAATCCATGCATCACTCCCAGATGGCCCTGGCCCCATCTCTGCCTCCGAGGCAAAGCCCTCATCCGAGCCTTCCACTGACTCCAGGACTGGCCCATTATCCTCCCCAGCTTTGCAGGCTGCTGGAGGACCACAACAGGACCCAATTCCTTTGATGTGGCCAGATCAAGTCAAAATAGTGGCCACAATGCTCATAATAAAGAAACAGTCTTCAATTCCATGGGTTTTGGAATCTGACAGTAGCATAGTATAATCCAGCCATGCAATCCAATAAAACAATACATTGCAAAGCTTTCAGGAAGTTATAGTTTGGGACAGTGTCCTCTTTCTTTTTGCTGAAAAAATCCCACTTGAAAACTCCCACCCCCAAACAACGAAGACCTGGAATTTATGTCTACAACATAACAACGCCAAGATGAGATGTAAATATTCCACTATATTCCCAGCAAACCTCAACTAACCCGTTTTGAAAGTCAGATCAAGGGGAACAGACATTTATTCATTAAATCATAACATCCTTAATTAAATAGGTCAATAAATAAGTACTGCATTTTTTTTTCATTTAATGAAAATGCTCCCCAGATTTTGGAAGTAATATAAGTGGGAAAGTGTTGTTGTTCACAAGGACACACACTGACTGAGCTTAACTGAACAATTCTGAGCCAATTGTGAAACTTCCTTCCTGCCGTTACCTTTAAGGCAGCCGTTTTCCGCTGCTCTGCCACCAGTGTGTTTATCTCTTCCCTGGCAATTGAGATCTCCACAGGTTCCAGGAAATCTTCCTGGTCAGCCTCCTTGTCTTCCTTTTCACTGGGATGGTGTGTGTTGGCACTTTGGCCACCTAGACGAACTCTCTCATGCTCCCAGCTGGAAAGGAAGGAAGGAAAGAGAGAGAAAAGGGGAGAAAGAAAGATCTCATAGGGGAAGGAAGGAAGGAGGGAAGGAAGGAAGGAGAAAAGGGGAGAAAGAAAGATCTCATTGGTAAAGGAAGGAAGAAGAAAAGGGAAGAAAGAAAGATCTTGTAGAGGAAGGAAGGAAGGAAGGAAGGAAGGAAGGAAGGAAGGAAGGAAGGAAGGAAGGAAGGAAGGAAGGATATTGTGACTAGATCTGTTCCAAGCTTAAGGCTTGGAAGTCTACACCAGTTCTTCTCCAGTTGGGTACCCTTGAGTTGACTTCAATGCCCTTAATTGCAATATGTGACTGTGGCCAATTTTCTGAAAGGAAACTTTGCAATCATTGTTGATTTACAAGATCCTCGTTCAACTGGGATGGGTCTAAAAGAACTGTTGCTTTGATCTCCAATTCCCTACCACTTGTCTAAATTCCTCTGTTTAAGCATATCCCATGAACTAGACTCCCTTGTCTTTAATTGAAATCTGTTTCACTGGGATTTCCACTCTCATTCTAATTCTGACCCTCAACAAGCTAAACATGGGTTGAGGGGGGAAAGGTCCTTTGGCTCACTCTGCAATCAGAAGAAGATGCCTGGAGGTGTCTACGTGGAGTTCCATGTTGGTATTCTCCAGCTCCATTAAACTGCGTCGCATGTCCATCTGTTCCTTGAAGGCCCCTACCAGTTGTTTCCGTAATTTCTGCAACTGATGGCCATCCTCCTCCAAATCCAGAGGAGTCTCCCCTGAGGACAACAAGAAGGAAGACCTTTCTACATCTCAGTTTAAACAATTGACTTTGGAAGCTAGTTTCTAGCTTCTAGAACAGTGTTTTTCAACCTTGGTGGTTTTAAGATGGGTGGACTTCGATTCCCAGAATTCCCCAGCCAGCCAGAATTCTGGGAGTTGAAGTCTGCCCGTCTTAAAACTACCAAGATTGGAGAACATTGTTCTAGAATGAAATATCATGCACATTAAGCTAAGCATAAACCTGGTTAAACAGAGGCAAAGTTAGTGATGATATTCAGCCGGTTCGGGTTATTTAACCAGTTGTTAAATTGCTGGCTGGCTCCGCCCCACCCCTTCCAGGATTCCCCATGCTCCCCATTTTTGCTCCAAGGAGGCTGCAGGGATATCTACTAGGCCCAAAATGGGGCATGGGCGATGCCCCCCCCCCGCAGCCAGTTTTTGCTCCCAGAGGGGTGCAGGAGACCGAGTGTTGCCTGTCACACTCCCTGGTCACATCCACCATGGCCATGCCTTCCCACCCGGTCATTAGGGCAGAGAACCAGTTGTTAAATTATTTGAATCCCACCAGTGGGCAGGGTTATTTCCAAGGAGCCAATTAATGGGTTAATTGAGGGGTCCTACTTCCACAGCCTTCAATTATTATTTTTTTCAAAGAAGTTGTAATTTTGCAAAGATGGGTTCTTTCGATCTCCCTTCCAGCTCTTTTCCATGTCTTTCTTTAGCACCCTAGCAGCATCCCTCATGCTGACATCTCAGAAATATAGAAACTCTTTTAAGAAAACCACATCATGATTTAGTGCCCTGAAGAGGCCAAAATCGCACCTTGAGCTTGTCCATCTTTGGCCCCGGGGCTCAAGAGATGTTTCTCCTGGTTTTCAACCTTGGCCTTCAAGCATTCAATCTCACGCCGGAGGTTCGAAATGATGCTGGTGTACTGAGCGATGTGGTAAGAGACGTTGAGAAGATTACGCTTGACCTGTTGAGGCAGAAACATCTGGTCAAGCATCCCAAGAATAGGAAGGAGAAGAAGAATAAGAAACCAGGTTGGGAAGAATCATGATCTTAAGGATGTTCTCCTTTAGCTCAAAGTTTATGTGTCTGGTGGCCTTTTGGATTCATGGTCCATTGAAACATATGTACCACCCCTAGTAGCAACTGCAAACTGGATTGTTTGTGAAAGGGGAGTCCCTGAGAAATGAGGAAGCTTCTCTATGGAAGAATGATGCTTGTAGGATACCTAAATTTCCAAAAATTATTATAACATAGAAGTTCTTTCCCTTCTATTCAAAAACCTATACTTCTAAAGGAGAAATATTCTGCTTTCCATCTGTGAATGAGTATGGAGATAACAAGAAAGAAAGAAAGAAAGGAAGGAAGGAAGGAAGGAAGGAAGGAAGGAAGGAAGGAAGGAAGGAAGGAAGGAAGAACCGACTGTTAAACTATAACTTAACCCCAGAAAAGAAGAGCAAGTAAGAAAACAGCTCAAGATAAACCCACGTTGATTCTGTTTTGAATACAATGGAACAGAAGGATAGTCTGGCAAGCTTTTGAAATTCAGTTCATTATACCAGAGTATAACATAATATAATAATATATATTATATTATATAATGAAAGTAAAATAGAGTTCTAATAGTGTCTGCATTGCCTTTTTCTCAGATCTGGCCTACTTTGAATGCTGGGCAGTTAGTTCAGAAAGGAAGTCTGTAATGTCGGAAAACCAAAATCAACTTTGGTAAGCGAGCATTGGTGTGATCATTCTTTGCTATCATTGTTAGATTGGACAACCATTTATCTGACGTGGTATAGGGTTCTTGCCTGAACAGGGGGTTGGACTAGAAGACCTCCAAGGTCCCTTCCAACTCTGTTATTCTATTCTATAAATTTCTGCCCTGGCCACCCGCATCTAGGTGATGGTCCTTTTCTCGCTCTGACCCTCGTTTTGATGTTCTTGGCTCGATAGGCGTACATCAACGTTGTCCGAGATTCTTCAAAGCAACTGCTGGCTGGGCTGATGTGAGCGATCATAACCGTCCTGCTGTTGCCTCCTAAGGAATCCTAAAGAGATAAGAGGTAAGATTCTTGTGGGCATCTGGCTCTTGGAGCCAACAAAACTATACTCTAAAAAAGTGCATTTGGAGGGGGTTGTACGGCAGTATGGAAAGCCCTTGACTTACGACCACAATTGAGAGCCCAAGCGAGAGAGCTGTGAAATCCATTTTGTCCCATTTTTATGACCTTCCTTGCTGGAGTTATTAAATGAATTAATTGCAGTTGTTAAATGAAAGACATGGTTGTTAAGGGAATCCAGCTTTCCTATTGACTTTATGCGTAGACTTAAGACTTGAATAAACTAGCTGAATACCCATGCTCCACTATGAAACTATGTGATCAGGCTTGATAAATCGACACTTAGAGTATCCTTCAGGTATAATTTGTTACCTTCAATAAACGGGTCAGTTTGCTGTCTCGGAAATTGATGTATTGAGTTCGGCTGCTCCCCTTTTCGCTCAGTGCATTGATGCAGTTCCCCAGAGCAAGGAGGGACCGGTTGATATGGGCCCCTTCCTTCCTCCTTTTGCCCTGATTTTGTGTCTGTGGAGGAGGAAAGAAGACATTCACTTTTTGGAAGAAAAAAAAACGCACGCAAGAATGATTTAGCAGCAAAGGGTCTAGAAGTTCTGGTAGTGAAAAGTTCTTTCAAAACCAGATTAAAATCATTTTAACACAGGTTTTCCCCTGTTAGAACAGAGTTCTAACTGTTCTAAGTAGACCCTTATTGACCAAAGGGTTGACTCTTCAGTATGCAAACAGATGCCTTCAGTCCTGAGTTACACAGCTTGGGATCAGAGCAGGAAAAACTTGCAAATTGGGTAGAGGTCTCTTTTAAGCAATGACTACTGAGAGGTGGAAACTGATAGCAGAGACTCTTTGTAGCTCAGGGTTGAATCATGGGGTCCTTGGTGCTCTCTGAGCTTGGTGGTTTTCTTGAAGATGTTTCATGACCCAACCTGGTGACATCATCAGTGCTAGAAGGGAGAGGGGTTTGCGGAGAGGAGGAGGAGGAGGAGGGGGATGGCTGTAAGGTCTTTGATGACCAAATTAGATGATGTTATCAGTGCTAGGTAGCATCATTGGCTAGAGAATTGAAGGATGGTTGACCTCACCTGAGCAGCCCTTTCTGATCCAGCCAGGTCAACCATGAACAGCCTTCCGACACGCACTTCCTCACCGATGCCTTTCACTCGGTTGGTCTGCTTCACGGACACTTGCAGGACAGCATGTGACCGTGAGGAGGTCTTGTTGGCAGCCGTGGGCTCCTGAGTACGTTCCTTGTTCCCTTTGGTCAACAACTGCATAATCTTTCAAACACAAACACATCTATGTATCTACAAAGACAGGGTTAGATTTGAAAGCCAAAAAACTCGCGGGAATTCTTAGGAGACCCAGTTAAGGTGGTTCTTAACTCCTCAGAACTTAGAAAAACTAGATCCTTGAATGAACCAAAGGTGCTTTTTTCCAAAGGCAACTGGACTTTCTGGTTTTTCTTTGAAGTCGTTTCGCTTCGCATCCAAGAAACTTCTTCAGCTCTCTTCTAAATTTCTACGGAGATTCTCAGTCACCCAGGTCGTATTTCTTTTGAAGATATCTCACTTCTCATCCAAGAAATTTCTTCAGCTCTTCAAAGAAAAACCAGAAAGTCCAGTTGCCTCTTGAAAAAGCACTTTTGGGATAACCATGACCTGGATGACTGAGATTCTCCATAGATCCTTGAATGTTCATTGCAAGTCTAGACTAAGGTTAGAGCTCCGTTTGACCCCAATCTTTCTCCTGTGAGAGCTCATTCAACATCTGGCTTCCAATTCTTCCTTGGATTGTGTAGATCAACTGGATGGAGACAGGATTAATTCCTGTGTACGGCCTTCTTCCCTTCCCATCAATAATTGGTGATACTTACTTCCTGGGCATTTGTTGTGGAGACTTCCGTTATTCCTGCAATCTGGATGCACCCTTTGAAGTCTTCTCTCAGCTCAAGATAGCCGGTGGATGGATTTAGGAGATCACGGATAATTTCATTATAAACCTGAAAGGAAAAGGAGAGAAACGAGGACACTAAACTTCTTCTTTGCCCATCTTGTCCAAAAGTGCTTACTAAGGCTTGACATTCATTCTTCTACATTCTGGGTCTTTCCCATCAATTGCTTCTAGATCCCATTTTATCCCCCTGAAGATTCAACTGGGTCATTCTCTTGCAAAGTGGTTAGAGGACCCCAAGGATGGCGCTTCTCTCCTAGATGTTTCCTTTTTGTGAAGAAGAGGGTGGGAAGATTTGGGGATGCCTGGTTTGATTTCATTCCTCCTACCCCATCAGATGCTCCAAGCTATGTCTCTTCTTGCTTTAACCTGTGATCCTGTAAACGTGGTGATCTCACCTCCAGGTACGACATGCAGACCAAATAATTCTGGTCATCTCCTGTGGCCTCAATGGCTTGAAAGAGATCGTGGAGGGTACGGATATATATTCCGGGTTCTGAATCTGTCCCCAGCATAGTGTAGGTTTTCCCAGTTCCTGAGAGAAGGAAAGGAAGGGAGGGAGGGAGGGAAGGAGGGACAAAGGGAGGAAGGGGCAAAGGGAGGGAGGGAAGAAGGAAGGAAGGGATAATGTAAATGATAGATGAGAGAGAGATGATAGATGGATAAATAGAGAAAGAAAAAAAAGAAGGAAGAAAAGAAAGGGAAGGAAGGAAGATGATAGTAGGTATGGAGATGAGAGGTGAGAGATGAGAGATAGATGGATAAATAGAGAAAGAAACAAAGGAAGGAAGGAAAGAGGAGAAGGAAGGAAGATGATAGTAGGTATGTACATGAGAGATGAGAGAGAGAGATGATAGATAGATGGATAAATAGAACAAGAAACAAAGGAAGGAAAGGAAGGAAAGAGGAGAAGGGAGGGAGGGACGAAGGAAGGAAGATGATAGTAGGTATGTAGATGAGAGATGATAGATAGACAGATGGATAAATAGAGAAAAGAAACAAAGGAACAAAGGAAGGAAAGGAAGGAAAGAGGAGAAGAAAGGAAGGAAAGAAGGAACAATGGTAAATGGACATTCTCAGTTCCAGTTCCAACTGTTAAGTTTTGGGTGGAATTCCTAAAAGAGAGCATCTCCTTCCATCTCTCTTACCCTCGTTCCACCAACCCCAACATCAGCAACAAGACAGAGCTATTTACCTGTGGGCCCATATGCAAAAATGGTAGCGTTGTATCCCGAGATGACCCCTTCTATGAGGCTTTTAGTAGTGGACAAATACACCTCTTCCTAGCAAGAAAGACAGGTGACAATCAGAGGTGCATTGAAAGCGACTTGCATTCATGCCTTTAAACTTCTCAAGATTTCAAGCTACAGGTCTCAGCCACCAGATGACTTGATTGTGCTACTGTTTGAGTTAAAACTCATAGTATTGAGGCTTCCTTTTTTGTGTTGTCCTCAAGTTATGACCGTAATTGAACTAGGCAATTACAGTCATAACTTGTGATGGTCATAAACCAGTTACCTTGGGGGACAAACCCATCATCCTCAGCCATTCTGGGTAAGGATAAAGGGACTTTCATTCTAGCTTCCAGACATGTTCCTGCAGCATGAAGCTACCAATGATGTGGTCTTGCTGTGTAACCCGTAGCATGTCATTGTATGAACGCCTCTTTCTCTCAGCTGCCCAACATGCCAAGCGGTAGCACAGCTTCCTTGCCTCTTGTTAGGACTTTTCCATTACCAAATATTTTGACACTTCCATGGCTCAGGAGGTTTCGTCTCTCCGGGTCAGCAAAGCCACAGAGTGACTTCCATTTTCTTAGCACATTTTCTTAGCACCTCCGGAGCCCTTCTTCACGCCTTTCACTAGTGTGAAAAGATTTTGTACTGCGTAGGGCTCTTAATGAAACGCCAACGTCAGCGAAGCAGGGAAGGCAGCCTTTTAATCATGAGAGGGGCAAATGGAAATTTTTCTCCTTCTTCTTCTTCTCCTCCACTTCCTTCCTTCCTTCCTTCCCCTCCAACTCCTTCCTTTCCTTCCTTCCTTCCTTCCTTCCTTCCTTCCTTCCTTCCTTCCTTCCTTCCTTCCTTCCTTCCTTCCTTCCTCATATTCTCTTTCTTTCTTCCTATTCTCCTCTTTCTTTCTTTCCTCCTATTCCCTTCCTTCCTTCCTTCCTCTCCCTCCCTTCCCCCTCCCTTTCTTCCTCATCCTTCCACTTCTCCCTCCCTCCCTCCCAGTATATTTTTTATATCTATATCTGAGCAGACAATATGTCTAGCCATTCTCAGAATTATAACTCCAAACCATCCCACCAGTGGTGGGTTTCAAATTTTTTTACTACCGGTTCTGTGGATGTGGCTTGATGGGCATGGCAGGGGAAGGATACTGTAAAATCTCCATTCCCTCCTCACTCCAGGGGAAGGTTACTGCAAAATCCCCATTTCCTCCCCACTCCAGGGGAAGGAGGGATATTTTTCTATTTTTAATTGTAATTGCTTCTGTTTTGTTTGAATAACCAAATTATGACCGTGGGGCTTTTCTTTTAATAATTTTCCTTTCTTCCATGGAAACTCAAAGGGAGGCACAGACTTGCTGAATTGGCCCCAGCAGAGTAAGCTTCCAGAGCTACTCAGATGTATTCATGCTGGAAATTTTTCAAGAGCGGTACCTTAGCATCCCTAGTAAACATGACTTCATCTCTCAGGAGGGTTAAATTGCAACTTCTAAACTTCGCTGTGGGTTTAAAAGGCAATAATTTCATCCCCGGTGACTTAGAACAAAGGCACAGGATGAATACAAGAAGAAATGGAGAGCAAAGTTATATCAGGAAGAGTAAAAAGGAGGTGAGATAATTTGAAGCCTCTTCTTTAACATTAGATGCAAGGACATCGATATAATATTTCATAATCTTGCTCATTTCAGATCAAGAGGTACTGATAAATGCAAATGAGGTTGGGGCTTAGAAGCAATCGACTCTGAATGTGGAGGAGAAGAATCAACAGTGAAAAGATGACACCTATGTGCAAGCTACAATTGATGCTATAGCCATTGGGTCCTTTAACCTTGTGTTTTCAACTTTGGCAACTCTTAGATACTTGGACTTCAGATCCCAGAATTCCCCAGCCAGTCCACTCACCTGAAAGTTGCCAAGGCTGAGAAAAACTGATTTAACCAATGTAAACACCCCTATATATTCAACTTCACCTCCTATTCAGATAAAATATCTTAAGATTTACAATGGTCAAACATAATGTAACTTCTCTCTTGGATGCTCATGTAGGAAATATCTGCAGGAGCTTCATCCAATCATAAGATGCCTTCAAGATAAAGTAGGACAACATCCTTGTTGGTTGGCTGATAGGATGTCTTCCTAAAATAACTAAGAAATACATTTAAAGCTAACATGAAATAAGATTTGGAAGAAGAAGAAGAAAAAAAGAAACCAGTTAGATTAGCAGCTTCCAAGTTACTCCACCAAGAAGGACTTCCTCACCTGGGTTGCTTGAGGGCCAAAAACCATGTCAAAAATGAATGTTTTCTCCCTCGACCGATTGGCACGTAAAATATCCTCTGGATCTTCTGTTGGGTCCATCAAGACCACGATCTATTTCAGAGAAGTAGATTAGGTTGTTGATAGCCATGATGCCATGGCAAATTTGCTATGCTATATTTGCTATACATTTAATATGGCAAATCTAGACAACATACTAAAAAGCAGAGACATCACCCTGCCAACAAAAGTGCGTATAGTCAAGGCTATGGTTTTCCCAGTTGCAATGGATGGCTGTGAAAGTTGGACCCTAAGGAAGGCTGAGCACCAAAGAATTGGGGCCTTTGAACTTTGGTGCTAGAGAAGAATCCTGCGAGTCCCTTGGACTGCAAGGCCATCCAACCGGTCGGTCCTAGAGGAGATCAACCCTGACTGCTCTTTAGAAGGCCAGATCCTGAAGATGAAACTCAAATACTTTGGCCACCTAAGGAGAAGGAAGGACTCCCTGGAGAAGTGCCTGATGCTGGGAAAGATTGAGGGCAAAACAAGAAGAAGGGGACGGCAGAGAACGAGGTGGTTGAATGGAGTCACTGAAGCAGTCGGAGTGAGCTTAAATGGACTCGGGAGGATGGTAGAGAACAGGAAGGCTTGGAGGAATGTTGTCTGTGGGATCGTGATGGGTCAGATATGACTTCGCAACTAACAATAATAACAGCCATGATGCCAGCACCAAACTCTTTAAGACCATAGAACTCGAAAGGATTCCAGGAGATCATCCAAACGCAGCCATTGGCAATTACGCTTTCCTGGATGGAGAATTTACAGCGGTGTTTTTCAACCTTTAAGATGTGTGGACTTCAATTTCCCAGCCAGCTGGGAAAGGAGAACCTGGGTTTATATCTTCTCCCTTAAAACACACCCAGTGGAGGCACTGAAAGAGTTATGTCAAGGCAGTTTCTCAACAAAACCTTGGCAGCTTTGCAGATAAAAGCATACAATTAAGGGAAGGGCTTGCAGTATAGATTATATATCATTTGCCCTTTAAAAAAAATACAGAACAAAATTACTGCTGAACATATGGGGGCATAAATGCCAAATTTGGACAATAAATCCACTGAAAATTACAAGATGGTGTTTATCCAATTAAGAGACTTGGAATATCAAAGATTATATCTTGCTCCACCATATTTCAGCTTCTGATTATACTCATAAAGGTAAAGATTCCCCTCGCACATATGTGCTAGTCGTTCCTGACTCTAGGGGGCGGTGCTCATCTCCGTTTCTAAGCCGAAGAGCCAGCGCTGTCTGAAGACGTCTCCGTGGTCATGTGGCTGGCATGACTCAGTGCCAAAGGCGCACGGAACGCTGTTCCCTTCCCACCAAAGGTGGTCCCTATTTTACTACTTGCATTTTTTACGTGCTTTTGAACTGCTAGGTTGGCAGAAGCTGGGAGAAGTTATGGGAGCTCACCCCGTTATGCAGCACTAGGGATTCAAACCACCGAACTGATGACCTTCTGATCGACAAGCTCAGCGTCTTAGCCCCTGAGCCACCGTGTCCCTCTGATTATACTCATAGCTCATAGCAAAATCCAATTTTCCGAGAATGCTAGTGAATGACTACATATTTTGTAAATTTCTCTGGCTGTCTGGTGCCTGTTAGCTTTTACATGCAGCAACGAACTGATTAGAGCTGTTTAGAGCTGCAACTCATTTGATGTCTTTGTCTCCCTCACAATTAGAATTTAAATTAAACATGTTTGGCCATGGGGTGAGATTGCACCTTGTACAAAAGCAGCAAAATCTCTGCAGTTGTAGGGAAAATATAAGGCCAGGCTCTATACTGATTCTTATTCTT
Source organism: Masticophis lateralis (assembly GCA_030761175.1). NCBI lineage: Eukaryota > Metazoa > Chordata > Lepidosauria > Squamata > Colubridae > Masticophis > Masticophis lateralis. Next base: position 2,808,949 of record JAUDYJ010000013.1, on the reverse strand, counting down.
ATCCACCCCACCTCCCTGTTTGAGAATGTTTTGGCATGAGGATAACCGTCTGCTATTTCAGCTTGTAAATATTTTCCTGGATAGGAGAGTTTACTTCCAAATAAAGCAACAAATTGCAGCCAGCATCATTTCCACCCCACCCCACTTCTAAGAACTGGCCCTTTGGTGGTATGTTGATTTATTTTCATTTATTTATTTATTTATTGGTAAAAGGAGGGGGGTAAAAAAAGAAGCTGGAAGTGCCAAAGAAGAGCTGGGCATGCAAGGAAAGGCAGTTCTCTTCACAATCGGGTTTTTGTTTTTCCTCCCCAAATTTGCCAGTTTTTAAGAGATGTGGACTTCCACTCCTAGAATTCCCCAGTCATGATGCTGGCTGGTGAATTCTGGGAGTGGAAGTCCACACACCTCTTAAAAGTGGTGAAGTTTGGGGGAAAAAATCATGGCTTCAGGAAAATATATTTGTAACTCTGGTGCCTAAGTAAACTCAGAGTTGCTTTTCAGAGTGAGATGAACGTACAGTATAATTAAAATATATGATTTTGGATCCAGTTTCTACAGCTTTTATCATTTCCATGGAACCCAGAGCCCACATCTGTCCTCCCTCCCTCCCACTCTCACCTGCTCCCCCACTCTGTGGCCAATGACCATCGCGCCTTCCTCCAATTCAGTTTCGTTGATGGGGCGAATACGGAGAGCCACCTGCAAGCGAGACCAAGAGTCGGGCTTTCCAAAACTTTGGAATTCCTGCAAGGTTTCACACTTGCGATTTCTGCACAACTACAGGTGCAGAGAGGTTGTCCAAGGCGCCCATTTTCAAAAGAGCTGGCATACTTGTGCCATGCCACTTTTCTGAGGATGACAGATGGATGGAATTGCCTTGCATTTCATCACACGAACAAAGCCAGACGGGAGTATAGGGTTTAAGATTTGAGCATCGGGTTAAATTTTGTTTCAATCAGGCTCATCCTGCAGTTGTGCACAGCTTGGAAAGGAAGCTGAGCTCCTCTGGGGGGCATCTTCTGTGCCAGCAGCCCCCATCTCAATTAAAGGCACGATTGCGAAGTCACAAGGGTGGGCTGATGGGGAAGGACAGGGGCCGTGATCCACCAGCTCAGAAGAACTTACCACCACCTGGTGTTCTTCTGTTCTCAGGTCCTTCATAGTAGCGGAGCCCCCCAAAAATCCCTTCCTCTGGGCTGCACCGGGAGACACGGAGGGTGTCAAGATACCCATCTGGCTGCCTTCAACCAAGCGATTTGCAAGAATGGAAGGAGGAACCGGAGGAGCAGCTCGCAAAGGGGAAAAAAATGGCATTTCCCCAAGGGGGTGGAGAACAGGTGATGCAAGACAGACACAGGGAAGGTGCAAGGCATCGGAGGAAGGTTCAGCACCCATCTCAAGGAAAAAGAGGCTTTTTGATCACTATTTAAAAGGACACTATTTGTTCCCTATGACTATCATTAAGTGTTGTACCTTATGATTCTTGACGAATCTTTTATGTAGAGAGCGTATGCACCATGACAAATTCCTTGTGTGTCCAATCATGCTTGGCCAATAAAAAATTCTATTCTATTTATGAACCCCCCTGGATTTGCTAACTATTGAACAAAAGCCTTCAAATATGGATGATTTGAAATCCAACGTGTCACAGCCTTCAAATTTTGCCCCTGTTCTACTAGAAGATTTTAAGAGATTAGCAATGCCAACCTTCAAAGCACATCTCCAAACGGGCGCAAGATAACTGTAAAATTAAGGCTGCAATTATTCAACAGCTCCCAATTCAAATTAAGAGCAACTTTGATCTTGAAATGTTCCCTCCACACAAAACTGGAAGTCGACAACCTAAACTGACCCTGAACAGTGTGCACATCTCTGCACACGCACCCTGATACCCCTTACGGATTTTAGCGTCCTAGCGACTCAGCCTCATCAGAAAGCCAGGCTACAGAGCGGGCTAACCCTAACGAACGTATTAATTGGAGCAGCACGGATAAACTGCAATTTTCCTAAAAACGGCGGTCTGACATGGCAAACGAGACACCAGAGACGATTGATTGCGTGTTGGCTTGCTTTATTTCCAATGTTCAACCCACGGAGAGATCCTGTCACAATCGGAATATGGGAGAGTCGAGTCCACCGCGGTGCGGCTTCAACACAACCAGTCATGCTGGAGAGAAGAGCCTTCCTGGTTGGCCTGTCTCTGGGTCACACCAGCCCACCCTCCCGCTGGTGTGGGATGTAGCGACAGTTCTTGGCAAATCAGAAGCGCTGGAGTTTCCCCCTCTGGAGATCCTGGGAAATGTCTCAAGGCTGCCTGGGGATGGGGGGCATCCCCCACGTGCTCCGAGGAGCATTTTAGAAGCAGCAGCAGCAGCAGCAGCAGCAGCACATTCCGGTGGTAGATTGCTAAAAATTAGACCGAAACTCGCCCACCCACCCTCCCAGTAAAGAAATACAAAATTAAAAGCAGTGCCTTTCGAAGGAGCCCAGTGGGGATGTCGGGAACCAAAAGGCACTACAGTTATGTCAGAATGAATGGATCCTGTGCAGTCACCGTCCAGAGAGAAAAAAAATACGGATTTAAAAAACTTCCAAAGATGAGGAGATCTCCTGAAAAGGAACAACTCTCTTCTCAGGACGATCGATGGTGTTGCTGTAAAGGAAGAGAAAAAAGGGTTATTACACACTTGGATCCCACGATTCCCCTGCCCTTCCCCCTTTTTGCTCACGGACGGTGCAAGATGAAGGCTTCCTTACCACGGCTTTGGGATTTACTCTGCCTCTACAACTGTGATGATTTCTTCATTGATAAAAAATTCAACGGTCTCTTCCTCCCAGTCGTCCACATTGCTGTCCAGCTCGTCTGTGTCCACTCCTGGAAAGAGGGAAAGTAAAATTCAAATGAGATGGATTCTGAAGGCAGAACTCTGCTGCTCTACGATGGTAATGAAGATTTGATGGCAGAAATGCTGTCCTTCAATTGTAAAAAATGCGGCCAGAGAGGATTCTTAACCACCTTCCCCCTGCAATCTTACTGTACATCTTTGATATGGTTTTTTCAAAGACTTGTTTTCTTCATTAACATCCCACTAATTATACCTTTTATAAACCAGTATCTGCTTTTATCAGAATCACAGGAACCAGACATAAGCAATAGCACTTAAGATTTATATACCGCTTCACAGTGCTCTTTTACAGCCCTGAGTCCGCAATTGCCCCCCCCCCCCAATCTCGGTCCTCCTTTTACCGACCTCAGAAGGACAGAAGGCTGAGTCAACCTGGTGAGATTCGAACTGCTGAAGTGCTGGCAGTCAGCAGAATTAGCCTGCAATACTGCATTCTAACTACTGCGCCACCACGGCTCTTTAAATATTTAAATGTTCAATATTAAATATACACCCAACTACGCTCTACTTCTCAAAATGAACCTGCATAATCTTGCTTTTCAGACCAGGGGCTCTGCAGGCATTTTGGATCTTGGCTCCCAGATCCAGGCTGGTCAAATATACCTGGAAATTAAGAGATTAACCTAAGATAAGCCAGCAGGTTTCCCTGTCCCACGTACCTCCCCGGAGCTCCAAACGCTCATTCCTCTGCTCCATGTACAGCTCCTGGGCCATCTTGCGGTATTTTTTGAATTCCTCCATCATTGTTCGCCGTCTGTCGACCAGTTCCTATAAGAAACAGGAGTCATTTAAACGCTCCATCTGGGCCAAAGCTGTGATTCCCAAGCAGCTTTCTTGTTAAGGCGGCTATTTAGCATATTCCTAACGGAGGGATCATCGGAAGGGACTGAAGTTGATGGGGGCCAAAGGCAGTAGCACCATTGACCCATGTGGTCCCAGATCACCTTTGCTTCGGATTCCCTGGGCAATTTACCTTGGAGGCTTTTGATTGGCTCAGGCGATCTTTCTGTTCAAATATCTTGGAGTATCTCTTCAGATCTTTCTTGATTTGCTGTAGCAAGAGAAAACAGAGAAATGCTTCACACCTGAATGGAGATGTATGCAAAGAAACCACTCTCTTCAGCCAAGGAAAGTTTAGCCAACAGGTGTAACTGTTACTAGCTGCCCTGAAGATCATCAGGGATTTAAGTCAAGGCTTTCTGCGGACCAAGCCCTGCCCCGTCCCTTCTCCACCTCTCTTTTGAGGAGTGCTGCCACTTCCTTTTGGCAACAGCATTCTTAAAAAGTCTGTCCTTCAAGCGGGTTTCTGCCCCAAAGGACGCCTCACCTTGATTTGATCCTGGGTGAGCAGAGTTGGCGGCCTGGGTCTCCATAGCAACTGGCAGAACCGGTCTTTGTTATTTTTCTGGAGGAGGCGACCCTGGAAAGTCCATAGCCAGTAGGCGTTGTCCACCTAAGGAGGGCATTTTGGTCAGATGAGGGCATCTTGGCAGCAGCTGGAATTCAGCATCTCAGTGCTTAGAGGGAGAAGCCACACCAGCCTGGGTGGCATGTAATGTGTAGAGTATGATGTTCTACCTGGCTCAAGGATGTCTAATCTTGGCAACTTGAAGACGTGTGTGGACTTCAACTCCTCGAATTCCCCAGCCAGCAATCAGGGAGTTGAATTCCACGCGTCTTCAAGTTGCCAAGGTTGGATAGCCCCAATCTAGGTGGGTGAACTGATCTGCCAAGACCCTCTGCCCGAAATATTTGATTTACTCAGAGAGGTTGGTTGTTGTGGTCCGCCAGCAGCCTGTGGAGCTGGTAGCAGAGTCGGACAGTGAGGAGGCTGGGGAGGAACATGGGCCAGTCCTGGAGTCTGGGGAAGGCCCGGATGAGGAAGGCAGAGATGGGGCCATGGCCATCTGGGACTGGTGCACGGACTCCGGAGCCTCTAGAGTCAGACAGCAGAGAGGAAGAGGAACAGGAGGAGCCTGTTCCTAGTACATGCATGCGCAGAGCTGCCAGAAGGCAAAAAGACAAAAGGAGCAACTCGGGAATAAGGCTCACAGATTATTGACCCCTCCTATAAGACATAAAGGAGGAGGAAAGGCACATGAGCCTTTGCAGGAAGCAACTTTGTTCTTGCTGGTCAGTTTAAATTCTGAAGCTCTGTTTTGACTCTGTACTCCATTTGGCCTTGCAAAGCTAATTGCCAATGAGGTCTTTGGCAGCATTTCAAGGGAGATAAAGGTTATCAGACTTATCACAAAGGACTATGGCAGACTTCTGTTGGACTCTTTACATACTATTTGGGACTCATCACGGGCAGTGATTGAACAGAAATCCTAGCCATTGAAATAAAGAGGGTTTTGGGGACTAATCATGTGTATTTTGCTGTCTCAGGAAGCCTAGGGTAGAACATTGGTAAAGATGGCATCCACCCAGGAAACTTAAATAACCACAACTAAGCCTGTACAGGTGAAAAAAAGGATCAGGAAACACGGCCTCCAGGTTACCTTGTGACTCCACCAAGACACAGATGTCACCAAAAAGCGGCCAGTGGGGTCCCATTCCACATCAGAGGCTGTGTAGTGCTCAGCGATGTTCATCATGGTGCAATCAGAGGTATCCACAAATGCCAAGGCACCATTCATGCTGAGCAGAGAGAAGAGGCAGATTATCCCACTGGCCTCCTTCAATGGTTTGGCCAGGCTCCTGGGGGTGGGGATTATCCTAGAACCATGATGGCGAACCTGTGGCACGCAGCACCCTCTCTGTGGGCACGCGAGCCGTCACCCCAATTCAATTCCGCTGTGCATGCATGTCTCCTGCCGGTCACCTGGTCTTTGGGTCTCTGCCATGCGTGCGGGGGGCACGGCACATGTGTGTATGCACAGGGATATGCATTGTATTTTGGGGGTTGGGTGCACGCTTTGGGCACTCGGTCTAGGCCATCACTGTCCTAGAAATTCAACACCCTAAAATTGGGTTTAGGTTCCAGGCTATGCAAGCTTCATTGGGGAAACCTCCCTTGATGGATTGTAGTGAGAAAGTGTCTTCCTAGGAAGGGGGGGGAGGGGGGAGAGAGTACAGAGGAGTTAAGTGGCAACTCAATCCAGAGTTCATGTGTGAGAGAAAGAGGGCGAAGGCAGACCCTCCTCAATAGTTCCCAGAGTGTATCATCAATGCAGATAGTAGTCTTAAGTCTGGCAACTACAGGTGTGAAACAATGAAGAACTCAGCTTGGAAGTTTCGCACCTATCATTCTTGGTTTTGGGGTCTGACACCTGGACTGAAATCCAGGGGTTGGGAATCCGCTAACTTCTACATAAAGGAAACTTCAAAGGAGCCAGAGTTAGTATTTCTGAGAGAAAGAATCTCAGGTTGTGCATTTTCACATTGTTTCTAATTACCAGAAACAAGTTACGTAGATGATTATAGAAGTGGATACCACTCTTGTTAACGCTTGCAAACCCAAGACAATCATTTAAATTCTTCCCCAAAGCGAGCGCTCACCTTCTGAGACCAGCCAACACCACAAACTGTCCCTGAGGGCTCCAGAATATCGTGTTTGCCTGCTGCTTGTCAAAGATTTCTGAGATAAAAACGAAAAACACGGAACTGATTTGACTTTCAAATAGTGAAACAGCCACCCTACAGTAACAAGGCTGGAGTTGTCTCCCATCCCGTTGAGGCTGCTTCTGGAATTTTAACCCTGGAGGATTAAGTGGGCGATCTTAAAATAACACCGGAGCATAGCAGCCCAATTTTGTCATCACGCATCAGGCTGTTCTCCCTTTTTAATCAGATGCTTGAACTATTTAGCAGATCCAGAGGTTTAATTTATGCCGGCAGTTTCAAGATAGTGCTGAAAACCCAGCGGCATGTAGTTTTGAAGAGGGCAACTACAAAACCCACTTCACAGAAAGTTCCATTTTCAACTGTATAATTGGATAGATTATGCCACTATTTCCCTGCCCCACTTGGGACCAGGTAATTTACAATGCAAAAATATGCCATCACTGATATTCAGCTGGGTGAAAGGGGGGGGGGGGGGGCGAAGGAGGAAAGAATGCTGTGGAAAATGCTTTCGTTTAGCTATACTCGTTTACATATTTAGGATTCTATGGTAATAATTAAGTTTAGATCCTGCTGGGAGCAGGATGCCAATGAAAAAAGGAACAAAACAAGCAGAAACACACTTTGAAAAGCGGTCCCCATTGCATTTTGCCTCAGCCGAAGGTCACAACAGACTTAAAAGCAGCAGCACATTGAGCATCTGCAAAGTCCACTTACTAATGAGCTCTATTTTCCCGTTGTTCTTCACGTGATAGAAGGAACAGGATATTCGGGGCGATTCCCCATGCAGCACGGCAAATTTGCTTCCGTTTGGCTCCCAAGCAAAGGCGATGATGCTCTCTGCAAAGGCAGGAAGATCCTGTCAGTTGAGACTAGAAACCTTCTAAAAGCCTGTTAGGCAACTCCGTCGTTGAAGGTGGAAGATGCAGGACAGGTAGTCTGAGGCCTTCACCATTCTTAGTTCAAAATTCTCTATTCAAAGCAACGAAGATCCCAGATCTGCCAGATCCAGAGGGAAAGAGCCAACACAAGTATCCCTCGTTAAGACATAAGCCAGATGTGTTGCTAAGGGCTGAGAAGCTATTGCAGGAGTAATGCATGTTGTATGTTGAATATGCTTTACTTCTGCTACAACGCAAGATAATCGCCTCCCAAGGAGTAATTCAGTTGGGGGACAGCGAACATGGCAGTTTGGAGAAATCGTGCACCTTCGCACGGAGGCTACAGGAAAGGCGCCCCTTTACCTTTCATTTCCACCACGTCAACTGGAACCTGCTTTTCTCTCATGCGGAAGATTTCGAAGTTGGTCACTACACCCTGGGATGGAGGAAAGAGAGCATGATTGATCCAAAGTGGGACTTTGCTGAGAATTTTATCCTTGCTAACAACGTGCATCCTAACACTGTTTTATCAATAAGATCTGTAAGTAAGTAGTGCTCTTATAAAGAGAAAGCTGAACGACATATTATATTTTGGCTTTCATCAGATACCAGACACAATTGTGGAGTCATAACTCAGGCCCGTGCTGGCTGGAATTTGACGGTTGCAGAAAAGAATTGCTTAATACCAAACAACAAAAAAATGAAGAGTCACGGGATCGTATTTTGGGCCCTTGGCAACCAGCCTGCATTTACAGCCGTTTGCAGCATCAGGTGAATGATCTGTGGTGTCTTTTGTTGAACTCTGATGCTTCTTTCCAACTTCTGGCAAAAAAGGACTTCGAGAACATGGTTAACGATCATGGGAGTTTTGCTTAACCATCGCCATAAAAAGGTTGGTCATGCAATGACCCACTCAGTGGCCAGCATAAGTTACATCCGGAATTCCAGGCTCAATGTAAGTCGAAGATTACCTGTAATCATTAAGGGAGCCCTAAAACATCTCGGGAGGAAGCAACTATTCTCCAACTGGCCAGTTTTATGGGTATGCGTGAGAAGCAAATACCTGGGTGCCCTTTGGCGTCCTGTCTACTTTCACGCAGAGATAATCCCCGTTCTTCTGCCAATGGAGTTTGCAGTCTACCACGTTGAACAGGTTGCGCACTCGGATCTCCTGCCGGGAGGGGAGCTGCATCAGAGTCACCCTTGCTGGGATATCTTTGTCTTCAGGGACCCAAAAGGCAATTATGTTTCCTCCTGGGGACCAGGAGAAGTCTCTGAAGAAGTAGAAAAAAAAAAAAAAAGCATCTCAAAGTAGAGAAGACATATTCCAAAACAGCCACCTGACCCATACCGTGAAATCTATTTCTCAGGGTTTGGAAGAAGGGAGGAGCTCATTTTTTAAAGGAGAGGGGCTGATTTAGTCACGAGTGACACCTTCATAAAAGCAGCACCAAGCCGATTCAAAAGGAGAGCACTCACTTGATCCCTGTGATTTTCAAACTTTTCTTATCCAGCAGGCCCATGGACTAGAACGACAAAAAGGACAACATAATGATCCTGCAATTTATACCATGATGGTATTTAACGTATAGACGTTTTCCCATGAGGAAAGGGATACTCTTAAGGTCCCAAAAAGCATGGATGTACTTTTATATCCCCGAGCCTGGGAATGCCTCTATGAATTCATTTATGTATAAAAATAAATAAAAGGATGACGTGAAAGGAAAAATAGAGGGAGGGAGAAGAGCTAAGCATGTACTTTTTCTTTTGGTTCACGTTTGCAATGAGTAATGTTTGGGTTAAGGCATGATCAGACTTACAGGCGTTTCGTAGATGCTAAGAGTATCGGATGTCATCCGGGCAAAGAATTTGCCATCGTGACTCCACCTGAGAAAAAAAAAATTCAAAGGTTTAGAAGTGTGAATGTGTGTGTGTGTGTGTGTGTGTGTGTGTGTGTTATTTTCCAGTAATGAAAAGTGTACCACAATCGTTTTTAGTCCTCTACAAACATACTTAAATATGGGCCAGTGGGCGGAGCTCTCACAGTGGAACCCACGTTTCTTCTGTCCAGTTAGGATATCCCAAATAATGATGGCTTGAGGATCATCTTGGGTGTCCATCAGGGGGCTGAACGTTACCAGGTACCTTCACAGAAGACAATAAAACCGATTGCAGGAATACAAATGCTACCATCCATTTCATACCGATTTTAGTAAGCGAGATTACTTCAAATAGCATGGTCCCCCTGGTCACGTGGTTTACATTCGGATGCTTGACAACTGATTTACATTTATGACGGCTGCAGGGTGCCGGGGTCGTGTGATCCCTTTTTCTGACCTTCGGACAAGTCAACAGGGGAAACCGGATTCACTTAACAGCTGTGTGACTAATTTAACAGCTGCAGTGATTCGCTTAACAAACGTGGCAAGGAAAGTCCTAAAACGGGGCAAGACTTACTTAACAAATTTCTCACTTAACAACATAAACTTTGGGCTCAATTGTGGTCGTAAATTCAGGACTGCCTGTACATTTTCCCCACAAGGTCATCAGCACCATAGTTAAATAATCAAGGCAAGAGGCCCAAGGACCGTCAAGAAACTGGGAAGGAAGCATACTACTTAATATTTGTATAAAAATTAAAATTTTGTGTAAAAGATAGGAGTAAATATGAAATAAGGAAAATGGAATGTAATAATTAGGAATATGTTTATATGTATTGAAACATGATACTCAAACGTCGCGCTATTCACACAATATGTATAAATTTTAAAAAATAATAATAAAAACTAGATTAAAAGAAGGGAACGTAAAGATATTTCCATACCAAGAACTTAAAGCAACCATTACATACTCCAGCATTTTGCAATTCCGTGACAATTTATCAATGAGCAAGCCTGCTAGGTCTTTTGAAAGGCTAACCGCTAGCAAATTTCCAAGAATACCTTTCGCAAGGTGAGAAGTCAATGAGCTGCACCCCCTGGTGGCTGAACCTCTGGATCTGTTTGAATTTCTCACCACCCCACAAAGCAATGCCCCTCTGATGGAATGTAGCCAGGTAGGTCCCCCTTGGAGACCAGCGCACGTAGGTTTCTGTCCATCGCTGCAGGAGGAGAAACGAGTCAGGCTACATTTGAATACCAAAGCTATATGAACATTTTATTTCTGAAAGTTTGCATGGAATTTTTTTTTTAAAATCTATTTTAATGGAGAAGGACTGGAGCTGATCATTTGCTGGAATTTCCCTCATCAGTTGGCATATTAATTTTGTAGATAACCTGATAATTTAGTATAAAAAATCAGATACCAAATGCAAAACAAACATGATCTATTTTGGCCAAGCAGAAAACTCCTTAAATCTTGTGAATAAAGAACACGTAACATCAGACAATTTTTGCACTTTGTTTTTCAACAACGATGTTGAAATGTGAATCTCAGAATCACGTAAGGATGAGACAAATTTTCACTGGCAAAAGCCACTTAGGACTGGTGAAATTTATGGCTCAGTTCAATAGCTATTATGTTCCTAAAATCTTGTTCTGTGCATTAACTATTTAAAACATTTAATATCATTACAGATTAAGTTGGAATTGCTTCTTACAGCCGCCAGCACACAAAGCGTTATCAAGAGAAACTTGCCCAAAACACTCACAGCTCTCTCCTCAATTGTAACAGGATCTTTAGCATCGTTCCAGTATATAGAGGTTCGATCTCCAGATTCAAAAATTACACTATACTGATCTCTACAATCTGCATCCTCCAACCAGTAGCGCAAATTTCCCTAGGAAACAACCAAAAGGGGAAAAAAAGATGAAGAAAGAGGCTGCAAAAAAAGAAGAGTGAGCATTCTATTGTAAAAGAAGAAAAAAACCCCATCCTGCCAGATAGGAAAAGGTGTGTCATGGGGACACACACAAAACTTTTGTTGTAGCAAACAAAGTACACTCTTGCCATGTAGCAAAATGAATTAAAATTGGTGGAGATATTTGGACACCAACAGTTCAGACAAATTCTGCAATACTTCAGCAAACAGCATGTAAATCAGTCCTCTCACTCAAGACGCCTTGCAGGGTAGGTTTCAGTGTTATGCATACTAATTATTGAGCTCACAGCTCTTGCTGAAAACTCATTTTTTTAAAAACTGAGACATGCATCCTGGGAATCATCAGAGTTTGGACAATAAAACTGCAAGTCACACACTGATAACTTCAACCTATCTCTTGATGAAAATAAACATTAGAGAATGGTGCAATCTTGATTAGGGCAAGGCCTGCTTGTCCTGCTCGGCTAGGAATGTCGTGTCTTGGGGAATGTCTGGAGCAATCTCTACACGCCATTCAGTTTTTTTAATACTTACCAGATCTTTAAATGGCTGTTTCTCTGGAATTTCCCACTCATCGCTGATTGTCATGTACCTGAAAGTGCAATAAAATTAGTCACGTGTACCATGCAGGTATGTATTTTTGAGGAAGTTGTGGGGATAAAACTGTACTCACTTGTCAAAGTCAGTGAAAAGGTTGACCCTGAAAGTGTGCTGTTTGTCCAGCTTGTAACCATCTGTGTTTTTGACAGCATCCAGAGCATGAGTGGGAGACATATATTCCAAGAAGATATACCTGCAGCAAAACAAAACCAGTTCATTTACATTCCACCTTTCACTCAGAAGTGTGATGCAGGATACAAATTATCTTATTTTTTTCCCCTCCACAGCTACCTCTCTCATTATCTAAACTTTTCAAGAGACCATGTTCATTGTGGGAGAAGCTCCCATGAGCACAGCAAGTAACCAACTTTCCTTTCTTTTCTTCTTCTTTCTAACGTGTTTTGTGTGTAACCCACAGGGTGCTTTCCTTCCCATTAATCTTTTACACAGGAAAAGTTGCCCAAGACTTTGCTTGGTTACGGATAGGAGCATCGTAAGGTGTTTTTTATAAGAAAACTTTAGCAAGGTGCTTTCAAAGCAGGATAATGCGGTGGTCAGCTTGAAGAAATGTGTTGGAGATGCACAAATGCACCAGCTACTAATCTGGCTTGCTGGATGGGCTAGAAAATTATGCTTTCTTGATGGAGAGAAGATATGAAAAAGTCATCCGTACTCACCCTTTAGTCTGGCCATCAGCTTCTGGGTAAAATTCATTGGTTATCTTCCCAAACTTTGAGAAAAACTTATGGATAACATTCTTCAGTTTCTCAAGACGGTCTGGTCCAACCTGGGGGACATTGTCCACCACAATCACAGAATCAATTCCATCTGCTTCCTGAGGGAGCTCTTGCAGAATATCTCCCAATAATTCTGTAGACAGTGAAATAGAGACCAATGAGAAAGATCTGCTGAAGGACAGAGTCCATGGCTGCATTTGTAAGATAAAGCCAATCATCTACATTAGGTTTGTTAAGCCTCCTGAAAGCACGCAGAAAGGAGTGATGAAAAGCCGAAGTTGGGATCATTGGGTGAAAAGGACTTTCTTGGTAAGCGGTTTTGAGTAATGAAGGAAAAAAGTTTGGGAAACATTGCTTTGGGGGGGGGGGGGGGTCTGTATCATTTGACTCTTATCAAAAGGCCAGGGATAATTGCCGAGATGAACTCCTGAACAAATTATCTCAGTTTGTTTCAACAGTCTCAAAATAGCCTAGCAGCCATAACAGCGCTGAGCAGTTCCTCCCTCTGTCATCTGCATTATTTTTCAATGTTTTAAACCTGAAGAGCTTCAAAACTACCAAACTGACATTGAGTTATCTATATGTAAGCTTTGAACACTACATCATCAGTGTCATGTATGAGAAAAACTGATGAAATATTCTAGTCATAGTAACTTATCTTGGCTTTTAAAAGTGCATTTTAATCTAATGTACCACAGCATATTGTCAAACATATATTCCGCCCTTCTTCTCTTTTAAAGCCAGCTGAATCCTTCACAGTTCTTCGCGGCCTTTTGGACTACACGGTGTTAATTTCTCTGTCATGAACAAATGTGGGTACTGAACATTCTAACAATAAACACAATAAACACAAATTGGACAAAATGTTCAACTGCCTATTAGGGCATCTTGCCCGATTTATTCACATAGTTCTTCCAGGTTGGTACTCAATCCATGACAGTCAGAAATAGAAGCTTCTACTTTCCCCAAGTAATCTTGGCTGATTAACTGGGATCGCTTTGTTCTCCTCTGTGGTTAAAATAACTCTCATAAAGCATCAGATTCTAATCTGGGATACTTGGAGCCAAACCCAGCAGCCTCTCCAGTTGTGTGTCCCTCATGTGGGACACAGAAGTATTTGACAACTCTGGAAGGGCTCCTCTATCCATCAAACTGATTTACCTAAATTGACTCCAGAAAAAAACAACAGATCTGAATGCCACAGCTCTGGTCCTCTTCTAACTCAACCTACAGGTTAGGTTACTACCACAACCTTCACGCTAACAGGTTTTAAACAAGGTTTCTAATACAAATCTCAAGGGGGTTTTTTTCTGAATAAATTTAATAATGCAAGAGTATTTTTTTTAAAGAGGCCTATTCAAAGTTCTCAAGGTTAACAACTGGCACAGCTGCTGTTTGAAGGATTCACGGGTTTCCTTTTCCACTGATAACTAAAAACAAGGCTGCTTGAAACTGACAAGCTCTTCAACCACATTCAGTCAATATTGTACAGGTATTACAAATACCGTCCACACACACAACCACTTCCCTCTTTCCTCAGCTGTACTCACCCACCAAAAGGCTGGACAAGAAACAATGGATGGAAACTAATCAAGGAGAAGCAACCTGGAACTAAGGAGGAATTTCCTGACAGAACAATTAATCAGTGGAACAGAAGTTGTGGGTGCTCCATCACTGGAGGCTTTCCAGAAGAGATCGGACAGCCATTTGTCTGGGATGGTCTAGGGTCTCCTGCTTGGGGTTGGACTAGAAGACCTCCAGGATCCTTTCCAACAGTTATTCTATGATGTGTATCCATCCCCTCAAGCCCCCTCCCCAAAAGTCCAAAATGGTATAAGGTCTCCTGCTCGACCAGGGGGTTGGACTAGAAGACCTCCAAGGTCCCTTCCAACCCAGTTATTCTGTTCAACCACCATGATGTGGGCTTTTTAATCAAGTTTTGTTTGTATTTTTACTCTGGGGCTCCTGGAGGGTAAGAACGACCTCCCGGGAAGCAGGTAGGAAAACAGGGACACGCTACCCCAACCACAAAACAACTGTCATTCCCACCTCAACCAAGACCCTCCTCCACGAGTCAAAAAGAGGGCTGTGAAAATACTTAGACTCCTCGCATCCTGGACATAAATTGTTTCAACTCCTGCCCTCAAAATGACACTATAGAGCACTGCACACCAGAACAACTAGACACAAGGACAGTTTTTTCCCAAACGCCATCACACTGCTAAACAAATAATTCCCTCAACACTGTCAAACTATTCACTAACTCTGCACTACTGTTAATCTTCTCATCGTTCCCACCACCCATCTCCTCCCACTTATGACTGCATGACCGTAACTTTGTTGCTGGTATCCTTACGATTTATACTGACTGTTTCCTAGTATGATTTGACTGCTTATTTGTACCCTATGACTATCATTCAGTGTTGTACCTTATGATTCTTGATGAACGTATCTTTTCTTTTATGTACACCGAGAGTGTATGCACCAAGACAAATTCCTTGTGTGTCCAATCACACTTGGCCAATAAAAGAATTTCAATTCAGTTACTCAACTCAACTCAACTCAACAACTCAACTCATTCAATTCTATTCCTATTCCTTTTTCCTACTCCATTCCATTCCATTTTCTATTCTATCCTCTCCTAGCCGACTGGGAACCCTGGGACCTGTAGTCAAGCCCCTGCTGGGGGGGGGGGGTAGTGTTAAGGGGCCACAACTGACTAACACACACACACACACACACCTGTCTGTCCTTGTGTGTGTGTGTGTGTGTGTGTGTGAGAGAGAGAGAGAGAGAGAGAGCTTGCATTGGGTGGGGCCTCCAGAACAGCTGCGAGGGCCAGAGGAACATCTGGAGGGCAGGAAGGTGCCCTTCTCTCTCTCTCTCTCTCTCTCTCCCACATCCCACCCACCCCCCAAAAGCCCCCCCCCTCTTTTCAGGGCGCGCGCGCGCCCTCTTCCTCCTCCTCCTCCTCCTGCGGGGAGGGCGGCGGCGGCGGCGCGCACCTTCCTCCTCGACGTCGTCGACGAAGTCCTCGGGGTCGCTGAAGGAGGGCTCGTCCTCGTCCTGGCCCAGAGGAGGTAGGAGAAGCGGGGCAGGAGGAGGAGGAGACTGGGGCTGCTCCTGCTCGGAGTCCCGCTGCGGCGGCTTCTTCTTCCCCTCCTCTTCCTCTCCTCCTCCTTCCTCCTCCTCCTCCTCTTTTTCTTTCTCCTTCTTCTCCTTCCCTTCTTCTTCTTCCTCCTCCTCCTCCGCGGCCTTTTCTTCCCTCGGCTCCTCGGAGGCGGCGGTGACTACCGGCGACTGTTCTCGGGCGGGCGGCGACGGCGGCGGCGGCTGCTCCTTCTCCTCGTTCACGGCCGGCGGCGGCTCCTGAGGGGGAAGAAGCGGCTGTTCGGGCGGCTTCCCGGCTTCTTCGTCCCCGCTGCTTTTTCCCTCCTCCTCCTCCTCCTCCTCCTCTTCTTCTTCCTCCTTTTTCCCCTCAGCAGCCTCGTCGGCGTCGACTTTTCCGGCCGGTTGGGGCTCCGGCTGGGTCTGAGGCGACTCCGCCGGCGGCCGATCGGCCTCCGAGTCGCTGCTGGTGCTGTTGCCGCTGCTGCCTCCGCCGCCTCCGGACCCCTCTGCGTCGGCCGAAAGGGCGTCGGAGGGGGAGGCCGCGGCCGCCGCTAAGCTCTCCTCGGTCTCCTGCATGGGAAACTCGGGGGAGGCTGCGCGGCCTTCCCGCTCGCCTCACACACGAACGCACGCCGCTCGGAGAGGCCTCGGCCGAAAAGGAAGGGGAAGGGCGCATGCGCGCACGCACGGGGGAGGCGCCCCCTAGCCGGGCCATGTGCGCGAGAGCGGTCGCCTGCCCGCTCTCGCGAGAGCGGAGGAAACCAATTCTGGGGGGGGGAGAAAAAGAAAAGCAAGAGCCGGCTCGAAGGGAAACTTTCCTTGGTTTTTAGTGAAGGAGGAGGGCGTCCACTCGAGTCGTTTTCACCTTGCTTTCCCCCACACGATTGCTTTCTTTGGGAAAGGTTATTTCGGGATTATGCACAATCCTCCCCCCCTCTGGATCCATCGAGGTGACGCAGTCCAAGATGTCGGCCGATTTGAAAAGAGCCTTGAGGTGAGGCTCGGATCCGGCAGATGAAGGAGGGGGGTGGTCTCGGCAGGGCAGTGTTGATAAAATTATTGCTTTATTGCTTATGCTGTTCAACACAGTAGGAAATCCTTTATTTAGGAAGGCGATTTATGAAAAATGAAAAATATAGCCGCGCTGAACAAGGAATTAACGCTTTAACATCGTCACGTATCACCCTCTCAAGGGTTCCCGGTGGTATCGTCTAGGAATTTGACGTAACGGGAGCATGGACCATACTAAGTGTATCGTAGGGGAGTTTTTCGCTAATTATGGGCACCTATCCTGAAACCTCTAAGATAAGCAGTGCCTGGAAGCCCTACCTATTATAAATTGAATAGTATATACAATCCTATATTGTGATCGGCGTTTTCCTCTACGCTTCAATTTTTTTTTTAAAAAAAATTCCCTTGGAATGGTACGGCCCGGCGAACTCCGCCACATCAGCTGTTTTTTGCTCACGTGATCTTTCTTTTAAAGAAACAAGAACACCCCCCAAAAAAGGACGGCGAACCATTAGGTCCAATGTAGGAGAGGGATATTAACCTTGCTTCGGAGCTGGGTGTTCCCCACCGAACTTTTCAAACGCTTTAAGTACAGATTAAGACTTGCAACGATTTTATATACTTCCTTCTTTTCTGCATTAAGTGGCTTTTTTTTTTTTTAAGATGCCACTTAGGAAACCGTGCATATATCCCTGACTCTAATGTACAGGAATAGATTATTGCAACTTTTGCAATTTCCAATGTGACATTTCGGCTGGGAATCAGGGTCTTTGGAGTCTAAAACATCTGGAAATCTGATGACTCGGGCTGGAGAAGGATGACTTCTGCCAATGTTGTCTTGCCAGGTTTCTCCTAGTAAACACAATGCAGCAATACAAAAATCATGGATAATTTTACAAGCACTTTAATTCCTATTATTCTCCCCCCCCCCATGAATATGACAGATAATATTGTATTTTTATATTACAGTTACAGTGATGTTCAAATCTATTGGCTCTTTGCTAAACCGATAGGAACAAGGACATTAAAAATGACCCCTAGGAAGGGAAATCTTCTCCTATGACCAAAAGCTTAGTAAAACTGCTGTTAAAACACCACTATTGGAAAATGAAATTAATATAAATGCACCAACAAAGTGGCTTTCAAATATAGTTTATGAATCAGATCAACATGCCACTGTACTTACTAACCTTCCAGAATCCCAATAAGATGTTTGAGGAATACAGTACAATGTATTGGTCAAGAAAAAGTTTATTTGTTTATCTGTTTATTTGCCATATCTAGGGGTACACGGACTGTTGCCCTCTAAATAGAGGGCTGCCATGCTAATGCAACCCATTGCATCCTTTAATTTTCACACTTTGCAAATCCTTAGAAGGGCTGTGAGAACCGTGAGAAAACAAGCATGGTTTTAAAATCCAAGCAAAATTTTAAAAGCTCAAGGAGTCATAAACCAGTATGGGGTGCTATTACTGGTTTCTACAGCCTGAGGGCTCAGTGTCAGGGTGGCAGCTGTCCAAATGGGTTAATTTCCCCCTTTTTTTGCTAGCTGCTTTTTTTTTTTAGCCAGATGAGCTGTTCCAGATCAAAAGAAGGGGGCTTGTAAGAGCTTAAAGCAAAGTTCTTAAATGCAAAGTGATATCCGAAGCAGAACTAGATTCTCTAAAACTGGTAGCTTTCTATCATATAGTATCAACCTTATTAACTGTCAAGACTCTGTTATCAAAATGGGTTGTGATTAATATATATAGGTGTGCATATATGTGTACATATATATGTGCATTGTATGTGCATACATACGCACAGTGTGAGCTTATGCACTGCAGACAAATTCTTTGTGTGGCCAATCATGCTTGGCCAATAAAGAATTCAATTCTCTTCTCTTCTCTTCTCTTCTCTTCTCTTCTCTTCTCTTCTCTTCTCTTCTCTCTTCCTCTGCTTCTCACTTCCCCTCCTCTCTTTCCTCCCCTCCCCTCCCCTACTATGTATATGTGTGTATGTACTGTATATGTATGGATATATATAGATATGAGATCGGGCATCAGAATTTCATTTTTAATGTGTGCAGCATGTACACAGTATAAGTGACAATACAGATTATCTTATCCACTTTTCTCATGGTGAGTTTCTCAACCCTGGCAGTTTGGGGGTGGCCTTCAAACTGAAGCCTTAAAACTGACCCTTGGCTGGGGGAATTCTGGGGGTCGAAGTCCACCCCTCTTAAAAGCTGATAGTATGCCAAATTCACTCATCAGCCCGGGGAAAGGGTGTGCCCCTTTAGGAAAAAGCTAAGGAAGAGCTTTGCACGATCAACTTGTGCAAGCCTGGCTGGCGCTGCCCCCATCTGGGCGTTCCGGGGAGCGCTCCCCCCTCCCTCCCCCCATTGACGCACATCTGCTAAGTCAGAGCCTGCTGCTCCAATCGGGCCTTGCCAATTGCAACTGGGTTTCTGGGGTGCCCAGGCCTGTCCCAGCCAAAAGGGGCTGGAAGGCGGGCGGGCGGGCGGGTAGGCATCCCCTTATCCGTTTAGCCCAGCCCTATGCAACCCCCCTCCCACCCATCCCCACCCGGGACTTTCTTGCGGGAGTTTTGCAAAGTCTGCGCAGCCTTGCAAATCGCCCCGAGTCTCCACGCGGGCACTTAGCGCGGCCGGAGAGGAAGGCGGGTGGTGGGTTTCTCTCCCCCCGCCACCACCCAGGATTCCCGGCCGTTTAAGAAACCCCTTCCCCACTTCTGACAACCCCTCCAAGGCCCTTCCCCGCCGTTGCAGAAAAGGCTCGGGGCGCAAAGCGGCGCGCAGAGAGATCCTGCAGCAGCAGCACGTGTCGGGCCGTCTCGGAGGCGCCTCCCCGGCCCGCCCCACCGGCCCCCTGGCCGGAGAGCCAGAGGAGGGACGCTCCCCCGGAGACTCACATGACCGAGGCCAGCGATGGACCGAGAAGAAGGGCCCGAAGCGAGCCCGGGAGGAGCCGCGGGTAAGCAGCCTCGCCAAGACGCGCGGCGCGCTCGCCTCGCCTTCCGTGCTGCGCTCCCGCACCGCAGCCCTCCCCCCTTGGCCAGCTGCGCCTGTCTCTCGCTCGCTCCCTCTCCAAGCCGGGCCTCTCCCGGTCGACCGCCGAGGCCGGGGACGATGGACAGGGCGATCCTTACCCCTGCAGATCCCACCGCGCCCCGTCCGGGTTTGGGAACCGGCAGCGCTTGGACAGCTCCCGGGTTGCCACCAGCTTCTCGGACCGGGGGTGGGGGTGTCTTTCTCCCCATCTGGAGACTGGGCAGCGCAGCCAGAGGGCAGAGGGGCTCGGCCCAGCTGCGCCGGGTCGGGGGTACGTGGGCGAGCGGGGCTTCAGCGCCTCGCGAGGCGCCCCCTCCCCTGTTCTCCTCCTTGCGCAGCAAGCTGGTTTCGTAAGCGCAGCGCGTAACCTTGGAAAGGCGGCTCAAGAAAGGAATCGGGAATGCGGGATCTAGAAGACGTGGGAGGGCGGAATCTGGGTGGCTGTGAGGGATGGGAGGTGTAGTCTGGCTGGAGGGATCCGAGGCTGGAAGACCCCTGCGGGGCTTCCCTCCCTCTCAATTCCAGATTTTGAAAAGGAGGCCTCTGTGCTTCTCCCCCCTCCCTTCCTTTTTAAAGGAGGTTGTTAGGATTTCCAGCTGCGTTTCTTTCTCCCAAGTGGGCAGTTTTAAACCCCGGGGGACTCCCATCCCCCAGGATTCCAGCTGGGGAATTCTGGGAGTTGAAGTCCACCTACAGTCCTCGATTTACAACAGTTTGTGTAGGGACCGTTCCAACTTACCCTGAAAAAAGTGACTTAGGATCATTTTTCACACTTGCACATGATCAAAACTCGGATGCTTGACAACTGACTCATTTTTACGACAGTTGCAGTGTGGGGTGTCTGTGTGTCACACGATCCCCCTTTGGAAATCTTCTGACAAGCAGAGTCGAGGGAGAAGCTGGGTTCACTTAACAACCAGGTTGCTAACTGAATAACCACAGCGGTTCACTTAATCCCCGTGGCATAAACTCGTAGCAGGGGGCAAAACCCACTTAACATACGTCTTGCTTAGCAACATAAATTTTGGGCTCCATGGTGGTCGTAAATCTGAGGACTACCTGTATCTTAAACGTTGCTAAGGTTCCGGGAAGCCTGCATTAGAGGTTGAGCTGAAATGATGAGGTTGGCAGGACCCTCTTGCCCGTTGATCTCAACTTATCCTCATCATTATTGTTTTCATGGTTAATTCTGCTGCCTTCTTCACATGGTGGGTTTGTGGTCACAACGAGCTGGTTAGGTGGATCATGAGTTGCCTATCGTGACTTCGCACAACCCGGTTGTGACAGCCTCGTGTTGCTGTGTGGGAGGTTTGGGTGCATCTAGATAAGGCCAGCCTTTGTGGTTTGGAAACAGTGATTTGTGGTTTGTCGTGCTGCATTAGCCCCACCGAAGGTGCTTTACCCTCAATAAACCAACATTAACCCCAAAGATGGCTTGATAGGTGTGAATCCAACCCAACTTTTTAACACGCTTTGCCTGTTAGTTGCCTGGTTATCATTTTCTGGCTTTTTGTGCTGGCTGGCCTGGATTTGATTTTGTGTTATGCTGATTGGCTCACTTACTCGGTCATCTTTTTTATTTTCTCTATGCAATGATCCCAGAGTATTACCCAACCTCCCCTGTGCTGTGTGGATTGATATAGTCTGGAGCGATGAAGTTTTCTAAGCAGGAACTGGATGAGATCAAAGGAAATGAAAAGATGCACACGGTGCACTCTGCTAACTTTGCACTTTCTGACTTTTAACAAGAGAAAAAGTCTCTGATGCATCATATCCCCCGCGCCTGCCCCCCCTCCCCCCCCCCGGCCTGGATGCAATCTATTCTCATTTCCTAGAAAAACTTCCTTTCCTGTCTCTGAGGTTGCTTGGGCTGACAAACATCTGACTAATTTCTTAACAGCACCAGAATTTGAGCACCTGTATTTATCGGTATTTATTGGTATTATTTTTTTTTTTACCTCTCTAGCCAAAAAAGGGAAAAAGATCTTGGATTGTAGAGGTTGAAAGGGAAGGGAAAACGCAAGGAAAAACAGGTGGGGTCGGAGAAGGAAAAGCTCAGGGCAGGAGGATTTTCCTAGATGCTTCTCTAAGTCTCCATGGAGCCACGGTGGCACAGTGGTTAGAGCGCAGTACTGCGGGCTACTCCTGCTGCCTGCCGGCTGCCTGCAATTGAACAGTTTGAATCTCACCAGGCTCAAGGTTGACTCAGCCTTCTATCCTTCGAGGTGGGTAAAATGAGGACCCAATAGGCTGACTCTGTAAACCGCTTAGAGAGGGCTGTAAAGCACTGTAAAGTGGTATATAAGTCTAAGTGCTATTGCTATTCCTTCCTCCCTCCCTCCCTCCCTCCCTCCCTCCCTTCCTTCCTTCTTTCCTGCCCGTCTGCCTGCCTGCCTTCCTTCCCCAGTGATTAGAATGAAGTATTGTAGGCTGATTCTGCCCACAGCGAGGAGTTTGATCCTGACCAGCTCAAGGTTGACTCAGCCTTCCATTCTTCTGAGATGGGTAAAATGAGGACCCAGATTGTCGGGGGCCAGAGGCTGACTCTGTAAACCGCTTAGAGAGGGCTGAAAAGCACTGTGAAGCGGTATATAAGTCTAAGTGCTATTGCTATTAAGAGCTGTGGTGGCGCAGTGGTTAAAATGCAGTCTTGTAGGCAAACTCTGCCCACTGCCAGCAGTTTGATCCTGACCAGCTCCAGGTTGACTCAGCCTTCCATCCTTCTAAGGTGGGTAAAATGAGGAGCCAAACTGTTGGGAGCAAGATGCTGGCTCTGTAAACCACTTAGAGAGGGCTGTAAAAGTACTAAAGAGCGGTATATAAATCTTAGTGCTATTGGTATTCTGTAGTAGGTAGGCCTTCCTGCTGCCCCCCCCCCCCCCCATGTGGCTCTCTCTCTGTTTGGTGTTGATTGTGGTTGCTTCAGGCTCTTTATCTGCTCCTTTGTGGCTTGTGTTTGTTTTCTTCTTCCATTGTTTTCCCCCGGGGAGCTTAAAGCCTTGGAGGTGGCTGTGTGATCTTGAGCTAACATTTCCAATATTTAGGCTCCAGAGAGCCAGGAACAGATTCTGCTCAGCGCAAGGGTTGTCTTTGCTGGTTTCAGACAACCATCAGTTGCATGTTGGGGTTGGGTCAGCAAATGTCTTGGAGATGCCTTGGGGGTGTGTCCCCGTGTCCCCTGTCCCCTGCTTGCTGGGTGAACTGTACCAATAAAGGAGAATATTTGTAGCTCAGGGTTGAACTGGGGGGTTCTTAGTGCTCTCTCAGCTGGGTGGTTTTCTTGCAGACGTCTCATGACCCAGCTAGGGACATCATCAGTGCTAGAAGGGAGTGGGGTTTGCAGGAACGAGAAGGTCTGTGGGCTCTTTGGTGCTCTCTGAGCTTGGTTATTTTCTTGCAGATATTTCGTGACCTAACTAGGTAGCATCATCAGTGCTAGAAGGGAGTAAGGGTTGGAAATTTTTTTTTTTTTGAGAGGAGGAAGAGGAGGAGGAGGAGGAAGGCTGTAGGGTCCTTGGTGCTCTCTGAGCTTGATAGTTTTCTTGAAGACGTTTCATGACCCAGCTAAGTATCTGCGAGAAAACTTCTGCAAGGAGCTTCTTCGTGCTTCTTGCTCCTGGAAGCACGAAGCCGAGAACACCAGCCTGAAGATGATGAATGAGACTTCGTCGAAACGTCGCCAAGACACATTCAATTCTATGTGGGAGAACACCCAAATAACCAAAGACCTACATACAAATACCCGCGAAAACCTCAGAAAATACACACACACACACACACACACACACACAATACTTTATAATATTTCTTAAGGTTTCTTTGCAGGCCTGGAATGGGTCGGGGGCTATAATTTGGAGAGGCAAGCTTTCTTGGGGTTTTTTTGGTGTTTTTTTTGCAGGATTCGAACCAAAGAAATGAATCTGGCCGCTCGGCTTAAAGGCCACGCTGCCGTTCATCGGTGGTCAGGTTGGCATGGAAACCAGGTTTATTTTGTGCCTCGGATCCCGCACAGCCTGTTTAAAAAACAAGGACAACCATCAAAAAAAAAAAAAAAAAACCTCGGCCAAACTTGAAAAATGTATTTTTCCCCCCAGCTGTTTCTCGTTGCTGAAAATTATTTGGCAGACATCACTTTTATTTTTTTTTCCCTGGGCCAAAAAAAATTGCAGAAGTATGTACTTTGGGCCGCGTTCCTTTCCGAAATCATTTCAGTTCCATTTTCTGATGAATTCTAGAAATGTTAAGAAGAGTATGGGGGGATTTCCTGAGAAGGGGCAGGGGGGAATCCCTAAACTTTTTCTTGATCAGAAACTCTGGATGGGAAATGGCAAGACTTCCCAGCTATTATTTCTAAACTTCTCCTTTTTTCCTCTTACAAGCTGGATTAAAAAAAGGGAAGCAAACCAGCAGTAAACAAGCTGGGATGATTTGATTTGGGACTGATCTCCCTGTTATCCTGGTTCCAGTTATTTTGCCTTTTGCTGAGGCTTTGCATTCCATTGTAGCTCACGTTTTCTTCTCTTTCTCTCTCCTTCTCCTTCTCCTTCTTCTTTCTCTCCCTCTTTTTAACTTTCTCTCTCTCTCCCTTTCTTTCCTTTTCTCATTCTCTTCCTCTTCCTCTCCCTTTCTCTCTTTCCCTTTTCCATTCTCTTCCTCTCTTCCCTCTTCCTCTCTCTTTCTTTCTCTCTCTCTCTCTTTCTCATTTCTCTTCTTCTCTCCCTCTTTCTTTCTCTCGGTCTCTTTCTCCTTTTCTCTTTTTCTTTCTCTTTCTGTGTCTTTCTTTCTCTCTCCCTTTTTCACTTTCTCTCTTTCTCTTCCTTTCCCTTTCTCATTTTCTTTCTTTCTCCCCCCCTCTCTCATTCTTTTCCTCTCTCTCTCCCTTTCTTGCTCTTTCTCTCTCTCTCTCTCTTTCTCTCTGTCTCTGTCTCTTTCTCCTTTTCTCTTTTTCTTTCTCTTTCTGTGTCTTTCTTTCTCTCTCTCCCTCTTTTTCACTTTCTCTCTTTCTTTCTCCCTCACTCACTTTCCCACATTCTCTTCCTGTCCCTCCCTCTCCCTCCCTCCCTCTCTCTTTAACCCTAGAATAAGTGAGATGTGGAGAAAACTGCTTTTTGTGGGAATACAGTGGCAAGGAAACTGTCTGATTTTGCATTTTGGGAAGCCCCATTTTCCTCTGATTTGCAAGGCCGGGCCTTGAGATCAGAATGAGGAATCCTTGATTCCTTCCCCCTCAACCCCTCCGATGGCCCCCCCCCCCCCGCCCCTGTGGGATTTGCTCTGTTCCTTCCGGAGGAAGACTTTTTCTCTCTGGGAAGGGACCTTGGACTCTGGGGTGTTGCTAAGAGCGCTGTCTATGTTCTGCTTTTCAGGGAGCATGCCTTGAAATGCGTTCGCCTAAATGGATGTTGAGAGGTTTTGCCACATGGCATCGTAACCTTAAAATAATGTTTTGGCTTTCAAACTGGTTAAAAAAAAAAAATTCTGTTCAATCCTGTCTGATTCTCGGAGACGGCCTGGACAAGTTTTCTTGGTGAGGTTTTTCAGAAACTCTGCCCTTGGCTCCGTCTAAGAGCTTGGAGAGACAGACTGGCCTGAGGTCATCCAACTGTTTCAGTGCCCAAAGTGGGACTAGAACTCACGGCCTCCTGTTTTCCAACCTGCTGCCTTCACCGCTATGCCAAACTGGCTTTTCAAGACTGCTGAAATGTGGCCAGATGGGGACTGCGAGTGTGATGTTGCATCCCTAAAGCGATTCAAACAAGCTCCGCCATCTTCCTTGGAATAACAGAATAATGGAGTTGGAAGGGACCTGAGAGATTTTCTAGTCCGTTGCGGTATCCCCATGGTCACACGATTGACATTCAGAGGCTTGGCAATTGACTCATATTTATGATGTGCTGGGGGAATTGACTCATATGTGCTGGCTGGGGGATTCTGGGAGTTGAAGTCCACCCATCTTCAAGCTACCAAGGTTGAGAAACACTGCCATAGAGCCAAATCCAAGCCATGCTACAGCTGGTTCAGTGTGATGGACAGTGGTGGGTTTCAAAACTTTTTACTACCTGTTCTGTGGGCGTGGCTTGGTGGGTGTGGCAGGGGAAGGATAATAAAATCTCCATTCCCTCCCCACTCCAAGGGAAGGATACTGTAAAATCTCCATTCCCTCTCCAATCCAGGAGAAGGTTACTGCAAAATCTCCATTTCCTCCCAATCAGCTGAGACTCGGGAGGCAGAGAGTAGATGGGGGCGGGGCCAGTCAGAATTTTTACTACCGGTTCTCCGAACTATTCAAAATTTCCGCTACTGGTTCTCTAGAGCTGGTCAGAACATGCTGAAATCCACCTCTGGTGATGGGTGAAAAAAACTTGCCTTGAATTATCTGATGTTCTCCAACTGAGGCCTTTTGGCTCTGTAGGGACTACAACTCCCACCGGTCACATCTGGAGAGCCTCACCTTGGAAAAGGCCCCTTGTAGATAAAATAATAGCACCGACGAGCAGAATGGCATCCAGTGCATCGATCTGTCCTTCACCCAACCTCCTTGGCTCCCAATATTTTCTGCAATGAACATCTTTTAGCAGATAAGAAGTATGGACAGTGGGTTGGGGGTTTTTTCCCCCTTCTTTTTTTGGCATGGAAATCTTCATTTTTTCCCCCTCCTGCTTCCATCATTGGTTGCGAACCAGAATCCAAGAATGCCAGCTGTAAGCTTTGCTGCGTTTTGATCTTCGCAGGAGCCAGTTCGACGAGAATTACCAGCTTGCACGGCTGGCTCCTTCAGATGATTTTTTGGCACCTGGCCGAGCGGAGCCAACTACTTCTGAAGAGAGGTGTGGGGTTTGAAATGTTTCAGGGTAGTTTAGGCAGGTAGAGATAAATTCTCCAATGTAGGTGTGCTCCTGTTTGGGCAGGAGCAGTTTACAGATTGGGCAGCCGAACGTCTGCATGTCGGGAAGATCTCTTCCTGCTGCCTTTCTTTTTTTCCCTCCCCCCCCCTCCCTAAGAAGCATCTCCTTTTCTTTTTGCCATTTCTTCTTTCTCCTCTAGACTTGGGGGAGCCTCCGGTCAGCGACCCCAAGGATCCAGAAGAACCTCCGATGCAGAAGCCTCCAGGAAGCCCCTTGGTCCTTCCTCACACCTTGCCGGAGCTCTTGAGCAAAGATACCGTTCAAGTGCAGTTAATCCCGGAGAAAAAGGGCCTGTTTTTGAAGCACGTGGAGTATGAAGTCTCCAGCAAGGTTGGTGACGAGGAAGAAATTGGATTCCTGAGCTTTTGGCTTTGAGAATGTTGGTGGATCCTCCAGACGGGGCTGAGCTAAGGAATAAAAAGGGGTGTATTTGCAGAAAGTCCTAAGATTGGTCTGACTGAAGAAGAGTGAAGCAATTTCTCTTGGCTTTTAGCTGAAGAGAAATTGTAGAGTTGCAACAGGCTGTGTCCTGGGAGAGCCGTGTCTTCCTAAAAAAAGAGAGAATGTCTATGTTTTGCCGTTGTTTATCAATGTTGCGTTTAGTTTGGAATGCAGATTGTCCACCACCTTGTGCAAATTTACATTGATATTTTAGAAATCGTAGTTATTAGGATATCAATTTCTTTTTTTTAATCTTTAATGCAATGTTTCCCAAACTTTTAAGATGGGTGGACTTCAACTCCCAGAATTCCCCAACCAGCCAGGTTGCCAAGGTTGTAAAAGGGTTAAGGATTAACCCTTGGTTAAAGCTGTTGTCAAATAATATAATGAATTACTTAGGTTTTATATTAACTCTTACCAAACAAGTTATAGGACAGCAAGAAGAAAGCACTCCTCTTCCACTATTGTGGAGCCTCTCTGTAATCAGTATGATAAATAATGAAGGTTTGGTTGGATTGGATTGCATTTTCCCTAGATCAATTGATAAAATCAATTGCTTGGGTTTCAGAAATCCTCCCATCTCCATATTTAAACCTAAAAGTTAAATGCCGGCTGGCTGTAGGAAAGACCTCATGTAAGAATAATCTGAACAATTTAATATTTTTTTCTTTTTAATAATCTGCAACTGTAGTACAAATATAGCGTGAGATGCCAAGATTGGCAAAGAGGGTTGCCAGATAGCAGAAAGAACAAAACATTATTCCATCGATAAACATAGTCGGAGTGCTTTTAGGGAATTGATAAAGCTGTATCAATTTCCGCCACTTCAATCACGGCATTTCAATTGTCCCGAAATAAATGATTTCCTCCGTGCACGAGGATTTTTTTGCTTCTTTCCTTCCACATTTGCTCTTGGCAGGTTTTTCTTACTGCTTATTTTTCAGAGTGATTTAAATTCCAGCAATGAAAGTGAGGGGGAAAAACTTCCAGCTCGTTGCATCATTTAGCTTTTCGAGAAGGATTTATTGCTGCAAGATGTGGTGGTTGTGGTTTGTTTAGATCTGTTGCGAAGGGAGGCCGAGACGGATTCTTGGATGTTTAAGCGAAGGTTGAACGGATAAACTCGTTCACACCAAAGTCCTTTAACTAGCTGCCCATCGCTGGAAATGAGATCTTTATTTATAACCAATTTCGTTGTATACATGATGTAGAATGACAATAAAGGCTATACTTTATTTATTGAATCGCCCATCTCAATAAGGAGATCTGGGCAGTGAACAATGTTAAAAGTAAAAATAGAAACAATAACAATGGCAAAAATCAAAATTGAAGATAGCAGCCGAAGGAAAGGTTAGAGAGAAGTTCCCTGAAGATATGGGCTCCAGCATGAGTCCGAAACCCCGGAAGACAAAACCTCCAGTTCCGATGTCCGACCCAGATTGGATCCTGCAACATTATCCTAGGTCACATAGATTCACCTTCGTTTGTGAGAAATGCAACAATGGTGAACACAACCAGGAGATGGGTAATTTCACACACTTTAGGCAGAATGGGCCAACTTGCCACAGCCAACTCGCTGCGGGGCCATTTAACAATTAAATTACATTATTTAAATCATTTAAATTTTTGACATTCACTTTTCATTTTGTCCCTCCTTTTTCATCCTTTCCTTAATGATTCTTTCCCACCATTTCTTTGACGTTAGTGTAACTCTTGTTCTGCAGCGAATTGTCCTATGGCAAGTTGGCTGGAGTGAGTTGTCGTAGATCCCACTTGGGGTTTTATGAAAGGCCAGTGGGATTGGAGCCAACCTCATTTCCGGAGGAAGAAGGCTCCGTAAAGTGGACAACTATGGCAGGCAAGACATATCTACTGGCATTCCTTAGCCAATGAGATCTGGAGTGTGCCCATCTTGACAGATGAGATAGGATGGGTAGAAACAACCAGGGTTTTTTAGGTGACCTGGTCTCAAGCCAGGAGGTGCTGGACTAGAGAGCATTTAGGTCTTCTGTTCTTGTTCCAAGGTGCCGAGAGCTCCAGCACCATTTTTGAGGAAGCTCTGAATGGACTCCTTCATTCTCCCTACAGCGTTTTAGGTGCTCCGTTTACCGGCGGTATAATGACTTTGTGGTTTTCCATGAGATGCTCCTTCAGAAGTTCCCCTACCGTATGGTCCCTGGCTTGCCTCCCAAGAGGATGTTAGGAGGTAAGCTTGGAAGGGATGAGATGGGAGGTAACTGAACTCCAAGATGACCATTCATGATGACCTTCCCCAACCTGATCTTTCAAAATGGGTTGGAACTATGACTGTCGGGCTTCCTAGTCAACCAAGGCAGGGGTCTCCAATTTTGGCAACTTTAAGACTTGTGGACTTCAACTTCCAAAATTCTGGCTGAGGAACTCTGGGAGTTGAAGTCCAGAAGTCTTAAAGTTGCCAAGGTTGGAGATCCCTGAACCAAGGCATTGTGTTGGGAGTTGCAATCCCGGCCTCTCTAGAGATGTCCTGTTGACCATAGGCTTATGGCTGGAATTGATAGAAGAAGTGGGACTTCCTTTTGGGCATTAAGCTATCAGGAAGGTTTTGAAGATTGAGGTTCTTCAACCTGGCCCTTCTCCCATCCTCCAGCTGACCGAGAATTCATTGAGACCAGACGCCGTGCCTTGAAGCGTTTCATCAATCTGGTGGCGCGACACCCTCCTTTTTCAGAAGACGTGCTTCTGAAGTTCTTCCTCTCTTTCAGTGGGTCGGTAAGTGTGCCTGAGAAGGATTCTGTTGGTAATCAAATACATTGTAGAGATGGCTCACCTAGTGCTGGTTTGCCAGATGCCTCCTACTAGTTAGATATCTACCATAACATTGTCCACAGCAGGATTTTCCTATCTGGGCAACCTTGACAGGGTCTTGAGGCAACTAGCAATTTCTTTAGTCACTCGGTTGCATGTACATCCAGTGAAGGAGACAGACAAAGTTTGTGGTGCTCAACCTCACTTTGAGTAGCAGCTGATCTTACTCAGGGTCATCCCAACAGCAATGAACTAGATGACAGAGGTTGACTCAATCCATAGACACTTCATGTTTCCAGTTAATTTTGCAAGTGACCAACCAATTTCTGGTATCTCACATTACTACAGTTCCCTCACACAGAATCAGGGATGGGCTGCTGGGTTCTCAGGGGTTCGGGAGAACCTCTAGCTAAGATTCTGTGCAGTTTGGAGAACCCCCAAATGCCACTCCTGGCTGGCCCCTCCCACCCCACCCTGCCCCTCCGAGGAGTCCTCACGTGGCCTGTTTTGGATGCAGGTAAGCGTAGGGTGCATCCGGAGGCTCGGGGAGGGTGAAAAATTGGCCTACCGGAAGTTTAGGAAGGCCGGAAACAGGCCCATTTCTGGCCTCCAGAAGGTCTCTGGAGCCTGGGGAGGCTGTTTTCGCCCTCCCAGATGTTCAAGGAAAGCCTCTAGAGCCTGGGGAGGGCAAATACAACCCCCCTTCCCCATGGTGCAGGAGGCCGACTAGGCCACATCCACCATGGCCACGCCCATCCAGCCACCAGGCAGAGAACACTTTGCTAAAATTTTTGAAGCCCACCCGTGCATAGAATCCAGAGGTGGCCTTTGAGTCAAAGGCTGAGGTGAAATTCAAATTTTTTCCCTAATGGTTCTGTGGGCGTGGCTTGGTGAGTGTGGCAGGGGAAGGATAATGCAAAATCTCCATTTCCTCCCCACTCGGGAGCCAGGCAGAGGTGGTATTTGCCAGTTCTTCAAACTACTCAAAATTTCCACTACTGGTTCTCCAGAACCTGTTAGAACCTGCTGGATTTCACCCCTGGTCAATGGTGAGGGATTAGTTCCTTCACAGAGATCACAGAATGTCGACAAATGTCGTGCTGACGGATGCAAAACTCCAGGAATGTGAAAGGAGGCGGCCATTGCCAAACACCCCTAGTGGTTTTAGAAATACCCTTCCCGTTCCTTTCTGCCCTTTGGGTGCCTCCTTCCTACTTCTCTTCTTGTTGTTGTTCCAGGAGGTTCAGAACAAGCTGAGGGAGTTGGTCCAAGGTGTGGGAGACGAGTTCATGACCTGCAAGTTCGCAATGCAGGCGAAGGTAATTGTCTTGAGGAGACCACTTATTAGAGACAGGGACATGAGGTGGCTGTCAGGTTTCCAAGGGATGAAACCCATTCAAAAAAGAAATGGGCAAAGTCCCATCTTCCAAAAGAAATTCTTTTTATTTACCGTGTTTCCCCGAAAATAAGACTGTGGTGGCCCGTCAGCGGCCTGTGCAGCTAGTAGCTGATTCCTACAGCGAGGAGGCTGGTGTGGTGCTGCGCCAGCAGCCTGTGCAGCTGGCACTCGAGTCGGACAATGAGGAAGCTGGAGAATATGTGGTGCCAGAGGCGGAGATTCAGCCAGGGCCTTCAAAACCTCCAGAAGCTCCCATAAGTGAAGAGGAAGAAGAGGAGGAGCCTCTTCTTGATGCACGAGCTCACAGAACTGCGAAAAGGCAGGAGTGGCTCCTCAGGAGGAGGTCTCCTCGAGTGGAAGGCTTGGGGCTAATTGGCCACACCCTTAGCCTATTTAAGGAGGAACGCCGACTGAAGCAATTTGCAGGGAACAACTTCATTCAATTTCCTTCGCGTCTTGATTACAGAAAACGTTTGATTTGGCTCTTGTTTCTCTCTTATCAGTTTTCCTGCAAATTGCTTCTGGGCATTCTGCTAACCACAGTAAGATTAGTTATCTGAAATACTGTGCCTCAGAACTGAGTTATTCTTTGAATTCTTGTCGGCTGTTAATGAAGTTAAATTAACAGCCCTTGTTCAGAAAAGACTGATTTATTGTACTTGTGTTTGAACAACTACTTAGAAAGCTCATTAGTAGTCTTAAGGTTTGTACGGACTTCGTGTGTGCTGCGTTCTTTGGGGTCTGTAGCTGGGGCAGAACAAAGACGTGTCCAGATAATAAGCCCAATTGGGCTTTCGACCTCACGCACTATAATAAGCCCCACTCAATACTTATATGCATGCCTAGCTTCCATGCAAACAGCATGAGGTGAGGAGGCTGGGGGGGGGGGAACGGTGGGGGAATATGCCCCACGCGTACCTGCTATCCACTCAGAATGGCTTCGGTTCTCCGCTTCCCCACCCCTCCCCACCTGCCACTCCTCTAGGGGCCGAGATCGGCAAGCCTGATTTGGGGAGCTGAAGCAGCTGCCGCCCAGGAGGAGGAGAACGTCAGAAATGGGCCCTCTCGCAGCGCCTCCTCTCTCTCTTCTCCCGAGTGGCAGCAGTGTGTCCGGCTCACCAAATCTGGCCTGCTGATTTTGGGCAGCAGCGGCAACGGCTCTGACCTGGGGAAGATTGTACCAGCTGGGGCCAACTTCTCCTGCTATGTAGGGCTCTTCTGGCTATATGGAAGCTGGCTATTTTGTCTTCATCGCCAACTTGGCGTCCCTCCAGCATCCCCAGGTAGCTGTCGTTGGGTCTCTTGAACTTTCCTACCTCTCTTTCAGGAATATTTGCCAACAGACATCCAAATCCAGTTTGCGGCCAGTCGAGAATTGATCAGGAACATCTACAACAGCTTCTACAAACTCAGGGACAGGACCGAACGGATAGCATCCCGGGCAGTGGACAATGCTTCAGACCTTCTCCTCTTTGGGAAGGAGCTAAGGTGAGTGGGCATGGACCGAGCCACTTCTTTTCTAAGCCCAAGCCTTGGGCTTGAGCTGCCATCTCTATAGAGGTAGTCCTCCGCTTATGACCGGGAGCATTCCTTGAAGTTAGGACAGACTTCCCAGGGTTACTTACGGCCCAGCTTTGAAGTTTCAGCAGCCCCCACTTCTGAATCTTAGATGTTTGGCAAATGGCCTGCATTTAGTTGTGGTGGCGCAGTGGTCAGAGTGCAGTACTGCAGGCTACTCCTGCTGACTGCCAGCTGCCTGCAATTTGGCAGTTCGAATCTCACCAGGCTCAAGGTTGACTCGGCCTTCCATCCTTCCGAGATGGGTAAAATGAGGACCCAAAATTGTTGGGGGGCAATAGGCTGACTCTGTAAACTGCTTAGGGAGAGCTGTAAAGCACTGTCAATGGTATATAAGTCTAAGTGCTAAGTGGGAAGGGAGGAAGGAAGGAAGGAAGGAAGGAAGGAAGGAAGGAAGGGCCATGGTGACGCAGTGATTAGAATGCAGTATTGCAGGCTAATTCTGCCGACTGCCAGCAGTTCAAATCTCACCAGGCTCAAGGTTGACTCAGCCTTCCATCCTTCTGAGGTGGGTAAAATGAGGACCCAGATTATTGGGGGCAAGAGATAAACCTCTTAGAGAGGGCTGGATGCTGGGTGCAAATGAAGGTTGGTGCAAAGGCTTGGCATGGTCTTCACGGATACCCCCCTTCCCTCTTCCGGCAGTGCTTTGGGCTCGGACACTACCCCGCTGCCTTCTTGGGCAGCTCTGAACCACAGCGCCTGGGGCAACCTGAAGCAGGCCCTGAAAGGCCTGTCCGTGGAATTTGCCATGCTGGCCGACAAAGCAGTTCAACAGGTGAGCTGGGACGGGCAAAGATTTGTGTGGGAGGGGGTGGTGGTTGGCCAGGACGGTGGGTCTGGGCGTCCTCCGCCTCTGAGATTCATTGAACTTTCAGTGAAGATTGCAAGGAAGCGCCTACGGGCCGTCCTCGTTTAGGGACCGCCTTGCTTGGCGACCATTCGCACTGACTGTGGGGACAAAACAGCCCCTTGGAGATCCCCCTCCTGGCGTTGGTGGCCTTCACCGGTCTGTAAAGCCAAGGAAAGCTTGGAAGGAAGACTGTAAGCACCGTCGCGGTTTCACGGAACAACGTTCGCTTAACGACTGAGAAGCCAGTTCCGGCTTCAGTCTCCAAACAAGGACAAGCTGTAAATCTATGACCTACCAGCTCCTGTCGGTGAAAAAATGATAAAGATAAGGAAACACCATCGGAATTCACAACTCCATTGGAGAAAGGCGTGCATGAAAACAAATGTCCATTTTTTTGGCCGGGGGAGATTTTCGTTCAACGACTGCATCGCTTAGTGATGGACGTTCCGGTGCCAGCTGTGATCCCCAGCTGAGGACTGCCCATATGTGTGCGTGTGTATATATGTATGTGCGTGTGTGTGTATGGATATGTGCGCACACACACATGCCCATACACAGAATACCTGCGCATCCATCCACGGTTTCTTTCAGCTTGAGTTGCTCCACTTCTCCCCCTCCCCGTTTATTTTTGCCGTCGAAAGATTTTCCTGCAGACCCTCCTGCCCAGCCTCCAAGGGGCCACTTCCCATCGACTTCCTACCTTCGGGTGGGCAGGCGGGTGGGGGGGGGGAGCAGCTCTCTTCCCCCCTCCCCCCTTCACAGGGTTCTCTTTCCTTTTGCTGTCCAGGGGAAACAGGAAGAGAACGACGTGGTGGAGAAACTGAACCTTTTCCTGGACTTGCTGCAGTCTTATAAAGTGAGTCCGGCATTCAGCCCACCCGTGGGGGCTGGACACGGCTGGGGGCTGGAGGGGAAGCAGGAGAGTCCGAGACAGGAGAGTCAAGGAATGACAATGATGAAAAATGGATGGATGGATGGATGGATGGATGGATGGATGGAGATAGATAGATAGTTAGATAGATAGATAGATAGATAGATAGATAGATAGATAGATAGATAGATAGATAGATAGATAGATATAGATAGAAATACAGAGATGATATTGATGATAGAAAGATAGATAGATAGATAGATAGATAGATAGATAGATAGATAGATATGCAGATAGATAGAAATACAGATAGAGATGATATTGATGATAGATAGATAGATAGATAGATAGATAGATAGATAGATAGATAGATAGAAATACAGATAGAAATACAGATAGAGATGATATTGATGATAGATAGAAATACAGATAGAGATGATATTTTAGATAGATAGATGGCTGGCTGGCTGGATGGATAATACAGATAGAGATGATAATGATAGAAATACAGATAGAGATGATATTGATGATAGATAGAAATACAGAGATGATATAGATAGATGGAGGGATGGATAGATAGATAGGGATAGATAGACATAGACTGAGAGAGAGAGAGAGAGGAAGAGATAGACAAAGGTAGAGATAGGCAGGCAGGCAGACACGATAAAGAAAGAGGTAGACATAGACAGACATAGACATAGATGGATGAATGGAGGGAGAAGCGAGAGAGATCTAGAGAGAGCTACAGTAGGTAGAGCTAGAGAGAGAGAGAGAGAGAGAGATGGATAGATGACAGATAGAAATTAGCCCCTTTATCTCTCCTGCTTCTTCTGCCTGCGTGGCAGGATCTGTGCGAGAGGCACGAGAAGGGAGTGTTGCACAAACACCAGCGCGCTCTGCACAAATACAGCGTGATGAAGAAGCAGATGATGAGCGCCACGGTGCAGAACAAGGAACCGGAGTCGGTGGAGCAGCTGGAATCGCGGATTGTGGAGGTAAGAGTCTCTCAGCTCTTCTGAAGCCCGGCTGGCCAACCAGGGGGAAGTCGCAGGTCGAGCTTTCTGCATCCTGAAAGTGATGGGGTTTCGGGGTTTATTTATTTATTTTTGATTTAAAAAAAAAAAAACCAGAAAGTTGGGGGATGTGTTTAGTCCCCTTGGTGGTGATAAACGTCCAGTGAAGTTGGTGAAGGTGAAACAACAACCTTGGAGAGTTTTCTGAGGCATTTGGGATTGGGGAAGAAGATGAGGGGCTGGGGACGAGATCTTGGGTGGAGATGATAGCTTGTGGTGTCTCTCCAAAGCTCTAGTTTAATCTCCCTTCCTCTTTCCTCTTCCTTCTTCTTCCCTTTCTTCTCTGTCTCCTTTTTCCTCTTCCTTTCCCTCCACCTCCTCCCTCTTTCTCCTTCCCCTCCTTCCCTTTCTTCTCTTCTGTCTCTTTCTCCTTCCTCCTCTCCTTCCCCTTCTTCTCCTTCTCCTCTCCCTTCCCTTTCTTCTGTCCCTTTTCCTCTCCTTTTCCTTCTCCTCCTTTTCCCCTTCCTCATCCCTTTTTCCTTTTCTTTTCCTTCTCCTCCTTTCCCTCCTCCTCCTTCTCCTTCCCTTCTGTCTCCTTTTCCTTCCTCTTCCTCCTCCTCCTCCCTCTCCTCCTCCCTCTCTTTTCTTCTCCGTCTCCCCTCCCTTCTCCTTCCCTTCTTTCTCTCCACCCACCCTCAGCAAGAGAACGCAATCCTGACTATGGAGCAGCGTAATTACTTCTCTCTCTACTGCCTTCACCAAGAGACTCAGCTCATCCACATTTACCTTCCGCTCACCTCTCACATCTTGGGGGCCTTCGTCAACTCGCAGATCCAGGGCCACAAAGAGGTGAGTGCCTTCCAGGCAGTGTGTGTGTCTGTGTCCACCAGCTGGCATGTCTCTTGCGTTCCTCTTGTTTGTTTTTCTCAAGCCACCCGAGGGCCTCGAGGGCTTCTTTGTACAGTAGTGGCCAACATTTTGGAAACATTTTGGGGAAAAATTGTATTTTCTAAAACTAGCTAATAACACCACTTTTTTGGGGGGGAGCAGTACCATAAAATTATATATCAATGGAAAGATAATTTAATCAAGAATGTAATGCCATATCTTTTATGAAGGCTTTGCTATTAGAAGAGCAGTTACAGTATAAAGAAGAAAAGTGAAACATATAGAAAAAACGAGAAATATAAAAATGACAACCATAGAAAAAACGAGATATACAGAAATTATCACCATGTCAGTTAATCCTTCGTTGAGTCACCTTTAGTATGAATTACGCTCTTACAACATCGTCCCATGGAGTGAACCAATCCTTTGAGTTCTGCAGCTGTTCTCATGTGAAACCAAGATTGAAGGATGGCTTCTATTAACTGGGTTTTATTGCTGGGTCGCTTCTGACTAACAAGTTTCTTTAATCGGCTCCATAGATTTTCTTTCTTTTTTTTTCCAAAGTTTTATTTTTATTTCTCATAAACATATTTACATATACAATCATTGATCTACTATTTTTCATTCATCTTATCTTTTAACTTTCATTTTTAATTTTTACTTATTAAATAGCTCCATATATTTTCCATTGGATGAAAGTCTGGGCTATTCCCAGACCATTCCAGCAATGGAATAGGATTCTCTTGAAACTCCAAAATAAATAAATAAATACATAAATAAATAAATAATAAGTAAATAAATGAACAAATAAAATGTGGTGTTATTAGCCATCAAACCTCAAAAATATACTTTTCCCAAAAAAGGTTCCCACAATTTGGGCCACCGCTGTCAATGTTGGAGGACATCTTCTGTAGATGTTTCCTCACTTTTTCGTTGACCGCTTCTGCCTCTCTTTTTTCCTTCCTGCAGATGAGCAAAGTGTGGAACGAACTGAAACCCAAGCTGAGCTGCCTCTTTGCGGGAAGCAGCGACGTGTTGATGCTTCCCTTGTCTGCTCAAGAGGACAATTTCCTTCCCAGTTAATGTTTTTGGGATTCAGGATGGGAGGAGCTGGAAGGAAGGGGCTGCTCTTCAGGACACTGTCCAGGTATTCTTCTCTTGGCAAATCCTAGCTTTGCCTCCCAAGAGCCTGATTTGAGTGGGTGGGTGATAGTGTCCCCCATAATCTCCAGTATGTAGAGATGGGGTTTTTCTTCCCCCCTCAAAGACTCTCTTTTGTGTTTTCGTGTCATTTTTAACGTCGACTGTGAAGGCTCAACAACAGCCCTCGGGGCAGGTTTGGGGATGAGGGCCTGCTCCCCTGTCAGAAGTGACCGATGGGCTTGAGTGACCTACTCCAACTCCAGGAATAAAACCCATCATTTCATGGGGGTTAGGGCCGGGCAGCAGATATATGCACCATCGATTAAAGGGGCAGCGGGTTTCCTTAAAGAGCATTCTGAGTGAAGCGACCATCATGAGTATTTTCCCCCTCTTATTTTGTTTTGAAAAACCAGATGTTTCAATGGGACAGAAGAGTAACTTTAGGGACACGTATGCTTCCTCAGTAGTTGGGTGGCAATGCGACTCCGCGCCACGTAAGAAATGGCCAGCTGCCTCATAGAGGACCAGATTCATGAATTTATCTCTCGAAACACACTTCCGGCCTCTCAACCTTCTTAGAATTACGGATAGTTCTGACTTATGCCAGCGCGTTTAATGGCCACTTGGACGGATTTTCTAAAAGCCATTTTTAATAATGTAGCAAACTTCTTTTAACAAGAAGTGATATGTGACGGACCAAACCCAAATGGCTTAACACTGTTTACCCAGATCTGGTACACAGGAGCACATTTTAGCAATATGCTGCCTTACAGACGCCGGATAGTAGCTGGCATCTGACTAGCTTTCAAAGGCAAGTTTGTGTCCAGCTTTTGCATAAATCAGTCCTTCTCACGTGTATACCTCATACCTACCTTCCTTTTGAATGAAGACAAACCTAGGAGTTTAAGAGATGGGATGTTCCACGTTGCTCTGGCTGGCCCCTTGCTCTGCCTTCCTTCCTTCCTTCCTTCCTTCCTTCCTTCCTTCCTTCCTTCCTTCCTTCCTTCCTTCCTTCCTTCCTTCCTTCCTTCCTTCCTTCCTTCCCAGCTATAGCAGACTTATGTACCACTTCACAGTGCTTTTACAGCCTATTGTCCCCAACAATCTGGATTCCCATTTTACCCACCTTGGAAGGATGGAAGGCTGAGTCAAGTTTGAGTTGGTTGGGATCAAACTCCTGGCAGTGGGCAGAGACAGCCTGCAACTTTGCATTGTACCAGAAATCCAATTTTTTTTACTACCGGTTCTGCGAGCGTGGCTTGGTAGACGTGGCAGGGGAAGGATACTGCAAAATCCCCATTCCCTTCCCATTCCTGGTGGAAGGATACTGCAAAATCTCCATTCCCTCCCCATTCCTGGGGAAAAGGATACTGCAAAATCCCTATTCCCTCCTCGTACCTGGGGGAAGGATATTGCAAAATCTCCATTTCCACCCCACTCTGGGGCCAGCCAGAGATGGTATTTGCCGGTTCTCCAGAAAATTTTCCACTACCGGTTCTCCAGAACCTGCTGTATTTCACTCCTGAACTGCACCTCTGGCTTCTTTCCTTCCCGAGCAATAGCAGACTTACATACCCCTTCACAGTATTTTACAGCCCCTTCTAAGCTGTTTACAAAGTCAGCCTCTTGCCCCCAACATTCTGAATCCTCCTTTTACCCACCTCGGGAAAGATAGAAGGCTGAGTCAAGTTTGAGTCGGTCGGGATCGAACTGCTGGCAGTGAACAGAATCAACCTGCAATACTGCATTCTAGCCACTGCGCCAACAAGGAAGGAAGGAAGGAAGTGGCTAGGGAATTCTGGGAGTTGAAGTCCCCAAGTCTTAAAGGGGCCAAGATTGAGACCCTGTAAAGCTTACTTCGTAGCATCCCTGGGGCAGATTCCTTCTCCTGTCCATTGTGTTCCTCATCAAAGCTATCCAAAGCTTGGCTGAAGGTGTTGACCAGCTAAACATAGTGCCTTATTCCAATCTAGGTTTTTAAACCTCTAGACAATCGTCTTACTAATCAAAATGAACCTGGCTTAGCTTCAGAGTCTTGGTGAAGTTAGCCCGGGGTGACCAGCTCTGAAGTTTGTGCCTTGTTAAATAAATAACAGCTGTAAAAAGCTTGTTCTGCTGGATATTAAAAAAAAAGGCTACAACTGCTACAAGAAAAGCCATCTCTTCTCTATTTTTGAGGAAGCTCTATTTAAAGTGGGACCACGAAACTTTTTTTTTTTTTTAAAAAGCAAGATAATTAAGGCTTCAGGATAAATGAAGTCACCCGAAGGGACTAAACCCCAAATTCTCAGGAAAGTACATTTTGTCTTTTTTGCGTTTTCCAAGTCACATCTTTGGTTTGGGGTGGGTGGGGGGGCTTCCTCCAGCCTCCTGGCATTTAATCTGACATTTGTAAAAGAGTTTCCGCTTTTTTTTTTAAACGAAGCACTTTATTCAGCGGCAGAATGTCTTTAATTCCCACTTGGTAGACCTTAATACATGTTTACGGAGTCTGACATCCCCAGGCCCCCTGCCCGAAAAGTTGCAAAAATAGACCTATTTGTAAGAAGAGAAATCTAAAACTCTATTAAAAGTTTGAAAGTTTATTTTAAGTTGAACGCATTTATTGCGACGTTGTACGAACAAAACACTTCATGGTATATATGTATGTATGTATGTATTTATTGGTTTGATTTATATGCCGCCC
The DNA here is from genome assembly GCA_030761175.1 of Masticophis lateralis. Classification (NCBI taxonomy): domain Eukaryota; kingdom Metazoa; phylum Chordata; class Lepidosauria; order Squamata; family Colubridae; genus Masticophis; species Masticophis lateralis. The sequence continues at coordinate 2,768,706 of JAUDYJ010000013.1, read as the reverse complement.
TTCTCCGGAGACTCAGGGCGGCTTACAATGCGTTAAGCAATAGCCTTCATACTTTTGTATATACCTGCTTAGTAGGGCTTTCGCTCCCCTCCAAGCGGTGTTTTTTTTAATACAAAGTCAGCTTATTGCCCCCACAATCCGGGTCCTCATTTTACCGACCTCGGAAGGATGGAAGGCTGAGTCAACCTTGAGCCTGGTGAGATTTGAACTCGCAGTACTTGCAGGCAGCTGGCAGCTAAGTGCTACTCAACAGCACTTTAGTCCGCTGCACCACCAACGCTCCTTGTATTGAGGATATCCAAACATTTCTTCTAATGGTTTGACCCTATTTTCCCATAATTTAGTATCCTTTGGTCACAGGACACATTTCTGTACATGAACAATTAGTTTTGAGAGGGTTTTTTTCCCCCTCTCCTAGAAAGGCAACCATCAATGAGTTTGGCGGAAGAATTGTGTTGCTACAGAGCCGGCAGCGGTTCCTTCCCTGCCAGAATGTCCTTTATATCTCCATCCGGAAATCCTTCTTCCATCTTCTCCACCTCCTTCAGGGTATATTCCAAGATAGTCTCCTGCCCCTGAAACTTAAAATAGCCCAGGAAATATTTTTTGTGGAGCAGAAGAGGAAACCAATAGATATCATCCGGCCACATCTCCTTGAAAGGGATCCGGTCCACGTCAAACCACTGAGGGCGCATTTCTGCAATAGGAGAGAAACGGGTCTTGAGTTCTAACCACAATGGTGGGGAGTGGGGAGGGATTTCTCTTGTTAAGCAAGGTGGTTGTTACATGAGTCGTGTTCAATTTTATGACCTTTTTTTTTTTTGGCCATGGCTGCTAAGTCAATCACTGCGGTTGTTGAATCATGAGGTTGTTAAGTGAATCTGGTTCCCTGATTTTGCTTGTTGGAAGTTCACAAATGGAGATCATTCCTCTCTCTCTCTCTCTCTCTCCTCTCTCACACATACACCCTCTGGAGGTTGCGACCCTTGTAAAGTTGCAATGAACTTTGGGAAAAGTGCAGAGAAGAGCAACTAGGTCCTAGTTACTAGGATGATGGGATGGAATGGAATGGAATGGAATGGAATGGAATGGAATGGAATGGAATGGAATGGAATGGAATAGAATAGAATAGAATAGAATAGAATAGAATAGAATAGAATAGAATAGAATAGAATAGAATAATAATAGGATAGGATAGAATGGGATGGGATGGGATGGGATGGAATAGAAAATAGAATAGAATAGAACAGAACAGAACAGAACAGAACAGAATAGAATTCTTGATTGGCCAAGTGTGATTGGACACACAAGGAATTTGTCTGGCGCATAAGCTCTCAGTGTACATAGATCTAAAACATGGTGTCAGAAATGTGATCTTTGTCATTGTCAGGAAGAAAAGAATGAAAAGTTTTAGATAGATAGATAGATGATAGATAGATAGATAGATAGATAGATAGATAGATAGATAGATAGATAGATAGATTTATTGGCCAAGTATGATTGGACACACAAGGAATTTGTCTTGGTGCATTTGCTCTCAATGTACATAAAAGAATAGATACGTTCGTCAAGAATCATAAGGAACAACACTTAATGATAGTCAAAAGGCGTGGAGATTAAAACATAGGAAAAACGGTTACAGGAATTGAATCTAGTCTATGAATGAGTCTAGGGAAAAGAAGGACCAGGGGGGACACGATAGCAACATTCCAATATTTGAGGGGCTGCCCCAAAGAAGAGGGGGAGGGGTCTACCTATTCTCCAAAGCACCAGAAGGCAGGACAAGAAGTGACGAATGGAAACTAATCAAGGAGAAACTTGGAATTGAGGAGAAACTTCCTAACGGTGAGGACGATTAACCAGTGGAACAGAAGTTGCCTCCAGAAGTTGTGGGGGCTCCATCACTGGAGCTTTTTAAGAAGAGACTGCACAGCCGCTTGTCTGAAATGGGAGAGGGTCTCCTGCTTAAGCAGGAGACTGGACTAGACCTCCGGGATGCCTTCCAGCTCTATTCTGATCGATTGAACCCTGCCAGTGTGATACACACAGACTGAAAACAAAACCCACAGTGGCAGCTTGGATCATAATATGATGGATAGAGGTCATCTTGACTGTGTGACCAGATCTTGCAGGCTTCCCTAATTCTATTATTGCTCCCGCCCGGTTTCCTACCATCACTTTCGGTGGGGTCTCCGTGGAAACTGTCGGCGCGAAAGATATGGACTTCCATCAGCTCCGCGTTGCCTACAAACTCAAAGGTAATCTGGCCCATTTTCTGTAAGGTGTCCACGGTCAAGCTGCTCTCTTCCTGAAGCTCCCTGAAAGTAAGAGAATAAGACAAAACTGGAGATTTTGGTTCATAGGTTCCTTCTCAATCCTGGGCGTTTTCCTCAGTGTTGGTCTTAGCTCTGCATTCCTGCATTTTAAACCGTTTCCTTTGGAAGGACAGCAGGATAAGGATGACCTATTGGTCTTCCACCTGGAAACAAGCTTTTAATACAGATAGGACCATTCACTTAGTGACTGCTCAGAATTATGACGCCACTAAAAAAACTGACTTGCTTAACAATGGAAATTCTGGTCCCAATTGGAAGCTAATAGAGTTTAATGAATCTTAAATTTGGATGAAAATAGACCATAAACACAAGTAGTCCTTTAATAATCATATAGTATAGCTCTATGCCTGCTGTTCATTGGTGAAATATTCTTGTTCATCATGGCTGTGAGGCCCAGGAGGGTAGTACGGCTGCATCTGATTCTGTCATCTTTCTTTCTTTCTTTCTTTCTTTCTTTCTTTCTTTCTTTCTTTCTTTCTTTCTTTCTTTCTTTCTTTCTTTCTTTCTTTCCTTCCTTCCTTCCTTCCTTCCTTCCTTCTTCTTTCTTCCTTCCTTCCTTCCTTCCTTCCTTCCTTCCTTCCTTCCTTCCTCTCTTTCTTTCTTCTTCTTTTCTCTTTTTTTTTCTTTCTCCGTCAAACAAAAATTACAAATTTGAGCAAACGAAGTGAACAAACTAAAATGTGACAGGGACGCTAGGCCCATTAGTGCATTTACGCATGTCCTTTTAGGAACCTCTTACATACGGGGCGAGGTCCACAGAAGACAAGTTAGAACGAAAGGCGTGAAAATCAGTAGCTGAGACAAACTGAATCAGGTGAAATATTCCAGACTTTGACACCGCCCCGGGAGCACGTGTAGCTTAAGGGATGCTACAGACGCCGGCGCCTTTTGCTTTGAATTGTGCGTCTGTGTTTACTTCTCTTTGTCACGTTCTCATCATGCGCTAAATAATAATGGGTGAAATGACTCCCAGGTGATGAAACATAGTGAATCCGCACCCATTCGTGGCCCCTCCCAAAACATTCCCTGAAGTCATTGCACCAATTTTTAATTTAATAGAGCTCAGCATCTAGGCGAGTCCCTTTGCTCGGCCGGTGATTGAGCTACAAAACCCCACGTCAAATCAAAAGAAAAGAAAAACACCCTCCATCCAGCATGAATCATCCCAACTCCGTTTGGCCCACAAAATTAGAAGCGGAGCAAGTCACAAGGGCTGCATTGTGCAATTCCAAAATTGCAATCACGAGCCTCTTCCAAAGAATTGGAGAAGACCGGCTGTGGATGCATTCGGTTGTCCTCTCACCTTCGGGCTGCCTGCTCCACCGTCTCCCCCAGCTGCACCTTTCCCCCAAAGCCGTTCCAGAGGCCAGCCCCGAAGCCGCGCTTCTTCATGCCCAGCAGGACGCGCTGAGGCTGCATCACTAGCACCAACGTGTACAGCTTAGTCGTCAGCATGCTGCACCCTAGGTCAAGAAGGGGAGAGGGGAAGCATCAAGGGGCAAATCCACAGAAATCCTGCAGGAAGCCGTACATGGCCAAAAAAGGCAATCTGGAAACAGCACTGGAAAAAGACAAGACAGTTGGAGCATCTTCAAGTGCTCCAATATATTCTACTTCATCCAAGTGCAACATGCTGGGAAGAGGGGGAGGAAGGGAGATGAAATGAGGAAGGAAGGAAGGAAGGAAGCAGGTAAAATGACAGAGAGCTAAAGGAAGGAGAGTGTGAATGGGAGGAAGGGAGGGAAAGAAAGGAAGAAAGAAAAAAGCGATAAAAGGAGAATGTGAAAGGTGGAGGGGAGGATGAAAGGAAGGAGGAAGGAAAAAGATAAAGGAAGGAAAGTGTGAAAGGGAGGGAGGGAGGAAAAGAGGAAGGGAAGGAAGGAGAAAGAAAAAAATGAGAGATGAAGGAAGGAGAATGAAAGATGAAGGGAGGGAGGGAGGAAGGAAGGAAGTAAAAGATGAAGGAAAGTGTGAAAGGGAGGGAGGGAGGGAAAGAGGAAAGAAAGGAAGAAAGAAAAAAGTGATAAAAGGAGAATGTGAAAGATGGAGGGGAGGATGAAAGGAAGGAGGAAGGAAGTAAAAGATAAAGGAAGGAAAGTGTGAAAGGGAGGGAGGAAAAGGAAGGGAAGGAAGGAGAAAAAAACGAGAGTGATAAAGGAAGGAGAATGTGAAAGATGGAGGGAGGGAGGGAGGAAGGAAGTAAAAGATAAAGGAAGGAAAGTGTGAAAGATGAAAGGAGGGAGGGAGGAAGGAAGTAAATTGCAGTTATCTTCTGGACCAGCATTTCTCAATCAGAAGAAGAAGAGGAAGAGGAAGAGGAAGAAGAAGAAGAAGAAGAAAAAGAAGAAGAAGAAAGAACTTTGGAAGATAACACCGAGATGTCACAGGGAAGAGAAAACGGTTGTATTAAATGTTTGTTTGTTTAAATAATACTAATAAAAAAACTTTAAAAAAAACGATGCAGAAAGATGCCAAGGGCGATGCAAAAACCCTGCACAGAAGCTAGCCGAGCCCTGGATGTTCTCTCTCTTCCCTCCCAAAGGCCAGCCTGCTAACAAAATAGGGGCAAGGAAGGAGACCCGGCCCCGGCCCTGCACAGAGGCGACCCTCCCCAACGCGATCCATGCCAACCTGAAAAGGAACGAAGCGCGTCTCGGATGCAATTAAAAACAAACCACGTGCAGGGCAACGGAACGCAGGAGGCGGAGCGGCGTTTCCGGGGGGGGGGAATGATTGTGGGTGACGGACGCGGCGCAACCCGAAAAGTGTCCCCCCAGATCCCGGAAGTGGCGGGAGAAACCATGAGCCGGTGAGCGGCGCTGAATGCAACCAGGGGTCCCCTCCCCCACTCCCAGTTCCTGCGCTCATTGCTCGAGGCTGGGGAAGGCGGGGGGGGGGCTGTGGGGTGTCTCCCGAATTGAAGCTTGCCGAGGAGATTCCCAGGCCCCTTTTCCTTGGGGAAAGGCTGAGATGCCTTTTCATCCCGGTGGTTCTGAAAGGCTGGTTCAGAAGATAACAGCAATTTCCCTCTCTCCCTCCCTCCTCTTTCTTTCTTTCTTTCTTTCTTTCTTTCTTTCTTTCTTTCTTTCTTTCTTTTTTTCTTTCTTTCTTCCTTCCTTCCTTCCTTCCTTCCTTCCTTCCTTCCTTCCTTCCTCCATCCCTCCCTTCATCTTTTTTCCTCCTTCTCCCCCATTATTCCTTTCCTTTTCCTTCCTTCCTTCTTCCTTCCTCTCTCTCTTCCTCTTTTTTCCTTCCTCCCTCCCTCTTCCCCTTCATTTCTTTCCTTTTCCTCCTTCCTTCCTTCCTTCCCTCCCTCCCTCCCTTTCTCTCTCTCTCCTCCCTCCCTCCATTGAACCATCCCTCCCTCCCTCCCTTCATCTTTTTGCCTCCTTCTCCCCCATCATTCCTTTCCTTTTCCTTCCTTCCTTCCTCTCTCTTTTCCTCTCTTTCTTCCTCTTTTTTCCTTCCTCCCTCCCTCTTCCTCTTCATTCCTTTCCTTTTCCTCTTTCCTTCCTTCCTTCCTTCTCTCCCTTCCTCCCTCCCTCCATTGAACCATCTATGTTTATACCTGTTCCTAATTTTCAGCAATCCCACTGGTTTTTCTCCCTTGCAGACATCGGATGCTGCCCACCATTTTACTCCAGATCCAGAAAATCCACACAACGGGGCAACAGCTGAAATCCAAAACCGGGGCAGAGCATCGCTGGCTGGAGAGACATTTCCGAGATCCATTTGTGAAGAGAGCCAAAAAGAAGAACTATCGTTGCCGAAGTGCCTTCAAACTGCTGGAGATTGATGACAAACACCACCTCTTTCGGCCTGGGCTACATGTCCTCGACTGTGGGACGGCCCCTGGAGCCTGGGCTCAGGTGGCTGTTGAAAGGGTCAATGCCGCAGGATCTGGTGAGTGGACGCCTAAGGCTGCTACGTCTAGTTTGCAACCTGCTCTAAGACAGCCATACTATGGTTTGGTTAGCTTGGGATCGTGTCACCTGAACCCCCTGTAGTTTTACTTTTTGTCTCAATCATGGCTTCTGATGGATTATTCTTCACTGAAAGGTCATATGGGTAGAAATATGGATTGGGTGGAGAAACAGGGACTGGTCCAAAGTCACCCAGTTGGCTTTCAAGATTAAAGGGGTACTAGAACTCACTGTCTCCTAGTGATTGGTGCCATAGTCACCCAGCTGGCATTCATGACTATATGGTGGAACTAGAACTCACCATTTCCTGGTGATTGGCAGTGAAATCACCCAGCTGGTTTTCATGCTTAAGGCAGAACTAGAACTCACAGTCTCCTGGTTTGTAGCCCAGTGCCTTAACCTTTACACCAATCTGGTTTTTAGTTCCGTATTCATCCCTTTGCTTTAAAGTTCTGCATAGCTTCCCATTTTTCAATTCTAATTTTTGATTTAATGCCTATAAGAGGTTCATTCCATTGAACTTCCCTAAATAGCTTTCTGACATAACTCCATCCTAACTGCCTTGTTGCTCTTTACATTTTAAAATCACTTCCTTGTTACGTTTGGAATTTTGTTTCTCTCCTCCTCTGCTTTTTCAAACCTCACATTTTTCTTAGCCTGAATGTTTATTTCCAACCGTAACTATAGCCAGTGCTAGAATAGAGTGGTCTGTATGGTAAAAGTCCCTCTAATGGGAAGGACAAACCTATTTTGGTACATCTTTCCAGATCGATAAAACATCTTCTATTCCCTGCTTGGTGACCGAGAAGCAAAATAATACTGATAACATATGCAGATTGGAAGGATGAACAAGTAGTCCTCCACTTACCACAGTTCATTTAGTGCAGTGTTTCTCAACCTTGGTAGCTTGAAGATGGGTGGACTTCAACTCCCAGAATCCCCCAGCCAGCGCTGCTGGCAGGGGGATTCTGGGAGTTGAAGTCCACCCATCTTCAAGCTTCCAAAGTTGAGAAACACTGATTTCGTGACCATTCAAAGTTACAGTGGCACTGAAAAAAATGACTTAGGACCATTTTCACACTTACGACCGTTGCAGTATCCCCATGGTCACACGACTGACATTCAGAGGCTTTGCAATTGACTCATATTTATGACAGTTGCGGTGTCCCAGGGTCATGTGATTGCCTTTTGCAACCTTCTGACCAGCAAAATCAAGGGGGAAACCCAACTAACAAACTTGTTTTGCCAATATACTGTTTGCCAAGGTGTTCACTTAACTGTGACAAGAAAGATTGCAAAATGGAGCAAAGCTCATTTAAACAAATGTCTCACTTAGTAACAGAAATGTTGTCATCGTAAGTCAAAGACTGCCTGTCTATCTACCAGCTTTGTCCCTCTTAGAATCTACTTTTGGCCTCTTGGGGCGGGAAAAAAAAAGTTACATATTTTATGATGACATAACCACAATCCCAAACTGGGAAGGAGCCTGTCTTAGTTGTCAATAAACCCAGAGATCATGATTTAAAAAGAGGAAGCAAAATGCATTGTTTGCTTTTGCAAATCCTACCTGTTTTATGGCATTTTGAGCAAACTAAATCAACACAGCAGCTTTGGTTAAGAAGTAGCTGGAATATTAGTGGTGCAGCGGGCTAAAGTGCTGTTAAAGTAGCACTTAGCTGCCAGCTGCCTGCAATTACTGCGAGTTCAAATCTCACCAGGCTCAAGGTTGACTCAGCCTTCCATCCTTCCGAGGTAAGTAAAATGAGGACCTGGATTGTGGGGGCCATAAGTTGACTTTGTATAAAAAAGAACACCGCTTGGGGGGGCCGAAAGCCCTACTAAGCAGGTATATACAAAAGTATGAAGGCTATTGCTTAATGCATTGTAAGCCGCCCTGAGTCTCCGGAGAAGGGCAGCATATAAATGGAACCAATCAATCAATCAATCAATATTTCAAAGGTGTAAAAAAATCTGTGTTTCGTCACATTCAGTTTTTTTCATTCCTCTTTCCTCTGCTTTATGGGAGTGGGATGGTGGAGGAGGGAGTTGCCTCAGACTTCGTAATGTAACATAAAGTGTGATTGTTTTAGATCTGCCTATTTATATTAATCTCCTTTTATCCAATAAATATTGCCAAGCATGGTTTTTTCCCCCCCCAAGTGTTGACGGTACATGGCTAGAGAAATTCTTCCCTCTATTTGAATATGCAATTTCTTATCTCTACCCGAGGCTTCATTTTAATATCGTGGGTTTTCCCTCTGGAAAATGATAGCGAGAGGAGTCTTGAAAAGCCTCAATTTAATTAATTAATGTCAGGCAAAAGTGCCCTGACAGCAGAAAACGTTACTGTTGGCTAACTCTGGAGGGGTTTGACGACAGTACAAGTCAGTGATTGATGATGAAGATTTCTGAATTATTGATCCTTACAGAAAGCCTTGCTCTTAAAAAAAAACCCCAAAAAACTGCTGGTTAGGAAGGTGCTAAAAATAAAATGATAGAATTGATTAAGAGGCTGGTCGTGGGTGACTTTCAGTAATCTTTTTTTTTAAAAAGTGCCACGGATAGGGAATGCAAAGTGGTTTTCCTATTTTCCTTGCCAACCTGCGCATAGAGAGAAGCTTTGTTTTGGACAGAGTTCACAGATTTTGCTAAGTCATAAGGTGGCTTATTGAGTTCTGCTTTTTGACAAGACCGCCTTCTGCTACCGATAGCCTCCCACCGGCCAATACGCTCCCACAGAGAGGGGCTCCTCCAGGTGCCGTCGGCCAAGCAATGTCGGCTGGCGACCCCCAGGGGGAGAGCCTTCTCTGTGGGGGCTCCTGCCCTCTGGAACGAACTGCCCCCCGAGATACAGAGGATTTCTGACTTACACACCTTCTGCCGGACCCTCAAGACGCTTTTATATCATCGAGCCGGGCTAGCCTAATTTTTTAAAATAAAGTTTTAATTTGAATTGCCGATTCGTAATTTTAAATGTTTAATGGGGTAATTTCATTTTAATTGATGTGGGCCCAAATATTTAATATTTTTTAAAAATTGTTTTAAATTTTATATTTCTGTGTTTTAAGTTGGCTGTACACTGCCCTGAGTCCCTTGGGAGAAGGGCGGTATATAAATTAAATAAATAAATAAATAAAATAAATAAGTTGTGGTTTATTGGCTCAGTGCATGTGTGAACCATCCAACTATGGCTTGTACAATACACATAGCTAAGTCCCAAAGGTGCTTTTTAAGAGACAACTGGACTTCCTTGCATTTTTTTCCCTTGAAAATGTTTTGTTTCTCATCCAAGAAACCTCTTCAGTTCAGCTTCTTGGATGAGAAGTGAAACATTTTCAAGAAAACAAAAACACCAAGAAAGTCCAGTTGCATTTAGAAAATCAACTTTGGGAACAAACATGACTTGGGTGATTGAGAATGTCTACAGACACATAACTAACAAAATCTTAGCTTAACATAGTGTGTAAACTTAGCCAGGAAGGTCACTCAATACTTCTATGTAATAAGTAAGGGAGTAACAGAGGTCTGTGTTATTTATTATCCCTGGGAAGAATACATCTGTTCTGCCCTACTCACGCTTTATGGCTTGAACAATCAGAGCCTGGTGGCGCAGTGGGCTAAGTGCTGTTAAAGTAGCACTTAGCTGCCGGCTGCCTGCAATTACAGCAAGTTCGAATCTCACCAGGCTCAAGGTTGACTCAGCCTTCCATCCTTCTGAAGTAGGTAAAATGAGAACCCGGATTGTGGGGGCAATAAGCTGACTTTCTATAAAAAAGAACACCGCTTGGGGTGGGTGGGGGCGAAAGCCCTACTAAGCAGGTATATACAGAAAGTATGAAGGCTATTGCTTAACACATTGTAAGCCTCCCTGAGTCTCCGGAGAAGGGCGGCATATAAATCTAACTAATAAATAAATAATAAATAAATAAATCAGTAAGTAGATCATTGACTGCTTGGCATTTCATCGTTTGTAGAAACTGGGAAACAGCTTTCTGTTAAAAAGTAAGAATCCGCTTATGCAGAGCCTTTAAAAAAAAGATTTACTAACATAGCATTACTTCTGGGTAATAGTATACATTTAAGGTTCCCTCAAGCCACTATTACAATGACCGGTGGATTAGTAGATGTATCGGTCTTGTTCACTTGATAATTCAGGGAGTGTGGGTGTCTTTAAAAGCAATTATGGGACTCACTGGCCCCATAAATTTGCCTATCGGTGGCTATTATGTGATTTCTAGGTTCCCAGGCAATATGTCATTATACAACAGCTCCTGGAGGAGGACCCTCTAGTGAATGATTTTATCTTTATATCCTGGTGCTCTTCTCCTCATAAAAATGTCAGAATGTACTTGCCCTTGTATTGGCAGTGTACCGGCAGTTAAAAAAAAAAGGAGGGGGCGGAGGGAAACCGCCCAGGAAAATTGTTTTCTTCCTGGAATTCTGATTAAGCATCACAAGTGTCTTTTTGTGGGTGTTGATATTGTAATGAAATGTGAGAATAACCTTGGGAGGAGAAAGGGAGGAAATGCTGCCTAGAAGAAACAATTAGATAAGAGAGGCAGGAGCCTCCAGTTGCTTAACTGTCAGAGGAAAAAAACTTGGGAAGGATCCATCCTAATTGATCGGGGAAGTTTGTCATTTCAGATCTAAAAGAGTCTGTCAACATAGCCTTTAAAATGAAGTAGAATTAGCTTTCTTAACGTTTTCTCTCTTTTAATAGTTCTTCTTAGAACAGTTCTTCTGCCTGCAAAGGAAAAATCCGAATACCGTTTGCCTCAAACACCAAACATTATCTGCAAATTGACTTATGCGGGTCAAGTTCATTTAATGAGTTGGTATCCAGTAGAAAATCAGAAAATGGGAGCTAATTGAGTAAATCTGAGGTCTCCGAAATTGACAACTTTAAGACTTGTGGACTACAACTCCCTCAATTCCCCAGGCAGCCGTGTTGGCTGGGGAATTCTGGGCATTGAAGTCCACAAGTCTTAAAATTTGCTAAGTTTGGACAGTTGTAAACTATGGATGAGTTAACCCAGTGTGGTGTCTAGCCAAAGACTCCGGGGCTTCTTTAAAGACCGATAAATGTATTTTAATCTGCTTTTTTGTGTCCTCTAGACCCAAAACAGCCTGTTGGCTTTGTCCTCGGAGTTGATCTTCTTCACCTGTTCCCTCTGGAAGGAGCAGTTTTTCTCCCTCACACCGATATCACGGATCCGGGCACTCACGAGGAGATCCAAACCCTTCTCCCGAAAGGAAAAGCGGACATTATCCTAAGCGACATGGCACCGAACGCAACCGGCATCCGGGAATTCGATCATCAAAAGTTGATTGACCTCTGCCTATCCCTTCTGGATCTGGCCAGAGGCATTTTGCAGCCAGGAGGGATCCTGCTGTGCAAATTCTGGGATGGCAAGGAGAGCCACCTCCTCCGAAGCCGGCTGTTGCAAGACTTCCAGGAAGTGAAGACCCTAAAACCTCAAGCGAGCAGGAAAGAATCAGCCGAGACTTTTTTCTTAGCGAAAACCTACCGAGGTGTGTCAAATGTGCAGCAGAATGACCTTGAGTAGCTCCATGCATTCTGTGGAGCATCACTTAGGATTAAAGCACCAGACATGGTTGCAACAATAGGCTGAATTTTCTGTTTGTGGGGAATTACAGATTGAAATTTTGCAGGCTGGTGGAGAAGTGGGGTCTTTGGTGCTCTCTGAGCCTGATGGGTTTCCTGCAGACGTTTCAAAACCCAACTAGGGAACATCATCAGTGCAAGCGTCACTCCCTTCTGGCACTGATGCTGTTCCCTAGTTCGGTCTACGAGAAAACCACCAAGCTCAGAGAGAATCAAGGGCCCCTGAGCTACAAATATTCCATAAATGCTGGAGAACTTTGTGTACAGTGTTAATTATAAGTCAAATAAATAAATGACTAATAGGACAAAATACAATCTCTCCGTTGTGTCTATTCAGAATGAAACTTGTACGACTTCATTCCCAGATTAAGACACCTGGAGCTTCTCTCTAGCAACAGCTGCCGACAAAACCTTGCATGGAAAAAGAGTATTTATTTATTGAAACGTAGCCTCTCCTCTTGAAAGAACTCCCAGGGCAACTTACGATCCATACACCAGCATAGCCTCAGTGTAAAGCAGTATAAAATCACACAGAAACCTTATGTAAACAAGGTAAAACAGTGTAGCAATAATGCAAAACAATACAAATCGTGTAAAAACAGTGTAAAGCATTGTAAAACAATGTAACACAATACAAATAGTATAAAAACAATGTAAAACAGTGTAAGACAAGTTAACACAATACAAATAGTGCAAAACAATACAAATAGCGTAAAAACAGTATAAAATAGTGTAAAACAATGTAATACAATACAAATAGTATAAAACAATGTAAAAACTAAATGTAAAACAATACAAATAGCATAAAAACAGTGTAAAACTGTAAAATAAGGTAACAATACAAACAGTATAAAATAGTGTAAAACAATGTAACATGATACAAATAGTATAAAAAACAATGTCAAACAGTGTAAGACAAGTAAACACAATACAAATAGTATAAAACAATGTAAAAACTAAATGTAAAACAATACAAATAGTATAAAATAGTGTAAAACAATATAATACAATACAAATAGCATAAAAACAGTGTAAAATAGTGTAAAAAAGGTAACACAATACAAATAGTATAAAAACAATGTAAAAAATACAAATGGTATGAGAAAATTTTAATGGGCTTTTAGCTTTGGGGTTTTTAACATTTGCCCATCATTTTATTGAAGTAGTCTTAAAATTGTTTTAACTTTTGAATTGATGTTTTTTATTATTGGCTGTACACCGCCCTGAATCCTTCGGGAGAAGGGCGGTATAGAAGTTTGATTATAAAATTAAAATTAAATTAAATAGGATAAAAGCAGTTTAAAACCATATAAAAACAATGCAAAATATCATAAAACCGTATAAAAACCATCAGCAATAAAAACAAAAGCCGAAAAACTCGGCGATGAAAGTTTTAATATTATCCTTCCTCGAAATAGACTTATTTCTCCCCCCCTCTTTTTTGGGGGGGGGGGGAAGAAATCCCCTCCTCCGCCAGAAGAGAGCGCTGCGCCTCCTCTTGATTTTTCGCCGCGCCTCTATTTTGAGCACTACGGCCGCCCCCCCCCCTCTCCAAAGCGAAGCAGCTGGGAAGCGAAGGCGCCGCCGAGAGCGCACTTCTCGCTCAAGTGGCGGGGGCGAAATCTCGCGGGAACTGGGCGGGGAACTCTCGCGGCGCCGAGGAAGGAGGGAGGGAGAGCGAGCGAGCGGAGCTGGCCATGGCCGATTGGGGAGGGTGAGTGCGCGCGAGCAAGCGAGGCTGAGGGTGATCACGTGGGTCCCGCGCGGGCGGGGCGGCAGAGGGCGGGCGGGCGGCGACCGGGGCGGAGGGGTGTCGTCTCGTCGCCTCAGGGACCCGGATTTTGGGGAGGGAGAGCGGGCGGATTAACGGTCTTCTCCCCCCACTCCCCACCGGCGTCGGTGTTTCCTCGAGCTGGAGAACGAGGCCCGAGACTCATGCCGCCCTACACGGCTTCTTTCTCGGCTGGTGTGCCGAGAGTGCTCCTGGGCATGTACAGAGTGCCCTTCCCCTGCTAACTCCCCGCTGCTCGGGAGTCCCGACAGCAGGAGGTTCTGTTCCCATCCAAGTTTGCTTGGAGACACAACCCCGCCGCACACACAACAGACACAACCACACAGGGACCAGTTTGGGCAGAAAAGATCAACTGGGATGGAGATGAACGAATAGATCTTATTGCCTTTCGATTTTGGGTAGCCGGAGTTGCTTGGATGGAATGGGGGAGCATAGGAAACTAATGCAAAAAAAAAAAAAATTGCATCAAGAGTACTACAAAACCCCTAAACTCCATGCAGGCAAGGGATGATGGGTTTGGAGCCCGGGTCTGAGCCGGGGTTCCAGGATGGGGAAGGTGCCCCTGACTCTGGCCGTTGTGGATCGGTTTCCTCTTCACTGCTGTTCCTTTGCAGGTTGTGTTTAATGATTTTGCTTCTGTTTTGCAACACTTGGCTTCTTTTGTTTCCACTTGGGTTGTGTGATGGTTGTTCCAACACTTTGTTTAAAACAAAGTGGAAACAAAAAGGTGTTGCAAAAAAAAAGGAGAGGCAAACAAGCAAAGTCATAAACACAACCTGCATAGGAGCAAGAAAGGAAGCTAACAAAAGTGTAAAAGGAAAAGATAAAAAAAGAAAGAAAGAAAGAAAGAAAGAAACATTTTTGATTTCTTTTCTAGCAAATGCAAAGATGATTACAACATTATTTTTTACTCTACTGTTACAAAAAACCCTCTTTTTTTCTATTATCAATACCACAAATCAAGAGTTCGTTTTCCCCCCTTTCATGCAAACAAATACAGAACATTTCCAGACAGCAGTAAGATTGGAGACCTTGGTGCCCTCTGAGCTTGATAGTTTTCTTGCAGAGGTTTCATGATCCAGCTAAGTAACATCATCAGTGCTAGAAGGGAGTGGGGTTTTATGTAATGGAGGAGGAGGAGGAGTTGGAGGTGGACTGTGGAGTCCTTGTTGCTCTCAGCTTCAGTGTTTTCTTGTAGACATTTCACAAATGGCACGCAGAGCCATATCAGTGGGCACATGAGCTCAGCTCCGGCGGGCATGCACATGCCAGCCAGCTGATTTTCGGGCCTTCTGGGCCCACCAGAAGTAGGAAAACGGGCTGTCTCTGGCCTGAGAGCCTCTGGGTGGGTGGGGAAGGCCGTTTTTGCCCTCCCCTGGCTCCTAGAGAGGCTCTGGAGCCTGGGGAGAACAAAAAATGAGCCTACCAGGCCCACCATGCCATTACGTGCCAGAAGCAGGGGGAGTGTGGGGGGGGCACGTGTGCATGCGGGGGGACAGGGTGCATATAAGTATGGCTGTGGGCATGCATGCGCAACCCCCCCCCGTGCTCCCCCGCTTTTGGCACGCAATGGCAAAAAGGTTAGCCATCACTGCCATAGTTTAACCCTGAGTTGCAAATATTCTCTTCTTTCGATAGCAATTAATGTATTTGCCATCTTTTCTCTAATCAAAGATGTCAGATTATTTTTTTAAAAGCTCATTTGGAGGGCTACAGCTTGGGGTGCGATAACTTGATGTGCGTGAAGGGAAACGTCCTTAATTTTTTTTTTTTTTTAAATCTTTTTAATTGCATGAACGGTAGAACTCGGATGCAGATGGAGGAGGCCGAGGCGAACACCACCGTCTTCTCCATCCTGAAGTCGTACAACAACTTCATGTCCCTCTCTATGGAGGAATCGTCTGTCCAAGATGCCCCACAGTCTCCTCCGGGCTCACTCCAGACAAACTACCAGCAAATGATGAAGGTGAGACGGTGTTTCTCAATGGTCACACTCGGCAAACAAACCAGTCACCATATGCAAGGGTCAGCAACCCGAGGCTCTGGAGCCTCATGTGGCTCTTTCATCCTCTGCTGCAGCTCCCTGTCGCTCAAAATATGCATCACAACCGCCAATGTGTGATACCTGTCAGCATGCGATTTATTGAGCTTTTCGACCCCTGGTAGGCCAACCATGGATATAATCCAAGAAAAGAAAAGTTTCAGAAGAAAACAGAACATTTAATTCAACTACATAGGTTAGTTTTGTGGCCGCTCAAGAAATAGTCAGGCACAGGAAGGTTTTGTGGCTCCTGGTGTTTTCTGTGGGAAATGGGTGCAAATGGCTCTTTGAGCATTTACGATTGCCGAGCCCTGACCTAATCCAAGCAAGCAAAAATTTAGCAAACTAAATAATGACATATATACCCTGTTTTCCCCCAAAATAAGACCTCCCCTGATAATAAGCCCAATTGGGCTTTTGAGTGCATGGCAATAAGGCCAAGCGCTTATTTCAGGGTTCAAAAAAATATAAGATAGGGTCTTATTTTTGGGGAAACATGGTATTATAAGTTCAGTGACTATCAGCTTGCCCAGCCTGGGATCTGTGCTCAGGCAGCAATTATAGGCTTCTCTCCTTCCCTCTTCTTCCCCTTGACATCCTGTCTACACTGTGGTTTCCAGTGTGCTAATTTTTATAATGTTACTGTGGTTTTTATACTGTTTTAACTTTGGATCAAGAGCTGCCTGGAGATGGTTATAAGATGGGCAATTGTTTTAAGTAAATAGATTAATTGACTAAGTAGTTGTGATTTGGTCCATATCCAGAGGGACGTGCATGTTTTACTTTGGAGGTGAACCAACAGAAAGACCCCTAGCTTTTCTACCCACCAAATATTTTGCCTATCTGAACTAGCTGATACATCCCTACTGATGCTAATTTTGCTTTTTGCTAAATACACGAGACCAGGTGGAGCAGGGGCCGTAGTAGATAAGGTACCTATATCCCTGGACAGAATATTGTCTACCCCTGAGTAGAGAGGTGGTGGAAGTTGCTTGTAAATGCTATGGGTAACTCTAGGCCCTCCCACCTCACGCCCCCTCCAGAGCCGGAGGCATGGCAAGCCTTCAATAGCTTCATGGGATTACTGCTTGGTCTCTTTTTCTCTTTTGGCAACGGATCAGCTGGAAGAGCAGGCCGGGCAAATCCATTCGGGCACGCGGCTTTTGCAGATGGAACGGGAGAAAATGCAGATGGAATTAAGTCACAAAAGGGCTCGGATTGAACTCGAGAAGGCAGCTAACCTGAACGCCAACAAATTTGAGGTGAGCTGGGGAGCCAGATTAAGGGGCTGGGATTCTGCATGGTCCTGGTGCCTTTGTAACCTGGCTTGTTTGAGTAGTTTGTTCTATCACTTTGGTCTCTATGGTTTGTAATCCACAATTTACGATTTACGATTTATAATCATTTAAAAGGTGGCTCAGTGGCTAAGACGCTGAGATATGATCGAACCTAGAAAGTTGAAGGTCTCTACTGTTGATACTGTGTTGTCTAGTGTTGTGAGAGGTGATAGTATGGGTGGGTTTCTCCTAAAATCCACCACCATTTCTACAGTTTTGAATGTATCTAGTTCAAGATTATTTTGGTTGCACCACAAGGTTAGTTGTTCATCCTCCCGTCTGTATGCGGATTCATCGTTGTCTCGAATGAGACCATCATGTAGATGGTGAGGATAGAATCAGATCATCCTCGATGCTCCAGTTTGTCATTTTGGGATTAAAAAAAAGGCAGAATCAGGATAGGGGCATGTTATATCTGGTATCTATAAAGAGTTGAATTGGCAGCTGGTCGTCGTGGAAATTGCCTCTGCTAAATATTTGGGGGGCCAGAAGTAAAACGACGAGCGTGCATTTTATCTTGGAAAATGCTTCAAAGATGCAGGTGCATCCCGAGAACGAAACCGAGTCAGCAGGAAAAAAAACTCCCTGCCAAACAGAAGTGGTTTCCAGGTCAAACTTTAATTGAAGGGATTCTGAGAATTATTCTACCCTTTCTCCAACTCCTGCCCAGAGGGCTGAGTCAGTCATGGTGATGCTTAAATTCCTGCTGTGGAGGTGGGGGAAACAGACACCCCCCTCAAGAGGAAGGGTTATAACCCAGCTTAATTGCCTTGCTTGAGGTGGCATTTTGAGGAGTCCTGTGGAACCTGGGACTGGTTTGCATAATCCTCGTTTAGTATGCAAATCCGTAGCTTGTTTTACTTTGATTAGCAGAGCAAATCAGCTACACGCTTCCTCCAATCAATGCTAATCGATTCGAGTTGGAAGGAAATAAGGAAATCAGAAATGGAGATCGGGTGGGAGGGAGAGGCTGACTCTGTAAACCGCTTAGAGAGGGCTGGAAAGCACTGTGAAGCGGGATATAAGTGCTATTATTAAGTGGGAAGGAAGGAAGGAAGGAAGGAAGGAAGGGCCATGGTGCCACAGTGGTTAGAATGCAGTACTGCGGGCTACTTCTGCTGACTGCCGGCTGCCTACAATTTGGCAGTTTGAATCTCACCAGGCTCAAGGTTGACTCAGCCTTCCATTCTTCCGAGGTGGGTCAAATGAGGACCCAGATCGTTGGGGGCAAGAGACTGACTCTCTAAACCGCTTAGAGAGGGCTGTAAAGCACTGTAAAGCGGTATCTAAGTATAAGTCCTGTGGCTATTGCTACTATCTGTACCAATAAATCAGTGTGTTACAGGCAGAGGAGGTGAAACTGAGATGTGCCTTGATAACTTGGATAGCAAACTAGAAAATCAATGATTGCGAATCAAGACATTAGGCACATTCATAGATTATATCTTTCAAGAAAGATTGTCAGGTGAGGACTTTCACAGGTAAAGCAGACGGCAGAGAAGGAGAAACAGCAGCATAATTATTCTAATTCTAAAGAATAAAAGAATTATTCTTATTCTAAAGAGAAAGGAAGCTATAGGAAACCAGAAACTCTCAGATGGAAGGACTTAATCCCGAAATGCAATCTACTCGACTACAAAAAGCAACAGCTTGAACTGAGATTAGAACATTGGGAAACCAAAAACCGAAATGTTCCGTGGGTATTTTAAAAAAAAATTATTATTATTTTTTTTTTGGAAAGATACGGAAGGAAAATTGGCCTAAGTGGTTTAAGATGGTACATTAAAGAAAGAGGGAACTGGAAAAGAAAGCTTTCGCTGCCCAAGAACAAGCATTAGGCGTGAATGTTATCAAAGGAACAGTGGGGGGAAAAAAAGCGTTCAGATGGAAAATGGAAAAGGCCGTTGATTGTGGTAAGGGGGAAAGCGGAGGGCTGCATAATGGCTAGATTCAGCTCATTTGCATGACAAAGCAAGCCACGATCCGGTTGGAAGGAGGCTACAGCGGGCTTTCTGTGAAAAAAAAGGGAGCACCGATTGACAACGGCACTCAATAAAAAGCATGGAATCCAGCTTTGAGAAATGACCTGAGCAAAGAGTTTTTTTTTACAGGAATTTAAAATTCAGACTGGGGGATAGAACACACCAAAACATTGTGGGATGCTCTCTGAGCTTGGTGAGCTCTTTTTTTTGGGGGGGGGGCAGACGTTTCATGACCCAACTAGGTAACATCATCAGTGCTAAAAGAGAGAGGGGAGGGGTTCATCATCGTGGCACAGATGATACGATGTAGTTGGGTCATGAAATGCCTGCAAGAAAACAATCAAGCTCAGCGAGCCCAAGGACTCCACAGTCCTCCTCCTTTTCCCCTCCTTTCTAGCACTGATGATGTTCCCTAGCTGGGTCGTGAAACGTCTGCAAGAAAATCCACCCAGCTCAGAGAGCACCAAGGACCTCACAGTCCTCTTTCTCCCCTCCTCCTCTTCCTCCCCTTCTCCTCCTATCCTTTTCTTCCCTTCTCCTCCTTTCCTCCTCCTCCTCCTCCTCCTCCTCCTCTTTTCCTCCTCCTCCTCCCCTTCCTCTCCTCTTCTCCACCTCTTCTACTCTACAATCCCACTCCCTTCTAGCACGGATGATGTTCCCTAGCTGGGTTGTGAAACGTTTGCAGGAAAATCCACTCAGCTCAGAGAGCACCAAGGACCCCACAGTCCTCTTTCTCCCCTCCTCCTCCTTCTCCCCTCCTCCTATCCTTCCTCCTTTCCTTCTCTTCCTCCCCTTCTCCTATCCTTTTCTTCCCTTTTCCTCCTTTTCTCCTCCTCCTCTTTTCCTCCTCTCCTCCTCCTCCCCTTCCTCTTCCTCTTCTCCACCTCTTCTACTCTACAATCCCCACTCCCTTCTAGCACGGATGATGTTCCCTAGCTGGGTCGTGAAACATTTGCAGGAAAATCCACTCAGCTCAGAGAGCACCAAAGACCTCACCGTTCAACCCTGAGCTACAAATATTGAGCTCTTCTATTGGTACACCAAACGTTAACTCTCCTTGAAAAGAACTTTGACTTATTGACGTAGCCTTTCCATGATACAGAGCGGGAGGTCCTCGACTTACGACTGGTAGCTTAGCAGCCGTTGGAAGTTACGACAGGCCTACCTCGCGGGTACCAGCCGTTCCTTCCTTCCGTAGTGGTAGTATTATTTTTTTCCTCCTAAACTTTCTCTACTCGTCTTCTTTTTCCAGCGGGAAGCTGATCGTAATCAGGATCTCCTTAAGCGCATCAAGCAGTGCCAGGAAAGGGAAACGGAGGCGAAAAACGCCCTTCAGGAACAACTCAAGGCCAACAAGACCTGCCAGAAGGACATGGAGGCCCTGAATAAGAAGCTGCAGGAGAAGGAGACCAAACTGACCGAGGCGAACGAAGTGAGGGCCGAGCCGTTGATTTGGTGAAAGTGTCTCTGATTTCATTTTGGAGCCTACAGGGCTGACGGTCCAAAGAACTTTGTTGTTGCAGGAGTTAGGTGACAGCTTAAAAAAAAAAAAGACACCGAGTGGTCTCTTTTCCTTGAAAAGAATGGCAGCATCTTCTAATGCTTTAAGGCTGGGACAGCAGAAGTTAAGAAGCAGCATCATTAAGCAATTCCAGAGGGAGACTTCTTGGGGGGCATAAATAAGAGTAATTGACAGTTTGAAATAAGGAGAAATTTTCCTGACAGTGAGAACAGTTAACCAGTGGAACGACTTGCCACCAGAAGTTGTGGCTGCTCCAACACTGGAGGTTTTTTTAAGAAGAGACTGGACAGCCATTTGTCTGGAATGGTATAGGGTTTCCTGCTTGAACAGGGGGGGTCAGACTAGAATATCTCCAGGGTCCCTTCCAGCTCTGTCAGTCAGTCCATCCGTCCGTCCATCCATCCATCCATCCATCCATCATCCATCTAACCTGTCTATCATCTGTCTGTCTGTCTGTCTGTCTGTACGTACATCTATCTTATCTCTCTCTCTATCATCTATCATCCATCTATCCTGTCTATCATCTATCTGTTTGACTGTCTGTCTGTCTATCTTATCTATGTATCTATCATCCATCCATCCATCCATCTAACCTGTCTATCATCTGTCTGTCTGTCTGTCTGTCCATCTATCTTATCTCTCTATCATCTATCATCCATCTATCCTGTCTATTATCTATCTGTGTCTGTCTGTCTATCTGTCTGTCTATCTTAACTATGTATCTATCATCCATCCATCCATCCATCCATCCATCCATCCATCCATCCATCCATCCATTCATATCTATCTACCTATCATCCATCTATCTATCTATCTATCTATCTATCTATCTATCTATCTATCTATCTATCTATCTATCTATCTATCTGCGAGAAGGCTTGAAATTGGAGAGAAATTGCAAAGCGAACGCTTCAGTTCCCGGAGCGACTCCATAATTGCTTTACAAAGGCGAGAAAAGCTGAAAAGGCCGCTTCAGATCTTTTTTTTTTCTAGCCCGCCTGTAATCTAGGTTTGAAAACTGGCTTATCCGGCTCTCTGCCAAACTTAAGGCTGCCACCGTTGCTTATCTGTCGCGGGGAGAGCGTACACAAGCCTTCTTTTGAAAATGCACGCGGGGAGGAAATACTTATCCATTTGCATCCCTTTGATGGGGTCTTTCCTAGATGGAGCAGGCTCCCTTTGAAAGTTTCCCCTTGCAAGTCCTCTTAGTAAATAACAACACTCAAGGGAGCGTCGGAGGGAACAAAGGATGGGCTCCTGTGTATTAAAAAGGTCCAGATCAGCGTCATTGGGGTCTCATGTACATTTTAGCTTTTGATCAGAAGTTTATTACTTCTCTGCCGAGCCCAGAATCTTCACGGTGTCAATTTGGACAGCACAGCGAATGTGTAAATTTATATATATATATATATATATATATATATATATATATATATATATGTTTTTTGAGGTTTACGCGGGTGTTTGTATGTAGGTCTTTGGTTAATGGGATTGCTGCAACGGTCATAAGTAACAGTAACAAGAGCTGGAAGGGACCTTGGAGGACATCTATTCCAACCCCCTGCCCATGCAAGAGATCTGTACTAGGGATTCGAACCGCCGAACTGCCAACCTTCCTGATTGACAAGCTCAGTGTCTTAGCCACGGAGCCATCTAGTCAGAAAGTTTTTTTTAGTGCCGTTGTAACTTTGAACGGTCACTAAACGAGCTGTCGTAAGTCGAGGACGACCTGAATTAAAAAGATCCAGATCAGGGTCATTGGTTCTCCTGTTCATTTTAGCACCCGATCAGACGTTTGCTCCTTCACCGTAGGCTCTGCGAGGTGTCAGTGTGAACAGCCGGTGAAGAGCGTGTGCATTTCGTAAATAAGAAATCCTTTCTCCCTCAGACCATCAGCGCCTTGAAGGGGAAAGTATCGGAGTCGCAGTGGAACGCCATGAATCAGGAGATGGAGATGAAGAAACTGCAGTCCCAAAACCAGGAGTTGACCGAACAGCTGGATGTGTTTCAGAAGTAAGCGGGCGAGCGACAACGGGTGGGAATTCAATTCTTAAAACTCTCTAGTGTAATCCAAGGAGTGTAATCATCAGAAAAGGTAGTCTTGAAAACGGATAAACCTTGAAAATACGTAAGTTTTTTAAAAACATCCAACTTGTTGTGGCCTTTCGGCCGCCGGCCCCTCCAACAACTGAATCAGAGGAGGAAGAGGAGGAGGCCTGCGTTAGCATCAAGGCAATCTGAGAGCGGGAGAGGGAATGGAGCTGGCAGAGAGAGAGAGAGGGGGGGGGTGAAGCTTGGGATGTCCGTCAGCCCTCAGATGGAGAGTCAACAGCCCCCAGGTCTGGAGGTGGCTGATGAGGAAGAGGAGGAACAGCTGGGTCCAGTGCCTGACGTGTGGATACACAGAAGGCAGAGGAGAGGAGAGCAGTGGAAATCTATGGGCTGGTCCTTAGGATGGAAGAGCCACCACTGCTAGCAAAGCCCTATCCTAGCTCTGGGGAGAAAAGGCAGAGGATGGAGATGAATAGGTGTGGCAGGCAATGATTCATCTCCCTGCCAGGCAGACTTGTTAGCCTGCGGTGCGAGAGAGACTTTTTGCCGGGGCTGCTGGCGCTCCTAATAAAGGAATAATTAATTTAACTACAGAGTGTTTGTCGTATTTGGGGAACTGGTCACCAACATTTAAATTCCCTGTCCTATTTTATCTACAATAGAGGACTGCAATCTATAAGGGGAGCATGGAAGGCCACTGAAAGCTATTGTTTTTACACCTGTAATTGGTGACCGGAATTGCTGAAGCAAGTTGCGAATTCTACTTTGTGAGTCAGGAACTTAGTGTCATGTGTGGGTGTTACCTTCCACATAGCACTTCACTGATAGGGAGAGGAGAGGAAGAGAGAGGAATGGAAGAAAGGGGAAGGAGAGGAAGAAAGGATAGGGGACAAGAACAGGAGAAAAGGTGAGAAAAGGGGAAGCAGGGGAGGAGAGGAGAGGTGGAGGAAGAAAGTAGAAGAGGAGAGGAGAGAGGGAGGAGAAAGAAAGAAGGAGAAGGTTTGTTGTGAAAAAAGGGAAAAGAGAGGGTAGAAGAGCAACCCCAAATGTGATTAAAATGTCTTATTTTTATGCTTTCGTGAGAAAAAAAAATACATACATACATACATTCATACATACATACATACATACATACATACATACATATATATGATCAATTACGGATAAGAGAATGTACATTTACAGTATGTGTATATGAAATAAAAATAAAAGACTTAAAAAAAAAAGAATTCTCTGATACCAAGAGAATGTGTAGTCAGGAGGCTGCTAACAGTTTCTGGAAGCGATTTGTTGGTCGGATCATGTAACATTTGCAAGAAGTTTCTGGGCGAAGTCATTTGGAATATATACAGATGTATTATCCGTACATGGATGACGTCCTGTTATATGTCCCTACCCCAGACCCATTTATTTATTTGATTCATTAAATCAACCGTCTTCTCGGCAAGGTGGCTCCGGGCGGTGTCTAAAATCTAATGAGGTGCTTTTTCAAAAACCAACTGGAGTTTCTTTTTTTTTTTTGTTTTTCCGTGAAGACGTTTTGCTTCTCCAAGAAGCTTCCTCAGCTCTTCTGGAGAAGCTTCTTGGAGGAGAAGCGAAACTTCTTCAAGAAAAAACAAAAGCAGCTCCAGTTGGTTTTTGAAAAAGCAGCTTTGGGACAACCATGATCTGGATGACGGAGAATCTCCATAATCATTCATGAGAGAAGCTTTGGAGTTCAGCCGAAATCCACCCATCTTAAACTCGGCTGTGCACGATAAATGGATATTTTATCTCTCCTTTCGGCAGAAAATGGCAAGAAACCACTCAGCAAATCCAAGCCCTTCAGGCACAAGAAGAGCTCATGTCTAAGAAGGAGCAGAAGATTCAGGTGAGACCTCTTATGTCCTTCCTCTTTGCGTTACCTGGAGATAACTCTTTACCCAGCTACTCGTAAGAAAAGCACCAACGTTTTACTACGGAGTGATAATCCTTGCTGAGTTGTCTTCTGAAGGTTTTTCTTGGCCCCGTTTCTCCAGGATCTCGAGCAAAAGCTCTCCATGCAAGAACAAGATGCGATCATCGTGAAGAACATGAAGACAGAGCTGGCTCAGTTTCCCCAAATGGAACGGGAATTGCAGCAACTCAGGGAGGAGAACGCCTACCTTAGGTAAGGAAAAGAAAAAGATTACATATTTGGATTGTCTGTCAGTGTGTCAAGACCTGCGTTCTGGTTCCCCCCCCCCTTCTCCTTGTGCCTGGCTTTGTTGCCAGTTTTGTTATCGCAGCCACATTCTTTCTCCACACCTGGGTTATAACAGAAGGTTTATACCTTGGCAGCATTGTGATTTGTAGATAAGGAATAGAATAATAGAATAGTAGAATAGTAGAATAGTAGAATAGTAGAATAATAGAGTAATAGAATAGAATCTGGAAGGTACCTTGGAGGTGTTCTAGTCCAACCCCCCCCCCCCGCTCGTGTGTGTGTGTGTGTGTGTGTGTGTGTGTGTGTTGAAATGTCGCAGGAAG
The DNA here is from genome assembly GCA_030761175.1 of Masticophis lateralis. NCBI lineage: Eukaryota > Metazoa > Chordata > Lepidosauria > Squamata > Colubridae > Masticophis > Masticophis lateralis. Next base: position 2,743,587 of record JAUDYJ010000013.1, on the reverse strand, counting down.
AAGGGGAGTTTCCCCAAGAGCAAAGAGACAGCCTAGCATGGAGCCTTTGGTATGCTGGAAGAGACCCAGGATGGACCCTCCCTAGCCTTTCCCAGGGCATAACTAATACGTAGGTAGTTTTATGCTTTAGTCTGGCAAGATTCCTGTCTACAGGCGAGCCGCAATAAAGAAACCACTCTGAAGTAACTCCTTTGGGTCATTCTGGGTTCCTTGTACCTGACAGCATGGGATGCTTTCACAAAGTGGGGTTAGACCAGTTGGTGTCCGTCCAACCTTGCAATTTTAAGACTTGTGGACTTTTAATTCCCAGAAGTTTCCAAGTCTGGACACGCACACACACACGGTTTAGAGTTAGGGGTGTTTCAAAGGCCATTTCGAAGAGGACAGAATATACAGATCAGATTGTGCCTAAGTGTCAGGGGTGACGACTTACTACGGACATGTCCTATTGTTTCCTTTGTCTCTATCTGTATCAGTTTTACATTTTTGATGCAGTCCAGCGAAATTGATCAAGTTTCTCTTCTAACCAAGAGTGTTTTGGGGGTGGGTTCACAGGGAAATGAGAGAAAACAACGGCTTGCTGAAAGAGGAAGTCGAGGGTCTTCAAAGGAAGCTCGAGAGATTCGAAAAGGTCCAGACAGAACGGGTGGCTTTGGAACTGGAGAAGGAGGTAAAATTCTGGGAAGGCTACACCCCTCGTTGTTACTTCTGCTCTTAGGTGTGAATAAGAGTCACTGAACGCAGATTGTCCTCGACTTATGACCACAATTGAGCCCCAAAATTTTATGTTGTTAACTGAGGCCTTTATCAAGTCCGCCAATTTTGTCCATCTTGTCTGAAAGGGAAAGTTGAGGTAAGGAAGAGTTTGCATTACAGGGAACCCTCGAGTTACTAACGTCAGAGAGGCCGGAATTTCTGTCGTAAATCAAGACGGTGGTAAGCCGAGGCGATGTGACTGGGAGATTTTTACGACCTTTTTAAAAATTTTTCCAATGGTGATTAAGCAAACACCGTGGTTGTAACGCGAATGGATTGGTCCTTAAGCAAGTCGATACATTCCTATGGGCGGGGGGTTTTTTTTGCTCTAAACCGGCCCAAAAAATTTCATTTCCGCCAAAAATTATCATAAATTGCATTCATCAGCCGGCTGCAGAACAGTGCAGCCGGCTGTAAGGTGAACTGATGTGTGTGTGTAATTGCAGATGTAATTACATTGTTGGAATTTTTAAAAATCGTCTTTCTCCCCTTTTGCTCCTTCAGAAAGTTCAGGAGAAACTCAGCATGTGGGAAAAACTGGACCAGAGCATGGGTTTAGAGATCAGGTAAGTGAAAAAATGAATGAATCGGGCTTCCCCCCGTGGATTCTGTAAGAAATGGATTGTTATTGGTTTGGGAGAAAGTAAGAGACAAATACTATGTGAAAATACCAACATGGTTATCGACTACGGAAGCTTTCATACACTCAAATATTTTTTAATTTTAGCAATATTGTTAGCTATAAAGACTTACTAACAGATGAGGGAGAATTGAAAGGGAAACAGGAACTAGAAGGACGGGGGATTGAGACAGACTGGTATATGTATATGCGGATACAAAGAAGATATGAGAAGGACACTAAATTATACGGTTTTTATATGGAAAAGTCTGAGTTGGATAGGATACTCATGGGAACAGATGATCATTTAATAAAATTAAAATTATAATTTTTTGCTTAGAATTGAATCAGAGGAGGAGCAAGTAAAAGGAACTGATAGCTTGGGGAAGAAACTTTGGATATTCAATTCATTTGGAAAAATGGCAAAAACTATGGAAAAGGAACTATAAATTAACGGTGTCCACTGCATATAAGGAAAATCAATATAAAATGTTTATAGATCAGCGGTCACCAACTGGTGGTCCAATGGTCCACAAGAAAATTTATTTGCATTTTTTATATTGCACTAAATCAGGGGTCCTCAAACTACGGCCCCTGGGACAGATCCGTGCAATGAACGTTTGTGTTGCTGCAGAGAGTCTCCCCCTTCGGGGTCTTTTTGTGTGGGTCAGAGGGGGGCAGAAATTCCAACTTGGGGTCTGCTTCAGCCTCCTGGTTGAGGGGCTTTGGGACATTTCCTGTAAGAGACATTTCCTGACGGTTAGATTAATTAACCAGTGGATTAATTGTCTCCAGAAGTTGCGAATGCTCCAACACTGGAAGTTTTTAAGAAGATGTTGGATTACCATTGTCAAGTGGTGGAGGCTTTCCTGCCTAGGCAGGGGGTTGGACTAGAAGACCTCCAAGGTCCCTTCCAACTCTGTTATTTTAAGTGGGGAAAAAATGGATGTGTTTCTATCAGATTGGGATTGGGAGAGTTAAATGTTTTGGGGCTCGGAAGTTCCACCTGAAAGCCGTTCCTTGAGAAGCCAAACCAGGGAAGGAAGGAGGCGATATTTTTCAATTCCTCATTTTCGTATTTTAATGGGGTAATTTTGCAGTGGGAGAGGAATGGCGCAGAGACTCCGTCTCGCTACAGATAATTAAGCTCTTCATTTAAGTTTGATGGCAAAGATGAGCGAGGCGTCTGATCGGGCAGCAGAGCGATCCCCGTCCTCCCTCCCTCCCTCCCTCCCTCCCTCCCTCCCTCCCTCACTCAAGAATGACGTTCCCCAAATATCTTTTTTTATGAAAGTAACATGGAATGGCCATTTCTTTTCATTCATTTATTAAATTCACTCGCTACCCGTTTTGCCATAAGGCCATCGGCCAGTTTCGGACAAGCAGAGGCCTCCTGGTTCACTTAAGAACAATCAATTCATTTAACAACAGTGGCATAAAAAAATTGGTCCTGATTCACCTAACAACGCAGAAATTCTGATTCTAAGGGACATCGTAAATGGAGGTCTAACTGCCTTAATATTCTCCGTGTTTGGATTAGGAGCTAGTCCTCGACTTAACGACCCCAATTGAGCCCAAAAATTTCTGTTGCTAAGCAGGACAGTATATACACATTTTTGCCCTGTTTTACGACCGTTCTTGCCACAGTTATTAAGTGAATCATTGCAGTTGATAAGTTAGGAACACGGTCGTTAAGGGAGTCTGACTTCTGACCACTTTTCACATGTGTGACTGTTGTAGCATCCCTGTGGTCACACGAGGTCAAAATTCGTGTGAATTTTGTATTCGTGTTTATGATACAAGGCAGTTGCCAAGCAAGACATTGCTATTCCTCCAGGCTGGGCTATCAATGTAAATGATTTTAAATTGGGTGTTTTAAATTTTGGGTTTTAATTTGAGCCGAACTTATTTAATAATTTTAATTATTTTTAATTGATGTCTGTTTTTGTGCTTTTAATGGGCTGTACACCGCCCTGAGTCCTTTGGGAGAAGGGCGGGATAGAAATAAAATGATGATGATGAAGATGATGATGATGATGATGATTGCAGTGTGCCGGAGTCCCCTTTTTGTGACCTTCTGATAAGCAAAATTGGGGGTGGGGGGGAAGGCAGATTCACTTACCAACCATGTCACTAACTGAGCAGCTTCAGTGATTCACTTAAGGAGAGAAGCAACCTGGAACGAAGGAGAAATTTATTGACAGTGAGAAGAATTAACCAGCGGAACAGCTTGCCTCCAGAAGTTGTGGGGGCTCCATCGCTGGAGATTTTTAAGAAGAGATGGGAATACCATCCGTATGAAATGGTATAGGGCAGTGATGGCTAACCTTTTTGCCATCGTGTGCCAAAAGCGGGAGGAATGCGGGGGGTGTGTGTCACCTGCACGCATGCCCACATCCATAATTCTGTGTGCCCCGCTCCCCCATGCATGCAACCCCTCCCGCACTCCCCCCGCTTTTGGCATGCAATGGCATGGTGGGCCCGGTAGGCCTGTTTTTCACTCTCCCCAGGCTCCAGAGCCTTTCTAGGAGCCTGGGGAGGGCGAAAACAGCCTTCCCCACCCCCACCCCTGGAAGTCGTCAAACGGGCCATTTCCGGCCTCTGGAAGGCCTCTAGGGGGGTGGGGAAAGCCATTTTCACCCTCCCCAGGCTCCTAGAAAGGCTGTGGAGCCTGGGGAGAGCGAAAAATGGGCCTTCCCCACTCCCTCTTGAGGCCCTCCCTCCCTCATACTCTCCATCTCTCCTTCCTTCCTTCCTTCCTTCCTTCCTTCCTTCCTTCCTTCCTTCCTTCCTTCCTTCCTTCCTCCTCCGAAAGGGGCTGAGAGAACTCAGTTAATGCACTTTTTTCGGGGGTAGTGGTGGTGAATCATCCTTTAATAAAACTCAGGCCTGCTGCTAAAATGACAGCCATTCCCTCTTACGATAGCTGCCTTAGCGTTCTTCCCAGCGTGTCGGAAGTCCCAGCGGTGGTGCTGGAATTACGATCGCATTTCCATTTGTACGAGTCGGTTTGACAATGCAAGTTTGAGACGGGGAAACGGGCTCATTCCTTTCCCCCTCCCCTGCCCCCCCCGCCCCCCCGACAACTTGCTCGGACGTGCAGTCTGCTCGGAGTTTTTAAGAATCGCAAAACCCAATTTGTGCCTTTCGCTTTCGTGCTGGCTAAAGTGCACCCCCCCTCCAGGGAGAAAAAAAAGCAGAATCCGGCCCCGCCTTCCGATCTTTTCTTTTAAAAAGCTTTGTTTGGATTTTCGTTCCTCGTGTAGGTTTTTCAAAAAAAAAAAAAAAAAGTGAGGAAATAATTTCAGGTAGAATGCAGCACTTGGCTCAGGAAGTCAACTTTCCCCAGTGCTGTTGTAACTTTGAACGGTCACTAAATGAACCGCCGTAAGTCGAGGACTTCTTGCTTCCCACGATTGTAGGAGATGGCCAGGCTGACTCTGAAAGTGGGCCGAACGCGTCATCGTTTCGGAGTTTCCTTTCCCTAAATCCAACTCCCTTCGAAGTCTGTTGACTTTGCCTTGACCAATAACAGTTAACGGAGTAACAGTTGGAAGGGGCTTTGGAGATCATCTAGTCCATCCCCTGCTCAAAGCAGGAGCCATATCTGTGGGCACATGAGCATTGCCCTGGCTTAGCTCCAGCACGCCTGTGCGCGCCGGCTACCTGATTTTCAGCCCTTCCGGGCTCACTGGAAGTTAGGAAACAGGCCATTTCCGGCCTCTGGAGGACCTCTGTGGGGTGGGGAAGTCCGTTTTCGCCCTCCCCAGGCTCCAAGAAAGCCTGGGGAGGGTCAAAAACAGTCTACTGGGCCCACTGTGCCATCATGTGCCAAAAGCAGGGGGGGACGTGGGGTGTGCGTGTCATGCGCGCATGAATGGGAGGCGGGCGGGGCATATTGAATTCTGGGTGTGGGCATGCATGCGTGCAAACCCCCCACGCTCCCCCCTCTTTTGGCACGCGATGGCAAAAAGGTTAGCCATCACTACTCTTAAGGTTTAGGCCTCTCCGGGCTAAAAACTAGCTAAGGACACTGCTTCAAAATTCTGGTTTCTGGAGCAATGCTTCTGATCCTTTTTAAACGTAAATTTTATGAGCTTTGGAGAAGAGGCTTAGGAACGTACTTCAGAGTTTCCAGCTCTTTGTGTCGCAACTAATCCATGATGATTTGCGGGTCCGGTGAGATTTTTTTTTTTTTTTTTTTTTTTGGCAGATGTTCATTATGAACCAAAAATGGATTAAATCGTTCTAAGCCTTCGGTCTACCTGTGAGGACTAATACTAAAAGCCAGCCTTGCTTGTCTTTTGATGCTCATACGCCTCTTCTTCTTTTTTAAAAAAATATTATTTAGAAGAAACAATTTGGCTTCACATTCCTTGTACTTTGATGGAGAATTGTGTAGCATGCATTAATTAATAACGATTTCTGTTTTACTTCTTCTTTTGAAAGGCCTCCAATAGTTTGGCGGCGTAAAAGGGAGAAGGACCGTATCCCTCTGTGCCTATTCTCCTTTTTGTGTGTGTGCAGGGAAATAGTATTCATTTAGGAGTTATTCTTGTTGTTGTTAGTTGCAAAGTTGTGTCCGACCCATCGCGACCCTCTGGACAATGTTCCTCCAGACCTTCCTGCCTTCTACCATTCTCCGGAGTCCATTTAAGCTCACGCCGACTGCTTTAGTGACTCCATCCAGCCTCCTCGTTCTCTGCCGTCCCCTTCTTCTTTTGCCCTCCATCATTCCCCCCATTAGGCTCTTCTCCAGGGAGTCCTTCCTTCTCATTAGGTGGCCAAAGGATTTGAGTGTCCTCTTCAGGATCCGGCCTTCTAAAGAGCAGCCAGGGTTGATCTCTTCTAGGACTGACCGGTTGCATTGCCTTGCATTCCAAGAGACTCACAGGAGTCTCCTCCAGCACCAGAGTTCAAAGTCCTTAATTCTTTCATATGGTCCAACTTTCACAGCCATCCATTGCAACTGGGAAAACCATCGCCTTGACTATACACACTTTTGTTGGCAGGGCGATGTCTCTGCTTTTTAGTACGCTGTCTACATTGGCCATAGCTTCCCTCCCCAGGAGCAAGCGTCTTTTAATTTCTTGGCTTCCAGTCTCCATCTGCGGTGATCTCGGAGCCCAGGAAAACAAAAGGAGTTATATACCTGGGCAAACTGCTGTCCAGTTATCCAGGCTTCTGGTGTTGCATTGGGGTATCGTCGTTCCTAAATAGCCAGTTTGGCACCTTGGCTTGCAGGTTTCAACATCTAGACAGTCACTTGCGTTGGGGATCAGAGGGAGGCCTCTTGTTGACAAACATTGTCAAGCTAATGGGTTTCTGGAGAACTGCCTCTTCTGAATTGAGGGCGGGGTGGTTTGCCAGCTCGTCTAAAACCTGGCACGGAAGGATGCCAGCTCTGCTGTTCAGCAGTTGGTGTGCCCATCAAACCAGTTATAAAAAAACGTTTCCTGGAGAAAAAGGATGCGGCCCTCGTCCGCCTCCTCCGCGTTCTGTTTCCAAGTTGAAGTGATGTGAGATGGAAAGCGTTTTGCTGCCATGGTTCATTTCATTCACCGCGGAGTGAAGTTAATTAGCGATATCATGAGCGAATAGCGAGATTTGCCTGCCCCAACGAGAGGGGGCCCGTTTGTACACAGGAAGCTTGTCAGACATTAGGAGGAACCACTTTCAGAGTCCTCATTTCTTTTTCTTCAGTAGATAACAGATTTAACAGATTAACGGAGTGGGAAGGGATCTTGTCGGTCATCTAGTCCAACCCCCCTCTGCCCAAGCACCACACCCTACACCAGTGATGGCGAACCTTTTTGCCATCGTGGGCCAAAAGAGGGGGGAGCACAGCGGGTTGCGTGTGCTCGTGCCCACACCCATAATTCAATGCACCCCGCCCCCCTGTGCTCCCTCTGCCAGTACGCCTGTTTTTCGCCCTCCCCCGGCTCCAGAGGCTTTTTCAGAGCCTGGGGAGGGCGAAAACGGCCTTCCCCACACCCCCGGAGGTCTTCCAGAGGCCGGAAATGGCCCATTTCCCGATTTTCGGTGGGACCGGAAGGCCTGTTTTTTGCCCTCTCCAGATTCTAGAGGCTTTCTAGGAGCCTGGCCTTCCCCATCCCTTGGAGGCCCTCTGGAGGCTGGAAACTGCCCATTTCCCGACTTCCAGTGGGCCCAGAAGGCCTGAAAATCAGCTGGCTGGTGCGCGCACAGGCGCTGGAGCTGAGTTAGGCCAATGCTCGCGTGCCCACAGATATGACTCTGCGTGCCACCTGTGGCATGCGTGTTATGGGTTCGCCATCACAGCCCTACATCATTTCTGACAAATGACAGTCCAGTCTCTTCTTGAAAGCCTCCAGTGATGAAGCTCCCACAACTTCTGAAGGCAACTTCTATTCCATCGGTTGATTGTTCTCACTGTTAGAAAACTCCTCCTGATTTCTAGGTTGAATCTCTCCTTGATCAGTTTCCATCCATTGTTCCTTGTCTGGCCTTCAGATGCTTTGAAAAATAGCTTGACCTCCTCCTCTCTTTGGCAAGTAAGATAAAAAAAAAAGATAAACAAGGGAAGTGGTGGTTGCAGTTGAACCTAAAAATATTTACAAACACTGGGTTCATTTCAGTAGAGTATCGAAACCAAGGTCAACTCACTTTATGTCCGAGTTTATTGTCTCTAAGCCACCGACAATCACTGAGAGGTCATATAAATCTTCTGAATGAATGAATGAGACTGTTTCTGTCTGTCTGTCTGTCTGTCTGTCTATCTATCATCTCTCATATATCTATCATCGGTCCGTCTGTCTGTCCATCTATTATTGTCTATATCTACCTATCTTTCTTTTTATCTGTCAACTTTCTCCTATTGTCTCTCTCTCTCTCTCCCTCCTTCCCTCCCTCCCTCCCTCCCTCCCCCCTCCCTCCTCTCGTCTCATCTCTCTCTCATCTCTTCCCCCGCCCCGAAAACAACCGAAATACCAATATTGCATATAAAATAGAGAAGACACACTCTTAGTCAATTTAACCTCCTGTGATTTTAGAACAGGCAAGATTGACCACATTTTTTTTTTAATTCAAGAGGTAATACCTACATATTTGTTTTCTGTTTCTTCAAAAGTGAGCCCCTTAAAAAATGCCTTGAAAGACAAGAACTTGGTTCCCCTCTCCCCCCAGCTACAGCACCGGGGAAAAAAAGATGTAGTTAAACACTTTATTTGCTTCTCTTCTTCAGAATGAGGTAGAAATGGGTGCGATTTAACTAGTGATATGCTTTTGTTTAATTTAATTGCTTGGAAGACCGGTTTTGAGCTTCCATATTTACGCTCTAGCCTCTTTGTGGTCCGGCTGGCTAGCTCTGGCTGTTTTCTGCATAAATACAAATATAGATGGGCAGTAGACGATGAGTTCTCACAAATTTAAACACAGATGGTGGCTGCCTTTCCATTGAATTTCATCGTTTAATGGAGCAGAGAAAGGCATATATCCGGACGGGTAGTAGCGGGCGAGAACTTCAAAGCGTGCATATTTTGTAAACTGGAGTTGGCTTAGTGGAAGCATTTAAGTTATTTTATTTTATTTTATTTTATTTTTGCTCACAGGCAAAAATAAGCATTTCCCAGCATGGCATCCTCCTGTTAGGTTGGACCAGCTCCCATGCTGAACATCTTAGAAACTTTCATCCGTAGTTTTCGACTGGCCAGGATCCAAATCAGGCGATGGCTGGCGAAAGGTTTACATTGATCGAAGTGTATTTACGGCGGAGAATTGAACCTCTTGTCACTTTATTTACTGGAATTAATTTTGCTCACTGTACACCTCCCACCCACCCCTCTATAATGGTGCTCATACGGCTGGACCCTGAAAGCAGCCCAACCTCCGTAATCATGGCTTAAATGTTTGGAACATGGTTTGAAAATTCATGCTTTGATTTGTCCCAACCAGCCTTTTGCAAAATATCTCAAGCTTTCCTTTCTCTAAACTTCTCACTCCTGCCCCGCCGATGACATGGGTATAATAACCAGAGGGTCCTGTTCTTAGGGCGGATTAGATGTTGAAGTATGGGAAGCTTTGTAAACATCTCCCCGACCTGAGGTTGAATTGACCCCAGCCCTACTTGGCCTTCTGGAATGGCCTGAAGATATGCTATAGTTTACCAATGGTTATGTTGCTTGTGAGATGGATGACATTTTCCTGCCAATTACGTTTCTATGTGAGGTCCTTGGTGTTCTCTGAGCTTGGGTGGGTTTTTTTTTTTTTTTGCAGATACTTCATGAGCCAGTCAGCACTAGCCCTTAGACTTATATATCGCTTCACAGTGCTTTACAGCCCTCTCTAAGCAGTTTACAGAGTCAGCAATTGCCCCCCAACAATCCGGGTCCTCATTTGACCCCCCTCGAAAGGATGGAAGGCTGAGTCAACCTTGAGCCTGGTGAGATTCCATCTGCCAAACTGCTGGCAGCCGGTGATCAGCAGAAGGAGCCTGCAGTACTGCACTCTGACCACTGCGCCACCGCGGCTCATTAGTTAGGAAACATCATCTGCGCTAGATGTTTGTTCAGACAGCAAACCACACTCCCTTCTAGCACTGATGATGTTACCTACTTGGGTCATGGAACGTCTCAAGAAAACAGCCAAGCTCAGAAAGCACCAAGGACCCCACAGTCCTTCCCCTCCTCCTCCTCCTCTCTGCAAACCCCTCTCCCTCCTAGCACTGATGACGTTACCTAGTTGGATAATGAAATGACTGCAAGAAAACCACCAAACTCAGCCAGCACCCACAGTTCAGTCCTGACCTACAAATACTGTCTTCTCTTGGTATGTTTCTATGTTTTTACTAGTTCTTCTGAAAAGCACACAGATTAGAGCTGGAAGGGACCTTGGAGGTCATCTAGTCCAACCCCCTGCCCAAGCCGGAGACCCTACACCATTTCTGACAGATGGCTGCCCAGTCTCTTCTTGAAAGCCTCCAGTGATGGAGCCAACCCCCAACTTCTGAAGGCAACTTCTGTTCCACTGGTTAATTGTTCTCACTGTTAGGATGTTTGTCCTTAATTCCAGATTGGTTTTCACCTTGATTAGTTCCATCCATTCATCCATGGAAGGGACCTTGGGACTTCTGTTCCACTGTTTAATTGTTGTCAGGGTTGCAAGGAGCACCCCCAATGAAAGAAGACTCCAAGGCTTGAGTTTCCTCAAAGTTCCATTTGATTAGAGATGTCCTATTGGCACATCTGGGAAAACCCAAATCTGAAAGCTTCCAGGTTTTCCCCACCCATAGATAAATTCAAGTCCCTGCCCAGCACCCACATGTCCATCACATGGTCCAATCAATGCACCGTCCCAACTGGAGATGCCTCCCAGTCACACCCCTCCAGGCGCAGGGCAAGATGTCCTTGACTCTCCAAGAATGGAATGTTATTGTGACTACATATCTCCCCTGCTCCATACAATCCCCCTTCCCAGTTTCCCCCAGCACTAAATATGGCAGCCCTGAAGAATCAAAGAAAAAGATGGCTTCCAGGCCTGAAAATTGTCTTCCCTGTCAGGAACTTTCTCCTGAATGCCAGGTTGCTTCTCTCCCCTTGATCAGTTTCCATCCATTTTTTCCCCCCTCCTGGTGTTTTGGAATCTAAAGCCTTCTCCTCCTCCTCCTTCTCCTCCCTTTCTCCTCCAGTCTTTTACCCTTTCTCCAAGTCTCGCTTGGCTTCTCGGCAGGATCGCTTTTAAAGATCCTTTTGTGTGGGTGTTTTGTCTCTTGTATTTCACACCCTTGTTTCCTGGGTGACTTTTAAGAAGCTTATCCGAAGAGGGCAGCCCATGCCAGCCTCTCTCCTCTAGAAGACGGTGCCCTTTGGAAGCAGCTCCGGGGCTCCTCATAGTTCTCCCTTCGCAGAAGTCTCGCGATCCCCCTTTTTCCTGTCTGAACAATAAGCTTTGTATCCGTTCGTATGGAAATGAGACGGCGTTTGTTTCTTTCAGAAGCCCGCTCTGCTATCTGGAATGCCTCCATTTACAGACAATTCTTGCCAAATTAATTTTATTTAATTATCTCCTAAGGCTAAGCTTGAATACATTTGCGTCGGATTCGCCACTTCTCTCTCTCATGAACGAAATGGAGTTAATATCCTTGTTAAAATCTGATTAAAACTAAAATTGAGTTTTTTGAAGTCTGATTATCCCATGAAATGGAATTTTTAAACCTAATTACAAACGGATTTGCATACATTTTTTTTTTCCTTTCCAGGCTATTGAAAATGAGAGGGGGGGGGGAAATAAATTTATTAATGAAATCCTCTCCACTGTCTCCTTTGGGGCATAATGTGACTGCAGGTGGATGGGGTGCCGGGAACAAGGAATGTCTCTGCTTCTAATGCATATTTTTTTCCCCCCTCTTGATAAAGAGTCTTGACCTAGCCTAATTTTTAAAATGGCAATTAATAGAATTTTTCACAGACTTCGGTTAAACTTGACTGGCATTCATCCTTCCGGATCTTTTAAGCCTATTAGAGATGGACTGTACAGGCACTCCCTGACTTACGGCCACAATCGAGCTGCGGATTTCTATCGCTAAGTGAAACATTGATGAAGTGAGTTTTGCCAGTGCCAAAAACGGGCATTGAAGGATGCCAGCATTGCTTACGACCTTCCTTGCGACGGTTGTTAAGCGAATCCGGCTTCTCCATTGCCTTTGCTTTTGCCAGAAGGTCAAAAAGGGCAGTCACATGACCGCAACCGTCATAAGTACGAGTCGGTTGCCAGGCGTCTGAATACTGATCACGTGACCCTGGAGAGGCTGTAACGGTTGTTAGTGTGACAAATGGTCAGAAGTGGCTTTTTTTTCAGTGTCCTTGTAACTTTGAAGCGTCACTAAGTGGATTTTGTAAATTGAGGGCCACCTGTAGCAAGTTGTAACTCTTAGTATATTTAATCTTGGTTTGTTAACAAGGCACGGTGGTTGAGTTGACACCCCCCCTCCTCCCCATACTGAGCAGTGAACTATGGGTTTTTTAAAAAAAAAATTAGATTTATATGCGAAGACTCAGGGCGGCTTACAATGCGTTAAGCAATAGCCTTCATACTTTTCTATATATCTCTTTATACAAAGTCAGCTTATTGCCCCCACAAACTGGGTCCTCAATTGACCTACCTTAGAAAGGATGGAAGGCTGAGTCAACCTTGAGCCTGGTGAGATTCGAACTTGCAATAATTGCAGACAGCTGAATGTTAATAGCAGGCTTTTAGTCTGTTGAGTTATCCAGGTTTGCAAATTAGTAGTTGAGTTCATCCAAGAGGCTAAACCCGGGATCCCCAAACTTGGCAGCTTTAAGACTTGTGGACTTCAACTCCCAGAATTGTCTTAAAGCTGCCAAGTTTGAAGACTCTGGGCTAAGCTAACACCAAGCAAAAGACTGGACCGGCTTTGACCGGATGAGAGAGCTCAAATTTTCATTCCATCTTCTGACATCTTCTATTAAAACCTTTGAATGAAGGCTCTCTGTTAGGTAACAAAGGGGGCATCTGGAGTCCTTGGTGCTCTCTGAGCTTGGAGGTTTTCTTGCTGACAATTCATGACCCAACGAGGTAACATCATCAGTGCTAGAAGGAAATGGAATTGAGGAGGAGGAGGAGGAGGATTTGGGGACCTTGGTGGTCTCTAAGCTTGGTCGTTTCCTTGCTGACATTTCACGACCCACCTACGGTAGGTAACATCATCCATGCTATGATGATGAAACCCCACTCCCTTCTACCACTGGTGGTGTTACCTAGTTGGGTCACGAAACGTCAGCAGGAATATCCACCAAGCTCAGCACCAAGGACAGCACCCACAGTTAACTCTGAGCTACAACTATTCTCTTCCGTTGGAAGCATTTTTGTTATCTGCATCTTCAGGATGCTCTCTGGCCTTGGTCGTTTCCTTGCAGGTGTTGGCTCCACAGTCATTTCCTGACCTCCTTTTGACCCCGAGCCATGGAGCAGCTCCTTGGGTTGACCCCTGGGGTTGATATCGACCCCTTTGGGGAACCCTAGTTTAGACTGACAGCTCATCCATTGTGTAGGATGCATGTCTTAAAGCAGCGGTCAACCAACTTTTGGTCTGTGGACCACTGATGGTCCATGAGAAAATTTTGGTGGTCCGCAGAAAAAATATTTGCATTTTTTAAATTACACTAAATCAGGGGTCCTTAAATTATGCCCCCTGGGCTGGATACGTGCAATGAACACTTATGTTGCTGCAGAGAGTCTCCCCCTTCAGGGTCTTTTTGTGTGGGTCGGAGGCGGGGAGAAATTCCGACTTGGGGTCTGCTTCAGCCTCTGGTGTGGGGCTTTGGGCGAAGGCTGGGGGGAAGCACCGCTGGTGGCGAAGAGCCGGAGGACCTTGTTCCAGTGGGACAGCATCATGGCCTGGAAGTGGCTGACCATCTCAGCCCGCTGAGCCTCCAGGCGCCGGTACCTGGCCTTGCACTCCCGCAGGTCTTCTCTGTGCTTGGAAAGCCTATGCTCCTAGTCCTCAGTGAGGTGCTTCTGCTGAGCCTCCTTCTCGGTCAGATCCAATTTGAACTGAGCCAGCTGTTTTGCCAACTTTGTAGAGCCTTGGATAGCTCAACAGGCTAATAAGCAGACTAAAGCCTGTTATTAACATCCAGCTGTCTGCAAGTACACCAGTTCGGGTCTCCCCAGGCTCAAGGTTAACTCAGCCTTCCATCCTTTCTAAGGTAGGTAAATTGAGGACCCAGTTCGTGGGGGCAATAAGCTGACTTTGTACAAATATACAAAAGTATGAAGGCTATTGCTTAATGCATTGTAAGCCACCCTGAGTCTTTGGAGAAGGGCGGCATATAAATCTAATTAAAAAAAATAAAACTCTTTCTCCTGGTGGCTGCTTAGCTCCAACAACTATTTTTTATTGGAGGCTGGGCAGGCAGGGGATGAGTGGGTGGGAGGGGAGGGGCGAGTAGAGGCTGGTGAGGTACCGCTTGATATGAGTGACATCGAGTTGGCCATGCCCACCCAGTCACATGACCACCTAGCCACACCCTCCCAGCCAGTCATTAGGCAGATCATATTAGTGGTCCGCGGGATTTAAAATTATGAATTTAGTGGTCCCTGAGGTCCGAAAGGTTGGGGACCCCATCTTAAAGGATGAAATGCACATTGTATATTTTAGGTTTAACACAATTTTGCACAAATCAGGGATGACTCTCTAATTACCTTGAAGTTTTAATAATATTCTGTTCCACCTGCATATTACTCATTTAGCCCCTTAACTCCTAACATCAGGAAAGGCGTTGCAAACTTCCTTTAGGCATCGTATTTCTTCCAGTGAGGTATAAAGCAGTTTTTATCTTTGGTCTCGTTTGCGATGTCTACTCTATGATTTTGCCTTGGCTTCCATTTCTTGTGTGCATGTGAGAATTGGGCCCGAGAAATGATAAATAAATTGAAGGGGAAAAAAAGAAAACAACACAGTTCCCCTAATGGAAAATGCTATATTTTGTTCCGTTTCAGAAAATGTAGGTTACGCGTTAATTGTAATTGCCCTGCAGAAGTAGCTAAAATATGTAAGCTTGAGTTCAAAATTTTTCATTTCACAGGGTAATTATGTTTGCTGTGAAAAAGCAATGAGTAATTTGTATCTTATTGATGAACGTAATTATAGCAGCATAAAGTACAGCCAACATTTATTACAACAATTCATTTTTTGACCTATAAGAAGAAGTCACACATGACTGTGCTTGATGAGTAATAAGAAGTGTAATATTCTACTTATATCTGCTTAGGCTGTAATGTCCTGTGAAGAATCAAATTATAATTGAGTTTTAATATAAAACACAGTTTTGTTTTCTTTTTTCAATCGTATTCAAGTCAGTTTCTTGTCTGTGCACTATATATCCTAGAGGAGGGAGAGAGGGAAAGAAGGAAGGGAGAGGAAGAAGGAAAGGAGGAGGAAAGAGGAAGGAAGAAGGAAAGAAAAGGAAGGAAGAGGAATGGAGGAAGGAAGGAAGAAGGAAGGAAAAGTCAGAAGGAGGGAGAAGTAGGCAGGAAGGAAAAGAGGAAGGAAGAAGAAAAGGAAGGAGGAAGGCTGGAAGGAAGGAAAAAATGGGAAGAAGGAAGGAAGGAAAAGTCAAAGGAGGAGGGAGGGAGAGGGAAACAGGAAGGAAAAGAGGAAAGAAAGGAAGGATGGATGGATGGATGAAGGAAAAGAAAATGGGAAGAAAGGAAGGAAGAAGGAAGGAAAAGTCTGAGAAGGAGGTAGAGAGGAAGGAAAAGAGGAAGAAGAAGAAAGGAAGGATGGATGAAGGAAGGGAGGAAGGAAGGAAAAGTCAGAGAGAGAGGTAGGAAGGAAAACAGGAAGAAAGAAGAAAGGAAAGAAGACAAGAGTGATGTCTTGAGGACAGATCTTCCACCTGTGTCTCTCACCTGTTCTTTTGCCTTGAGTTCTAAAGCTGCGCACGGCCTGAGACATTAACGGTTGTGTCATCCTTCAAGGGAAGCATTCAACTCTAGAAATGATGAAGCCTTCCTTTCCAGGAGCTAGGCTTTATTTATTTGAAGTTCAGAAACCCTTTTTCTCCCCTAGCCGAACAGTTCAAAGAGGGCATCTCGCTAATCAGAAGACACTTCCTGCATCCCTGGGGTGGTCACAGCGTTTTAATTGGATCTCGGGCTGCTTTGAAGTTCCTCTTAATCCTCCTTGAGCTACAGAAGAGGCAACGACTGTAAATCTGACATTTCTTCATTTTGTTTACATGTGTCTAGGGAGGCGTAAAATTCATTTCCCCCCACCTCCCACCCCCAAGTTCTTAAGCTGAATTTGCAGGAAGCTTCACGAGAAAGTGAGAATCAAGAAGGAAGATTGCTCTCTCTCTCTGTCTGTGTGTGTGTGTAGGCAACTTCTATTGTGTTGTGTGGAAAACTACATCCAGTTTTGGTCTCCACGATATAAAAAGATGTGGAGACTCTAGAAAGAGTGCAGAGAAGAGCAACCAAGAGGATTAGGGGACCGGAGGCTAAAACATATGAAGAACGGTTGCATATGAAGAAGTGGGTACGTCTACTCTAATGAAAAGAAGGACCAAGGGAGACATGATAGCAGTCTTCCAATATCTCAGGGGCTGCCCCAAAGAAGAGGGAGTCAAGGTTTTCTCCAAAGCACCTGAGGGCAGGAGAAGAAGCAACGGATGGAAACTAACCAAGGAGAGAAGCAACTTAGAACTAAGGAGAAATTTCCTGGCAGTGAGAACAATTCATCAGTGGAACGACTTGCCTCCAGAAGTTATGAATGCTCCAACACTGGAAGTTTTTAAGAAGAGGTTGGACAACCATTTGTCTGAAGTGGTGTAGGTGCCTAAGCAGGGGGTGGTGCCTAAGCAGGGGGTTGGACTAGAAGACCTCCAAAGTCCCTTCCAAGTCTGTTATTCTAAGATTATGTATTGCCTTTAAGCTCAGCCTCCAACCCAACCGCCTGCTACAGGACGCTGAGCTGGTTAATCGCCTGCCTTCAAGGGTATACGTAGCTCTTGACTTAACAGCAGTTTGTTTAGTGACCATTCAAAGTTACAACAGTGCTGAAAGAAAAAGTGATTTTACGACTGTTTTTCACACTTACGACTTTTGCAGCATCTCCATGGTCACGTGATCAAAATTCCGATGCTTTGACTCATATTTATGAGGGTGGCGGTGTCCCCGGCAGATCTGGGTTTCAGCAGGTTCTGACCAGTTCTGGAGAACCGGTAGCGGAAATTTTGAGTAGTTCGGAGAACCGGAAAATACCACCTCTGGCTGGCCCCGCCTCCGTTTATTCTCTGCCTACCAGAGTCCCAGTGTTGTGGCCCGTACGCGGCCTGTGCAGCTAGTAGCTGATTCAGACAGCGAGGAGGCTGGTGTGGTATTGCACCAGCAGCCTGTGCAGCTGACACTTGAGTCGGACAATGAGGAGGCTGGAGAAGATGTGGTGCCAGAGGCGGAGATTCAGCCAGGGCCTTCAGAAGCTCCTTTAAGTAAAGAGGATGAAGAAGAGGAGCCTCTTCTCGATGCATGGACGCGCAGAGCTGCCAAAAGGCAGGAATGGCTCCTCAGGAGGAGGTCTCCTTGAGAGTAAGGCTTGGGGCTAATTGGCCACTCCCTTAGCCTATTTAAGGAGGAACACAGACTGAAGCAATTTGCAGGGAACAACTTCATTCACAGACCTTCCTGTCTTGTCTTGCTTATCTTATCAGCTTCCTGCAATTTGCTTCTGGGCATTCTGCCAACCATAGTAAGCTTTCAGTTATTATTCTTTGAATTCTTGGTGGCTGTTAATGCAATTAATTAACAGCCGTTGTTGTAAAAGGCCAGTTTATTCAGTAAATTAAGGTTTGAACGGACTTTGTGTGTGCTGCGTACTTTGGGGTCCATAGCTGGAGCAGAACACCCAGCTGATTGGGAGGAAATGGGGATTTTGCAGTATCCTTCTCCTGCCATGCCCACCAAGCCACGCCCACAGAACCCATAGTAAAAATTTTTGAAACCCACCACTGGTCCCAGGGGATCGGTTTTTGCAACCTCCTGAGAATCTGAGTCAAAACGGAAGCCAGTGTCACTTAACAGCTGAGGAATTCTGGGAGTTGAAGTCCACAAGCCTTAAAATCCCCAAGTTTGGAGACCCCTCTTCTAGTCCCACGAAGCTCCAAGACCCTCACCAGATTCTGCCACTGGAATCCGTTAGCAAAACATGGAAATCAAGCTTGCAAATTGTCGAGATTCTTGTGCACCTTTTGTTGAGCTGGCAATAACTGGTACAACAAACAAACATCGGGGCTGTCCTTGTGAAATATATCGCCCTGCCCCTGTAGTTAAAAGAAATAAGAGGGAGTTTTAAAAGGTTGTCTAATTAATAAAAGCTTAGAGGTTCCCGATTTAAAGACAGCTACCTGTCTAATTGCTGCTGAGAGACACGGGATTTACGGATTCAGATAGGCAAGAAAAGAATGCTTAAGGGTTTACAGGAAGATCATATTGAGATTAAAAAAAAAATAATTCTACTCAATACATGATTTACATTGGAAACCATGCTGAACAAAAATGTAATATTCTCTCCTGTAGCTTCCTATCACCCAAAATTTGTCATTT
The DNA here is from genome assembly GCA_030761175.1 of Masticophis lateralis. NCBI lineage: Eukaryota > Metazoa > Chordata > Lepidosauria > Squamata > Colubridae > Masticophis > Masticophis lateralis. Next base: position 2,725,112 of record JAUDYJ010000013.1, on the reverse strand, counting down.
TGATCTCTCTCTCCCTCCTTCTCACACACATATATGCATGAATCTATTCATCTCTCTTGATCTGTCTGTCTGCTCTCTATCATCTATCATCTATCTGCTCTCTCTCTCTCTATCTGCTATCTATCAGTCATTCGCTCTCTCTCCCCTCCCTCCCACCCTCCCTGTCTCTCTCTCTGTTTATCTCTTCTCTTCTCTTCTCTTCTCTTCTCTTCTCTTCTCTTCTCTTCTCTTCTCTACTCTTCTCTACTCTACTCTACTCTACTCTACTCTACTCTACTCTACTCTACTCTACTCTACTCTCTCTCTCTCTCTCTCTTCCCTCCCTCCCTCCCTCCCTCCCTCCCTCCCTCCCTATCTCTATTTATCCATCCATCATCTATCTATCTATCTATCTATCTATCTATCTATCTATCTATCTATCTATCTATCTATCTATCTATCTATCATCTATCTATCTATCTAATCTACCTACCTAACCTTAAATATCTCCCAGATTTTGTGAAAACCTCCTTCAAGGTTACCTAGGTTACTATTTAAAAAAAAAAACCAAAAAACCCCAACCCTTCCTTCTTTAACTGTTTCCAATCTTCTTCCAGAGCTCTGATGCCTTTTTCCTATTTGCATTTGAAATTAAAACGCCCGGTTGTTATCCCCCCAAATAATTTATAGGTCCCAGTGAAAATAGAAGTTCAGCCTTTTGCATAATTGCATTCCAGCCATTGATTTATAACAGTTGGGAGATTCTAGATTCAGATTTACGATATAGTGACTGTGATTTTTTTTCCTTTTTTCCTTTTTGCTGTTAAGACACTGACATCAGCTGCCTCTTCTAAATCACTAGTTGGTATGCTTGTGAGCAGAGCCATCCATGCTGCGATGGCGTGGCTGAACAACCCAGAAATTGGTTTTTTTGAATGTACTACCCAATGCCGAGATACCGGCTTCCTGTGCCAAGAACAGCCCCTTAATTATGACTTTGATAGGTACAGTTATAATGGAGAAAAACCCGGGTCCCTTGGGGAGAATTTATACTGTACTAACAAGCAGAGATTTTTGGATAGACCAGTGTTTCTCAACCTTGGTAGCGTGAAGATGGGTGGACTTCAACTTCCAGAATCCCCCAGCCAGCGCTGCTGGGGGGGGGAGTGCGGGGGGATGTCACGTGCGCATGTGCGGGGTGCATAGAATTATGGGTGCGGACACATGCATAATCCCCCCCCCACCTCGTGCGACCCCCCACTTTTGGCACACGATGCCAAAAAGGTTCACTATCACTGGTCTAGAGTGTTCTCTCACAATGAAGAGATTAATTCACCTCATCCTTTTTCCGAGGCATCTTAACAAGTGGCTGGAATTCGCCCGCTCCCATTCAATTATTTATGAATGGATCATTATTTTCTGTCGCGGAGCCCAGAAATGTGTCTTAACGGGACTTATAAAAAGCAGGATGAAATTGCCCTGGGTCGCCTTATCTACTGTTCACCTCTCGGTTCTGGAGGCTGTGGTGACACACGACGGGAGAGCAGTTGTGATCCATCCCTCTGGCTAAGAGGTAGACAAATTGCGCTTTTATATAGGTCTGATTGCCCTGTTGAGAGCAGAAACTCTTCATTGCTTCATCTCCCGCAATTCGCCCTTTGCACTGAATGAGCTGGAGCACCTTGTCTTACTTTATTTAGAATCAGAGTAGGAAGGGACCTCGGAGGTCTTCTAGTCCAACCCCGTTGCTAGGCAGGAAACCCTACACCACTTCAGACAACTGGAAGAAACCTTTTGTCTCACAAACAACAGCTTCTTTCTTCCTCTCCCTCCCCATCGGGCTTCATCATGGGATTGACTGAGTTCATGGGATCATCTCTTAATTGGTGGCGTCGTCTACGCTTAACATCTACTAAGGATTGTTTCTGAAACAAAATCGGGAATAGGTAGCTGGTTGAGCGTAATCTCACACTCGGTGTGAAGCAGGAGGAGATATCTACTTCCATGATAGGTCCTTTGGTGTTCTCTGAGCTTGGTTGTTTTTTTGCAGATGTTTCATTACCCAGCTAGGTAACATCATCAGTGCTAGAAGGGAGTGGAGAGGAGGGCTGTGAGGTCATTGGTGCTGTCTGAGCTTGGTTGGTTTATTGTAGATGCTTCATGACTCAACTAGGTAACATCATCAGTGGTAGAAGGGAGCGGGGTTTGCTCTCTATAAATATATACCAGTGGCTTGGCCTGTCAGGATTGGGGGGGGACGGGGGACGGACGGACATACATTCTTGGTAGTCCTTGATTAGGCTGTAGTTTACTGAGTTGGTAATTGATTATTTACTGCAGGGGTCTCCAGCCTTGGCAACTTTAAGCCTGACGGACTTCAACTCCCAGAATTCCTTAGCCACCAAAGTTTCTGGGAGTTGAAGTCCATCAGGCTTAAAGTTGCCAAGATTGGAGACCCCCTGGTTTACTGCTTGGGGTTAACCTCCTACCACCACAGCTTTAGTTTGAAATGTGGGGAGCTGCACAGAAGAGACTATTTTAGACTCTATTACTACGTATACAATACTGTATGTCAACTCCAATTATTTCCTTAAACCTACAAAAAGCAATTTATTCTCTACTGGATTTAATGTTTTCCCCTCCATAAATGTCATTTCTTCGTTGCTACGTTAAGTTTTCTACTCTCTGAGCTTGCTTATTTTCTTGCAAATGTTTCATTACCCTAAGTAGGTAACATCAGTGCTGGAAGGTTTAGGTTTAGGTTTTATTTGATTTATATACCGCCCTCCTCCCGAAGGACTCAAGGCGGTGAACAGCCAAGAAATAAAACACATAAATACAAAATTTAAAAACAATTAAAATCACATTAAACATTTTGGCCCAAGACGAATTAAAACACCCCAATAGTTAAAAACGAATATTTAAACGAATTTAAAATTTACATTTTAAAAGGGAAAATTAGGCCAGGCCAGCCTGATGGAATAAAAAAGTTTGCTGTCAAACAGCAAACAACACTCCCTTTAGCACTGATGATGTTCCCTAGTTGGGTTATGAAACGTTTGCAAGAAAACAAGCAAGCAGAGAGCACCGAGGACCCCTCATTTCAACCCTGAGCTACAAATATTCTCCTTCATTGGTAATTTATCTACATATAACACCACGGTCCCAGGGGCGGGTTTCAAAACCCGTTGCTACCAGTTTGAGCGCATACATGCGACGTTTCTGAGCATGCACAGAAGCGTCCGGGAAGGTGGGCGGAGCCTCTCTCCGCCGCTATTTTTACTGGTAGCAACCCACCACTCAACGGACCCATCGGTTTTCGGTGTTTCATGCGTTGAACCATAGTTTTTAACTGCGGTTCCACTGGTTGCATTTGCACCGCATTCTGAAAGGAGGCACATGGCGGCTCAACGTTTAGTGTTATTTAACAGAGTAACAGAGTTGGAAGCGACCTTGTAAGGTCATCTAGTCCAACCCCCTGCTCCAGCAGGAGACCTTATACAATTTCAGACAAAGTGGCGAACTGGGACCCCTGAGTAAACCTTACAGCAGGCTTGCAAATACTAAATGGTTAGTAGCACACTCGCCTGGGAGGTAGAGAACGAATCTTGGGGTGCAGCCCCCGTGATCCCAAAGTGAAATCTGAGCCGGGGTTTTACAGCTTTCCTTTCGTAGGCCAATTTTGGGAAATGTTTTCCAGACCAAAAGGGCAAGAGCAGTTAAGGATTCCTTCCTGCCAGCAAATTAAGGCGTCACTTGGAGGGGTTTTAAAATTTCATCATCATTTTTCAAATGACAGCGCTTAGAATCATCCCTGCTTGGAAGGATCTGTTGAGAGCTTTGCTTTAAGTATGATTTATGTATTTTCCTGCCTAAAACTAATGATAGGCTAATGTGAACATACAGACCTAATCTCTCCCTCTGTAATCTAAATGTTTCTGGCCCCCCATAATGAGGAGGAAGTAGCTTTGTCAGGAGTGCTGTTATTGATGTAGAAAAATGCTTTCTGTGCTTATGATTCATTGGTTCAGTCAAAACAGGGAAACGGCGAATTTACTGACCCTTATATTTATACATGAATCATAATTTGTTTTGTTTTGTTTTGCGTTTTGCATCTGCGGAATATTAAATGTCACATTCCTTGATTTTAATCTAAAGTCCCAAGAAGCAAAATCTCTGAAGAGTTCGGAGTAACCTTAAAAGGTTGGACCTCCAGAAATTCTGCACAACCCTTGTGCAGAAGCTCAAACAGGTGTAAATAAAACGAAATTTGTCTCCTTTACGCAATTGGTGTCCCTTTTCATATTTATAGCCTCAGTCGCAAGTCCTGCTAAACCCATGCTTGTTTTAACAAGATTTATTTAGTAAACCAAACTTGGCTTTGTTTTTCCTACGCTGTACATGAAAATCAGACAAGCTATATCTGATATTTACGGCGCTGGGGTACAAATTTTCACATTCTCCTATTCGTGGCCTGTCTTTTTTTAAAAAAACCTCTGCATACACATCTGTCTTGTTTTACAGAACAAGTTATCTTAAAACTTCCCTTTTTTCCTTGGGTAGGAAATTTATTTATTTATTTATTTATTTATTTATTTATTTATTTATTTATTTATTTATTTATTTATTTATTTATTTATTTATTTATTTATTTATTTATTTATTTATTTATTTATTGGTTCGATTTATATGCCGCCCTTCTCTGGAGACTCAGAGCGGCTTACAATGCGTTAAGCAATAGCCTTCATACTTTTTGTATATACCTGCTTAGAAGGGCTTTCGCCCCCCCCTCCAAAGTGGTGTTCTTTTTTATACAAAGTCAGCTTATTGCCCCCACAATCCGGGTCCTCATTTTACCTGCCTCGGAAGGATGGAAGGCTGAGTCAACCTTGAGCCTGGTGAGATTCAAACTTGCAGTAATTGCAGGCAGCTGGTGTTACTTAACAGCACTTTAGTCTGCTGCGCCACCAAGGCTCTATACTATATTAGCTTGTCCTTCTGTTGCTGGTGAGCCTGTGGCTAATTTTAATGAGATGGGCTTGAATTCTACCACGGCTGACCCTTGAATTGAAGGAACGGAATTAGATGCAGGCAATTAAATCTCTCTAACCTTCTTTTTAATATATACATATATAATCCTCTCTAAAATGGCGTGATTTCTATTAGGTTTCCTCGGTTAATCATCTCCTTTTCCATTTTATGCTTCTAATGTCTAATGGTCAACAATTGATTACCCAGATTCATCTTGTTAAAAAAAAAGAAAAGAAAAAAAGGCCCAAGGGTAAAGTTGCTAAAGGATCGGAACAACTACATCAAATGATAATTGTCTCCTTATCAGCCCGGGAAGGAGGGCAGATGGGCTTATTTCAGAGACAGCCACACAAGTCAGAAAAAAAGGGACCACTTGGTCATGTGGGCAGAATAACAGAATTGGAAGGGACCACCGAGGTCTTCTACTCTTCTAATGGCCTTAAGTCCCTTCTTTTCAATCCCCTGGTAACTTTGGAACGGTTGCTAAATGAAGTGTTATAAGTCGAGAACTAGCTGTATCCGTCAGTGAGACAGAAATCTTCTGCGGGAATCCTTGGCAGCCTTCGGGTCAACAGAGGGCAGTGCTGCGCCGGGTATAAAAAAAACTGTAACGCTTCGGGGTTCCGAGTGTGAATGCCCCCATTTGCAGTGGGGAAAGGCAAGGATCATTTGGGCCCGCTGGAGTTTCAGGAGCCCGCGGGAACCGTGGCGGCCTTTTTCTCGCCAGCTGAAATCTTCAGCCGGCTGATCTTTCGTTGATGCTATAGGTTCCCGATGTGCGGGGAGGAAAAATAAAATAAAGTAAATCTATTATCTTTTAATTCTCTGGTTCTTTGCCTGCGGGGGATTCTGGCAAGTGGTTGTTTCAACCTGCCTTTTTCAAACATAATGCCAGATCATCAGCCGAGGCTGACATCTCCCGACTGGCTTTGTCTAGCCCACCGAGGGGAGATGGCGCATCCGCTTCACAAAAGGAGCATCATCATCGAAGCATGTTTGCACCAGGCGTTTGAGAAGGCAGTTCTGATCTCTTCCCTTCTGATGGGAAGCAATTAGTTTTAAAACAATTAGAATTTCTTGCTCCCTCCTCCACCCCCAGTCTTTTCAAGCTGTATGAACAGTCTTCCTTAATGAAAAGTGGATTTGCCAGGCTTCTGGTGTGGAGGGTCTTTGGGAAAAAGGAAAATGAACAAGAGTTTTGAAGTGGTGTGCCTCTCTGTTTAGGAAATCCTTCCTTCCTCCCTCCCTCCCTGCCTTCTCATTCCTATCTCCTTCCCTCCTCCCTCCCTCCCTCTTTCATGTTTTCCTTCCTTCATCTCTCTCTCTTTTTCCTTCCTTCCTTCCTTCCTTCCTCCCTCCTTCCCTCCCTCCCTTCCTACCTATCTACCTACCTACCTACCTTCTCATTCCTATCTCCTTCTCTCCTCCCTCCCTCCCTCCCTCTTTCATGCTTTCTGTCCTTCATATCTCTCTCACTTTTTCCTCCCTCCCTCCTTTACCTTTCTTTTTTCCTCCCTCCCTTCCTCTTTCACCTTCCTTCCTCCCTCCTTCCTCCCTCCCTCCCCTTCCTTCCTTCCCTCCTTCCTTCCTCCTCTCTCACCTTCTTCCTTCCTTCCTTCCTTCCTTCCTTCCTTCCTTCCTTCCTTCCTTCCTTCCTTTTTTCCTCTTTCTCTCTCTGTCTCTTCCTTTCTTCCTCTCTCTTTCCTCCTCTCTCACCTTCCTTCCTTCCTTCCTTCCTTCCTTCCTTCCTTCCTTCCTTCCTTCCTTTCTTTCTTTCCCTTCCTTCCTTCCTTCCTTCCTTCCTCCCTCCCTTTCTCCCTCCCTTTCTCCCTCCCTCCCTCCCTCCTTCCCTCCCTCCCACCGACCCATCCATAACCCAAATTGTTTAAATATCCTATAATTGCCATTTTACATCCCCCTCTTAATCCTCCTGTAGCCATCCATCCGGGCCTTTCCGACCGAAGAAGGTGCTGTTTTTTTTAACCCTTTGGCCTGCTCATCCCTCTTCCTCTCTCCCAATTATTCAGGAGCCCTGACGATCTCTCCAGGCACATCATTGGCCTTCAGCAACGGGAGCTGATCCTGAAAGAGCAGAATGCGGCCATCTCGAGCAGGTAAAGGACTTTGCATTTCTAACTGGGTTAATTGTCCTTCTGATGTTTTGAGAACAAGAAACACCTCCGTTAATCCCCAGCTGCTGCCGCCGCTGCTGATTGGCTTCTCTGCCCAGGTGAGACAGAAAGATGGTATTCTCTATTATCACATCTTCACTGATCTCTAGAAATGTGGTCAGGAGGGCAAGCAATAGCCTACCTCTGCTTTTTTAAGTTGGGAAAAGACGGTTGGGCCACGTCAGTAGAAGAGAAGAGAAGAGAAGAGAAGAGAAGAGAAGAGAAGAGAATTCTTTTATTGGCCAAATGTGATTGGACACACAAGGAATTGGTCTTTGGCATACGCTCTCGGTGTACATAAAAAATATGTTCACAAAGAATCATAAGGTACAACACTTAATGATAGTCATAGGGAACAAATAAGCAATCAAATCATACTAGGAAACAGTCAATATAAATAGTAAGGGCTGAATCTTCAGTCCAATCTTGCCTGGGCTGAACATAACTGAATGTGGGAAGGGTAACAATTCCCCACCACCTACCGAAGCATTCAACACCTGGCCTGTAATCCAAAACATTTGTCTTTTGTGCATTAATTGGCAGGAATAACTTTACAGTTTAAAAGAAAAACACCCTGCATTTTTCTTTTCGGTTGCCTCTTCATCCCAGACACAGTTAGTTTAAATGTAAGAAAGGGGGAATAAGAATAAGTTTTGATTTGAAAGGGCCAATAAGTGCAAAGGATTAAAAAAGAGAGAGAGAGAGAGAGAACTCTTGGAAATCGTAACTTTCAAGTTCTTCCTCCCAGATAATCTCCAATTCCATTTCTAAATGCCAAGATCTCAGTTCGTCTGTAATGTTTTATTCTCCTTTAAGTGGTGACCGAATGCCTATATTTAAACTGGGGCTTTATTTCAAAATTACCAGGACAGCATCTGGAACTTTTTAAAAAGCAAATTTTATTATGGGGTACATAAAAGATCTGATGGACAATTAAAAAAAAATTCATAAGTTTACTATCTTTCATGTGGAAACAACTTGGAAAAAGAGAGGTGGACGGTTGTGATGGTGGCATCTGATTGGCTTCAACCGGCATTTTCTTCCTTCTAGATTTACAGTCCAAAGACAGCGTTCGTATCTGGTGTGAGGTTTAGTAAAACTGCAGGGACTTGGCTTAATTTTAGCACCTTAGACCAGGGGTCGCCAACCTTGGCCACTTTAAGACCTGTGGACTTCAACTCCCAGAATTCCTCAGCCAGCAAAGGCGAACAGGTAGAAACTCACCACTGGTTGGGGAGCCCTGCCCTAGACTGGCTTTTAGGATAGGGAGACCTGTTTTAGCCATGATGTCGCAGTGGTTAGAATGAATATTGCAGACTAAACTCTGCCCACTGCCGGCAGTTCGATCCTATTTGGCTCAAGGTTGACTCAGCCTTCCACCCTTACAAGGTCATTAAAATGAGGACCCAGATTGTTGGGAGCAAGATGTTGTAAACCGCTTAGAGAGGGCTGTAAAGCACTGGGAAGTAGTATATAAGTCTAAGTGTAATTGCTATCTTTAAGAGCCATGGTTGCACAGTGGTTAGAATACAGTATTGCAGGCTAACTCATTTCTCGCTGTCAGAAGTTCGATCCTGACTGGCTCAAGATCGACTCAGCCTTCCATCCTTCCCAAGGTCAGTAAAATGAGGATCCAGATTGTTGGGGGGCAAGAGGCTGACTCTGTAAACCACTTAGAGGAGGCTGTAAAGCACCGTGAAGAGGTATATAAGTTTAAGTGCTATTGCTAGCGCCCAAAATGTCCAGCTCATTTTACCAAACACCATCAATCAAACGTCCTTTTCATTAAGTTTCAGCAGTGGAAGAATTCATTTTATTTATTTATTTATTTTTTTGGTAATATTAAAATACATTTTTTTAGGATCTTACCCTCGGGCCGTACTGTCTGTGGTTTGCATTTCACCGGTTGTTTAGACTTCATCTTGAGGACATTATGTCCTAAAAGTACATTACATCTCGGAGCGAGAAATGGTAGAGTTGTCCGTGATATTCTGTAGATTTAGTGATATTCCACGGCTTACGACTCCGGAGGGGGAAGATGTAGTTTAGCAACAACCCCGCTCCTGAAGCTCCATTGTGATGGCAACCAAGCCCGTTTATACCAGCAAGCAAACCGCATCGTCTTAATTAATTCTTGGTTATTGCTGCTACCCCTTTTGGCTCTCTGGGTGGGAAGCGCGTGCATCCCTTTTATTATTTGGTGTCCACTGTGTGCAATCATAAGTGATTATAGCTAGATGAACTTGCAAGGATGTGCTCCATTTCTTCCAAAGACGTGTTAGGAGCTTCATAGCATGTTCTCGGCTGCTTTTTTCGGGTGGATCTTTAAGGAGAACTTCACCCGAGGTGTGTGTGTAGGGGAAGGGCATTTCCAGGTAGGTTTCTGGATGCTACAGAAAACCAGTTTCGGTCGTCGGTGGTCAGAGTTGCATAGTCATCCCATTGGCGTGGCCTGGTTTTTTGTTAAGGTCCGAGATGGCCTCTGTTTTGGCTTTATCTTCAGAAGAAGGATGTCTGTGGAGATCCTCAAGTCATCCAGGTCATGGATGTCCAAAAGGCCCTTCTCCAAAAGGCAACTGGACTTCCTTGGTTGTTCTGACCTAGGCTTCCCAAGAGCACGAAGCAGGCTCGAAACCCCCTTTTTATTAGGTTACTATGAATTCCACTCATTCACATCCAGCCAAGTCTTTCAAGGGTGAATTTACAGTCACAGACCTTATCTGTCTTGGAGAGCTGCCAGGCCGATATCTTCAAAACTTGGCAAGGAGTCTCTGAGATTCATGAACCAATTAAGCGAACTAATTGTCTCCTGCAAACTCTCCTCCCCTTTTGCTCCTTTTTTTTTTGAAAAAGTTTTTTATTTTTATTTTTCATCAACATGTTTAAATGTACAGTCTTTTATCCATCCTTATACATTATTTGTTCATCTTCTTCTTTAATTCCCATTACCTTTCGCTCCTCTTTTATTCCCTCTGGGAGGGGACATTCATCATCCACCTGTGGCCTTACTCCCAAGTCGACCCTTGTTCCTTAGCTGTTCCCTTCGCCTGGCAACTCTGCGCATGCACACACTGGGAACAGGCTCCAGCTATTCATCTGCTTCACTGATGTCTGACTCAGAAGGCAGCTGATTACTGGCATATGGGCCTGGCCCCCTCTCTGCCTCCTACGCAGAGCCCTCATCCGAGCACTCCCCAGACTCCAGGACTGGCCCATGTTCCTCCCCAACCACCTCACTCTCCGAATCTGCTGCCAGCTCTACTGGCGGGCCACAACAGTTGTCTTCCTTGAAAACATTTTGCTTCTCATCCAAAAAGCTTCCTCAGGAACGAGAAGCGAAACATTTCAAGGGGGGGGGGGAAGGAAGAAAGTCCAGTTGCTTTTTGGAAAAGCACTTTTGGTTCAGAAGATGGGACGTCTTGGTTTCAGCTCAGTCAGGAAGAAGTGAGAAAAGGAAAGTGGATAAAAGTCGTATCGGGGGCAGCTCCTGTTCTGATCCAGCTCCCCAAACACGACCAAACCTCTGAAGTTAACTCAAAGATTCCTTTATTAGGAGCGCCAGCAACCCCGGCAAAAAGTTTCTCTCTCACACTTCAGGCTAACAAGTCTGTCTGGCAGGGAGATGAATCGTTGTCTGCCACATCTATTCATCTCCTCCCCTGCCTATGATCCCTAGAGCTAGGGTGGGGCTTCGCTAGCAGTGGTGGCTCTTCTGTCCCAAGAACCGGCCCATAGATTTCCGCTGCTCTCCTCTCCTCTGCCTTCTATGCATCCACGCATCAGGCACTGGACCCAGCTGTTCCTCCTCTTCCTCATCAGCTACCTCCAAACCTGGGGGCTGTTGACTCTCCAACTGACAGGCTGACAGACGGCCCAGGCTCCGACTCTGTCTCTCGCTCTCTCTGCCAGCTCGGAGCTCCCAGGTTGCCTTGATGCTGACCCAGACTCCCACGCCTCCTCCTCTTCCTCCTTTGATTCAGCTGCCGGAGGGGCCAGCGGCCAACAGGCTACAACATGCCCCCGATCATGTGACCATGAGGATGCTGCTGTAGTTGTAGATGCAAGGACGGGTTGCAAGTCCCTTTTTTCAGTGCCGTCGTAACTTCCAACAGTTGCTGAACAAGTGGCCACAATTCGAGGATGGCATTTGACACCAGCCCTGTCGGTCCACCTGAATATTGACAATATATAGCAGGGGTCTCCAACCTTGGCAACTTTCAGATTTGTGGACTTCAACTCCCAGAATTCTGGGAGTTGAGGTCCACAAGTCTGAAAGTTGCCAAGGTTGGAGACCCCTGATATATAACGCTGCTCCCCGCTTCCCGCTGGGCCCCAGTTCAATTCTCCCCGCTTTGGAATGAGAGCGGAATCAATATTATTTCTCTAGCTCGGCTTCTTAAGTGCATCTCTGTTTACCTGCTTCAGAAATGAACTTTATTAAGGTAAAAAAAAAAGCAGCTTATACCGCCGTCCAGTTGGGACAACCCAAACTAGCTTCCATTGTTAAAATAAGGATGCTTCCCGCACGATGCATTTGATAAAAATGGTTATTGGTCCATTGTTATTTGATTATTCGGGGGTCCCTGGTGGGAGAGGAAGCTTTGAGGAGATCCTGAATTAAGCCCACCAGTTCAGAATAAGCCATGTTTTTTGGAGCACGTCGGCTGGCTCTTTTGTAAAGAGAGAGCTGTGGATTTGAAAGATAAAATGCCTGGTCGTATTTTCTGGGCAAAAGTGGTAATGGCTTTTTGGAGCAGGCTCCCTTCCTAATGCTGCTTGTAATCCAGGTCAAATTAATTACTTTGGAATGCCACCATAGTTTGATTGCAATGCTGGCTCTCATATCAGTTACTGTAGATGATCTCTCCAGTAGCATCTTTATGGTGAAGGCCGGGCTCTTGGCTCTGCCGGATGCTGATAAATTGGGAAAGGAATTTTATCTTCAGAGCTTTTCCTTCCTTCCTTCCTCCCTCCCTCCTCCCCTCCATCTCTCCTTCCTTCCTCCCTCCCTCCCTCCTACTCTCCTCCCTCCCTCCTTCCTATTCTCCATCTCTCCTTCTTTCCTCCCTCCCTCCTGCACTCCATCTCCCTTTCCTTCCTTCCTTTCTTCCTCCCTCCCTCCCTCCCTCCTGCACTCTATCTCTCCTTCCTTCCTTCCTCCCTCCCTCCTACTCTCCTCCCTCCCTCCTTCCTATTCTCCATCTCTCCTTCTTTCCTCCCTCCCTCCTGCACTCCATCTCCCTTTCCTTCCTTCCTTTCTTCCTCCCTCCCTCCCTCCTGCACTCCATCTCTCCTTCCTTCCTCCCTCCCTCCCTCCTACTCTCCTCCCTCCCTCCTTCCTATTCTCCATCTCTCCTTCTTTCCTCCCTCCCTCCTGCACTCCATCTCCCTTTCCTTCCTTCCTTTCTTCCTCCCTCCCTCCCTCCCTCCCTCCTGCACTCCATCTCCCTCCCTCCCTCATACTCTTCCTTCCTTCCTTCCTTCCTTCCTTCCTTCCTTCCTTCCTTCCTTCCTTCCTTCCTTCCTTCTCCCCATCAGGAGGAAGACAAGGACAGATGGTGCACAGCTTCCTTGGCAACATTATACTGTGAATTTTTGGGGTGAAGGTGGTTGGGTGTTGAGGAAGAAACCCCTCTGTGACGCTCGAGGAGCGTGACTCGAGCATCCGAATGGCCTTCCTGCCTTTGTTTGAGTTTGTTTTACACCCCCAGCAGCAAAATCTGTGGGGACAGCTGGGTGTTTGCTAATCCATCTGATGCCGAGACTTGGAGCAATTAGAGGAGGAAAAGGGTTTAATTAAGCATATTCATTTCTTTCCTGGAACGGCTTCCCTTTGAGAAATTGCCATCTCCTTATCCTCGTCTATCTAAGGGTTGCGTTACTTGTGTTTAACCACATCCGTGTCCGGCATCGTACACATCTGGTGGCCGCCAGTTGCTTGTTTTCCAAAAGAGCCAATTAATCTTTGCTCTGCTAGGCTCTGATATGAAATGTCCTAGGAGGTTGACCAAGTCGGATCGGAGTGAATTCCGACGCACTTTGGAATCCTGGTTTGTGGTCTATTATGGGGATGAATCTGGCCTGTTGTGAGGTCTGGACCATCATGGCTTCCTGAGTCAAGGGCTGATGGGAAATTGTACTTTCAGATTGTGAGGTGGCTCTGTTAGCGCAGCTGTAACATACAAAGCAGAATTTGGTTCGTCTGGTGGTTCTTGTCTGGTCTACCTGGTGAAGCTGACAGGTGTCCGTCTCGCATCAGGCAGTGGAAGAGTCACTCTCACCTGGACTGTCGCTTGATGGAAGGCTGTCCTCATTAAAAAAAAAAAGGAAAAGGTGCTTATTTCCTTGCAATCTTCTTTTCCTCGTGTTTGGAGTAACATGGTCACCCTAAACAAAAATTGATGATAGATACCCCATCTCTGGCTTACTCCAGTTTCTGCAAATGTGGGTGGAATGTGGGTTTTTCTTTCTTTCCTCCCTCCATCCCTCTTCATGTTTTCCTTCCTTCATCTCTCCTTCAATTTCTCCCTCCCTCCCTCTTTCATGCTTTCCTTCATCTCTCACAATTCCTTCCTTCCTTCCTTCCTTCCTTCCTTCCTTCCTTCCTTCCTTCCTTCCTTCCTTCCTTCCCATCTTCTTCCTTTCTTCCTTCCTCTTTCATGCTTTCCTCCCTCTCTCTCTCTCTCTCTCGTTCTTTATTTAGGCTTTGTTTAGACATGAGCCTGGGAGTTCTGCTGTCTGGCAGGCGTTGTGTGGAAAGCCAGCCAGCCAGCCAGCAGCGTAATGATGGGGCTCTGAGCTATTTTGGCACCATTGGAGGGGAAAGCTCTCTGCTTCTTCCTCGTCTGTTGCGAGTCCCTTCCGATTCCAGGCCGAGGATTCACTGGCTTGACTCTCAAGTAGCAGATGCCGTAATTCTCTCCCTGCTTCGTCTGCCCTCCATTTCATTGCCTGGCTTGCCATAGCTAATAGCCACTTATTACAATTAGATTAATTACTATTAACTCTCAGGTGGCGATGTAAAAATTAGCCTAAATGTAAACTGTCTGTGCTGGGGACAACACAGGATGCCTTTTACAGGCAGTCCTCGCTGAGCGACCATCAATTGGGACTGGCAATTCCATTGCTAGGCCCAGGGGTCACTAAGGGGTTCACTTTCCTTTCGGTCATTAAGTGAATCATTTAAGTGTTCATTTCATGGTCGACTGCGGGACGCTGCAACGAAGATTGGTTGCAACTCTTTTTTATACAGCTCCACACAGTCACTAAACGAGGCAGTCAGTAAGCAAGGACTGCCTGTATGCAGGGGGGATGCTGAGAAAAGTGAGTTACAACCACCTCACACTTAATGACCGACACGGTCGCATGATCAAAATTCAGCTGCCAAATAGTTGCATCTGTTCTCCTGGAATTATCGGGATACATATTTTCTCTTAAAATGTATACAGGCAGTCCTTGACTTACGACTACAATCGAGCCCAAAGTTTACCTTGTTAAGCGAGACCTTTGTGAAGTGAATTTTGCCCCATTTTATGACCTTTCCTGCCACTGTCGTTAAGTGAATCACTGCACTTGTTAAGCTGGTCACATGGTTGTTAAGCGAAACTGGTTTTCCCCATTGACTTTGCTCGTCAGAAGGTCGCAAAAGTATGACCCCGGGACATACTGCAACTGTCATAAATGTGAGTCAGTTGTCAAGCATCGGTATATACATCATGTGGCCATGGGGAAGCTTGCAACGGTCGTAAGTGTGAAAAATGGTCATGAGTCACTTTTTCCGTGCCATGGTGACTTCAGACAGGTAACTTATGTCAGACTCGAACACAGGGCCCTATCTAACAAAATGAAATTCAACGTAGAAAAAAGTAAAGTCCTACACTTAGGCAAGAAAAACCAAAAGCACATATATAGACTGGGTGAAACTAGGTTTCTTAATAGCAGTAACTGGGAGAGGGATCTTGGAGTCTTCGTGGACAACCAGCTAAATAGGAGCTAGCAGTGTGCAGTGGCAGCCAAAAAAGCAAATGCAATCCTGAACTGCATTAACAGAGGGATACAGTCAAGAAGGCATCGGGCCCTTTCAATTCCTGGCCAATAGATGGAGAAGAAATGGAGGTAGGGACAGATTTTATTTTCCTGGGCTCCAAGATCACTGCAGATGGAGACTGGAAGCCAAGAAATTAAAAGACGCTTGCTCCTGGGGAAGGAAGCTATGGCCAATGTAGACAGCGTACTAAAAAGCAGAGACCTCACCCTGCCAACAAAAGTGTGTATAGGCAAGGCGATGGTTTTCCCAGTTGCAATGGATGGCTGTGAAAGTTGGAGCCTAAGGAAGGCTGAGCGCCAAAGATTGGAGGCCTTTGAACTCTGGTGCTGGAGAAGACTGCTGCGAGTCCCTTGGACTGCAAGGCGATCCAACCGGTCAGTCCTAGAGGAGATCAACCCTGACTGCTCTTTAGAAGGCCAGATCCTGAAGAGGAAACTCAAATACTTTGGCCGCCTAATGAGAAGGAAGGACTCACTGGAGAAGAGCCTAATGCTGGGAACAATTGAGTGCAAAAGAAGAAGGGGACGGCAGAGAACGAGGTGGCTGGATGGTCACTGAAGCAGTCGGCGTGAGCTTAAATGGACTCCAGAGGATGGTGGAGGACAGGAAGGCCTGGAGGAACGTTGTCCATGGGGTCACAATGGGTCGGACACGACTTCACAACTAACAACAACAAGAACAATCAAGATCAAGTGAGATACTAATACCACTCTATAAAGCCTTAGTAAGACCACACCTAGAGTACTGCATCCAGTTTTGGTCACAACACCATAAAAAAAAGGTTGAGACTCTAGAAAAAGTGCAGAGAAGAGCAACCAGGATGATGAGGGGACTGGAGGCTAAAACATAGGATGAACGGTTGCAGGAACTGGGCATGGCTAGTCTAGTGAAGAGCAGGACCAGGGGAGACAGGATAGCAGTGTTGCGATATTTGAGGGGCTGCCACAGAGAGGAGGGGGTCAAGCTATTCTTCAAAGCACCTGAAGGCCAGACAAGGAATAATGGATGGAAACTGACCAAGGAGAGATTCAACTTAGAAATAAGGAGAAATTTTCTGACAGTGAGAACAATCAACCAATGGAACGGAAGTTGCCTTCAGAAGTTGTGGGAGTTTCATCCCTGGAGGCTTTCAAGAAGAGACTGGATTGCCATCTGTCAGAAATGGTGTAGGGTTTCCTGCTTGGGCAGGGGGTTGGACTAGATGACCTCCAAGGTCCCTTCCAACTCTTTTAATCTAATCAGATGGTCGCCAAGCGATTGTAAGTGAAGGAGTACCTACACGTTAAAGCTGAAATGATAATATCTCAGCCCAATATAAAAACATATAAAAAGGAACTTGGGTTTCTGGAAGGAATTGGGAGCTATATTAGAGTTTGCTCACCACCAAGCAGCTTTCCATCTATTTAAAGAGCAGTTATAACATGCAATGATATATTTAAAGTAAATGGTCGGAAAAGCCACCCAGAGTACCGATGCAGAGACCTGACAAATTCCCCAGTCGTTAGCTCTTTCCTCTCCAGAAGGGTGGGTTGAAGCCCTTCCTGCCTGGTTAAAGTTACATGGTGATAGGAACCCTCCTCATGACAGAGGGTTGCTCAGAGGCGGCGGAGAGGAAGGCACTTCACAGCCAGTCTATCACCTGCCTTCCGCTCTGGAGGAGTTGGAGAACAAGCTGCACGGATGGCCACGTCGGCTCAGGAGTGTCACTTGTTCTTCCTACTTGTGACACCTTTGCCTAATGAACATTTAGAGTTTTATGTCTTCGGGTGTAAGGATCATGTCTCTGCTACATCCCAATGTGTTATGTTGGAATATGGACTTCCTGAGTCAAGCATGGATAGAATTTTTCCATGTATCATTCCCTCCCTCCCTCATCTATCCATGGATCTGTCTTCCGTCTCTCCATCCTGCCATCTCCATTCCTCATCCAGCCACCCAGCCATCATCCTCCATTCATTCATCTATCCATTCATCATCCTCCGTTTAGCCAACCCTCCATCAATCCATCCATCCTCCATTTTTACATCCAGCTATCCATCCATCCATCCATCCTTCCTTCCTTCCTTCCTTCCTTCCTTCCTTCCTTCCTTCCTCCCTCCCTCCCTCCCTCCATCATCTTCCATTCATCGTCCTCCATCCAGCTCTTCCTCCATCAATCCATCCATCTCCCATTTCTACATCCATCCATCCAGCTCCATTCAGCCAACCCTCCATCAATCCCTCCATCCTCCATCCATCCATCCATCCGTCCATCCGTCCATCCATCCACCATCCTCCATTCAGCCAATACTCCATCAATCCATCCATTCTCCATTTCTACATCCAGCCATCATCTTCCATTCATTGTCCTCCATCCAGCCATCTTTCTATCAGTCCATTTCTACATCCATCCATTCATCCATCCATCCACCTTTCATCTAGCCATCCTCCATCCATTTATCCTTCATTCCTCCCTCCCTCCCTCCCTCCCAAGTATCCTCACATCTCGCAAAGGACGAGCTGTCTTGTGAAGTTTCCTTAGCAAGGAATTTTGTTTAGCTGCGCCTAGCAAAATACACAAAATTGTCGCAAGTAGCAAAAATCCAAAAAAAAAAGAAAGAAAAAAGAAAAGAAAGAAAAAAAAAGAAGAAGAAGAAAGAAAGAAAGAAAGAAAGAAAAGCTTCTTTGCTTCTCCAAAACGTACATGACGAATGTGCATAATTTATTCCGGCATCTGGGCCTGGAAAGTTTGCCTTCCAAATTTTGTTTGGTTTGATCAACAATGGCTGAAAATTGGGACTTATCATGTAAATGCTGACAGATATGAACATGTGTCAACCGGAGTGGCTGCCTGACAAAACTTCGCATTGTGGGGAAATGTTAATTTTTGGCTGCCTTAACTGCATCCCTCTCCCTTCTCTCCCCCCCACTTTCCCTTCCCTTCGCTTCCTTTTTGTTTTGTTTTTTTTTTGCTTAATCTAGCCTTTTCAAAGTCGAACTGGGCCTGTTGCACTTCAGTTTTAGATTAATTCTCCCTTGCCTATGCAGAAAAGTTGTCAGGTGGCGCAGCCATTCTCTGAGCAGAAAATCATTTCTTTAAAGCTGCGGATTTCCTGCCTTTGGAATAAATGCAGAGGGGGTAAGGGGGAAAACAGAAAAAGCAGCAGGTGCATCAGAAGGGGGGGGGGGAAAAAAAGAAGGAAGAAATATTTCTCTTCGGCTTGCAGGAATGTCTCTCGGACAGAAGATGGAGCTTTAGCCTTTGCTCGTTTCCTTCTTCCCTTCTTTCTCCAACCCATGATGGTGGTGAAAAAAAACCCAGCCTCATTTTGTGCAGCATAGCCAGAGATGCCCAGATTATAAATCCTGGTGCCAATTAGATTAAAAACATTACGTATGAAACAAAGTTAAAAAGAACTGGAGAAGAACTTCGTGCCAGTTCAGCAATCTTGGCGGGGGGGGGGGGGGGAGAAATAGAAGGACGGGGGGGGGGTGGGACCCACATACACAGATACACTTTCCGGGGAGCCCTCCGAGCAAATTTTCTGCCCAGCATTTCAAACTTCTTCCGGCTTGGTGCCAGGCAGATTGGAAGCATCTGCTGAGCTCTCTCTGGTTAGCTGTGGGCATCTGGCCTGAGATTTAAGAGTTTCATTAGATGCCACGGAGTAAATAGCTTGCACTCGGCGGCCTCGGTTTATTTCGGGTGGCGCGTGAAGCTTGCATTTGCTTTTTCGACGCCCGGGGAATGTCCTTAGGAGCCCGTTGTTCTCCGTTCCTGATGCCACGCTGGGAAAGCTGCGCTCTTGGCCCGTTAGACGTGCCCTTAATGCCTTCCCATCCCCGAAGAGTGTCACGCAGGCTACGTCTGCAACGTTTTTATGGCTGTCTCTCTTAACAGATGGTCCTTGGGATTGGCCTGTCTGTGCCTTTTCTTTTCTTTTCTTTTCTTTTTTTTTAGCATAACCTGTGCCAGCTTTCCAAAAAGGTAAGCTGCATTTTGGGGTGCCAGCATGTATCCCATTGAGGCATCCATAGAGGACAATGCTGCTTTCATTTAAAAAAGAAAAAAAAGACAACCTGCCAATTTTGCTAATTGTACAGGGACATGCGGTCCTTGACTTACAGCCGTTTGTTTAGTGACCTTGGTGTCATCTGGTCGTTGGCGCTCTTTCTGAGCGTCGTCGTGGCCGCTTGGAGGACCATCTGTGCCCACACCCCTCTGCAGTCTTCAGGTGACCCCGAGGACACAGATAAATCTCCAAGCGGCCTCAGCGACTCTCAGAAAGAGCGCCAACGACCAGATGACTGCAAGGAGTATAAATCCTTCCATCCTCCACCATTCAGCCAGAACTGAAGAAGCTTCTCGGATGAGAAGCGAAACGTCTTCAAAGAAAAACAAAGAAAGTTCAGTTGCCTCTTGGAAAAAAAGAAACACCTATGGGATAAACCATGACTGAGAATCTCCATCAGACAAGAAACTCATGAAAGCACTAGCAGGGGTGGGCAACTATGGCCCCTTTTATGACTTGTGGACTTCAACTCCCAGAATTCCTGAGCCAGCCATGTTAGCTCAGGAATTCTGGGAATTGAAACCCACAACTCATAAAAGGGCCACAATTGCCCACCTCTGCATTAGGGGAAGTTTCCAATAATCTCTGTGCGCACCTACCAATTGGAAGGGAAATTTGGAGTGAGAATTCTGGTTGAAATGACCAAAGGGGGTTGAGGTTGAAGTTCGGACCTAGAAATTAAGAAACGCCTTTTATGGATTTGGCATCCTTCCGGCACAGCCCTGTGTGTGTGTATTGCTCAGGATTCCTCTGGCCCTTGGCTTAGCGCTCAGGGATCGGCTGAAAACATTGGCTCTGTGGTGTCATCGCAAGGTAACACCTTTGTGACTTTCATCTTCGTGGTCCGGCACATTGAAGGATAAACAGGCTTGGCGAGGAGACGCTATTTCGTTCTTCTGACCCATGTGAAAATTGTGTGATGTGGTTGTACACGGGATGCAATGTAGAAAGGCCATGTGGCTTGGCAGTCATTTTCTCCTGAGCTATCCCCATTGGGAGATCTTTCTTTCTTTCTTTCTTTCTTTCTTTCTTTCTTTCTTTCTTTCTTTCTTTCTTTCTTTCTTTCTTTCTTTCTCTCTCTCTCCCTTCCTTCCTTCCTTCCTTCCTTCCTTCCTTTCTTTCTTTTCTTTCCTTTCTCTTTCATTTCCTTCCTTCCTTCCTTCCCTCTCTTCCTTCCTTCCTTCCTTCCTTCCTTCCTTCCTTCCTTCCTTCCTTCCTTCCTTCCTGCACTGATTCATTTTCTTTTAATGTTTTAGTCTGCAAAAACATTTGGAATGCTGTTTTCAAAACCTTGCAGGGGGAAAGAATAAAATGCTTCTATTCTAATAGTTTTTCAACAGTTTTCCCTCTCCTCTTTCATTATAAATGTTTGCATTTCTTAGGGAAAGCTTCTTCTTCTTCTTCTTTTTCTCCTTCTCCTCCTCCTCCTCCTCCTCCTCCTCCTCCTCCTCCTCCTCCTCTTCCTCCCCCCCCACCATTCCTCCTCTCCTCCTCCTCCTCGGAGTAAGGTGTGTATTTCAGGCCTCCTGAAATGCACCACACGAGAACCACTGTAGTTGTATTTGTCCTTTTAAATTGTCCCAGATTTCCTTTTATCCTGCAGCCCATCTGGCTTATTGTATATGACACCGGAAAGAAGGCAAGGGAATGTTTAGGACTTAACTTATTTTTATGTTCCGCTAACTTGATTGCCCTCTTATATTTTTAGTAGTCAGGGGAACAAACTATTACATTTAACTCATTTTAATATAGCTGCTCATAAAATGTTGAGAGACACTAGTGCCTGTCCATTGCGGAACTGCAGGCTGGGGCTCGCAAGTCATCCACACGGCCACTTTTTCTACCTCTTGAAGGATCAACCTCTAAATAAATCAGCGTTTGCGAAGATGGAAGAAATTGGGGAAAGGATGCAGAGAATGGCACATTTTTATCCTGAAGAAACAAACACAAAACAAGCTGACAACCTTGGAATATTGAACCATTTCTCATCTAGGAAAGGAAAGGAAAGGAAAGGAAAGGAAAGGAAAGGAAAGGAAAGGAAGGAAGGAAGGAAGGAAGGAAGGAAGGAAGGAAGGAAGGAAGGAAGGAAGGAAATGCTTTTAAAACACCAGGAAGATGGGTTGAAGGATGAACTGGGTCTACCAGCTCCTTTTCCCTGGAGAACATCAAGTGAAGTTCTAACATATTTAATCAGGGAGGTCCCAAGCGGCCATGTTGTTTTCCAGCTCTTATATCCAAAACGTCAAGTTTGCATTTCTAAGAAAGGCGGGCATGTGATTTCAAGTGAACATCAGTTCATCATAAATAATACAGAAGTAGGAAACAGCCGAGTAGTTTGCAAATTCCCCTTTATGAGGGAGTCTAGTGGGGGTCTCCTTGATGGAGCTTTCAGCCTCTGTTTTTATTCTCTTTGTTTAGAGGGATCTGGGAAGGGACTTCTGAACATCCCATCCAGCTTATTGAGGAGTTGTTTTAAATTCTCCGAAACAGCTGCTTCCTCTGCTCCAAGAGAGAGGGAGAGAGAGAGAAAGAGAAGGAGAAAGAGAGAAAGAGAAAGGGGAGAGAAAGAGAGTGTGGGAGAGAGGAGAAAGAGAGGAGAGAGAAAGAAAAAGAGAAAGAGGAAAGTGAGCGAAAGAGAGAGAAAGAGAAAGAGAGAGGGAAAGGAGAGGACAGAGAAAGGAGAGAAAGAGGGAGAGAGGGAAAGAGAAGGAAGGAAAGAGAAAGAGAGAAAAAGAGTGACAGAGAGGAGAGAAAGAGGAGAAGAAGAGAGAGAAAGAGAGAGAGGTGAGAGAGAGAAAGAGAAGGAGAGAGAGAGAGAGAGGAAAAATGGTTATGCATATGAAGAAAAGGAATGCAACAGCTGGCAATTAAATGCATGGCATCTGTGCATCAAGATTCTTTGCATTTCATTAGTAATAATTGGCAGCCACGTCAGGTTTTGTGAGGTTTCAGTTTTACATCAAGTTACATCTCTCCTTTGAAAGCCTCTGAGCTAAATCTGAAATTTGAGTCGCCTTGGGGCGAGATGGGCAGCAAGCAAATTTAATAAATAAAAACAAAAAGAAGCAGCAATAATAATATAAAATAGAACGTATTGTCCCCTTCCCCTTCCTTCTTCCATCTACCCAGATGCTATAAATACAGCCTGAGTTTTTATACGGATCCTTGGGCTTCAGAGTGCCAGGGTCCACTTATCCTCTTCTCGTAACATCTAATCCAGGAAGCTGTCCACTCACGAGAGGTTGCTTAGCGACGGTTCAAAGTTATGACCTACGTGAAAAAGGGAACTTCCAACTGGATCCAAAGTTCTATTGGACCACGGTGATCAGGTGACCTTTCTGCAGGCCACTTAACCACACACCCACGTTTCTGCCGATAACTGTTTGCAACGTTCCACGATCCCCTGACTACGTTTTCAACTCTGGTTTTGCTGAAAACTGGCACAGGGAACTATGGGCTTCACCTAACAAACACTATGTTTGTTTTATGACCACCACCTTTGCTTAATGACCATCACAAAGAGATCCTGAGTTCAAGTCCTACCTTGGCCAGGAAAGCCATCTAGGTGTCTTTGGGCCCATCACCAGGAGGCTATGAGTTATAGTCCTGCCTTAGGCAGGAAATCAGCTGGCTGACTTTGGGCCAGTCACCAGGTGACGGTGAGTTCTAGTTCCACCTTAGGCAGGAAATCAGCTGGCTGACTTTGGGCCAGTTACCGGGTGACGGTGAGTTCTAGTTCCACCTTAGGCAGGAAATCAGCTGGCTGACTTTGGGCCAATCACCAGGAGACGGTGAGTTCTAGTTTCACCTTAGGCAGGAAATCAGCTGGCTGACTTTGGGCCAGTCACCGGGTGACGGTGAGTTCTAGTTCCACCTTAGGCAGGAAATCAGCTGGCTGACTTTGGGCCAATCACCAGGAGATGGTGAGTTCTAGTTTCACCTTAGGCAGGAAATCAGCTGGCTGACTTTGGGCCAGTCACCGGGTGACGGTGAGTTCTAGTTCCACCTTAGGCAGGAAATCAGCTGGCTGACTTTGGGCCAGTCACCAGGTGACGGTGAGTTCTAGTTCCACCTTAGGCAGGAAATCAGCTGGCTGACTTTGGGCCAGTCACCAGGAGGCTGTGAGTTATAGTCCTCTCTTAGCCCTGAAAGCCCAGTTGGGTGACTTTGGGCCACTCCCTCTTTCTCAGTCTAACCTACCTGAAAGGGTTGTTGTGTGGAAAATAGGAGGAGGAAGGTGGTTGGATCCAATCGCTGCCTTGAGTTACTTGTGAAAATAATAAAAGCGGGACCTACCACAGTGAATGAATGAATAAATAAAATCTATGTAAGCATGTTTTCATACACCGAGGGGCTTCCATAACATCCTGCCTTGTTTTCTGAAGGAGATAAATATCCTTTCACAGCCAGCAGCGGGAATTTTTAAAACTCGCCTCATCACTTCCTTTTGCAAGATTTACATATAAAGAATAAGATGGGACACCACGAAGCTGTAAAGATTTACGATTAAAAACATCAGCCCATGCGCACGTACGAAGGCAGAGGCGATGGCTGATGGCCGAACCGTTGGAAAGGCAAGTTTGGCTGCCGTTTCAACCCAGCCTCAGTTCTCTCTCTCTCTCTCTCTCTCTCTCTCTCTCTCTCTCTCTCTCTCTCTCTCTCTCAGGCTCTTTTGGCTGCAAAATCGGTTTTTAAAAAGAATCAGGCATATTTCATTGTTCATTTGAATTGCAGTCCCCAGTGGTCCCTCGTGAACTTTTAAGAGGGGAGGCCAGATACGGGCAGTAATAATTTCTAAAGAGACCTCTGGAATTAGCTATTGTGGGCTGGATTTCAGGCCACGAGGTTTTTTTTATTTTTTGTTTTAAAGAAAAGGATGTGGTTTTTAATATGGCTAAGGGTTTTTTTTGTTTTTTGTTTTGGCTCTTCCTTCGTTGACTTCATTTTATTCTTTTAATTCTCTTGATAAATGAGACAGACGGGTAAACAGATTGACCTCACAGCTATGCTCCAGGGATAAGACATATCACCTGTGGAATGAAGAACTGCCCAGGTGAGCAGTTTGATGTAGTGTTTAAGGTGTTTGGTGAGGAATCCGGAGACAGTGAGTTCTAGTTCTGCCTTAGGTGTGAAAGGTGGCTGGGTGACTTTGGGCCAGTCACCAGGAGACAGTGAGTTCTAGTTTTGTCTTAGGCATGAAAGATGGCTGGGTGACTTTGAGCCAATCACCAGGAGACAGTGAATTCTAGTCCCACTTTAGCCATGAAAGCCAGCTGAGTGACTTTTGGCCAATCACCAGGAGAAAGTGAGTTCTAGTCCTGCCTTAGGCATGAAAGATGGCTGGGTGACTAGACCAATCACCAGGAGACAGTGAGTTCTAGTTTTGTTCTAGGCATGAAAGATGGCTGGGTGACTGAACCAATCACCAGGAGACAGTGAGTTCTAGTCCTGCCTTAACCCTGAAAACTGGCTGGGTGACTGGACCAATCACCAGGAGACGGTGAGTTCTAGTTCTGCCTTAGGCATTAAACACAGCTGGGTAACTTTGGGCCAATAACCAGGAGACAGTGAATTCTAGTCCAGCCTTAGGCACAAAAACCAGCAGGATAACCGGTCCCTCTCTTTCTCGCAGCCCAATCCACCTCACAGGGTTGTTGTGGGGAAAATAGAAGGAGGAAAGTGCATTAGGTATATGTTCCACCTTGAATTATTTTTGAAACAATAATAAAGGCAGGCTAAAAAAAATCAAATAAGTAAATAATCCTGGGTGAGAAGCCGAAGGCTACTGATAATCTAAAAGTGACAATGGATAAAACAGGCAGTGAGATATTGTTAACCTGCAAAAGAGGCCTGAGTTCCAAAAGGATTATTCTATATAATTAGGAGAGCAGCAGATGTATGATAAATAGAAGGCGGCAGGATTTGAACACCGAAATGTGCTGGAGATCCAGTGGTGGAGCATTTCCTCACGTCTGGTTGGCCAAAATATCTATAAAGGGAATTGCGGAGAGTGGAGGGACTCGGAGGACTGTAGAATAATTTCCCGAAAGATGAAATGCGGCGTACAGTAAGTTAAGCTATGCCAAGATACTGTAAATCTGATGAAGGGACTTGAGATAGAAACCTTAAAGTGATTAATGGGGTTACATGCTTGAATGTGCCACGGTCTATGTGCTTATCCCAAATTCTCCAAAGCCAAATACGTTAGAATTCAGAAGAGGAAGGGAAAGGAAATAGCAAGGCTTATTTAAAAATTCATCATTTATCCCTTTGGGCGATTTTTTTTTTTAAATTAAGAAGGAATTTGTTGGATAATCAAGTCAGCTCGCAGTGAGTTGAAAGGGTCAGGAGCACAAATGGTTCTTAATCCAATCCTGGGTATTTACTCTGCAGTCATATCTGTGTAGAGTAGGGGGTATGGAAGAACTTGGGAGAATGAGCAAGTTACTTCTGGATGGATGTAGGAGACCTCTTCCAGCCTCATGGTCCAGCAGATTTGGCTGTTAGCTAAACATCCACTAATTAATTTCTTGGCTCAAATCTCTTGTTCAACATCTGTTAATCTGTGAAGCAGATTCTGACAGGTTCTGGAGAACCAGTAGCGGAAATTTTGAGCAGTTCAGAGAACTGGTAGCAGTAATTTTGAGTAGTTTGGAGAACTTGCAAATACCACCTCTGGCTGGCCCCAGAGTGGGGAGGGAATGGAGATTTTACAATATCCTTCCCTCTGGAGTGGGGAGGGAATGGAGATTTTGCAGTATCCTTCCCCTGCCATGCCCACCAAGCCACGCCCACATACTGGTAGGAAAAAAACCCGAATTTCACCCCTGCTGTGAAGGTAGAAAGAAGCAGCCACAAACATCAGCTCTGGAGGACATCATGGTCATTTACCGGTACATCTTCTCACTGCCAGACGACAAGTCCATTTTTGGGGTTGGTTTCACTTTGCCTATGAGAAATAGTTCCCTACCCGAGCCTGGGGTTGGACTAGAAGGCCTCCCTTCCAACTCTCTTAGTTTGTTATTCCAAACTCCTGATGTTCTTTCTCTCCCGGCTCATTTCTCTACTTCAAATGACAAGACTCCGCCGGTATATATTTCCCCAGCTCTCAATTTATTTGCACAACGCTTAAGGAAGTTTTCCCGACCTTTCGGTTCGTCTCACACAATTTCTCCTTCCGAGGCCAACAATTCTTTTCGTCATTTTTCTTCTTCTTCTTCTTTTTAATTTAATAATCAAACAGAAATGAGGATTTCCTGATTTGCTCTCGGAGTCGACAGAAAACACTATAAAAGCCGTCCGTGAACTCTAGCGCCCGAGTAATTAGCGCTGAGCTTTTTCCCCAGGTGACAGAGCAAATGGGGAGCATGAATTTAGTCCTTTAAATTTGTTACCTGTTCCCCCACCTTCCCCCCCAGGTGACATCTTGCCAGGGGTGCTTAAATTATTTTATTTTTTTATGTTTCTTCAGTAGATCATTCACTTGAAATGCTTATTCTCTCTTCATTCAGCCTTCATTATCTAGGTCAGTGGTCTCTAACCTTGGTCACTTTAAGACTTGTGGACTTCAACTCCCAGAGTTCCTCAGGCCAGCTTTGCTTTGCTGCCTGAGGAACTCTGGGAGTTGAAGTCCACAAGTCTTAAAGTGGCCAAGGTTGGAGACCCCTGACCTAGGTATTGCGCAACTTGTCAAGAGACGACCTTCAGAGTTGCACTAAATTAAACCCCCTGCTCAGGCAGGAATCTCTACATCACTTCAGACAAATGGTTATCCAACATGACTTAAAAGGCTTTTAAAACCCATCGTTGGGGTTCTTTCATTGCATCGTCCTAAGTTATCTTTGAGGGGACGAAAGAATCCGAGGGAAGGCACCACAAGGGTCAGGAAGGGCGCAAGGGAGGCCCGGTCTGGAGGGTATGTATGGATGCGGGTGACTTATCCCATCAATTTACAACCTTTCCTGCTGGTTTCCCCATTGACTTTCTGGGTGCAAATTGGGAAACCACGTTATTATGGGGCACTGCAACCGGTTGTAGAGATGAATTGGTTGCCAAGCACACAAGTTGCAGTCATGTGAGTGCTGGGACTGCCACTATTCCAAAAACCAGTTGTAAACACGATTTGTTTAGTAAGAGGAGGGAGGGAGGGAGGGAGGACGGAAGGAAGGAAGGAAGGAAGGAAAGGAAGAAAGAGAGGTAGAAGGAGAAGGAAGAAGAGATGCATTCTTTATATACCCCCAATCTCTTAAGGACCTTGGACAGCTCACAACAAAACAATTACAATAAACCATAAAAAAGGTACAGAAGAAAAGGACAAGTGCAATATAGGGAGTGGTCTGGGGGCCGAGCCCAGTCTTCATAGCTCTTCTAAACCACAGCAGAGTTGGGGGCCATTCAGATATCTGGGTGGGGGAACCTGATTCCCAAGAGGCCCTGAAGGCTCGCTTCCAGGGTCCTGAGACCTAGAGACGGAGACACCTCCTGGAAAAGGGCACCTTGGGGGTGGGGGGGAGGAGATGGCTGTATGTGATGTGCAGATATCAAAGCTCTGTCCCAAAAGCTCTGTATGTCCAGCCTCTCCGCTTTGTGGCCTCCGAGAGCAAACGCCGCGTCAGCTGGCCCTGCTGTTCTGCAGGCAAAGGCAGGTTCCCGAGCTACATCGCCATGTTCCTCTTCAGGCGTGATGCTGATTTGCTCTAGCTCCAATAAAGATGTTATAAATTCGCTTTTTAATGGGATGTGACTGCTGGGTTGCTGGTTGCGCCCTGTGCTAATTGTGCTGACTTTGGTAACAAAGAGAGACTCCCGAATTCAGGGGTCGGGCTTTTTTAAAAAAAATTATTTGCTTCTTCCTAAACTGCAATTGGATTTGCTTCCTCTGTGGAAAGAGAGAAAGAAAGCACTTGTGCGAGAGAAGAAGAGGAGAGATGGGAGAGGGAGGGAGAGGAAAGGAGGGAGGAAGACAGGGAGAGAGAGAGGGCAGAGAGAGGGGGAGAGCATGAGAAAGGGAGGGAGGGAAAGGAAAGAGGGGAGGAAGAGAGGGAGGTAAGGAGAAGAGAGGGAGGAAGAGAAAGTGAGGGAGAGAGGAAAGAGGGAGGAAGGAAGAGAGGGAGGGGAGCGCAAGGGAGTGACTGAAAGAAAAGGAGGAAAGAAGACAAGGAGAGGGAGGAAAGGAGGAGAGAGAAGGAGAGAAAGGGAGGGAGAGGAATGGAGAGGAAGAGAGGGAGGGAGAGAAAGAAAGGGAGAGACGAGAGGGAGGAGGAGAGGGAGGGAGGAGAAAGAGAGAGCAAGAAAGGGAAGGGGAGAGAGGGAGAGAAAGGGAGGGAGAGAAGAATGGAGAGAGAGGGAGGGAGAGAAAAAAGTAAGAGAGGAAGAGAGGGAGGAGAGGAGGAGAAAGCAAGAAATGGAGGGAGGGAAGGAAAAAAAAGAGAGAAAGAGAGAGTTTCAGGGACAAAACGAAAAGGATCTATTGATTGTACACAGCCAGCCGAACTATTCCGTAACCCTCTGAATTGTTCTTTATCCGAAGCGTCCTTTCCTCCTCCTGCCTTTCAGAGAGGGCGAGTTAAGCATATTTGCTTGGATTTTTCCTTCCCTATTTTGCGGCAAAAACCCATCTAAAGTTAAATCAGAGCTCTTGTTCTCTTTCTTTCTCTCCGCAAGAAATCGATTTTTCCGTTCTTGGAAAAGCAACACAAGGACACTTTTCTGGAGGGATGATTTTAAAAAAACCCAAAAAACCCCACAGGCTGTTCTTTGGCAGAACTTCCCCCGTGAAGGCGGCTTTTGGGGAGTGGGTTGCCCAAAGAATTCTTCCTTACATCCACCTCTTTGGGGTTGTTGTGAAATAGAGCTGAAAGCGAAGTTTGAATAAACTCATTGTTTAAGAATGAAATATACGTGTTCCCAGGGTCGTGTGTGATTCCCTTTTGCATCCTTACGGCCAACAAAAGTCAACAGGGAAGCCAAATTCACTTAACAACCATGTCCCTCACTTAACAACCGCAGGGATTGGCTTAAGAAATGTGGCAAGGAAAAAAAAATCACACAGAGCAAAGCACACTTAACAACCTACAATCCCCTTTTACGACCTTTGGACGAAACGAAGTCAGCAGAGAAACGAGATTTACTCTACGACTCTCTTACTAACTGAACCGCCGCAGCGTTGCGCTTCACAGCCGTGGCAAGAGCGGACGTAAGATGGGGCAAAACCTGCTTAACAACCGTCTCACTTAGCAGCAGAAATGTCGGGCTCCACGTTGGTCGCTACGTCTCCCTCTCGAAATGCCTGCTCTGTAGGAAGAGGCCCAAATATCAAACAAAAGTGTCTTATGACCGTTTTTCACACTTATGACCTTTGCAGCATCCCCATGGCTGTGTGATCAAAATTCAGACACCTGGCAAAGGACTCGTACTTACGTCGGTTTGCAGTGTCCCGGGGTCCCTGCAAGTCGAGCCGTATTTAAAGAAGGAAACCGAGAAAGAAACTTCCTGTTTGAAATAGGAGCCGTTAAAAATAGTTTTTCAATCTGTCGTTTGAAAACCCAATTGTTTTATGACCCTCTTTCCTTATATTTATTGCTGGTTTCCCCCCCCCCCCCCTGGATATTATTTGCCTATCATTTCAGCTGCATTGATTTGTCTTGCCCTTTTCAGTGGCTTCGATTTTAGCCGGCAGAAGTTGGGTTTGGACGCTCACCTACTCTTCAAATTTCTTCGAATTTCGGAATGAGGCTGGAGGGTCTCAAGATGCAACTCTGAACATCCATATTTCTTGCCATTCTTGTTGCCGTTGATCTTTCGTAGAATTTTTCCAGCCTGCCAAATATTCCTGACCGTCCGTCTTTCTTTCTGAAAAGGAGGTGCCCATTGAAGATTTAATATAGGTAGTTCTCAATTTACAAGAGTTCGTTTAATGACCGTTGAAAGTTAAGGGACTTATGTACGTTTATTACACTTATGACTGTGGACCATTCCTGTGGTCGCTTGATCAAAATTCAGGTGCTCGGCCGCTGACTCATAGTTATGACATTTCCAGGGTCTTGCGATCCCTTTTTGCGACCTTCGGACAATCAAAGTCAATTTTGGGCTCAATTCTGGCCGTACGTCGAGGACTACCTCAGTAGGATGAATTGTCCTCATTGATCCTTCAAAGCAGGCGTATCGTTTTTCTCTTTGGGTGTCCCGTTTCCCAAATCCATCGCTTTATTGATGCGTTTAGCGAGGTTAATATCAAGGGACCGTTGCAGAATATATTTTCCGAATCCATACCTGTGTAACATTTCATTCTGGCCTAAACAAATCAATCTTATAAACAGAACAGATGATGTCCATCCTCGAGTTACGATCGTCGCGGAGCCTGGCAATTACGGTCATAAGTCACGATGTTTTTACAGTGGGTCATCATGTGATTGGATCCGATTTTAGCATCTTTTTTCCTCTGAATGTCTACGGCAGTGTTTCTCAACCTTGGAAGCTTGAAGATGGGTGGACTTCAACACCCAGAATCCCCCAGCCAGCACTGCTGGCTGGAGGATTCTGGGAGTTGAAGTCCACCCATCTTCAAGCTACCAAGGTTGAGAAACACTGGTCTATGGAGATTGTCAGTCATCCAGGCCATGGTTGTCCTAAAGATGCTTCCCCCGTCCCTCTAAAAAGGGGAACTGGATTTGGTTTTTCCAAAATCCAGTTGCCTTTTGGGAGAAAAAAAGCACTTTTGGGATTTTTTTGTGCAGGTCCTTAAGCAAATGCCGAGGTCATTAAGCGAGCAAGGTGTTGGTTAAACCTATCTAGTCTTTCTTGGGGTAAGTGGTCAGTCGGGGAAGATTCCTGAAAGTAGTTTTCCAGCAGTGTTAGGAGGTCTAATATTTTTAGTCAGCTGCGAAGAAAGCCACCACAGTATTAGGCTGCATTAACAGAGGGATAGAATCAAGATGGCGTGAAGTATTAATACCACTTTATAATTCCTTGGTAAGGCCACACCTAGAGTATTGCATCCAGTTTTGGTCACCACACCATAAAAAAAGAGGTTGAGACTGTAGAAAGAGCGCAGAGAAGAGCAACAAAGATGAGATGAAGGGACTGGAGGGTAAAACATACGCTGAACGGTTGCAGGAACTGGGCCTGGCTAGTCTAGTGAAGAGAAGGACCAGGGGAGTCATGAGAGCAGTCTTCCAATATTTGAGGGGCTGCCACAGAGAGGAGGGGATCAAGCTGTTTTCCAAAGCACCCAAAGGCCAGACAAGGAATAATGGATGGAAACTGACCAAGGAGAGATTCAACCTAGAAATCAGGAGGAATTTTCTGACAGTGAGAACAATCAACCGATGGAACAGAAGTTGCCTTCAGAAGCTGTGGGAGCTTCATCACTGGAGGCTTTCAAGAAAAGATTGGACTGCCATCTGTCAGAAATGGTGTAGAGCTGGGGGTTGGACTAGATGACCAACAGGGCCCTTCCAACTCTGTTAATCTGTCAAGTCAGAGATAAAGGCTCCCACCGACTACAATTGTATGCATGATAATTGATTTAATTAATGACTGACTGGTTGGTTGTGGGAATCAAGTGTTAGCTAAGTGTGTTGTGTTACAAAAGAAATGTAGTGCAAATGGCTTGATGTTTGTTTGTTTGTTTTTTCCTTTAGAAAAGGAACTGAGATCACCTTCACTTATTCCCTTATTATTCAGGTTTTTAAAGTGCCCGAAGCCTGCTGGGTTTAAGTCACTTTATTCTTGAAAGGTGTAGTCAATATCCTTTGCCCTGAGTAAGTGACTGCCATAGTCCGCCAACTCATCGATTTTAGACTATTTGTTCTGTAGCCATTTGATTATTTCTTCAGATCGAGGAATATGCATGGTGAAAACTCTTCATTAAGGGCATCGCTTTTCCGGTGGATTATTTGTACCGTATGTGACACTCTGCCTTGATGACTTTAACATGTTTTTCCAGGAATTTAATGTTCTTTTCCTTTAGGTAGGTAGGTAGGTAGATAGGTAGGTAGGTGAATAGATAGATGGATGGAGATGATAGATAGATGGGTAGGCAGGCAGGCAAATAGATAGATGGATGGATGGGTGGATGGATTTATGGATAGATGATAAATGGATGGATTAGGCATATAGGCAGGCAGGCAGGCAGATGATGGATGGATGATAGATAGATAGATAGATAGATAGATAGATAGATAGATAGATAGATAGATATGGATGGATAATAGATGGGTGATAGATGATAGGACACAGAGATAAGGGTCTTATTTTCAGGGAAACACGGTAGGTAGGTAGGTAGGTAGGTAGGAAGGAAGGAAGATCGATCGATCGATCGATAGATAGATAGATAGGAATGGATATGTATATGTATGCATATTATACAGGTAGTCCTTGACCTATGAATATTCATTTAGCGACTGCTCAGAGTTACAATGGCACTGAAAAAAGTGATTTATGACCAATCCTTGCACTTGCGACTGTCGTGATCATCCCTAGAGTTACACAAGTGTTATTTGGGAACTTGGCAACTGTCTCGCCTTTACGACGGCGATGAACTGTTGCACCTTCCCATCTGGCTTCCAACAAGCAGAGTCAACGGGGAAGCGGACAGGGAAGGCTTTCAAGTCAGGGTCCTGCGATGTCTCATTCAGCGACCATGGCAAAAAAGGTCGTTAAGTGCTCTGTGGTCACATGATGCCTCACTTAACAACTGCACTACTTAACGATGAATTTTGTGGTCCCTATTGTCGTCGTAATTCAAGGACCTCCTACCGTTTGCCTATTTAAGGAGTTGCAGTACGTTGTTTAAAAGTGTGGAATGGTAATAATACCATAAAAGTTGGAGAATTCAACATGTCTTTTTTACAGAAGAACAATCGTCTTCTTACGGTTGATAGAAATCACTAAAAGCTGAAGGGCGTAGAATGAGGATTTGAAATACCGTTTTGTATCTAAGCGTCTTATGTCTGAAGATTTGTGATTAATTGAAGCCAAAATATTATCTCACACCTAACACAAAACACTTATGCTTCTTTTAAAGGCACAAAATGGTTCGTTTGTTGTCGGAAGAAGGGGATCACTAGGAATGTAATATTAGTTTACGTCCGCTGATCCTGGCTTACATTATAATGGCTCCTTTGTTTAAAAAAAAATAAACCCCCCAAAAACTTCGAATTCTGATTTTGTTTTGAAATGTATATTTTTCCCCCCGAGGTGCTTTTGGGTATTTTTGAATGCTGGAAGCAGAGTGTGAGAACTATTAGGATAGTGAAAATGAAATATTGCATGCTTTTATGATGACAGAATAATAGATACAACACTATTTCTTCTCCATCAGTAATGCAGAGGTCTGAAAAAAAATTGTGTCCCTCTGCTTATGAAGAAGCATTTTTCATCGGGAATTGCTCGCCAAGGAATTCCTTAAAAAGTTCTCCCTGCCTATTCTAAGTTATAAACCTAATCTTTATTTATTCTTCGTTTTTATCTGGTTATAAACAAGACTTAAATGTTCCTAATGCAGCTGAGAGAAACACCCCCGCATCCCTAAGAAGTATATGCAGGAAGTCCTCAACGTACAACCACAATTGGGCCTCCAGAAATTTCTGTTGTTAAGCAAGACATTCAAGTGAGTCTTGCCTTATTTTACAATCTTTCTTCCTGCAGTTGTTAAGTGAATCACTGCCACCGATCTGGTTGTTAAGTGAATCTGGCTTCCTGATCGATCTTGCAAAAAGGGATCACATGACCCCGGGATACAGCAACGGTCGTAAGTATGAACCAGTTGCCAAGCATCTGAATTTTTCATCAGGTGACCATGGGGATGCTACGAACTGTGAAAAAATGGTCATAAGTCACGTTTTTCCCCCCAGTGTCGTCGTAATTCTGAACCGTCACTAAAGGAACCCTGATCGTGTGATCAAAATTCAGATGCTTGGCGACTGTTTCGTACTTATGACCGTTGCCATGTCCTGGGGTGTGTGCGTGCCACATGATCCCTTTTATGAAGTCAACGGAGAAGCCATATTCACTCAACAATCATGTGACTCATTTAACAACCGCAGCGATTGACTTAACGGTGGGCGGAAAAGTCGTAAAATGGGGCAAAACTACCTGAACAAACGTCTCGCTTAGCAACCTAAATGTTGGGCTCCATTGAGGTCATAAGTGGAGTATTACCTGTCCATGCCTATAAGAATAACGATGCTCAGTGTGAATTTGGCCTTCACTGAGTCACAATTTGATATGACTTTTTATCTTATTTCTCTTTTGGAAGATTTTAAAAAGTTCTGCACCACTTAATATTATTCTCAGTTTTGCTGACTTTTGTGGTTTGATCCCGGACCTAAACATGAAGCTGTTTGGAAATTTTTCAACCAACTACTTAGAAAATTCAGCCTTTTGAAGAATTTTATGAAGTATCAGTACATTTTTTTGGAAAGCTGCTGGTTTGTCAATTTGCTTCTCATTTGCATTAAACTTCAACCAGCGCACTTATCCAAATGTATATTGGTTTTGTTCTGGGACATCTGAAGAAAGGAGACACATGTTTGGGTGTCCATTTTTTAAACGGAATTTTAAATGGTAGGAAGATTTTTTTTCACCAACACACAAAGTGACAGATCCCTCCGAAAACCATCTTTTCTGGTAATCAAGTGTTTACAGAAAGATGTTTTGTTGGGGCCTGTTTCCTGCGCTGCTGTGTGCTTCAACAAAGATCTTTAGATTTTAAACACAGCTGTTGGTTTGGAAGAAGAAGAAAAAAAAAGAAACACGGAAAAAATCCAATTACACAGAAATCGCTTTTTGAAAAGGGGAGCGATGTAGAAAGCCAGCGAGAAAACAAAGGGAGAAAAATACAGCGTGCGGCACGCTTCGCTTAAATAACTTTACTTTTAAAAAAAAAGTTTTCCCAACTAAAAAAAAAAAAAACAAAAATTAGGTTTTTTCCCTTCCCCTTCTTTTTCCGTATCGCGCGCAATGGAACATCTGTGCCCATTCTGATGGCAATGAATAACATGAATTAAACTCAAAAACCACCGAACTGCTCTCTTTAACATAATTACACCTTGTTCCTTTTGGGGAGACAATGCTAGGATGAAATGCCAATTAAGGCGGATATGTTAATGAGAGGGAGACTGAATAGCAGATTAGCCTGGACACGAATCCAAACTGGAACTGATTGGATAGCAACCCCTGAAGCCGGTTCCTGTTTTAAGAGGAAGGTGGCCGATTTGTTAGAAATGACTCCACTGGTGGCTTCCAGTTTAACGGAGTAACAAACGAGTTGGAAGGGACCTTGGAGGTCTTCTAATCCAACCTCCGGCTCGGGCAGGAAACCCTTGGCTTTGAAACAGGTAAATTACATGTATTCCTGATTTAACAGCAGTTCGTTTAGTGACCGTTCGGACTTAATAACGCCCCTGAAAAAAGGGACTTGTGACCGTTTCTCACACTTACGGCTGTTGAGCTTCCCCATGTGATCAAAATCCAGATGTTTGACAACTGGCACGTACTTATGACAGTTGCAATGTCCTGGGGTCACGCAATCCCCTTTTGCGACGGCCTGGTAAGTAACGTCAATGGGGAACTCATGTTAGTTTAGTTTAGTTTACTTTATTGTCATTGCACATAGCACAATGAAATTAAATGCCGTCTTCCATGTACATTATAACTATAAAACTAAAAACACAAACATACATCCTTTACATTCTATATAATTGAAATTGAAAACCCAATATTGCACTATACCGTAGAATTCAATATGGTTATTGCCCTGGGATAGAAGCTGTTTTTCAGCTGGTTTGTCCTTGTTTTTCTTGTCCTGTACCGTCTGACAGATGGTAATAGTTCAAAAAAAAAAAAAAAAAAAAAGAGATGGATCTAAGAACGTTTTGAACTTTCTTAAGGCAGCAGGAGCTATAAAGCTCTTCCAAAGAGAAGAGAGGGGTCAACCAATGATCCTCTGGGCAATGACATTGACCCTCTGGAGCGCTGTCCTATCTGCCACTGTGCAATGGGCAAACCACACACAAGTGCAAGTAAGTTAAAATACTCTCTATAGTGGAGCGGTAGGAGGTCACCAGCAGTTTTTCCTTCAGTTGTTGTTTCCTGAGAAGTCTCCGGTAGTAGAATCTCTGCTGGGCCCTTTTGACCATGGCTGCAATGTGAGAGCCCCAGGTTGGCTCCTTTTTTTATAATAACACCCAGAAACTTAAAACTGGCCACTTGCTCCACTCGGTCTCCATTGATAAGCCAGGGCTGGATGTCTGATCCATTCCTTCCTAGCTTAAACAGCTGCAATGATTTGCTTGCCAACCATGGCAAGAAGAGAGGTTGTAAAAACGGAGTGGGGGGAGTGGACTGGGGGGGGGGGGGGGCAAAACTAACAAACATCTCACTTAGCAACAACAGAAATGTTAGGCTCAATTGTCTGTCGAAGGAGTTCTTGCAAAGAAAGAAACGTGGACCGGCCTGCCATTAAAACTTTCCGCTTTCCCCTGTGGAGGAAACGAATAGAATACAGATTTAAATTGGATGCGGGTATTTATTCTCCTTGACGAAGTTCCTTTGGGAGGAAGGGTTTGAACCGCTGGCCTAACTCACTTGCCATTGCTCATTAAAAAGGTCCCCTTGAATGCTTTTGCGATGGAGCCGCTCCAAAAATCATCCTGTCCACTTCTCCAGTTCCTCCTGAATGCTCCCCATTCCTCATCGTGGGGAATATGCTTTCTGAGCAAGACGATGCGCGGATGGTAATTGCATTTTAAAATACAGTATTTATGTAATTTATTCAATGAAGGCTCCACTCTTTGGTACAGTATTCCTGGTAGGAGGCATGGACGTCCCTAAGACCTCCCATGGAGTTTAAATACCTCGTTAGACTTTTTATTTTTTTATTTTTATTTTTATTTTCTTTGACGGCATTCAGCCCCTTAGTAACGGATTACGACGCCTGCCCAGCGACTTTCACGGAAGCAACAAACAATTAATTTCAAATTGCTCATTAACGACACACATCCTGCCACATTTTCAGCAGATAAGCCATACGTCAGAAATAATTAATTGCCGTTCTCCCCGGTGTTGGCATGTTCGTTGAGGCAGACAGAACGTTACAAAGCAGAACAGAGACAAATCGGCCCTGAATCCTCTTTCTGAAACGTAGCCGATCATTTCAAGCCCGTCTCTTCAGCAAGTTGCAGACTGGGAATAAAACACAGGCTGCGCTTGACTTACGACCATTTACTTAGTAACGGATACGACGACGCCTCTCTCCTGTTCATGACACAGTCCTTTCAGCAGTTCCAAGAAGGCTCCAGACTCGTTTATTTGCACTATTCAGATGACCCCCGAGAATGCAGATAAACTTCCAAGTGGCTTCAGCGACTCTCAGAAGGAGCACCAATGACCAGATAACTTCAAGGAATGTAAATCCTTCCATCCTACACCATTCCGCCAGAACTGAAGAAGCTTCTTGGATGAGAAGTGAAGCCAGAGGTGGTATTCAGTCGGTGTAATGCTGTTACGCTGACTGTTGACTTTTGTTGGCCGTAAGGATGCAATGTGCACCCTTACATACGTAAGGCATACGTCTGGCGAACCAATGGTAATGACATGTGAAACCCACCGCTGAGCGAAACGTCTTCAAGGAAGAACCAAGGAAGTCCAGTTGCCTTTTTGAAAAAGCACCTTTAGGACAAACCATGGCCTGGATGACCGAGCGTCTCCATCAACAAGAAACCCAGATCTTACTAGCAGAGTCAAAATATCTGACCTCTGATCAGTGCTGACATATTTAACAAGTACAGGTATTCCTTGACTTCAAACAATTCATTTAGCGATGGTTCAAAGTTACGATGGCCCTGAAAGAAGCGACTTATGACCGTTTTTCACACGAACGACCATTGATTGGCACTTATAACTCGCTTAGCAACCATGCTGCTTAAGCATGAATTCCCGGTCCCTGTTGTGGTCACAAGGATGGTCTGTCTTCCAAACAGAGACAATCGGCAACAAGGAATGCTTTCAAAGCCATGGATGCCCACAATGGTCCCAACAAAATGTGGTCACAGGAGCAAGACACAGATATTCAGTACGAGGTGGGATGGGAAAATTACCCCAGATTCAACGTCTCAATGGAAGCGACCCCATTTCTCTGCCGGGCAGAGGAGAAATTTGCTTTTTTTGGGGGGGGGAGGGGGAAACTGTTGTGACCTAGGCTTCCTGAGTCATTAAAACACACAAGTAGTCCCAAAAACCTATTTTATTGCAACAGCTATGAATTACGTTCATTCACAGCTGAGTCTCAATTATTTGCAAAAAATCCTTCGGGATAATCACCAACCTTTATCTCCCTTGATACGCTGCCAAAGACCTACTTGGCAAAGCCACACGGAGTCCAGAATCAAACAGAGATACCGACTGGGAACAGAATTAACAACGCTGCTTTCCTGCAAAGGGCCCACGTGCCTTTGTTTCTCTTTTAAGCCTTATGGGAGGGGCCAATCATCTCCTGGCCTTAGTCCTGA
Source organism: Masticophis lateralis (assembly GCA_030761175.1). Taxonomy (NCBI): domain Eukaryota; kingdom Metazoa; phylum Chordata; class Lepidosauria; order Squamata; family Colubridae; genus Masticophis; species Masticophis lateralis. Next base: position 2,686,321 of record JAUDYJ010000013.1, on the reverse strand, counting down.
GTCTTCCCTTTTGTTTTAGCTGTTCTTGCCTTCTGGCAGCTCTGCACATGCGCGCACTGGGATCAGGCTCCTCTTGTTCTTCTGCCTCTCTGATGTCCGACTCTGGAGGCTCCGGAGTCCGCGCATAATTCCCAAATGGCCTTGGCCCCATCTCTGCCTCCGACGCAGAGCCCTCATCCGAGCCTCCCCCAGATTTCAGGACTGGCCCATATTTCTGCTCAGCCTCCTCACTGTCCGACTCTGTTGCCAGCTCTGCAGTCTGCTGGCGGACCACAACAGAAACCATCAGCCACACGTCTTCTGTGCCTAGGAAATAGAAGAAAAACCAATGTTTAAATCTGCTGTCCTAATTTGTTTTGGAACGCAAATGGAAAATATAGATCCATAAATCACAGTAGACTCATTTCTTATCTTCAGAAAATCAACTTATCTTGCAAGGTCAAGTTACCAAAACTTTGGGTGCTCCTGAGGGGCAGGGTTGAGTTTCTGGAGAGTTTTAATATCGCTTGTCATCGGTAAAATCTGATGTACGGCTCGCCTTTCATATCTCACAGCTGACCACACACAAACATTTCAAAGATTTCCGTAGCTATTTTTTGAAGAGTATGGATGACATACTCCTAAATCTTGTCGATGCCTTGAACCCAGCTACTGATAAAAGACTTGTATCTATCTGGTTGTTCTTTGAACCGAAAATGTTTTGGTTTTTTTTTTTTAAATATAAACACAAAAAGTTAGATTGGTCGAAAGGGATTTGGCATTGCGTTGACAATAACCAGAGGGCCAGCTATTCATGATTGAAATCAAAACGCTTCCATAATCAACAGACCTTCAAAATTACATCCCCGCTACATGTTTTAACTCCAATGATGGACGGTTGTGCCTGGCCTTAAGTCAACCAATATCTGCAGATGTAAAAATCAAAATCTAACAACCGGGCGTTAGCTGAAGCGGGGAGAAAAATGGAAAAAGTGAACTGCAGCTTGCTTTTCTGGATAATGTGCAGGCAAGTCCTCGACTTACGACCCCAAGGGAGCCTCCTAACATCTGTTGCTAAGCGAGACATTGGTTAAGTGAGTTAAATGACTGGAGGTTTTTAAGAAGAGACTGGACAGTCACTTGTCTGTAATGGTATAGGGTCTGATGCTTGAGTCAGGGACTGGAGTAGAAGACAGCCAAAGTCCTGTCCTGTCCTGTCCTGTCCTGTCCTGTCCTGTCCTGTCCTGTCCTGTCCTGTCCTGTCCTGTCCTGTCCTGTCCTGTCCTGTCCTGTCCTGTCCTGTCCTGTCCTGTCCTATCCTATCCTATCCTATCCTATCCTATCCTATCCTATCCTATCCTATCCTATCCTATCCTATCCTTAATCCTAATCTTTCTCCTTCTCCTTCTCCTTCTCCTTCTCCTTCTCCTTCTCCTTCCCCTCCCCTCCCCTCCCCTCCCCTTCCCTTCCCTTCCCTTCCCTTCCCTTCCCTTCTCTTCTCTTCTCTTTTCTCTTGCATTCCTATTCCCATTCCTGACATGATCATAGCACAGATGGTGATCCAAGAGCCCATTTTTGGCCATTTATGACGAGGGTCTGATGCGGGAGAACTTACAGGTTGGATGTCCCAGTTCAATACCAGAGAGAAGCATCGGATAGCCAGGACAGACAGCCATAAAGAAGCGATCTGGTGTCTTTGACTTTCAGAAGAGGAAAGGAAAAAAAACAAAAAATGCTCGCTGTTCAATGAAAAACTAGCTCCGGAAGACAAACAACTTCAATATTGCAACCCGGGAAACCAGCTGTTATTACTGCAATTCCCCTCGTCCCTGTGACTGTTGTTCGGTGACCAAAATTAGTGTGTTTACTTGTTGGCTTTGCCGAAGTTCTCGCAGTCGGGCCATTAATAACCTATATCGAATATCAATTACTCGAGTGAAAAGATGCAACTCTCACCGGAGCAGCTGCAAACGAAGCTTGGCCTTTAAACGGAATCATTTCCTAATTTAAAAGGAGCAGGAAAGGAAGGGGGGGGGGGAATGGAGAAAAAAAGAAAGAAAGAAAGAAAGAAAGAAAGGAAAGACCAAACCACTGGATGATTCAAAATCAGCCTGGTAGAGATCGAGGTAATTAGAAAATGATTCTTGCAACTCATATCGGACAGGGGGCTGTAAATCTCCCACCTTTAAAAGGGAAGGGTTGGAAAAGAAGGGGAGGGGGATAAATTGGCAGCCCACCGCCAACCCTTTCCTCCTCCCCCTCCCTCCTCCTTATGGGGAAAAGCAGTTAATTAGGTGATTTTTCTCTCCCTCTGACACGTGTAAATGAGAACCGGTTAATAACACAGCTGTAACGTCGATGATAAAAAATTAAAACAAAGAAGTCCACTTGTCAAGGCAGTTGAGAGTGAAGGGAAGTCTCCAGAGACCTTGGCTGGAATTGTTGTCTAAATTTTCTTTCCTTCGGAAGGTCTTTGCCATAAATCAGCAACGCAACAGGAGACGTGAAATTAGCCATAGGGACTATCTTCCCACATTACTGCTCCTTAGCCTTTAGGCGCTAATTTGAATTTGCGTCGTATTTCATGGGAGTTTCCTCAACAGCTATTTGGTGAGACAGCTTCTGACTGTTGCTGTTTTCACCGGAGGAGGAAATAGAGAAAGAGGGAGCATCTTCCCCAAAGGGTTTAAACATTGGCCAAAGGGCAGGATTTGAACTCTAGGCTCTTGAAGCTGAAATAGAGAAAGAGACAGCATCTTTCTGCAGCATCTGAGAGGTGGGTTGGGCTGAAAGAGAGGGTCTGGCCCAAAGTAGTTGGCCTTCGTATTTAAGGCAGGACTAGAACTCACCATCTCCTGGTGATTGGCCCAAAGTCATCCAGCTGGCTTTCATGGCTAAGGCAGGATTTGAACTCACGGTCTCCCCTCATTTTCTCCCCTGGTGCCCTAACCACTAGCCCAATCTGCCTCTTTCCCGTTGATCCCTTTGCTTGTGATTTGTTGAATCCACGAGACATTCAAACGGTCTGTTATCCTTCAAAGGAACTTTAGTGCTTAACGCCATGCCATGTATGTTAAACTTTCACGGAGCGTCTTCCATTAAAATGAATCTTTTAGAGTTCACACTGTTTATGTGTAAAAGGAGGAAAAAAAATTGGTTATGGCCATTAAACCAAAAACAAAAAAAATCCCTGGAGCAGCGCTGAAAAAAAAAAACCGCAATAAAAATTCTGCACTGTTTAGTAGTTATCACCCCTGGGTAGCTGGTAGGTTTCCAGTAATGATATGCAAATGTGAATTTCATTTTGTTTTAGCTCGGCTGAGTCTCCGTTTATCAATCTATTTGCTTATATTGTTACCCGTAAAGAATATCTGTTATATATCCCTTGTAAGGGCATGGGGTGATTTTATTCTGCCTTTTCTCCATATGTTATTTCAGTTTTATTAAAAGCTTTTTCAGTTTTATTTCAAAAACAGATCCGTCGCTCGCTTTGCTTTCGGATAACTTTGTCTCCACGAGCCAAACTTGGACACGGGTTAAATGAAGCAGGCTTTGCGTGGGGAAAACAGGGGAAAAAAATACATGTTGTCCTTGACTTACGACTGCCGTTGAACCCAAAATTTACACTGCTAAGCGAGACGTTTGTTAAGGGAGTTTTGCCCCACTTTTCTTGCCCCAATAAGTGAATCACTGTAGTTGTTAAGTGAATTGGGCTTCCTCATTGGCTTTGCTTGCCAGAAAATTGCAAAAGGGGAACACGTGACCTGGGGGCACTGCGACCGTCATAAATGTGAGTCATTGGCCAACCGCCTGAATTTTTATCACATGACCCTGGGCATGCTGCAACGGTTGTAAGTGTGAAAAACGGCCATAAGTCTCTTTTTTTTCCATTCCTTTGCAACTTTGAACGATCATTAAACAAGCTGTTACAAGTTGAGGACTACCTGCAATGATTAAGGTGTTCATCCCAGTGGTGAAATCCTCAGCGGGTTGCCACTGGTTCATTGCCAGCGCATACACAGTGCGTGTCAAAAACACACTGCACATGGAAAAAGAAGGCTTAAAAAGGTAAATAGAACAGCGGGGGGTGGGTGGGGGCGAAACAGCTGTGCCATGCGATTTAGCTTCCGCAGGATTTGCTGCTTTCTAGTGACTATAAACCTTGCGGCAAAGCTGATCATTGGAAATCCCGGTTTGCCTGAACTGGTAGTTTTTATCACTACCGGTTCTCTCGAACCGGTGCGAACCGGTAGCATTTCACCCCCGGTTCATCCCACATTGCACAGCTAAAAGTCTGTAGAGATTCTCAGTCATCCAGATCGTGGTTGTCCCAAAGGTGCTTTTTCAGGAGGTAATAGGACTTTCTGTTTCTTTTTTTCCTTTGAAGGCTTTTTGCTTCTCGTTTTATGGAAACCTCGTTGTTATGAGCTGGCCCAGTGGGCAGCATGCAAAGGTTTCTGTGCTTGCGTCCCATTCTTGTGTGTTCTTGTTTGCTTCACAGTTGCGTTAAAATTTGGCAAGCCGTCCCCGGAAGCTGCTCGGGAGGCTTACGAGAAATCAGGTTGATAAACATACAGCAGGTAAAGCAAATAATGGGACGGGCATTCTTGTCCACCCAGAATAATTGCTGCGGTGGTGGATCAGACAGGTGCAAAATAATCCTTCTTGTCTCGTAAACGAATAGCTACTTCATCTGCTCCCCGCTGCTCTCTCCATTTCTGCCTTCTCTCCTCCCTAATAAATCGCCCCATTTTCGCAGAAATTCCAGTGTGAGCACCAGGAATGCCCCACTCCTAATTCATAACTTTGGATCATCAGTAACTTCTTTTGAAGCTTACCTTCATTAAACTGCATTTCTTCAAGCAGGCTGCCAGCATCTCGGGAGGCTTCCCATTTGTTTATCGTAAGTTCATGCTGGGATGGCAAATATTAAATATTTCTTTGAGAGCATCTGTGCCCACCCAGCTGGTCCTGCCGTAGCCTGGCATTTTACATCATGTCAAGAAGGAGGCGGTTTGAAAGAAACCCATTACTCTTCCCCTATGCAGAAGTCTGAAAATGTTAAGCGAGGAGGTTAAGGAGATGGATTCCAAGTCAAAACTCCTTGGGGTTTTGGCTGAGCCACTTAATTGGAGTGCTGGCTTTTCACATCTTCTTTTATATCAAAATATCTTTCGTTATCAAAAGAGGAATGTGAGCATGAAGTTTTTGGGTTTCCAAAATGAGTTCCTTCAACTAGTGGTGAAATGTAAAATTTGTTACTAACAGTTCTGTGGGCGTGGCTTGGTGATGGTGGGGGGGTAATGTGACTGGGTGGGCGTGGCCAACTTTTTTTTTTTTTTTACTTTTGAAACGATTTTTTTTGGCCGAAGTGATTGTAAAAAAAAACAAAATGCTTTTAAAAGCCTCTGGTGATCAGACAACTCAGCTGGGATCGTCAGAGGCTTTTAAAAGCATTTTTTTTACAACCTCTTCAGCCGAAGTGGTTGTAGAAGAAATGCTTTTAAAAATAATAAAAAAAAAAGCCTCTGATGATTACGTGGCCTTCCTTTTCAGGCCTTCCGGTCCCACCGGAAGTTGGGAAACTGTTTCCGGCATCCAGAAGGCATTAGGGCGGATGGGGAAGGTTCTTTTTGCCCTCCCCAGGCTCCTAGAAAGCCTCTGGAGTCTGGGGAGGGGGAAAAAAACAGGCCTACCGGGCCCATCGTGCCATCACGTGCCAAAAGCCTGTGTAGCGTAGGGGGCTAATGCCTCCTACTAAAGGCAGCAATTAATACCAGCTGCCTGTAATTTCTGTGAGTTCAATCCTAGCCAGGCTCAAGGTCGACTCAGCCTTCCATCCTTTCTAAGGTGGGTCAATTGAGGACCCAGTTTGTGGGGGCAATAAGCTGACTTTGTATAAATATACAAAAGTATGAAGGCTATTGCTTAACGCATTGTAAGCCGCCCTGAGTCTCCGGAGAAGGGCGGCGTATAAATCAAATTAAAAAAAAAAAAAGCAGGGGAGCGCAAGGGGGGGTCACACATTGAATTATGGATGTGGGCACACACACCCACGACCCTCCACGCGACCCCCACTTTTGGCACGCAATGGCAAAAAGGTTAGCCATCACTCTCTATAGCATAGTTTTGAGGGTAGGAGTTGAGACAGTTTATGTCCAGGATGCGAGGGGTCTGTAGATATTTTCACAGCCCTCTTTTTGACCTCTGCAGGATACAGGTCGTCTCTCTCTCTCTCTCTCCCCCCCCCTCTCTCTCTCCATCCATCCATCCTATCATCTATCTATGTATCTTGTCTGTCTATCACATTTTCAGAATTGTCCATCCATCCATCCATTGTATCTATCCTTTGCTTTAGAGAGAGAGAGAGAGAGAGAGTGGGATGGCTTAGCCTATTAGAAAAGTTGTGCCACCATTGAAACTATTCTACTTTTATTACTTTATTCCACTAAGAACAGTAGCTAAACTCCCCTCCATGGAATACGAGCCCTGCACAAACAGAAACAGATGGGGGGGAAAAAAAACCCTCAACGTTGTCACAAGAACAAAAGAGCAAAGAAAAGAGTTTTGCGTAGTTCAGCTCCGCAGCAAAGTAAGTAGAACTTGGCTTGGGGGGGGGGGGCGAAGATAAATTGCCCCGTGCACTATCATAAGTCACACAGGAGTTGAAGAGAAGAGAGAGAGAGAGAGAGAGTGCAATTCTTTTCAAGTTATTATTCCCAGGTTCAAAAGCACTGTGCGCGCGCTAAGATAATGAAGGATTTCATCGTCCTTTAGGAATATTGGTTTGAAAATACAGGCGCTAAGCCCCTACCATCTGCCCACCTACCCTTACCTGAAAAGTAGCTTTACCACTCAAAAGTTTCCCGGTCTCCTTGTTTCGAATCCCATTAGTGTTTTAAAAAATGGTTGAAAATAACAGCAATTAAAGGAGGCAAAATCAATGCCTCTGTTTGCACACTTCAGCAGGGGTCCTCATGAAAGTGACTACAGATCACTCCAGCTACTGTATTGAGTTCGCTCCCTCCCGCCTTCCCCACGCTGCTGCCGTCCCCTGTCCCCCCGCCCTCTTCTCTCCCTTCCTTGCTGCTCCAAACACTCCTCCGAAGTCCTTCGTTGACTGTATGATAAGGAATAGGCTTGGCTCCGTTGTTTTGGTAATCTAACTCATTTAATATTAGGACGGCGTGCCCACGAACTCGTCTTAATAGCACTTTCCCCTTTCGCCTTCTATTTGAATCGATCAGCCGAGGCATCTTAATGCAAGGTAGCTACATCCGGAGTGAACTTCCTTCGAAAATACAATATTCAGCCTTGCTTTCAGTATTGGCTCTGGGATGGTGGTGGGTGTGGGATATCTACTCTCACAGGAGGGGGGAGGGGGGAAATTGTGGTCGGTCCCTGGTTGCCTTTTTCACTTAAAAGCTTGTATTGTCCGTGAGTGTTTTATCTAAAAGCCCTCCGCTAATGCTTTATTTAAAAGTTCCCATGCGGTCTCTGAGATCTGTCAACATGCCCTCTCCATTAAGGGATGGATTTCTTGCTTAACGTGGGAAACTGAACGGCTTCCAGGCTGACAGAAATGTAGCATAGAATTGGTTGTTTGGGGACCATAAAGGATCCCCAGTTCGTGGTACCTTCAACCACAGCAAAGTAATACATTGTGATCCATTGATTTTTTAAAAAATTTTCTATTTATCCCTTGTTTTACTTCCTATACTGGCATGTTGTGCCCAGGTTTAAAAGCCGTCTGATTCCTTTCTATCTGTCTCTTGTTTTACTTCCTACTGTAAGAGGCTGTAGGTTGAGGAGCTGCCCCAGAGAGGAGGGAGGGGGCCAAGCTATTTTCCAAAGCACCTGAAGGCCAGACAAGGAATAATGGATGGAAACTGACCAAGGAGAGATTCAACCTGGAAATAAGGAGGAATTTTCTGACAGTGAAAACAATCAACCCATGGAACAGAAGTGGCCTTCAGAAGTTTTGGGAGCTTCATCACTGGAAGCTTTCGAGAAGAGACTGGACTGCCCTCTGTCAGAGATAGTTTAGGGTCTCCTCTTGGGCGGGGGGTTAGACTAGATGACCCAAAAGGTCCCTTCTAACTCTGTTAATCTGTAATCTCTAACTGACATATATCTCAATGCCCGAATTAGAAAATAATCTGGATTTCTAGTTTAACAATTGACTATGCTGTGGGACCCATAAGGGGTTTTCCAGATCTATGCTACAAAACTCAAAACTCCTTCGTGAACTGATCCGTTCGTTCAAATCTTTGAAAATACAGCCAGGATTACACAATCGGAAATAAGGTGAAAACTCCTCATATATTTATTAAAGCAAATAAAGAGCCGCCCAGCTCACTAGCAACTCAGAGCGGCAGGAGAATGAAGAGATGGAATAGAGTAGAATACCAGAGTTGGAAGGGACCTTGGAGGTCTTCTAGTCCAACCCCCTGCTTATGCAGGAAACCCTATGCCACTTCAGACAAATGGTTATCCAACCTCTTCTTGAAAATTCCCAGTGTTGGAGCATTCACAACTTCTGGAGGCAAATTGTTCCGCTGATGAATTGTTCTCAGTGTCAGGAAATTCCTCCTTAGTTCTAAGTTGCTTCTCTCCTTGATGAGTTTCCACCCGTTGCTTCTTGTCCTGCCTTCAGGTGCTTTGGGGAATAGCTTGACTCCCTCTTCTTTGGGGCAGCCCCTGAGATATTGGAAGACTGCTATCATGTCTCCCCTAGTCCTTCTTTTCATCAAACCAGACATAACCAGTTCCTGCAGCCGTTCTTCATATGTTTCATCCTCCAGTCCCCTAATCCTCTTGGTTGCTCTTCTCTGCATTCTTTCTAGAGTCTCCACTTCTTTTTTACATCGTGGCGACCAAAACTGAATGCAGGATTCCAAGTGTGGCGTTACCAAGGCTTCATAAAGTGGTATTAATAGATTATAATAGGTTAAATAACAATATAATATAATAGATTAAATTATAATAATATAATAAGATTATTAAGATTATAATAGATTAAAACATAATAGATTAAAGGTTGCATAATGTAATATAGGGGTCCCCAACCGTGGCCGCTTTAAGACTTGTGGACTTCAACTCCCAGAATTCCCCAGCCAATCATGACTTCTGGGAGTTGAAGTCCACAAGACTTAAAGGGGCCACTGTTTGAAGACCCCTGATGTAAATAGATTATATTTGCAAAGTCTTGCCCTCTTCGGGAATTAGCCTAGAGTTTGGGATTAAAACCCCATCTCCCCCATTTTGGTTCAGGTAGAATTGATAAAGCTCTCTGTCCAAGTTTAACAAGCCATTGCCTAGTTACCTTCGGTGATGAGTTTTAAAATCATTACTGCTAATTGCCTAGCTGCATCTGCACAGATTAGAGAGGTGGGTTTTTTTTTGTTTTAATTTGAAGGGACTCTGGATTTGCAGAGTTTAGCAGGTTCTTTTTAAGTCATTCCCTCCCAAAAAATTCCTGCCTTTCATGAGACAATTAGTTTCCGACGTGTCGCGATCAATATGCATCCATCTGGCCCCAACAGACATTAAAAGTTTTGTCTGAAATAAATGCTTCTCTTCACCTTTGTTTATTACAAATGTACGGGTTGTGTAGATGGAGCTGTGATGCCGACAGTGTTTGAATGATAATCCTACAGACAGATGGTGGCAGCTTAAAGATATTTCCTTCAAAGAAATGATCTACATAGGAAATTTCTCCTCTCTAATTAGCATGATTTGCTTGCTAGATTTAAACCAGTAACTCCCCCCACCCCCACCCCTTAGCTGCAATCTACAGTTGGGCCTCATCTTTACTTGCTAGTTTTTACAGGTAGTCCTCGACCTACGACAACAACTGAGCCCACAATTGAGTAGTTTGGTATGGTTTTTTAAAAACTTATTTAATCTCTGTTTATTTCAGTGTTCGATGTTTTAAGCAGGGGTGAGATCCAGCAGGTTCTGCCAGATTCTGGAGAACCGGTAGTGGAAATTTTGAGTAGTTCAGAAAACCGAAAAATATCACCTCTGGCTGGCCTCAGAGAGGGGTGGGAATGGAGATTTTGCAGTATCCTTCCCCTAGGAGTGGGGAGGGAATGGAGATTTTGCAGTATCCTTCCCCTGCCACGTCTATCAAGCCACGCCCACAGAACCAGTAGTAAAAAAATTTGGATTTCACCACTGGTTTCAACCCTTTGTATGTGCTCTCCGGAGCTGTCCAGAGTCACTCCAAAACGAGGTGGGTAATACAATACCCTGTTTCCGTGAAAATAAGACCCAACCGAAAAATAAGCGCTAGCATGATTTTTCAGGATGCTTGTAATATAAGCCCTATACCCCTGCCCAAATAAGCCCCACTTAAGCTTGTCACCCAGATAGGTGCATTTACTACCGTATTTCCCCCCAAAGTAAGACCTAGCCAGATAATAAACCCTAATGTGTCTTTTGGAGCAAAAAATTAATATAACACCACAGTCCTATTTTTGGGGAAACATGGTAAATTTAATAAATGAATAATAAAAAGAGAGAATGTTCCTTATCTGCCTCCTACACTCTCCCAAGGCATCCTTCAAAGCAAGCATCGGATTGCACTCTCTGCAGGCAATCCTTGACTTATGACCACAGTTGAGCCCAGAATTCCTGTCGCTAAGCGAGATATTTGTTTTGCCCTGTTTCTATGACTTTTCTTGCCACCGTTCTTAAGTGAATCACTGCAGTCGTTAAGTGAGCCACATGGTTGTTAAGCGAATTTGGCTTCCCCCCCTTGACTTTGCACTTCAGAAGGTCGCCAAAAAGGGATCACATGACCCCAGGACACCACAAACGTCATAAATACGAGTCAGTTGCCAAGAGGTTGAATTTTCATCCTGTGACAATGGGGATGCTGCAACGGTCATAAGTGTGAAAAACTAGTCGGGTTTTCCAGTCCTTGCCGTTTCAGTGACTAAAATGCAAAGGCCGTAGGGTTAGCATTTAACAACTGCCTTGCTTAACAACTGGTGCCGATTGCTGCCATAAGTCGAGGACTAGCTGCATTGAACTCTTGACGGCATTCTGAAGACATCATAAATTTTCATGACAAACTGGAAATCGACTCCATGTTCAAATTTTCGAAGTGGTGTGTCACCACTTCGAAAAAAAGAGATATTTCTTCCCCCAGCTGGCGAGCTTTAATTGACAGACCCACAAACCAACAAACAGCAATTAATGTGAAACTTGTAATGAAATCCTGACCAGCCAGTGGCTCTAATTAAATTGCCAAGGGAATTGTCCAAAAAGAGAGTATCAGAATCTCTGATGGGAAACTCTCCCCATTGTATATCAACTTTTAATTGCCTTGGCTCCTTTGATGTGGGTAAATGAAGGCAGGTGTCTAACCAAGGATAAAATGGCACTTCCACCTGGGGGAATTCAATATTTTGGAAAATCAGGAGTGTCCAAGCTTGGAAACTTTTAAGACTTACGGACTTCAACTCTTAGTATGTCAACAGATCTTCAGCTGTTCAACTCTTGGCTTCTTGGAACAGTTTGCAACAGGGTGGTATTGAGTTGAGTTTAACGAAGATGAGTTTAATGAGTTGAGTGTAATGAAAAGAAGGACTGGGGGAGACATGAGAGCCGTCTTCCAATATCTCAGGGGCTGCCCCAAAGAAGAGGGAGTCAAGTTATTCCCCAAAGCACCTGAGGGCAGGACAAGCAGCAATGGGTGGAAACTCATCAAGGAGAGAAGCAACTTAGAACTAAGGATAAATTTTCTGACAGTGAGAACAATCAATCTGTGGAACAACTTGCCTCCAGAAGTTGTGAATGCTCCAACACTGGAAGTTTTTAAGAAGAGATTGGATAACCATTTGCCTGAAGTGGTGTAGGGTTTCCTGCCTAAGCAGGGAGATGGACTAGAAGACCTCCAAGGTCCCTTCCAGCTCTTTTTTCTTTTTTTTTAAAATTAGATTTATATGCCGCCCTTCTCCGGAGACTCAGGGCGGCTTACAATGCATTAAGCAATTGCCTTCATACTTTTGTATATTTATACAAAGTCAGCTTATTGCCCCCACAAACTGGGCCCTCCATTGACCTATCTTAGAAAGGATGGAAGGCTGAGTCAACCTTGAGTCTGGTGAGATTCGAACTTACAGTAATTGCAGACAGCTGAATGTTAATAACAGGCTTTAGTCTGCTGAGCTATCCAGGCTCCTCTTATTATTCTCTTGTTAGACATCAAACAGCATTTGGGGATAAACACAGATCCATCAATAACCATTAACATAACCCACCCACGATTACTGATATATATGACTCACTGTGCATTAATTTTTAACGGTTATTCTGTTATTCGGATTTCGGTGTTCTAATGAGTTTGGCAAGTTCTAAGGATCCCATCCAGCCCATCCTTCATCCAGAATGGCCTCTTTCTTGTAACTCATAGATCAAATCGTGGAACATGCTGTTTATTCTAGATGCTGGGTAAGCAGAGTGTACTTCTGTAATTTTTTTACACACACAACCCCCCCCCCCTCTAATATTTAAAGGTCATTCCTATCTCAGTCACTCCTTAAAGTTTAAGAGGAAATTAACTGCACCAAGGTGGAATTGTTTTCCAAGTCAAGTGTTAAACTTTGGGAGAGCCCCCAAGCCAAGAAAAACAGAGGAAGGTGAAAATGATGGATTAATAAGCAGGCCTCTCAGTTAACCCTCAGCGATGGGTGTTGGGGAAAATCCTTTGATTCATGTCATAGAAAAAGAAACACTGCGGTATCATTTTTAACTTTGGAGAACTTCCCGGGAGGCTCCTGCCTTGAGCCAACGGAAGATTTCTCCTGTACAATAAGAGGCAGGATTTGTTTTGCGATGATGCCGGCGTGTGAAGGGTGTTTCAGGCCCACTTTGCTTTTTGTGTTAGTCGCTAGGGATGTTTTATTTTTTTTAAAAAAAGCTCATGGGCACCGTTGGGATGGCAGATTCCCCCAAGCTTGCTTTGCAATCCCCGCCCGCACTGACATTTCTTCCCAAGAGGAGGAACAGCAAAATCAATAGGGAAATAAACGAGAAGAATGGGCTTTATTAATCAAGTGCATTGGAAGCAGAAAGGAAGATGATAATGTGTCGATCGAAGAGCGTGGGGTGCTTAAGCTATCTCCCGGCTGGCTGCTGAAGTGTCGGTATTGATCGGAGGAGATGTAGGGTACGGGGAGAATCGGGGTTGCTAATTGGGAGGTTGGGCTATCATCAAGAGGAAATAAACATGGCCTTTCCAGTCTTTTCCTCCGTATCCTGGCGCCAAAGGCATTATGACAACGCTGGCATTGTTTCAGTGCCACCATGGCATGTGTTGAAAGACATTCAGCCTCTGTGTGATGACCCAGGGCATGGCACAGAGATAACACAAACAGCGGGCAGTTCAAACCGCCCCTTTATTGCTCCAAATTTCTCCAAACGCTCCCATGTTTCTGGCAAGTCGCAGAGCAAAGTGATGTCAAACAAACCCCCCCCCCCCCCCCCCCATACCTCAAGCAGCCTCTGGTTGCAAATAGTCCAGCCCAGCCATGTGTACACCAAGGCTGCACAGCAATAAATCCAACAGGGCCAATCAAGGAGTTCAGGAAGCAAAGGATTCAATTAATTAGTCCAGAAAGCCAGAAATAATGCAAGGACTCTTGGGAAGTTCAAACGTCAGCGCTCAACACGTCAGGAACTCAGTGTTTGTTCCCGACAAATGTCCCTCCCCACAACATCTCCTTAAGTCTCATACCCCAGGTGTGCCTTGTGAAGATGGGCGGGGCACTCTTCTCCCGAGTAGCCTGCTCAGTCTGCGCTGTTCTTGCCTTCTCTCCACTCTCCGTGCTCTTGGATCAGGAGGAGGCGGTCCTTGCTCCTCGCCTGAGCTCTGTCTCTCATGTTCATCCTGCTCCTGTTCCTCCCGGTCTACAAGCGGGGTCCTAATCCTGAAAGGCCTTGGCCTGACTGGCCCTGCCCTTCCTCATTTTTCTCTGAAGTCAACAGAACCACCCCCTCAATCTCTGTCGGCTCATCTTTCCCCGCAGATTCAGGCTCTGATGGGGACATGACACTCTGGTAACAGAGCCAGAGAAGGACGCTCATGGAAGAACAGAAGGGAGGCATTTCTCAGCTCACCATCATACAAGCCAGTCCTCGTTTAGTGGCTCAGTTGGGACTGGCAACTCGGCCGTTAAGGGATGAGCGCCTACACAAAACCATGACTCAGCTTATGGTCCGAAGCTTCCCTTTGCTTTATAGACTTGTGAAGGTCGTAAATTAGACCATAGTTTGATCTAGCGGTTAAAGCACCAGGCTAGAAAGCGAGAGATGGTGAGTTCCAGTCCTTGCTTAGCCATGAAAGCCTTCTGGGTGACTTTGGGCCAGTTCCTCTCTCCCTCCCTCTCTCTCTCAGCCTAACCCACCTCACGGGTTGTTGTTCTGGAGAAAAATAGGCAGTGGAAGGTGTGTTGGATAGGTTCGCCATCTTGAGTTTTTTGGAAACAATAAAGGTGGGAGATGAAGGATGGATGGATGGATGGAGAGAGAGAGAGAGAGAGATGATAGAGATGGATGGGTGGATGGGTGAGTGGATGGATGGATGGGTAGATAGATAGATAGACGATGGATAGATATAGATGATAGATAGATAGATAGATAGATAGATAGATAGATAGATAGATAGATAGATAGATATAGAGATAGATAAATAAGAGATGTAGAGAGGGATATAGATAGATGATGGATGGATGAATGTAGAGGTAGATATAGGGATAGATAAATAGACAGAGATGTAGATAGATGATGGATGGATGGGTGTAGAGGTAGATAGATATAGAGGTAAATAAATAGAGATATAGAAAGAGATATAGATGATGATGGATGGATGGATGTAGAGGTAAATAGATATAGAGATAGGCAGACAGAGAGAGAAAGGGGGGGATGAATATAGAAGGATCGCTCATCATATGTTTCGATTTCCATCATAACTGTGGACGGTTGATAAACAAGGCAGTCACTGTACAAGGACTCCCTCTACTGATGGAAACATATGGAGGGGATCAGGATCCAATCGAAAGATAGCTAGCTAAACCAGACTCACTCTCATAAAAACCTCTCAAACGAGAAGACTGCAGCCACATATTTTGAGCACCAACCTCTCTGCGAAGGTTTCCTCCAGCAGACCCTCTCGTCCGTGGGCATGGCTAGCGTGTCACCCAGTGGCCTTAATGCTTCAAGGTGTTCCCAGGCGAAGGTACCCTCCTTAGGCGTCCCACAATTTTGGGCGTCCCACGTTTGGGATGGCAACAAACGTTGCCATCCCAACCCCGCGTTAAGATACTCTCGACAGCGGTACCCAGTTATTATTAGACTCGTCACCCTGAAAGTGTTTGTTTACTCGAGTTTAAAGCCTTCTCGTCTCGTATTCAGAATTCGGAAAGGAACTCCTTGGAGACCGGTTTCTAATCTGGAAAGCTCTTTCAGAAAATTCTAATTGCGAGGAGTAGCCGGCGGGGCGATGAGAGCAAAACAAAACAAATAATAACGAAAGCACGCAGATAAACAAGGCGATGCTAATATCCTGCAAAAGGGCCATCATACGCACTGAAGATGAAGCCCCGATTATAAAAAGGTCAGCCTGGACCATCCTGAAGTGCATTTAGTAGCAATCATGAATGGCAACCCAGGGAGGGCTTTCCGGAACTGAAGTGAGATGCTGGTTTTTAAAGGTTTTTTGTCATAGTGTGTTTATTTTCCCAATTATTTCTGATTACGTTCAAATAGGCCCATCGTCCCGCGATTAAGAGCGTTTGCAACCGGCTTGTTAGCTCAGCCTCGCACGACACTGTCTGCATTTAATTTTGGGCACAAGATTGTTTTCCCATTAAATGCCCGGGCTTTCAATTACAGCGTGCCACTCTTTGTCCTTTAGTTGTTCTCACAAAAAGTTGGGGGGGTTTTTTTGCGTGTGGCTCCCCGCTGTTTGGACACCCCTGAACTAAAATTTTGTGCCTCGGATTTAAGAGGGTCCAAGATTTGGCACTACAGTATGGGTAGTCCTCAGGTTACGACCAGAATGGCAGAACGGAGCCCCGTATCTCTGTTGCTAAGCGAGACGGTGGTTTGCCCCATGTTGCAACCTTTCCTTCCACTGTTGCAGTGGTTCCGTTAGCAACAGGCTTATAAAGCTTTTTACAGTGCCGTTGTAACTTACAATGGTCACTAAACGAACTGTTGTAAGTCAAAGACTACCTACAGTCAGTAGATTCAAGTAAGCTTGTGAATATACAAGCTTATTTCATTGGTGGAATTTTTTTTTTTTTGAATTCCTTAGGACAGAGAGACATTTTTGAAACTAGAGGGAACATCCTTGGGTTCACATTTGAAGGATATCGGGCTTTGATCCATGACAAGATATTACCTGCCCCAAATCTAGAGGAACTGAAGACTAGTTTTATTTATTTATTTATTTAATTTTATTTCTATACCGCCCTTCTCCCGAAGGACTTGGGGCTGTGTACAGCCAAATAAAAACAAAATATATAAACATCATAACTTAAATTTAAAAACTGTTAAAATTATTACCCTTGCGGCCGAAATTAATTAAAACCCAAAAATTTTAAAACGCCAAATTAAAACTCAATTTCAAGATAGCCGCGCCTGGCGGAATAACAGGGTCTTGAGGGCATAGTGAAAAACTCGGAGGTTGGAGATGGTGCGTATTTCCGAGGGCAGTTCGTCCAAAGGGCTTTTCATTCATAGTTGAATGAAGAGAAGGACTAGGGGAGACATGATAGCAGTGTTCTAATATCTCAGGGGCTGCCCCAAAGAAGAGGGAGTCAAGCTATTCTCCAAGGGACCTGAAGGCAGGAGAAGAAGCAACAGGTGGAAATTAAATCAAGGAGAGAATCAACCTAGAATTAAGGAGAAATTTCCTGACAGTGAGGACAATTAACCAAAGGAACGGCTTGTGGGTGCTCCATCACTGAAGATTTTTAAGAAGAGACTGGACAAACATTTTACCGGGATGGTATAAGGCCGTGATGGTGAACCTATGGCATGGGTGCCACAGGTGGCACATGGAGCCATATTGGTGGGCACGCAAGCTCAGCTCTGGCATGCGTGCCCCGTCCAGCTGATTTTCAGGCCTTCTGGGCCCACCAGAAGTCAGGAAACACATTGTTTCTGGCCTCCGGAGGGCCTGGGGGGGGGGGAGGCCATTTTTGCCCTCCCCAGGCTCCTAGAAAGGCTCTGGAGCCTGGGGAGACTGAAAAATCGGGCCCACCATGCCATTATGTGCCAAAAGCAGGGGGAGCATGGGGGGGCACATTGAATTATGGATGTGTGTGACCCCACCACGCTCCCCCCGCCTTTGGCATGCAATGGCAAAAAGGTTAGCCAACATTGGTATAAGATCTCCTACTCCAGCAGGGAGCTGGATTAGACCTTCAAGGTCCCTTCCGACTCTGTAATTCTGGTCTGTTCTAATTCAAGATTGAGCATCCATGGAAACGATGCACTGGGGCAACCCACATCTTTCCTAACCTTTTCTAGATTCTACAATCTTGGTTTTCTAAGAAATGATTTTAAGGTAAATAGACTGTTTGTCACCAGGATTTATTTCAGAGTTTTTCCCAACACATGAACACAATTTTTATCTGCTGCCTTTGGAGGTAACAATGTGGAAGAGATTGGCTTGGCAACAAAACCTCATTTTTGGAGTAACGAAAATATGATTACAGGTTGAGATCTGATGTGGCAAATTTGATTATTCATTACAGCTTGGACGGAGTTGAAATTGTGGAAGATAAGATTTCTTCTCTTTGACTTCAAGGTCAAACGAGAGTATTTACCATTCTCTCTCTGTTTATCTTGGGATGCAAATTGAATTTGGTGATTCAAATTGATGAAATGTAAGGAATATAAAACTCATCAGAAGCAACATGGAGAAAAAATTACTGGGTAGAGATGGCTGGTAGCTCCAGCAGTCCATGTCCATGGACTTTCTTTTGATTAGTCATTATTTCAATCTTTGTTATTTATTTTCTTTCTTCATTCTCAATTTTATTTAAGTTGTTTTGATTTCTGTTTTTTTGAAAGCAAAAAGCGTAATTATGTTCCGAAGCATTTAGAATCGGAATTAGATGGTTGAAATAGCCAGCTGCAGGCAAGCAGCTCCTGCTACAACTTGGGGGAACCAGCATTTCCTCCTCCTCCACCTCCTCCTCCTTCTCCTGTTCCTCCTCCTCCTCCTCTCTACAAATATCCACTCCCTTCTAGCACTGATGATGTTGCTTAGTTAGGTCATGAAATGTTTGCAAAAAAATAACCGAGCTCAGAGAGCACCAAGGACCCACAGTCCTCCTCCTCCTCTTCTTCCTCTCCCTCCCTCCCTCCCCCCCTCCTCCTCCTCCTCTTCCTCCTCCGGTTGTCCTAAGATCCGACACCCTAACAAGGTAGCCTCAACCAGAGATTCTCCATCTCTTATATTTCCAAGGCCACCTATTTTAGGAACCGTCTTCCTGATCTCTTGGTTTGGAAAAGAACTTGAGACTGTTGCATGGACCAGGAAATGGGACTTTAGTGTCTCTTCCACCTCTATGGTTTCGTTTCATTTGATTGCATCTCACGCGGCTGAGTTCATTAGATGTTCTTGTCTCGGCTATAATTTTGGGAGAGTTGGTTTATCATGTTTTGTTTTGTTTTTAAATTTGATTTATATGCTGCCCTTCTTCGGAGACTCAGGGGGCTTACAATGCGTTAAGCAACAGCCTTCATACTTCTGTATATTTACACAAAGTCAGCTTATTGCCCCCACAAACTGGGTCCTCAATTTACCCACCTTAGAAAGGATGGAAGGCTGAGTCGACCTTGAGCCTGGCTAGGATTGAACTCGCAGAAATTGCAGGCAGCTGGATCTTAATTGCTGCCTTTAGTAGGAGGCATTAGCCCCCTACGCTACTCAGGCTCTTTGATGAAGCTGTGCCCTGGTAGGAGGCCATTGAACCCCCAGCTTCTGTCCCCCCCACAATACCATACCCAGTGTTTCTGTCATCTTCCAACACTGCAGTTAAAGCAGAGCAGCCTTTTTTTTTTTTTTAAATCTTCAGGGTACTTGAATTACTTTCTAAAAGAAATCCTTGTCGAAGATAAATGAAATTTTGAATATCCCGGAGCGGGTTTTTTGAGAAGGAAGCTATTAAAATGCATGTTAGTGCGTCTGAATTCATTGTGTTCTCTCGTACTTGGCAAGGCTAACAACATTTTTTTTTAAAAAAATGGGAGTTTTATCCTCGAAATTATTCCGAAGAAAAGAGGAATAAAAAGGGACCGCAAGACATTTCCCAGAGACTTTAAAAACCCAAAAGTTTCTTCCCCTTTGGTTCGAATTGTTAGGTTTACAGCATCCAAGGACGTTATTGAGGCGATAAACAGGTCCCCTCCCCCGTCTTCTCTTTTTTAAGGCCAGCAAAATATACTTTGAACTTGCAAAGACTTCTGAAAATGCCACCAAGGCCAGGGTTCAACTGAGCTATCAGATGTAGGGTTTAATTTTTTATGAGTTTTGAAAAAAACAAAACACGAAAAAAACCCCACAAAATGAAAAGGGTTCAGATCGTGTGGCCTTTAATGAGTGGGACATTTTATCCAGCCAATAAATGGGTTTCTTCTGTAGCTGTTCATCCTGGTTTGAGCTTTTATACCCAGCTCTCTAATGGTTGAATCAAAGAGCATAGAATTCTAGATTTCCCGTCGTTTGGGGAGTTTTTAGTCCCACATTATGGGACCGAAGGCCAAAACACCTGCAATGAAGGTTGCTGGGCCTTTTTAAAAGATTTGCTGCAGAGGGCTTAGCTGTTTACAGAATATTATTTTATCAAAATTAGAAGTTTCTCACCTCCATCCCGTTGTTTGGTTTGGTTTTTTTAAAAAAATTATTTAATCTCTGTTTATTGCAATGTTTTAACCTTTTGTATTTGATCTCTGGAGCTGTCCAGAGTAACTCCAAAATGAGATGGGTGATACAATATCCTGTTTCCCCAAAAATAAGACCCAACTGGAAAATAAACTCTAGCATGAGTTTTCAGGATGCTCGTAATATAGGCCCTACCCCCCCACCCCCAAATAAGCCCCAGTTAAGATTGTCAGCCAGATGGGTGCATTTAGTACCGTATTTCCTCCCAAAATAAAACCTACCCAAAAAATAAGCCCTAATGTGTCTTTTGGAGCAAAAAATTAATATCAGACCCAATCTTATTTTCAGGAAAACATAGTAAATTTACACTTCCAGCAAGAGGGCATTCTTCAAAGCAAGCATCGGATCGCGCTCTCTGCAGGCAATCCTCGATTTACAACCACAGTTGAGGCCAGAATTCCTGTTGCTAAGTGAGACATTTCTTTTGCCCCGTTTTTACTAATTTTCTTGCCACCGCTGTTAAGCGACTCACCGCAATTGTTCAGCTAGTCACATGGTTGTTAAGTGAATCCGGCTTCCCCATGGACCTTGCTTGTCAGAAAGTCGCAAAAAGGGATCACGTGACCCCTGGACATTGCAACCGTCATAAACGTGAGTCAGTTGTCAAGCGGCCAAATTTTGATCACATGACCACAGGGGGATGCTGCAACGGTCGTAAGGGTGAAAAACAGTCATAAGTCACTTTTTTTTCATATATAAATGCCTCTGGGTCCCCTGTGGATACTTGGAAAAGATGTCTCTGCCACCCCCCCCACCTCCCTTTTAAAATAAATTTGGCCCAGACTGCTCAAAAGAAATGCATATCCCAATCCAGACTGTCGGGGTTCCGAGTAACACCCCCAGTGAAAGAAGACTCCGAGGCTAGAAGTTCCTCAAAGTTCCATTTTATTAGAGATAGCTGATCACCTGGCATTGCCCAAGTATTTTTTTTCCCAAGAATTAATCCCCCTTAGCAGAGGGAGCCCCCTTGTGGAGTACCGTGAAGCCGTTTCCATGGGAACTCCACTGTGCTGTACAGTAGAAGCCATTTTAAGGCATAACAGGCTGTATCTTAACAGAACTTGAATCCAAAAGGCACCCTATCACTGTCAAAAGTACTGTGATTTGACACTGTAGATACAATTCATTTCTCTTCGTTTCAGTGGCCCAGGTGTTCCACACACACACACACACACACACACACCAAAGGGTGTTAAGAGTGTCTCCCCCCCCCCCCCCACAGTATTTGTTTCCAGAGAGTAAGTCATCTGTGTACCAAGTTTGGTTGAAATTGCTCGAGGCGTTCCAGAGGTATGCTGGAACATATACTGGCGCACACAGCCATTTAGATAGGTAGGTAGGTAGGTAGGTAGGTAGGTAGGTAGGTAGGTAGATAGATGATAGATAGATAGATAGATAGATAGATAGATAGATAGATAGATAGATGGATGGATGGATGGATGGATGGATGGATGGATGGATGGATGGATGTCATATTGGCACATCTGGGAAAACCCGAACTTGAAAGCTTCTAGGTTTTCTCCATCCAAAGGAAAGTCCAAGTCCCTTCTCCCTGCACCCACATGTCCATCAATCAATGCATTGTCCCAACTGGAGAAGCCTCCTAGTCACACCACTCCAGGTGCAGGGCAGGATGTCCTTGACTCTCTGACAAAGGAATGTTATTATGGCTAGATATCGCTATAACTCCATATAATCCTCCCCTCCTGGTTTCCCACAGTGCTAAATGTGACAACCCCAAAGATCCAAAGTAAAAGATGGCTTCCAGGACTGACACAGACTTTTATTTTTGAAAGTTTTAAATATTTACATTTTGGGAGGGGGGGAGAAGAACAACAAGCAACCCTAAAACTTTCAGCGGGATGGCAAAATCCCAAATAGGACTTCTAGTGGGACCTGCTTCGGTGTTGGGGCTGCTGCCAGTTCTGGATTCTCAACTATTCCTGTTCAGCGTCAGGACGAAAATTCCCTGCAAATCCAATTTTGCGTCTGCCTCTCACGCTCTCTCTCCTCTCTCTCTTTGCTCAGTGGTGTCATTCTCAGCTAGTTTATCCAGGAATAATCATGCATAAAATTGGGTTCTTTCATCTGTGTTTTGAAATCATTGCAGGGGAAGTTGAGATTTTCCAAGACACCTACGTGCTTGAAATCCTGCCGTTCATAATAGTCTAACACAACCCCTTACATGCTACTCAGTGGCAAAGGTTCCATTCGCCGTGTAACTACTTAATTAAAATGGGGGGGGGGGGGAGAAGGGGGGACACACAGAGGCCTGGTAGTGTTGTAGTTATTGAATTAGTCATTTTTCACAATAGATTTATAGCCTTCGCGATTAGCCTCCCCACCTGACGGCCACAGTGGAAAGAATCTATTTTACACACTATTAAATTGGTGTATGTATAGCTTCAAATTGAGCTGCTGCTTACATAGAGCCCTTTAATTCATTGAAAGGTGCTTGTAGGGAGCAGTTTGCAAAGAGGGGAAAAAGATTGGATGGACTGCTAGCAGAGAGAGTTTTTAGAGATCTGGGGGGAAAAAAAAGAGAAACTGGGCAAGTGGAAGGACAGTTTTTCAGGTATGTGTATCTCTGTATGTGTGTGTAAGGGATCCATGTAAGCCATTCAGCTTGCTATAAAGATAATTTTTGGGTGGTGTTTGAGAAGACTTCCTTTATAGAACTAAGGAGAGATCACTTGAAGTGTTAATGCCACTTTATGATGCCTTGTTAAGGCCACACGTGGAATACTGCATTCAGTTTTGCCACGATATAAAAAATATCTGGAGACTCTAGAAAGAGTGCAGAGAAGAGCAACCAAGAGGATTAGGGGACTGGAGGCTAAAATATAGGAAGAACGGTTGCAGGAACTGGGTAAGTTTATTTTAATGAAAAGAAGGACTGGGGAGACATGATAGCAGTCTTCCAATATCTCAGGGGCTGCCCCAAAGAAGAGGAGTCAAGCTCTTCTCCAGAGCCCCTGAGGGCAGGACAAGAAGCAACGGGTGGAAACTAATCAAGGAGAGAAGCAACTTAAAACTAAGGAGAAATTTCCTGACAGTGAGAACAATTAATCGGTGGAACAATTTGCCTGCAGAAGTTGTGAATGCCCCAACACTGGAAGTTTTTAAGAAGATGTTGGATAACAGTTTGTCTGAAGTGGTGGAGGGTTTCCTGCCTAAGCAGGGGGTCGGATTAGAAGACTTCCAAGGTCCCTTCTGTTATTCTATTTTTTTTATTTAGCAGATGGCATTTACAGAGCTCATGCAATCACTGATATCCAAATTTAGGCTCAACGTTTCAGCCCTAGAACCAGAAGCTCCATTAGGGCTCCATGAAAATCACCTTTACACCCATGTCAAAATTGAAACGCAAATGTTTTAACAACCATCCATGAGAATCAACTGCTACTATATTCTTGACGGAGCAAGCAAAGATGACTTTGGACCTTGGGAATAAATAGCAACCATTTCCCACTTCTGGATGCTTTTCTCCTAAACTCTGTGCCCTCCTTAAAAAAATTACTCTGCTTTTCCTTCCTTCAATTTCCTTTCTTCCTTTCTTTAGCGCCCGGCTGTTGGAGAATGCACGGAAACAATTGCAAGAAGAGTTGTTGAAGGTTCAGAGCCAGCTCCTGGAAGAAAAGAAGAAGCGTGAGCAGCAAGAAACCATGGTTAAATATCTCCAGAAACACATGCAGCTTCTCATCAAGGTAAGTCTCCTCGGGGGAGGAACCCAGGATGTGATGTTTTTCCTGTCCTCCTCTTCGTGGGAAATCTGGTGAAATTGAAGGTTTTTACTTGCTACATGTTCCAAACTTGGAAATATGGATTATGGAATGGAATGGAATGGAATGCAATGCCATGCCATGCAATGCCATGCCATGCCATGCAATGCAATGCAGTAGAATAGAATGGCATGGCATGGCATGGCATGGCATGGCATGGAATATGGAATGGAATGGAATAGAATATGGAATGGAATGGAATTATTTTATTGGCCAAGTGTGATTGGACACACAAGAAATTGGTCTTGGTGCATAAGCTCTCAGTGTACATAAAAGAAAAGATACATTCATCAAGAATCATAAAGTACAACACTTAATGATAGTCATAGAGTAGAAATAAGCAATCAGGAAACAATATCAATATAAATTGTAAGAATACAAGTAACGAAAGTTAATAGTCATACAGTCGTAAGTGGGAGGAGATGGGTGATCGGAACGATGAGAAGATTAATAGTAATGCAGACTTAGTAACTAGTTTGACAGTGTTGTGGGAATTAATTGTTAAGCAGAGTGATGACGTTCGGGAAAAAACTTTCCTTGTGTCTAGTTGTTCTGGTGTGCAGTGCTCTATAGCGTCGTTTTGAGGGTAGGAGTTGATTTACGTGCAGGATGCGAGGGGTCTGTAGTTATTTTCCCAGCCCTCTTTTTGACTCGTGCAGTATACAGGTCCTCCATGGAAGGCAGGTTGGTAGCCATTGTTTTTTTCTGCAGTTCTAATTATCCTGTGAAGTCTCTGTCTGTCTTGTTGGGTTGCAGAGCCAAACCAGACAGTTATAGAGGTGCAGATGACAGACTCCATAAGTCCTCTGTAGAACTGGATCAGCAGCTCCTTGGGCAGTTTGAGCTTCGTAAGTTGATTTTAGCCTTCTAACCATCTCCTATTGTTGGTTCTCTAACGTCTCCGTGTGCATATGTTTCAGTTTGCCACTTATGGAGTAGATCCATTTCATGATGGCTTGCTTATTTATTTCTCTATTTGCAACTGATTTTTCCAGGAAACAGAGACGTCTAACACAGCTTCCCTCATCGAAGCTTTCCCTCCCAACCTAGGACAAAAGGTTTTGTTTTAATTAAATGAAAATGATCACATAATTTAATATTAAATTGAGCAAAATATATTACCTGTTAAAAATAATAACTTTGCCCTGGAAGCTTTAGAACCGAGACTGATATTTAATGATCTAATTAGCATGTCCTACGGCTGGAGCAGTTGATGGGGAAGGCAGGTTGCTCAGAATGGAAAGCCGTTGGCTTTTTAGAGATGATGATATAACTTATAAATAATTTTTTAAACAAATATTCTCAGAACCTATAACGAATCAGTGATTTCTCCAAATTGGGGCCAGTATGAGTTTGAGTTCCATTTTCTTGTCCAAAGTGCTTGTCCTCTGTTTGTTGGGGTTTCTAACCAGCTGGACTTCTGTGGGGAATATTTTGGTTGTGCGAACAAGGATACTAAAAGTCTTATTTGGCAGGATATTCAATCTATTTGTCTAGTGAAAGGAAGGACTAAGGGTGACCTGATAGCAATGTTCCAATATCTCAGGGGTTGCCACAAAGAAGAGGGGGTCAATCTATTCTCCAAAGAATCTGAAGGCAAGAGAAGAAGCAACGGACGCTAATTCAGACGGCGGGTCCGACGAAGGAAATGGACCCCTGGTTGGTCAGATTTTTCCTCTCCCAAGTGGACTCCGTAGCCAATTCTCTCTCGGAAGGTGAAAATTCACCTGTCAGAATAGCTGAAATGGGTGCTGGAATGAACGGGTGGCTGAAATGCTTCCTTAATAACGTTTGGCGACGAACTTGGTTTGTTGCTAAAATAAAGCGAAAAGGATCTTTATTCTTTGTTCCCATCTAGGTTAGCCTTTTCTACCATCTTTCCTTCCTTCCTTCCTTCCTCGCTCTCTCTTTTCCTTCCTTCCTTCCTCTCTCTTTTCCTTCCTTCTTTCCTCTCTCTTTTCCTCTCTCTCTTTCCCTTTCCTCCCTCCCTCCTTTCCTCTCTCTCTTTTCCTTCTTCCCTCCCTCCCTCCCTCCCTCTTCCTCCCTAGGCTCTTCTCTGCGATCATGAGGACTAGAACTTTTTCCTTTTTAAACATAAGCAACCCCAGCCCGACACCACCATACTTTGCTGGTTTTTGTGTCTTATTCGTGCTTCCACCTGTTCAGGAGAGTGGGGTGAAACAATGCCCAGGGAGTCTGTTTCTTTGCAAATGACATTATTTTCCCAAAACGAAATGCACCAGCTCCAAGGTTCATGCTTCAATGTCTCCCCCCCCCCCTTTCTTCTTCTTTTGCAATCTTCCATTCTTGCTAATACCTTTTCTATTAAAGCGATGATGAGGCTTGCTCCCCACTTCAGATGTAATATTCCTGTCATTTTCTATTGAAGGGGAATAACTGAGGCTGCTGGATGCTACGTTTCATCATTATATTCATCAGAAAACATTACCTGCCTCCTTGACATTTAAAAAGCCTGCTGTTCAGAATGTGCAACAGATATATGTATATATATTTATATATATATATTTTCCAGGAGACCTTTATTAAACAACTCCAAGTCTAAGGGTTTAATTGTTACTGATAGCTAAGGGTATAATTACCGTGGTGAAATATCATGACTATATTAAGCAAATGGAAATTGGCTGCCGGAATTAGGTGAAGACAAAACCATTTTGATCAGCGCTGTTTGGAAAGAGAGACAGAGAGAGAAGGAGAGGGAGAGAGAAACAGAGACAGAGAGCGAGACGGGGGGGGGGGAGGGAGGGAGAGAGAGAGACTGAGGAAGAGAGAGGGAGAGAGAGACAGAGACAGAAAGAGGGAGAGTCAGAGAGACAGGAAAAGAAAGGGAGAGAGACAGAGAGGCAGACAGAGACAGAAAGACAAGAAGAGAGGGAGAGAGAGAGGGATTGTAATATGATTTTTTTTTGCAGCATTTCTTTAAGGAAAATGAGCCCTGAGACACAAATCCGTTGCCTTCCAAGAGAAAGTTGTTTGTTCTTTGAATTCACTTGCAAAGTTTACAAAGCTAAACATAATTAGGGCCGTTTCCTTTGGTGAGAAAACAAGATACACACACCCGTGGCAGAGAAGCCTAACACACTGGAAAGTGGGTCTAGAAACGCTATTTTCTCAGATGAAGAGCTGAGCTCAAGATTCATTTCGCTAGTAATAGAGGCGAAGCCATCATTTACTCAGTTTTGTCCCCATGACCTTTTCGGAGTTGTGCGTAGATAACACTCCAGCTTAAGAGTATAAATCCGTTTGCTCAGGTTCTGGCGGCGTCTGAGGTGAACAGGGAGGCCTTATTAATGTCCATGGCAGATCTGAGCTTCAGAAAAACTTCACTACAACGCTCTGTTTTCCTGGGTGTCTTCTAGAAACACCCATTTTTCTTCCAAAACCTTATTTTCTTGAGCTGAGCGGCCAAGAAGGGTGAAGAATACATAGAACAGGTGTTGGCAACCTGCGGCTCCGGAGCTGCATGTGGCTCTTTGGGGCCCTCTGCTGTGGCTCCTTGTTGGGTGGTCCCACCACTGGCTGGCTCCACCCCTCATCCTCCCCTCCCAGTCACTCCTCGCCTGGCCTGAGAAGTTAAGGGCAACGGCGGGGAACGTAGAAGCAGCCAGAGCAGAGAGAGAGAGAGAGAGAGAGAGATACAGAGAGAGTGGGGGAGACAGGGAGGGAGGGAGGGAGAGAGAGAGACATGTCAAAAGAGTTTTGTGGTTCCCGGTGTTTTTCAACAACTGGTTCTCTGCCCTAGTGACCGGCTGGGTAGGCGTGGCTAGGGAGTCATGTGACTGGTGGAAATGAGTGATGTCGAGTTGGCCATGCCCACCCAGGTTTTGTGGCTCCCGCTGTTTTCTTTTCTGGGGGAAACAGGTCCAAATGGCTCTTTTGAGTGTTTAAGGTTGCAGACCCCTGTCATAGAAGTAGGAAAAAATGGGGAATCAAGTCTTTCCTGCTTTTCCCAGCCACAGTTTGATAGGGCTCCAATTTTTGGGAAATTGTCCAAGGTCAACTTTAGAGGGACAGTGTCAGCCTTGAAGAATCAGGACCATACGTTAAGTTGCAGTTCAGAAAATGTATCGTTCAAGTCTTTACACAATGGTATAGTATAGCCTTTATCGTCATTGTACATCATCTATACAATGAAATTGGTTTAGCCTCTCTGGTAGAACCCATAACAGAAAATACAAAACAACGTAAATAGTATAGAGCTGTGATGGCGAACCTATGGCACATGTGCCACAGGTGGAATGCAGTGCCCTCTCTGTGGACACGTGACCCATCGCTTCAGTTCAGTTATCCTATCCTATCCTATCCTATCCTATCCTATCCTATCCTATCCTATCCTATCCTATCCTATCCTATCCTATCCTATCCTATCCTATCCTATCCTATCCATAATTATCTGTTAACATTCATTTCTGAGAAAACATGAGTGATGGGAGTTATTTATGGTTATTTAAATCAAAGAAACACTCTGGCCCACTCTGCAGGGATTTTTTTTTTTTTGTCCAAGGCCGGGATAAAGTTTGCCTCCCCCAACAGATTCTGTGTTTCTCTCGGGCAAAAAGAACATGAATATTGGGGTGTCTGGAAATTAGAAACACAGAACGAAAGAGAGAGAGGGAGATTTATTTTGAATTCCCTTATCTACGCCTCTCCTGGGAGACCTCCTCTTCCAAGGTTGCAAAAGGAAGAGGTTTTACATTCGGTGAAAAGAAAAAGAAGACGATTAATCCAGGTTACGGCTGACAATTGCAGTGCTCCCAGATCAGGTAATGTGGAGCTCGCGCTTTCTCCCAGACTAGTAAGCTGCTTGATGGATCTGTTCCGCTCGGTGGCGAGTCATAGCGGAACAGTCACGCTTTAAGCTCTTCAGACTTGAATTCGGGTGGCTGCAGGCAGGGATAAGGCTGGGATTCCAACGGTGGAAAAGATTGAGGGTTGAGGCAGTTGGACCCCAAGAGAAAAGGAAAAGAAGGAAAGGTTGTGGTCTGCTGGCAGCCTGTGACCTGGCAGCAGAGTCGGACAGTGAGGAGGCTGGGGAGGAACATGGGCAGTCCTGGAGTCTGGGGAGGGCTCAGATGAGGGCTCTGCGTTAGAGGCAGAGAGGGAACCATCTGGGAGGTACGTGCCGCCTCCGGAGCCTCCAGAGTCGGGACCTCAGCGAGGCAGAGGAACAGGGGCGCCTGTTCCCAGTGCGTGCATGCGCAGAGCTGCCAGAAGGCAAGAACCGTTAAAACAAAAGGGACGACTCGGGAGTAAGGCTGGGAGATGATTGCCCCTCCCATAAGACATAAAGGAGGAGCAAAGGCACGTGGGCCTTTGCAGGAAGCAACGTTGTTAATTCAGTGCAGTTAAAGCCTGAAGCTCTGTTTGATTCTGGACTCCGTGTGGCTTTGCCAAGTAGGTCTTTGGCAGCGTGTCAAGGGAGATAAAGGTGGGTGATGATCAGCCTTATCTCGAAGGACTCCTGACAACTATTGGGGACTCCTCTGTGAATGAACAGAATTCACAGCTGTTGCAATAAGAGAGGTTTTTGGGACTGCTCGTGTGTTTTACTGATCCAGGAAGCCTAGGTCAGAACAGGAGAAGGTGGCCCAAAACATTCTGGCCTCTAGTACAGGGGTCTCCAACCTTGGCAACTTTACGATTTGTGAACTTCAGCTCCCAGAAGCTAGCTGAGGAATTCTGGGAGTTGAAGTCCACCTGACTTAAAGTTGCCAAGTTGGAGACCCCTGTTTTAGTAGGCCTAGTCTGGAGCTCTGGGTGGGGGTGGGGGGCTGTGAGACCGACGTAAACGTTTACTGTGGATACTTGTAAGGGCAGGTGTGAAGGAGGAGGGATGTGGGAATGCTGTAGTCCTTCTCTCAGCTCTTCAAAGGAAAGGGGTGCTCTTCCTTAGACCGTTGGCTGAAGCAGACCTAGAAGCAAGCAGTGGCTTGTGGGATGCAAGAGCGCTATGTTGGTTTGATATGGTTGGTCAGAACTGAGAGTGGGACCATCACTCCTTCAAGGATTGTTGTTCCTGGTGGGACTTACACAGGAGAAAGCTGTTGGTGGGATGCCCAAGATCCATCCTTTCCTTCCTTCCTTCCTTCCTTCCTTCCTTCCCCTCCCCTCCCCTCCCCTCCCTCCCCTCCCCTCCCCTATCCATCCATCCATCCCAGGTTCAATGGAGCAAAACCCTCTGTTAGATCTCTGCTGGCCTTACTGGAAATCCTGTCCAGGATCCAACCATTTCCTCCCTTCCTCCCTCCCTTTCCCTGCAAAGGAACATTAACAGAAATGGAGCTAACCTCACTTCAGAGTGTGTGTGTGTTTGTGTGTGTGTGTGTGTGTGTATAAGTGCAAACGTTCCCTAAGAATAATCCATAAGTATTTTGCGGCCCCATCAATACAGCGTTTGTACAACACCATTCTTTTCTAAAACAAATATCCGATTCCCGTTTTCTTTGTTGTCACACCGCAGAGATCTTGTCACTATTAGTCAGGATCAGAGCGCTGGGCCAAATCTAGCACACTTAATTTGTCCCCCACCCGCGGTCCTTTGTGATAACGTCGTATTGATTATCGAAACGGTTGTTGAGCAGGGATGATTCCTGGTTGCCTTTACGGATATCGACGTGAAGTCAGAGCACAAAACCCCTTCAATGAGAAACCACGGTTTGGTGTTGGGCCTTCTGGCTTCTTTTAACGTCATCCGTCCCATTTCTGGTTTCCCGTAGCATCCCTTGATACACTTTTAGTGTCTCTGTTCAAGAAACAAACTCACAAAGAACAGACAAAAAATAATATTAAGGCCATTCCCCCTCTCCCCCTCCACCAGAAAGTTCTCTGTTTCATTTTTGGGAAATAACTTCATTTGCGAAGTTATTACCCTGACGTTGGAAATCTTACTGCATTATTCGTCTTGGAGAGCAACTCGTAACTCAACAGCAGGGGAAGAAAAACTAATTTCGGATTGCAGCAAAAACAAAACACCTTTTAAATGCCCTGGGTTTTTTCTTTCTTTCTTTCTTTCTTTCTTTTCTTTCTTTCTTTCTTTCTTTTCTTTCTTTCTTTCTTTCTTTCTTTTTTTTTACCAAGATGCTTATTAAGATAAAGCCCGTGGAAGGGAAGTACGAGAAGAGACGCGGGCGGCACGCCTCAGATGGTGCTGAGGAGGAATTTGGAGAGGAGATGGTGGCAAATAGGCCCCTTTTTCTCTTAAATGGATTTTGAAGTGGGAATTGGCTTTGCCTACATATTCAGAGCCCTTCCTTCCTTCCTTCCTTCCTTCCTTCCTTCCTTCCTTCCTTCCTTCCTTCCCTCCTCCCTCCCTCCCTCCCTCCCTCCTCTCCTTTCCATCTCCTGCCTGCCTGCTTTCCCTTTTTCTCCCTTCCTTCCTTTCCTCCCTCCCCTCCCTCCCTCCCTCCCTCCCCCCCCTCCCTTCCTCTTCTTTCCATCTCCTTCCTTCCTTCTTCCTTCCTTCCTTCCTTCCTTCCTTCCTTCCTTCCTTCCTTCCTTCCTTCCTTCCTTCCTCTCTTTTTCATCTCCTCCCTCCCTCCTCCCTTACTTCTTTCCTTGTATGAAGGTATTCCCTTTCTCTTGCAAAACACAGGATTTTCAGCCCCCCCCCCAAAAAGGGTTATTTTCTTCAGCAACTAAAACTGATTTCTAAGATAAAAATCTGCAAGTATCCCAGAAGAAGATGGTTCCCATCGTGGTGTGTGTGTGTGTGTGCATTTCCTCGAAGGCCAGCCAGCCTGTGACCCACGACTGTCTTTTCTGTCCCCTTTGATGTTTATGTATGTGGGGTTATTCTTTCTGCGGTCTAAAGCAAGGAGGCTCAATTTCCCTGCCTCTGAAACATACCCGGATACAAGGGAGGTCAGAAAAACAACTTCAAAAAGGGCCATTTGTCTGCAGGATACACTGATGGTAGCAAGAGGCAGCCACGCTCGGCTGGTTTGCTATCCCTGCCCCTTGCCGGAGAAGCTGGGAGTGCCATAAATGGGCTTGTTTACCAGCCATCATCTTCCTGTAGACACCTCTCCCTGCTAAGGCCAGAGGTGTTTTCTGCAAAACAAAATGCACTCAGCCGTCCCGGCTAACTTTTTTTTTTCCCCCTCACCGGTCAACCTGTCAGTCTTCTCTCCACAGTCAAAACAAATCCAAATCGAGTCAAGCATTATTCCCCTGGTTGCGACAAGCATGAACGCATTCCAATAGAATCCCCCCGCCTCTTTCAAAAAAAAACAAAAAAAAAAACACAATTTTGGAAAGGGATTGTTCTCCACCTCTTTCTCCAGAAATGCCGGATGGTCTATGAGCCGCCTGCTGAGAAAGAACTGGCAAGGTTTGAGTCCACCATGAGTGTCTCTCTCTTTGCGATGGAATGTGAGAAGAACCTTGGGAGACTGAAGAGAGAGCTACAGGCAGGGCAACCGACAGAGAAATCCCCAACCCACAAGCGGCTTTGCTGTCTCAGTTGTTCCCCCTCTTCTGGCACTGATGATCTTAGCTAGTTGGAAACTCTGCAAGAAGACAACCAAGCTCAGAAAAGTATCAAGACCTCACAGTCTTCCTCCTCCTCCTCCTCCTCCTCCTCTTCTCTTCCTTCCTCTTCCTCCTCCTCCTCCTCCTCCTCTTCTCTTCTCTTCCTCCTCCTCTTCCTCTTCTTCTTCCTCCTCCTCCTCTTTCTCTCCTCTTCCTTCTCTTTCTCCTCTTTCTCTCCTTCTCTTCTCCTCTTCTTCCTCTTCCTCCTCTTCCTTCTCTTCCTCCTCTTCTCCTCCTCCTTCTCTTCTCCTCTCCTCCCCTCCATCTTCCTTTTCTTCCTCCCTCTTCCTTCTCTTCCTCCTCTTCTTCCTCCTCCTCCTCCTCTTCCTCCTCTTCTTCCTCCTCCTCCTCTTCCTCCTCCTCTTTCTTCTCCTCTTCTTTCTCATCTCTCCTCCTCCTTCTCTTTCTCCTCTTCTCCT
>JAUDYJ010000013.1:2512500-2653525 GCA_030761175.1 Masticophis lateralis | reverse complement strand
ATCTATTGTGTGCTCTTGTATGGTTTTGGTTGAAGCTAAAGTAGTCACTGACAGGTAGGCCATTGTAGCAAATGATATGAGCCGGTAGTAAAGGTAATAGAACCCACCCCTGGTATGCATGGCTATCAGATCTAGGTGCCAAGGTGAATGCCAGTTTGGTTTCTTGGTGAAGGCAGCAGTCTGGAAAAGTGGGAAGTTTGTGAGTTCTAGTTCTTCTTTAGACATAAAAGGCGCGTGGGTGACTATGGACCAATCACCAGGAGAAGGTGAGTTCTAGTCCTGCCTTAGTCATGAAAGATGGCAGGGTGACTTGGGCCAATCACTAGGTGATGGGGAGTTCTAGTCCTGCCTTAGTCATGAAAGATGGCTGGGTGACTTTGGGCCAATCACCAGGAGATTGGTTCTAGTCCTGCTTTAGACATGAAAGCCAGAAGGCATCAATACTATGGATTCCTGAAACTTAACCATCAACATCTAGGGTTGTTGACTTCTAGAATTTCTATTGCGAAAGGTACCCTGAAAGACCCAGCCCAGTTGCGTGTCACAATTTTGTCCTCTTTCCCATCAAACCTTTGTCCCCAGTTCACTCAACGTGTTGTGTGGCATTGGTACGTATTGAGCCACGTTCTTTTGTGAAGGAATCGGAAGAGATTTTTAAACCTTTCTTACATACAAGTGGCTGAAACACGCGATTTATTCAAAGAGGGGATTCCAATGTAGAAAGTGTGGGTTTTGTGATAAACGGTAATTTGTCGCTTGAACAAAAGGATGCACAGTTGTCTTCACAGCCATCGGGAGATTATTAAAACTGCCCAGAATATCATCGGCCTCCAGCTATCAGACCTGGACGACGTCTTCGAATCTCGCTGTTTGAGGAAGTTGCATAACATTCTCAGAGACTCTTCCCAATCCTGCTCACAATCTTTTTGGACTGTTGCCTTCTGGCAGAAGATACAGAATGATTAAAACTCAGACCACACGTCTTCTGAATAGTTTTTATCCCAGAGCTATAATTGCACTCAACCATGAACTAAAGGGCCACCATCAGTGAGCTGTTGGATAGTATTACTTGGTCTGTTGTGTGGATGTTTGGGTGGTTTAGGGGTGGAGAATTGTGGTGGGTGGGAGTGTGTTTGGGGATTGTTATGTGTGTTGGACCTCGTCTTTGGGTGTTAAGTGAATTTCGTTGTATGGGTATACTGTGTATACACATACAATGACAATAAAGTTGTTGTTGTTGTTGTTATTATTATTATTATTATTATTATTATTATTATTATTATTATTATTATTATTATTATTATTATAAAAAGATGTATATGCCGCCCTTCTCCAGAAACTCAGGGCGGCTTACAATGTGTTAAGCAATAGCCTTCATACTTTTGTAT
This sequence comes from Masticophis lateralis, assembly GCA_030761175.1. Lineage (NCBI taxonomy): Eukaryota > Metazoa > Chordata > Lepidosauria > Squamata > Colubridae > Masticophis > Masticophis lateralis. The sequence goes on along the minus strand of JAUDYJ010000013.1, from coordinate 2,652,137 downwards.
ATTTATACAAAGTCAGCTTATTGCCCCCACAAACTGGGTCCTCAAAAAGAATTGTCATTTTTTTTTTCTTTTATCCAAGCGAGAACACACCCTGGTGAAGTCTCCATGGATCTTAAGCCATCCTTCCTCCATTTTTTTTATTCCTATTTTTTAAAAACTGCCGTTTGATTTGCAGCTCTGCCCCTGATCCCTTAAAAGTCATAGGGGCCATTTGGGGAGGGACGCTGAGAAACGAAATAAGAATTCTGATGCGGTTGGCCATGAACTTCCAAGAAGGAAGCATTGTTAGGTATACTTAACATTTAGGGGCCTCTTTCAGAGCATTTGATCTACGTCGGATCAGAAACGGCAAGCGTTCCGTGCTTGGGAAATGTTAGATAAACCAGAATCACCTGTGCTCATTCAGAGGGTTGGGCAAGAAAAGAGCTTTTGTGTGCGCATAAATGTCAGATGGTGCGTTGATTTTTTTCTCTCTTTTTTTTCTTTTGCAAGAGAAGAATAGATACGAAACTTGATTTTCAACTGCTACACATATTTCACTGCGCAAAATCCTTCTAGGTGAAAATTTTCTTGTCCCCCTTTCCAGTGCTGAAATCCAGTTTTTTTTTTACTACCGGTCCTGTGGGCGTGGCTTGGTGGACGTAGCTTGGTGGGCCTGGCTGGGGAAGGATACTGCAAAATCTCCATTCCCACCCCACTACAGGGGAAGGATACTGCAAAATGAGTTTCGCTCCGTTTTACGACCTTCCTGGCCATCATTGTTAAGTGAATTTCTGCCATTGTTACACTAGACACACGGTTGTTAAGCGAATCGGGCGCTTCCCCATCGACTTGGCTTGTCAGAAGGTCGCAGAAGGGGATCCAATGACTCCGGGACATTGCAACTGTCATAAATACATGCCAGTTGCCAAGCTTTTGGATTTTGATCACCTGACCATGGGGATGCCGCAGCTGCCTATAAGCGTGAGAAACGGTCATTTTTTTTCAATGCTGTTGAAACTTCATACCAGAGATCTTCAAACTTGGCATCTTTAAGACTTGTGGACTTCAGCTCCCAGAATTCTGGGAGTTGAAGTCCACAAGTCTTAAAAGTTGCCAAGTTTGAAGACCTCTGCTTCATACAGTCGCTAGTTGTACGTCGAGAACTATTTGCACGCACACAAAATTGCAAGCAGCCTCGCCCAATCGCAATTTATTCGAAATCTACAGATGAAAGGCTTTCTAACACAAAACGGGTTTCCCCTTGTTGGTTTTCTACTTTTGCAAGAGTTGCGTTGAGAACACTTTGGAACGGAGGGAGAGTTCTTTTTTTTTAAAAAAAAAAATTATTTTAAAAAAGGGCCTAGACAAGCAATTTTATTAGGTTCCGCTTCTTACAAAATGTACTTTTCTTGCAGCTTCTCTTCCCCCCCCCCATCACCCCCAAAAATGAGATTTGAGCCGTGAGTCATTCCATTTTGGGGCAGTTCTAATCAAAGATGTTTCTCATTTAATCGCTGGAGGCCAAGGATATTTTTTTGCTTTGTCAGAAGGCCAGTCTAAAAACCCCAGGAGTTTGCTCCTTTCAGCACTCACTCCCACAAGTTCACTTCCTCCTCTCCTTATACCTGTTTTTCTAAAGGGAAAGATTCCCCTCGCACATAGGTGCTAGTCGTTCCTGACTCTAGGGGGTGCTGCTCATCTCCGTTTCAAAGCCTAAGAGCCAGCGCTGTCCAGAGACGTCTCCGTGGTCCTGTGGCCGGCGTGACCCAATGCCAAAGGCGCACGGAACGCTGTTCCCTTCCCACCAAAGGTGGTACCTATTTTTCTACTTGCATTTTTTACCTGCTTTCAAACTGCTAGGTTGACAGAAGCTGGGACAAGTCCTGGGACCTCACCCTGTTATGCGGCACTAGGGATTCGAACCGTTGAACTGCCAACCTTTCTATTGACAAGCTCGGTGTCTTAGCCCCTGAGCCACTGTCCCACAATAACTACACTGCCCTATGCTACAACTTCATCTGTTCCAGCAGCCAAACTATTGAGATTTGTCATGAATAGTTCCAGCTTATGAAAAGAGGAGCTCGGGGTTGAAGTAGGGGATCCTGGGTGCTGTTTGAGCTTGGTTTCTTGGAGATGATTCATGACCCAACTAGGGAACATCATCAGTGCTAGAAGGAAGCGGGGATTGTGGTGAGGAGGAGGAGGAGGGCAGGAGAAGGAAGAGGAGGAGGACTCTGATGTCCTTAGAACTCTCTGAGATTGATTGTTTTCTTGCAGATGTTTCATTAGCCAGCTAGGGAATGTCATCAGCGTTAGAAGGGGGTGAGGTTTAGAATAGAATAACAGATTTGGAAGGGACCCTGGAGGTCTTCTAGTCCAACCCCTGCCCAGGCAGGAAACCCTCCACCACTTCAGACAAATGGTTATCCAACCTCTTCTTAAAAACTTCCAGTGTTGGAGCATTCACAACTTCTGGAGGAAAGTTGTTCCACTGATTAATTGTTCTCACCATCAGGAAATTTCTCCTTAGTTCTCGGTTGCTTCTCTCCTTGATTAGTTTCCACCCATTGCTTCTTGTCCTACCCTTTACAGCTCTCTCTAAGCGGTTTACGGAGTCAGCCTGTGGCCCCCAACAATCAAACAAATGTGAAAAAGGTCATAAGTCATTTTTTTCAATGCCATTGTAACTTTTAATTTTCACTGAATAAACTGTTTTAAGTCGAGGGCTACTCATAATGGTTAGTTTGCCAATGCCGATGGGCCCCCGTTCTCCCCAGCTTCAAATTTGATAATGAAACCAATGTTTGAAGACTTTTTAAATCCACGGAATCCTCTTTGCATTTACAAAATAATAATAATAATAATAAAAAAAGTAAGCATCATAATTTTGCTGTGGGTGACCAAAGAATTTTGCAGGAATTTTAATGGATGGAGGTCATAAATGCAATGGTGTAAAAATGTTAATTGCCAAACACATTTTGACCCGAAATTAAATGGAGCCTTCTTCAGAAGGAAGCATATTTTTCTGCTTATATTCGGTGTATTTGGAAGCCGGTGACGGTTTTATAGATTAAGTTAAATTTCCCCCATTCTTTGCAACTGGCATCCAGAAATATCAAGATTCATTGCACTAATTTTTCTGAAAGCCGTTTTATGCTCGAGTTAAAAATACAGATGCTTTGCTAAAAATATTTCTTATCGTAGCTAAATATCTTAACTCATCACGAGAGGCGATTCCCCCCCACATCCCCGCTAAGTTTTCCAATAACGAGAATGATATATTAATCTTCTCCTTAAATCATTGCCAATTAATCAAAGTACGAGTTCAATTTTCAGAAGCAAAACAGCTTCCATGCTGTACTTTGAACACTTGGCTGAAAATATAATCATCATTGTGTCTTCCAGGACCGCGTTTTAGCCTGCTTCTTCACTAACGTCAAAAAATGAATGAGCTGTAGGTTTGCTTTTAAATTAACAGCTGAAATTCACTCGGGTGGAAATAGAGCAAATTTAACTGTGACTAGAATTTGTCATTAAAAAGTTATTATGAAAGCAGACCAGTCTATGTTCTTTCTCGTTTGCCGTTAATGACAAAACAATTTCTCTAAAAAAAATAAAAAAAAAATAAATTAAATTAAATAGGAGAGAGGCTGTATTTTCAGTCGGAAAATAGTGCAAAAGACATAATATAATAGAAGTGTAGTGAAGGCAGTCAGCTTAGAGATTTATGGGTCAATAAAGAGACAATTACAGCTTGTTTATAAAAGGAAGAGTCCGGTTTTTTGACCTGCAAGCAACAGCAAGACTCTAATAATGATAATTCTAGCATCTCGCTTGAAACAATAAAAGTCAATAGGAAGATATAGGATTTCAATAAAATTATGACACTATATAAACTTTCTCCCTGGAACAAGTTTTCCCCACAGATATCTGATTGACTTTAGTTAGATTTGTAACTTTAATTTTGTTTCCATTGATTTTTTGTGGCCAACAACTAATTAGACAGTCAGTGTCAAATAGCCCGAATCGTGGAAGAAACCATAAAAGCCAAACCAGCATAAAGGGACAATATGCTAGAAAAAGCCCAAACGAACTGTATGAATAAGTATACAATTAATACGCAAATTTAGCAAATTTGGTTGCTGCTCTTTTGGGCTTCCCTTTTGCAAAGAGAGAACGGACTGGAAGTGTCACTGAAATAAGAAGTCGAGTAGAGCTATACCTGATTTTTATTGTGCTCTTTCTTTTCAATAGAAAAGGCAAAGCAATTAATAGAATTAATAGAAAATGCAAAGCAATTAAGGCACGTCGATTCTCTCCTATTAGTTATCTTGGATGGGTTTTGTTAATTGTTACTGATGGATCTGTTTCATGCCAAGTACGGTTTGATGTCTATAGAATAACAGGGTTGAAAGGGGCCTTGGAGGTCTTCTACTCCACCCCCTGCTCAATCAGGAGACCCTATACCAATTCAGAGGAATGGCTGTCCAGTCTTTTCTTTAAAACTTCCAGTGTTGGAGCATTCACAACTTCTGGAGGCAACTTGTTCCACTGGTTAATTGTTCTCACTGTCAGGAAATTTCTCCTTAGTTCTAAGTTGCTTCTCTCCTTGATTAATTTCCACCCATTGCTTCTTGTCCTGCCCTCAGGTGCTTTGGAGAATAGCTTGACTCCCTCTTCTTTGGGGCAGCTCCTCAAATATTGGAAGCTGGCAGCAGAGGTGGTCAGTGAGGAGGCTGCAGAAGAACATGGGCCAGTCCTGGAGCCTGGGGAAGGCTTGGAAGAGTGCTCTGCATCGGAGGCAGAGAGGGGGCCAGGGCCATCTGGGAGTTGTGTGCTGACTCCGGAGCCTCCAGAGTCTGATATCAGTGAGGCAGAGGAACAGGGGGAGCCTGTTCCCAGTGCGCACATGCGCAGAGCTGCCAGAAGGCAAGAACAGTTAAGACAAAGGGGGCGACTCGGGAGTAAGGCTTGGAGATGATTGGCTCCTCCCATAAGACATAAAGGAGGAGCAATGGCACAGGAGCCTTTGCAGGAAGCAACTTTGTTTGTGCTGGTCGGTTTAAATTCTGAAGCTCCGTTTTGACTATCTGCGCCATGTGGCTTTGCAAAGCTAATTGCCAATTAGCGTGTCAAGGGAGATAAAGATGGGTGCTTATCAGCCTTATTTTAAAATGCTTTTAAAAGTAAAAAAAAACCCTCTGATGATTGCACGGCTCAGCTGGGATCATCAGGCTTTTAAAAGCATTTTTTTTCCCTGCAACCTCTTCGGCCGAAGAGGTTGTAGAAAAAATGCTTTTAAAAGCCTCTGCTGATCCCAGCTGAGTTGCCTGATTGTCAGAGGCTTTTAAAAGCATTTTTTTTTACAACCTCTTCAGCCGAAAAAATGCTTTTAAAAGTTAAAAAAAAAAAAATTGGCCGCGGCTACCCAGTCACGTTACCACCCCCACCCCCACCAAGCCACGGCCACAAAACTGGTAGTAACAAATTTTACATTACACCACCGACCTCCATGATGTTTTTAGCGGGAGATGCTTACCGGTTGGCTTTTCAGACCATCCTGAATTTATAGCCTCTTCCTCCTCGGATAAACAATTAGGAAGCACTCGAGGCTTGACAGCCAATTTTGAAGCCTGCTTGGAATCCAGATGGAAAAGCGGAGGTCTGTTCACCAAAAGCTGAAGTGTAACAGACACACACACACACACACACACAAGTCATTTCTTGGACAGAGGCAGCTGAGTAAGCAACATGCCTTGGCAACTCCCCCAGTCTAAGCGACTGTGACTTCCAGGAGAAGCACTTCGCGATGTTAGCTTAGCAAACACCGGCTAGATTCGGCCTCAATAATTCAGATGACAATCAGTGGGAAGAGGGAGTTCAGATCATAGGGCAATGCAAGGAGGACAGTCTCACCAGGCAGGAGCTTTTACTCTAGTCCAACTTCCGCACTCAAGCAGAAAATGGGTCTTCCCCACCATCCCACAAGGCCCTCCGGAGACAGGAAACAGCCTGTTTCCCTACTTTTGGTGGGCCCAGAAGGCTGTGCTGGTGCTGAGCTCACATGCCCACTGATGGCATGCGGGCCATAGGTTCACCATCACAGGTCTAGAGTTTGCAAGAAAGCCGGGCAAAATTCACTTAACAAATGTCTCATTTAGCAACAGAAATTTCAGGCTCAGTTGTGATCATAGGTCGAGGACTACCCATACAAGTATATCGTATTTAATACAAATTTTAAAGGGGGATGGGGGTTCTCATTGCTTTCTTATTGTTTTATATTAGGTTTTTATCTTTGTAAGCCACTGGGAATGAATTGGCCGTCTTAAATTTTCTTAAATTGAAAATTTTAAAAAAATTAAGGAAACGTATCATTTTCTTTTATCATAGTCAGCGGTCGGTGTAAAATGGAAAGATGTGAGGAATAAAGCAGCAGGAGAACTGTCCGGTGGAGGAATGGAAGTGTCTCGTGTGTTTTTGACCTGTCCTCCGGGTTGCATCGGATGGAAACTTAACAGCTTCTTCCGCTTTTTTCCCAGGCCCGTGACGGAATGAGATCCATTCTGGAATTCTACGACAGCGAGCTGAATCCGTCGGAGCACTCACCGCAGCTCAGTTTCCGCGTGCGAGAAGCCGAGGAGCTGGTGCAGAAGGTGGAAGCCCACTGCACCGAAATGGAGGTAATGGAAGGCAAAAACATCGGGGGGGGGGGTGTGCTGATAAAGGAGAATATTTGTAGGGTTGACATGAAGGGTCCTTGGTGCTTCTCTGATCTTGGTGTTTTCCTTGGAGACGTTTCATGACCCAGCTAGGGAACACCATCAGCACTAACAGGGAGTGGAGTTTTTGGAGAGGAAGAGCAGGAGGAAGAGGAGGAACTGTGGGGTCCTTGGTGCTCTCTGAACTTGCTTGCAGATGTTTCATGACCCAACTAGATAATATTATCAGTGCAAGAAGGGAGTGGGGTGTATAGAGAGGAAGAGGAGGAGGACCTTGGGTCCTTGGTGCTCTCTGAGCATTGTTGTTTTCTTGGAGGCATTTCATGACTGAAATAAGTTACATCATCAGTGCTAGAAGGGAGTGGGGTTTGCAAAAAGAAGAAGGAGAAGGAACAACTGTGAGGTCCTTGTAGTCCTTTGAGCTTCCTTGTTTTATTGCAGGCGTTTCATGACCCAGCTAGGGAACATCATCAGTGCCAGTAAGGAGTGCAGTTTGCTATCAGTTTATATTCTGGTGACTTGCCTACAGGTCTGTGGGATCTTAGAGATTCTTTGGTTGGGCTGTTTACCATTTACTGATGGCTCTTTGGCAGTTTCTTGACTGGGCCATTGCGTACGTCAGGCTTAAGGTTGACTCAGCCTTCCATCCTTCCGAGGTGGGTAAAATGAGGACCCAATAGGGTGAAACCGCTTAGAGAGGGTTGTAAAGCATCCTAAAGCAGTATATAAGTCTAATTGCTATTGCCCTTCCTTCCTTCCTCCCTTCCTCCCTTCTTCTTCCTTCCACAGTGGTTAGACTGGAGTATTGCAGGCTGACTCTGCCCACTGCCAGGAGTTGAGCCTAGTGAGAATCGAACTGCCAAATTGCAGGCAGCCGGCAGTCAGCAGAAACAGCCTGTAGTACTGCACTCTAACCAGTGCGCCACCCTGGCTCCTATGTAGCTCAATGTAGCTCAATAAATCCATTTTCGGAGAGAATAGAATTCTCCCGATAAGCCGATTCTGTTGTTATTCCTCTTAAGTTTCAGCCTCAACTTTCTCGCTTGGTCCTCCCACGCCGCCCCGTCACAACCAGCGCATTCTTCCGAAAGATTTCCAAAAGTAAATAATTTTTTTTTTTAAAAAAAACCCCAACAACCCTTCATTTGGCTCCAGGTCGCAGCTGTTGTGGACTAAGCAGCACAATATCAAGCCATCGTTAGCTGTTGCTCTTTGAAGGAGAAGACGGATTAAGGAATGGGATTTTAGCCCCCCCCTATCCAACGACTTCCAAAGGGCACCCCAGGACAGACAGGAGGAGAAGCCCCAGAGGAATAAATTAAGACATTCCCCAAATGTCTTAATTTATTTCCGAGAGGCAGTTTGATGTTCTCAGCTACACCTAATGATGACTCAGTACCTCTTCGCCACAACAGGCAGTTAGGAAAAACAGATAAAGATTAATAGAGTTGGAAGGGGCCTTGTTAGGTCATCTATTCCAACCCCCCGCCTAAGCAGGAGACCCTACACCATTTCTGACAGATGGCAGTCCAGTCTCTTCTTGAAAGCCTCCAGTGATGAAGCTCCCACAACTTCCGAAGGCAACTTCTGTCCCATTGGTTGATTGCTCTCACTGTCAGGAAATTTCTCCTTATTTCCAGATTGAATCTCTCCTTGATCAGTTTCCATCCATTATTCCTTGTCTGGCCTTTGGGTGCTTTGGAGAATAGCTTGACCCCTTTTCTCCTCTCTGTGGCAGCCCCTCAAATATTGGAAGACTGCTATCATGTCTCCCCTGGTCCTTCTCTTCACTAGACTAGCCATGCCCAGTTCCTGCAACCGTTCATTGTATGGTTTAGCCTCCAGTCTTCTAATCATCCTGGTTGCTCTTCTCTGCACTCTTTCTAGAGTCTCCACATCTTATTTATAGTGTGGTGACAAAAACTGGATGCAGGACTCTTAAGTGTGGTCTTACTAAGGCTTTATAGGGTTGTATTAGTACCTCCCTTGATCTTGATTGTATCCTTCTATTAATGCACTTTAGGATTGCATTGCACTTGTAGTTGTTGGCTTTTCTGGCTAATTCCAATGACTTTTGAAGATGTCTCATTCCTTCAATGTGGGGACAGGGTCCTGGTTTAAAGGAATTTGCAGATTAGGATTTAGAGGCAGGTCCCTGGCTAGTTAATCTGTCTTGTGTATTTGGACGCTCGTCATCTCTTTGCGAGCAGCTCTCCGCTGGCCCAGCTCACCCTCTGATCTAAATTTACGGCCATTGCTTTGAGAGAACCACGATGATGCTAAATATAGGCTCGGTGAAGGTGAAGCCAATAAACGTAGCGCCATTAAGGTATCTTTTGTTGCAACGCATTTGGCTCAGTGTGGAGCCAAAGAGGTGTGCAGGACACACTCATGCTGACACTATCCAGAGTCCACACATTCCTTACTGGGAGAGATTGATGCTGTCCACACTCCTCTTTTACTGGTTCGTTATGAACCTGGCAGTTTCTACTCATCAAATACCATATGTTCTAATTCTCTACTCCCAAGAGTTGGGTGGAGTCTGCTGCTAGGGTCAGGCCTGATCCACCAGACTCACACGCATAGAGTTCAAATCAGCTACTTCATTGTTTTATGCCTCTAATATAGGAATCTTCCCAGACTGGCTACTTTCACCTGGGGGGGAGGGGGAACTAGAAAAGGCTCAAAAGCACAGAGAACAGGGTTCAGATCTACCACTCTTGTGTTTATGTAAGGTGAAAAAGGTAAACATTTCCCTGTCCAGTTGTGTCTGGCTCTAGGGCACGGTGCTCATCTCTGTTTCTTGGCTGAGGGAGCCAGCATCATCCAAAGATATTTTCTGCGGTCATGTGGCCAGCATGGCTATATGCCAAAAGCACACAGAATAGCCATAGCACTTAGGCTCATATACTGCTTCACAGCCCTCCCTAAGCAGTTTACAGAATCAGCATGTTGCCCCCCCCCCCCCCCACACAATCTGGGTCCTCATTTTACCAACCTCGGAAGGATGGAAGGTAAAGTCAATCTTAAGCCAGTCAGAATCGAACTCCTGGTAGTGGGTAGAGTCTGTCTGCAATACTGCATTATGACCACTGCGCCACCGCGGCTCTATATGCTGTTACCTTCCCACCAAAGTGATACCTATTTATCTACTCGCATTTGCATGCTTTGGAACTGCTAGATGGGCTGGAGCTGGAGCAAGAACAGGAGCTCACCCTGTTGCATGGAGCTCGGGTCTCAAACCCGGGCCATCAGCTCTCCAAGCTCAGCATTTTTAACCGCCAAGGAGTCCAGGCTAATTCCCTGCTTGATCCCTTCTCCTGTCTGGGACAGTTGCTCTCTAATATCAGGTCACCTGTTAAACTACCCTTTAAGCAGTCATTCTTCCCTTCCTGCTGAAATGGGGATCCAGGCAATGCTAGTAACATAGAATTATAGAATCATATAGGGACGTAGTGGCTCAGTGGCTAAGACGCTGAGCTTGTCGATGGAAAGGCCAGCAGTTCAGCAGTTCGAATCCCTAGTGCCGCATAAGAGGGTGAGCTCCCGTGACTTGTCTCAGCTTCTGCCAATCTAGCAGTTCAAAAGCACGTAAAAAAATGCAAGTAGAAAAATAGGGACCACCTTTAGTGGGAAGGGAACAGCGTTCTGTGCGCCTTTGGCATTGAGTCATGCCGGCCACAAGATCACAGGGATGTCTTCGGACAGCGCTGGCTCTCCGGCTTTGAAAGGGAGATGAGCACCGCCCCCTAGAGTCGGGAAAGACTAGCACCTATGTGCGAGGGGAACCTTTACCTTTATAGAAACATCAGATTCTTTATTGGCACGATTGGACACACAAGGAATTATTTGCAAGGATCAACCTAAAACAGATCTCTGGGAAGGTTTGAGTTTCCTTCCCTTTAGACAGTCCGAGTTGAAAGCCATAAAATATTGATTGGAGCCGTTATGGTCATAGCTTCTTCCCTTCCTCCCGTTTAAAGTTGTCCCTGCGCCTCCATTCCTCATCGGTTCCATTTCTTTAGCTTTTCTTCCAAGGAAAACCTTCGGATAAATCAAAACGTTGAGGACAGCATCTCCTGGGAAGTTCTGCATTGGCTGCGAGGGAGGATTTATGACTTTGTCCTTTGCCTTGACCAGATTCTTGACTAGCTTTTGGGTCCATAAAATAGCCCTGAATTGCATACATTAATCCAACCTGTCTTTAGAAATAGAAATCATAGAATCACAGGGCTGGAAAAGGGACCTCAGAGGCCTTCTAGTCCAACCCAGGAGAGATCTTTTACAGCCCTCTCTAAGCGGTTTACAGAGTCAGCCTCTTGCCCCCAACAATCTGGGTCCTCATTTTACCCACCTCGGAAGGATGGAAGGCTGAGTCAACCTTGAGCCTGGTGAGATTCGAACTGCCTTATTGCAGTCAGACGGCAGTCAGCAGAAGTAGCCTGCAGTACTGCCTTCTGACCACTGTGCCACCATGGCCCTTCCTTCCTTCCTTCCTTCCTTCCTTCCTTCCTTCCTTCCTTCCTTCCTTCCTTCCGACTTAGCACTTAGACTTATATGCTGCTTCACAGTGCTTTTACAGATCTCTCTAAGCAGTTTACAGAGTCAGCAATTGCCCCCCAACAATCTGGGTCCTCATTTTACCCACCTCGGAAGGATGAAAGGCTGAATCAACCTTGAGCCTGGTGAGATTCGAACTGCCAAATTCCAGGCAGTCGGCAGTCAGCAGGAATAGCCTGCAGTACTGCATTCTGACCACTGCGCCACCACAGCTCATGAGGATTGAACCACTCTTTTCTTGAGAATCTCCAGGCCTATGACTTCTGAAGGCAAGCCATGCCACTGATTCATTGCTGTTGTGAAATTTCTCCTTAATTCTAGATAACTTTGACTGTTAGTCCCTTTAAAATTAGCGTCTTCCCAGTTTCCGGGTTTTTTCCCAAGAGGTGTGATGTTGGTTAGTTTTTGCCTGCACCCGTTTCCCCCCCATTTATAGTGGCTGCTGGCCTTCTGATCAATCATAGACTAACAGAGTTGGAAGGGACCCTGGAGATCTTCTAGTCCAACCCCCTGCTTAGGCAGGAAACCCTACACCACTTCAGACTAATGGTTGTCCAGTCTCTTCTTTAAAGCTTCCAGTGTTGAACATTCACAACTTCTGGAGGCAAGTTGTTCCACTGATGAATTGTTCTCACTGTCAGGAAATGTCTCCTTAGTTCTCAGTTGCTTCTCTCCTTGATTAGTTTCCATCCGTTGCTTCTTCTCCTGCCCTCTGGTGCTTTGGAGAATACTGGACTCCCTCTTCTTTGGGGTAGCCCCTGAGAGATTGGAACACTGCTATCGTGTCTACCCTAGTCCTTCTTTTCATTAAACTAGACATAGCCAGTTCCTGCAACCGTTCTTCATAGGTTTTAGCCTCCAGTCCCCTCATCATCCTGGTTGCTCTTCTCTGCACTCTTTTTAGAGTCTCCACATCTTTTTTACATGTGGCGACCAAAACTGGATGCAGGATTCCAAGTGTGGCCTTACCAAGGCATCATAAAGTGATATTTAACACTTTGTGTGATCTTGATTCTATCCCTCTATAATTAGCAGAATTTCTTCTATCCATCCAGCACTCTGTTTAGGTAGCATGGTTATAAAATCGTTGATTTAAGAGCATTGCAGGAAGCAATATTGATCCCATTGAAATAAAATTGATTTTCCCCTGGAAGGGTTATTCCACCACTTTGAGGAGTGGTGGTGGTGGGGAGAGCTTCTCCAATAAGACCCCATCTTTTCTGCACCCCTTCCTCTTAATAGTCCAAATATACCTCTGGGACAGGCAACCCTTTTCTACCCTGTTTCCCCTAAAATAAGACCTCTCCTGATAATAAGCCCAATTGTGCTTTTAAGCACATGCACTTAAATAAGCCCTCCCCGAAAATATTTAAACACATGCGCAGCCAGTCTCCGCTTTTTCCTCTGGTTAGGGTTAGGGAGACAGAGCTGGAAATCAGGTAAGATGGCAAGAGGAGCCCCGTCTTGCTCCACCCTTCCCAAAATAATAAGACATCCCCCAAAATAAGGCCAAGCACTTATTTTGGGGTTCAAAAAAATATAAGACAGGGTCTTATTTTCGGGGAAACACAGTAAATCCACAGGGTTTTGACTGCCCAGATGAGTTTTTTTATATATCTTTGCAGGCAATTTAATTTGCTTTCCTTCCAGTGCATCAGAAATAGGTAATTATAACTTTTCCCTGCAGATTCCTCTTAAGCGTTGGAGGTGTCCTGTTGTATTCCTTCGCACAGCGACACGTGGAAGAGAATTAACCTGGGCGAGATCTATGGTTTCTTCCTTAGCGGCTCCCCGTTGCTAATTAATTGGTCTGTTTGTTTGTTGGTTTCCCCCCTTTAATCTATGAATACAGATATGGCTTAAATGTAGATTTAAGAATAGGGCCGTGTTTAAATTCCACTGTGCGCTAGCTAGCATCGCAGTTCCCCCTTAAAGAAGCCAGCAAAACGAGATTGTGGGTTTTCTCAAGATGGTGCTTCCTGTGTGTGTGTGTGTGTTTGTGTTTACAGGTCTGTGTGTGTCTGTGTTTACATGCGCGTGTGCTAAATCCATTTCAGAAATAGGAAAAGCACTTTGGAAACCCCCTGAAGGAATTGAAGCCGGTGGAATGATGGAAGGTCTGGTGGGGGCCATTGAAGTTGTGCTATAAAGGCAATTTAATTAAAAATTATTTCACTGTGTGGCAAAGAAGCAGGCTTCCGTCACTGTTTCTCTTAGCAGTGGCTTGTTGGAATTAAAACAGAGAAGCTTCTCAATTCCGAGGAAGGAGGAGAAGGCCCTCCACCCAGATGCCCAACGTCTTTCTGGGTAGGTCAGGGGTGTCCAACTTTGGCAACTTGTGGGCTTCAATTCCCAGAATTTCCCCAGCCAGCATAAATAAAAAAGCTCCTTCGGTATGCAAACCCTGCCACAACCCAGAAGGAAATAAGACATCTGTAATTACAGCTCATGGCAGACCCATTTGTTAAGCAAGGCCCTGTGAAGATTAGAACAGGGTAGATAGTAGCAATAGCCATAGGCACTTAGACTTATATATCGCTGCACAGTGCTTTCCAGCCCTCTCTAAGCGGTTTACAGAGTCAGCCTCTTGCCCCCAACAATCTGGGTCCTCATTTTATCCTCCTTGGGAGGATGGAAGGCTGAGTCAAGTTTGAGAAGGTCGGGATCGAACTCCTGGCAGTGGGCAGAATCAGCCTGCAATACTGCATTCTAAGCACTGAGGGAGGGAGGAAGGGAGGAGAGAAGGAGGCAGGGCTAAGGGAAGGAAAGAAGGGAGGAAGGAAGGAAGGAAGGAAGGAAAAGAGAGATGGAGGCAGGGCTAATGGAAGGAAAGAAGGGACGAAGGAAAGATGGGATTAGGGTAGCAGAGCTGGCTAGGGAATTCTTGGACTTAAGTCCCCACATTTTCAAACGCTGGTCTAGAAAGCCCCTCACTATCTACCCTCCTCTAATCTTCACAGGGCCTTCCTTAACAAATGGGTCTGCCATGACCTGTAATTGCAGATGTCTTCCTTCCTTCCTTCCTGGTTGTGGCAGCCTTTGCATACCGAAGGAGCTCTTTTATTTATTTAGAGAATTTGCATGATGCCTTAATGGCTCAGAGCACTCAAGAAATACAATTAAAACCAGAGTGTGTTTTAAAGCAAACCGTAAACATTACTTAATAAAAACAGTAACACTATATAAAAACGATGCATATTAAAATGGTTAAACCTAATTAAAAGGCCTGGGTAAACAAATAGGCTTTGAGCCCTCTTCTAAATTGGAGCATCTATCCAGATTTCCTCCTTAATCCAGACTCCCTATCCACAGTCCCTGTGGACCAGTGGTGAGTTGCTACTGGTTCTCCCCCAGTTCTTGCAAATCGGTAGTGGAAATTTTAAGTAGTTTGGAGAACCGGTAATAACATTGGCTGGCCACGCCCCCGAACCGGTCCCCAGCCCGGTCGCCGCTGGTTTACCCCGCCCACCTTATCAGAGGCTTTTAAAAAAAAACTTTTAAAAGTATTTTTTCTACAACCTCTTCGGCCGAAAAAATGCTTTTAAAAGTAAAAAAAAAAGCCTCTGATGATCGCGCGGCTCAGCTGGGCTTGTCAAAGGCTTTTAAAAGCATTTTTTTCTATCACTTTAAGAGGTTAGCCATCACTGGGATAGGTTGTGTTGAAGTTGTGAAGGGGAGAGAAGGTGGCATGCCCCAGCCTTGAATTGATACCCTCTTAAATTGTTCCAGGGTCCCACTGGATTTTTATCAAACCAAACCCTCTTTATTTTATTTTATTTTATTTTCATAAAACAGAACAGAGAATTCATTACATCAAAAGAAGAAGGAGAAAAGAATTAACACACAAAGCCACACTTCTCCTAAATGTATTCATGTTGTGTTATTCAATTAAATGATTAACCAAGTTATTAACTTTTACGTTGCTTAACAAGAAGAGAACCATAAAAAAATATTAATGAGTTATCTATATTCCACATTTCTAAATGGCTTTCCAAATGGATCCACTGGGGGTAAAATGCTTGTTTAAATATAATCCCAGGTTCTGCTCTATACAGAAGTCCCAACCGAAATATGTCCAACAGATGATCGGGAGGTCTCTGTTACCAGATCTTATAAGAAATGATTCTTAACCATTCTTAGTAAATGATGTTTTTGGTCAAAGTGCTGCTACCACTGAGATTTTTTATTTTTTTTTTTACTGATGGGAATTTGCCTTCCTGTCCTTTAAGATCTCTAGAGAAGACTTGATCTTCTTTGGATACCCGTTCAGATCCTTGAAAAGGACTAAGAGATGCCTCCTCAATCATCTTGAGATGTTTTTTCAAGATAAACCTTCCTAAATGTCTATGGAGATTCTCCGTCATCCAGGTCATGGTTGTCCCAGAGGTGCTTTTTCAAGAGGCAACTGGACTTTCTGGATTTCCTTTGAAGACATTTTGCTTCTCATCCAAGAAGCTTCTTCAGCTTCTTCTTCTTCAGAGCTGAAGAAGCTTCTCGGATGAGAAGCAAAACGTCTCCAAAGAAAAATGGGGATAAATCTTCCTGGCTCCTTCTCCTCCTCACCTCCTGAGACGTAGCATCCATTCTCCTGACCATCCTCCTTACTGTTGTGACCCAGGCCCAAGTAGGTAGTAGTAGACACAA
The DNA here is from genome assembly GCA_030761175.1 of Masticophis lateralis. NCBI lineage: Eukaryota > Metazoa > Chordata > Lepidosauria > Squamata > Colubridae > Masticophis > Masticophis lateralis. The sequence goes on along the minus strand of JAUDYJ010000013.1, from coordinate 2,636,232 downwards.
ACAGTTCCAAAACAAACAGACTTTATTAGAACAGCTGAGAATTAACTCATTCTCAGCGTAGTCCAAACCAAATCAGAACAAACTCTTCGTAACGCAGATTCTTCAGTCTCATCACCAACCTTGGTATAATTAGGCAAACTGCCAAAGGCTTCTCTTGGCAAAAGTTCAGAAGCAGAAGACGCCGACCAGAGATAAGTGCAGCAAGACAAGAACAAGTCTATCAACGTTGTTTTCCGACAAAGAGGCCAAGAGCCGTTGCTGGTCTTTTAAGCCTTATGGGAGGGGCCAATGATCTCTTGGCCTTACTCCCGAGTCGTCCTCTCTGCTTTAGCTGCTCCTGCCTTCTGGCAGCACTTCTCATACGTGCACTAGGAACAGGCTCTTCCTCTTCCTCTTCCTCTCTACTGTCAGCCTCTGGAGGCGCCAAAGTCCGCATATCACTTCCAGATGGTCCTGGCCCCATCTCTGCCTCCGACGCAGAGCCCTCATCTGGGCCTTCCCCAGCCTCCAGGACTGGCCCATGTTCCTCCCCAGCCTCCTCACTGTCCGACTCCACTGCCAGCTCTGCAGGCTGCTGGCAGACCACAACACTTGGTGGGCTTTGAACATCTTTTCATTTCCTCTAAAGCAGGGGTCCCCAAACCTGGCAGCTTTAAGACTTTAAGCATAGCTGGCTGGAGAATTCTGGGAGTCAAAGTCCACAAGTCTGAAAGCTTCCAAGTTTGAAGACCTCTGCTCTAAAGCTTTCTTTAAAACGCGGCCATTCTCAGAACCAAACCCAGAAATGAACCTCAGGTCCAAATCCATCCAGACTTTTATGCATTTCATCGACGCCACTCAACGCCGCCGTCTTCTCTTCAGCCTCCGGCTCCCGTGGCTGATTCCATTGAAAATCCTCTGAACATTGATTCTCCTGCCTGAGCCAAATTGCTTTCTCCAACCGCCCCTGGTTTTTGTTTTTATTTGAATTCAGGAGCTGCCTATGCATTGCGGTTGTGTTGATTTTCTTTGTTCAAACGCCCCCCCTCCACTTCCTGTCTCTTGGAGCCCACCCGCTGCCTTTGCAAAGGGCACGCTGGCCCAATTTCTGAGGTTGAAGGACGGACGTCTCCGGATTCTCTTTCCATTGCGGTGCTTTGTCCTTTCCCGTTAAGTGAGCCATCTGGCTAGGTTAGGCCTGTCCGTTAATGAAACGACACTGGGGCTCCTGAAGTGTGGGTCACAGCGAGGGACGCCTGTAAAAAAGGTCTCGGGCTATTGACCAGGCCGTTCTCCCGGGAGGGAGGCCCGCTGGCGGGCTCACTTTTAACACATGTCTAAGCCAGGGCTTGCTGAGCAGATGGTTCCATCTTTGGGTAGACAGGTGACCATATGTTTAAATCTTTGTTAATGGAGTCTGTAATCGTAAAGTAAAAAAAATAAAACACCTTGTGAGTTCAGCAGGCATGGATGTCTTAACTCGGCTGGCTTCTAGCTCTGTTGTTCGCGAGCTTCCTAGTTTGGTCCTTTGACACACACTCTCTCCTCCTTTTCCTCCTTCTCCCTCTCCCCCTCTCCCCCTCTCTCCCTTTCCCTTTCTCTCCCTCTCCCTCTCCCTTTCTCTTTTTCTCCCTTTCCCTTTCCCTCTCTCTTCCTCTTCCTTTTCCTTTTTTTCCTTCTCTCCCTTCCCCATTTTGTTTCTCTCCCTTTCCCCCCTCTCTCCCTTTCCCTTCCTGTCCCTTTCCCTCTTTCCCTTTCTCTCCCTTTCCTTTCCCCTTTCTGTTTCTCTCTCTTTCCCTCTCTCTCTCTCTCTCTCTGCTTCTCTCTCTCCCTTTCCCCCTCTCCCTTTCCCTTTCCCCTTTTTCTCCTTCCCTCTCCGTTTCTCTCCCTTTCCCTCTCTCCCTCTCCTCCTCCTCCTCCTCTTCCTCCTTTCCCCCCTCTCACTCCCACTCCCTTTCCCTCTCCCCCCCTCTCCCTTACAATAAAGATAGAAGTAGTATTTTTCTGTGCTTTTGCTCCTTCTGCCATCTACCTTGCAAGGATGACAGCCATGTGGGAAGAGAGGGAGGAAATCGGTGGGTCCTAGGCAGGGATTCCAGTAATGCAGCAGTTGCAGTGACTTCCAGCTGATGTTTTTGATCCACCGGACACGGCTTGTCTAGATCCAGGTGCCGAACAACAGTGGCACTCACACATAATAGTTTAACAAGGCCCAACTGTAGGCGAAGGACCGGCAGAACCCGGGGGGCGGCATCAAACGAGCAATCAGCCTAGAATCTCTACATAGCCACAAACCAACCAACTCCAACCTCCCTTGATTTCCGCTGACTTCCATCTAACGCCAAGGAATGCTAACCGTTAGCTAAAGTAGATTCCTGTGCGCAGAGATGAGTAATAATACCGTCAGTCGGTTAAACGGGAACTTCACGTGTGATCCTGCTCTTTCGTGCCTGACCCAACTAAGGGTACATTGAAAGTCACATTGAGTTGCCCCCACTCCCCTTCCTTCCCAAACGAATAGCTCAGCGGCTAAGACGCTGAGCTTGTCAATCAGAAAGGCCGGCAGTTCGCCGGTTCGAATCCCTAGTACAGGTCTCCTGAGTGAGCAGGGGGTTGGACTAGATGACCTCCAAGGTCCCTTTCCAACTCTGTTCCTGTTACTGAACGAGCCCCGGTGGATTCTCCAGTTTGGATTGAAGCCTCTCTCTAAATTAGTATCCTTCATTGTCCTTCTTCCTCCCAAGGTTTATGTGACTAGAATAAATCCCGTCCTTTAGCTGTGTCCTCTCTTTTTTTTGGCAGCCCCTTCCTCCGGCCGTTGAAAGCGTCCGTGTTCGTGTCCCGTTTTAAAGCAGATGTCCAGCGTGACTTTGGTCCATGTCAGCGTTTATAATAAAAAAACCCTCCTTCTCCTCCACCCCGCACCCCTCAAACCCCCACCCCCCCACCCCTGGGAGTTTGTCAGCTCCACCTGATTGTGGGAGAGAGCAGCAGATGATAAGAGAGGCCGGCGTCCATAAAGGATGGAAAATTGGGTTCTTTTTCCAGGAAAGGCTTGGAAGGCAAAGATAAACTCGTGTTCATTTGTTATTCATTCACGTTTTGGCAGAAGCAGAGATGCATCCCCCCCCCCCTCGTTGGTGTGTGTGTACATGCGTGCATGTGTCAGAGGGATGGGATGGGGGGGGAAGTAAGTTTCAGCAGGGCCGTGCTAGAAAAGTTTCCTGCCTGCATCTGGAGATAGACTGTTTTTTGTCTAAATAAAATGTATTTCCCTAGGAAGGAGAAAAGGTTCATTATTTGAAGCATTTTCGGGCCCTTCCACAGGCAGCCACCAGATGGCAGCAAAGAAAGGCTTTAGAAGGACACTTGTCTGTATGATTTCTTAGGACAGTATTTCTCAACCTTGGAAGCTTGAAGATGGGTGGACTTCAACTCCCAGAATCCCCCAGCGCTGCTGGCTGGGGGATTCTGGGAGTTGAAGTCCATCCATCTTCAAGCTTCCAAGGTTGAGAAACACTGTCTTAGGAGAAGGCAGGTATGGAGATTATTCTGGGTTGCAAAGAACCTCCTAACTGGAAGATCTGAAAGCAGAAGAAGGCTACCGAATGGCTGAGTTAAGCCAACATTTCCCATAGCTGATTTACCAGCAGGAATAAACATAGACTCGGCAAGATGACAAGCTGCCCTGTACCAGCTTGGGTGGAAGGAAGATCAACGCGTAGATGGACGTCAAGACGCAAGGTGAACGCAGCCAGAGTTCTTTCTAAGAGGAGATGGGTAGAGGGGTCCTGCAAGATATTTAATAGAGGTGTGAAATATTTCTCCAGCGATTGTCTGCTTGGGTCTAAATGGGAAGACGGCTTCTCTTTGTGGTTGGAAGAGTGAGCAAAAGTTTAATGGAGCATATAAGAAGCGTTACTTTTTTTTCTAGAGCAAAGCTGGCTGAGGAATTCTGGGAGTTGAAGTCCACAAGTCTTAAAGTTGCCAAGTTTGGAGACCCCTGTCCTAGAGCCTTGGGCACAACCATTGGTAGATACCCAATGTGAGATCCTTGGTGTCCTCTGAGGTTGGTTGTTTTCTTGCAGATGTTCCATGACCCAGCTGGGTAACATCATCAATGCTAGAAGGGAGTGGGGTTTGCAGGGAGGAGGAGCAGGAAGGGTGAAACAGTGAAAAAAATATTTTTGGGGGGTAACCTTCCCGTGATTTGCCTTGAGATGTCATGAGTTTCATATTTCGGGAAATTTTAGTGACAGTAACAGACCCAACAGACGACGAGTGGCCTCTAAGCCAGACTGAAAACTTTTCCATGGAGCCATTAATTGACTTAGCTCAGTTATTTGTGCATAAGTTAATTTCCTTCTAATTTAATTTTTCCTTCTAATTCAAGGAAGCCGAAGACGAGTTCGGCGGATAAATTCTGGGGGAGCTGGGGGAGCCGTAAAGACTTAACCAAATAAATAAATAAGTAACATTGATGTCGTCCCTTAGTTGATCAAACCGGTGCATTCCTGCGAACCCAGAAACATCTATGCTGGTGCTCTTTATTTGCATTTCTTTGAAATCCTAAATCAACAGAGGAGCATATGGCCAGAATTAGAGAATCATTATTCTCCGCAGATGCCTCTGTCCTGAAGTACATTGTTGATACACATGTCTTTGTTTTTGTCGGAGGGCAGTTGGGAATTCCTTTAATCTCCCCTTCTCCCTAAGTGAGGCGGTGTTTGCTCCTGCATTTTTCGGTGTTCATTTATTGGTGGTTGGTGGGGGGGAGGAGGGAAGAGCTTTAATGATGAGAGGACATCTCGCAAAGTCTCTTGGAAGTGTGCATGCAGATGGCACAGATGGCCTGGTCCTTGTTGGGTTTATATAAATATTGGCTCGTTATTCATATCAACATGGGGCCGGCGGTTGGACACGAATCTCATTGGGGGGATGCGTTCTCTGTGATATAAACATCAAAGATCTTCAGAGCTGGATTGAAACCCGCTCTTGTCTACTTTAACGTTGTCATATGTTAAAGTAGACAAGGGGGGGGGGGTGTTCCAGGATCCATCAACCATGGTTCCTCCTGAGGTACCTCATCCACCTGGTGTGGTGGAATGTAATGTACTGATCTAGGCACCCTTAAAAAGCAGGAAGCAGAGTCTTGGTCCTGGCAAAACTTCTTTTATTTATATGACTGTGAATTCCTTTCATTCCCCGTCAGCAAGGCCTGTCCAATCAGTCTTTCAGAGGAAGATTTATCAACACAGACCTTATCTCGTTTGGCAAGATGCCACATAGCAGTTTCCAAATGCAGTACAAGGCCAAACCTGGTACAGAGTGTCTCAGAGTCATGGAATGAACAAATTGTTTCCTGCAAAAGCCCCCTCCCCGTTTGCTCCTCTTTCGTTTCCTATGGGAGGGGCCAATCACCTCCAAGGTGTGGCTTTACTCCCAAGTTGACCCCGCTTTCTTAGTTGTTCTTATCTTCTGGTAGCTCTGTGCATGCGCAAACTGGGAACGGGCTCCAGCTGTTCCTCTGCCTCACTGCTGTCTAGATCCCTCTGATGCAGAGGGATCGTCCGAGCTTTCTTCCGCCCCCAGGACTGGCCCAAGTTCCTCCCCAACCTCCTCACTGTCCGACTCTGCTGCCAACTCCGCTGGCCGCCGGCAGGCCACAACATGTAGTCTGCATTTGCAAGAGGGAGGGGCTTCCTCCCAGAGGCCAAACAGGGAACAGAGTATGGAATGTCTGGTGGGCAGGAAGAGAGCAAAGTTGGCTCCTCCCTAGCAGTTCTCAAAATGTACCTATCATTATTGCAGATCAGATAGCGGCAGATAGTTCTCTCTTTGGACACAGTGAGAAAATATCTGCAGTGAACTCCGCATTGGAGACAGGAAGGGCATCCGGCCAGTAAACACTCAGCTCCATTCAGTTTCCCCAACTCGACCCCAATGCAAGGGATTAGGGGGTCATTAAAAGAGCAAAAAAAAAAAAAGTGCTTTAGTCTGGCAAGATTCTGTCTGTAGGCCAGCCACAATAAAGAAACTACTCAGAATCTAATCCAGGAGTAGATTGGCTCACCTGCATTGCCTGCCTATCGCTTTCTTTATTAAAGGGACAATAACGTTTTATTCTATGTCTATTTCTATCGTTTAACTTTTATCGTCTGTCGAGAAATACCCGGAGTATCTCATTCAGAAACTTTGGCTTCTCTTTTAGCTAAATTTCAGTCTTCATTCCCTTTTAACATTCTTTATGCATTATCAGAAGAAGAGGAAGAGGAGGAGGAGAGGAAGGAAGGAAGGAAGGAAGGAAGGAAGGAAGGAAGGAAGGAAGTGGGGAAAAAGAGCCAGGAATTTAGATCTGACTGTGGTCGAGTTTGGAAATAAGAAAAATAAACCTATCGGTCTGGCTCATTTTTTAAATGAAGGACAAAGCAGTTTTTCCTATGGAATATTTCCATTTGTCTTCGGCTGAGCACCTAGCATCTCCTCCTCCTCCTCCTCCTCCTCCCGCCGCATATTATTAATATCACGGAAATAGAGTAAATTGCATCTGTTCAGGAAGCACCGCAATGTTTTATACATGAGCCCTCATTTTTAGGGGGAAAAAAAGAAAAATTCATAAAAGAGTGACAAGAATCCAGAAAGCATCTCCTCCTGAATGGCTATGCAGATGGAAGCCTCCCTGCAGCAGCTTCGTTTCCAAAATGCCTTCTCTGGTGGGCAACCTAGCATCCCATCCTCCCCTCGGGTCTCCCTTTCGCCTCCTTGGTGCCCGCGCCCGGTGCCTGTTCCTTCTCGGTCCCGGCCTTGACTTGGCTGGTTTCATTTCTACCACTTGAGTGATGGCGCCATGGCTTAATTTAATCTCTATCTCGTCGAGCAATGCAGCAGGGCAGGATTCTCATTTCCAAGGTGCACAGAAATTGTGCGCTTCCTGATAACACGGTTGGCACCGACTGAAAATTATTCGATTTATCCAGGCCCAGCATCACAAGCAGCTCTTCCGTTCTTCCAGCAGCCAACAGATATCTCCCCTCTTAAAGGAGAACGTTTTGTAATTCAAAGTTGAAACGAGGGGGCCTCGGTGCTCTCTGAGCTTGGCTGTTTTCTGGTAGGCATTTCATGACCCAGCTGGGTAACATCATCAGTGCTAGTAGGGAGTGTGGTTTACTCTCGTTTTATACATTGTTTACAAATGCAAACTACTCTATATTAGCATTTTAAAAGGAGAGAAAACCCCACACCCTGCTAGCACTGATGATGTTACCTGGATGGGTAATGAAACATCAGCAAGAAGAAAACTAAGCTCAGAGAGCACCAAGGATCCTACACTCCTCCTCCTCCTCCATGCAAACCTTCTCCCTTCTAGCACTGATGATGTTACCTAGTTGGTTCAAGAAACATCTGCAAGGAAACAACCAAGCTCGGAGACCACCAAGGACCTCATAATCCTTTTCCTCCTCCTCCTCCTCCTCCTCCTCCTCCTCCTCCTCCTCCTCCTCCTCCTCCTCCTCCTCCTCCTCCTCCTCCTCTATCTCTTTAATGAGGTTACCTTGTTGGGTCAGGAAACCTCTGAAAGAAGCCCAATCGAGAGAGGCCCAGGACCCCTCTCTTCCTCCCTCTTTCTCTGCCTTGTTTCCGAAAGGATTTTTCCCTGCTAAATCTAAAACGTCGTGTCCATCTTCTCAATTCTTTTGGTCTTCCCGTGATCCCTTATCGTGGCTTCCCGTGTGCCGGTTCTTTCAGTAGCTCACCCTCTTCCTCCTCCCTCCCTTTTTACTACAACTTTACCCGCTCCGGTTCATTCCATTGTGTTATCTTGTCTCCTGTTTATAGACTTAACTTGTTTCGGTGGCAGTCAATTAGAACACCGGTGAAGCTTCAGAAAAGAGGGATGCTGGAGAGAATGTATTTGTTGATTTGATTGTTCCTGGGGAGTCGGATTGATCGTTGATGTCAAGCCCTTGCAGCGCATTTAACATTCCCTTATGCTTTGTTGATTTTGAAATACATTTCCATATATTTTTATATACACATATACACACAAAGAGAGTATTTGGATTTTTCTCATGCAGTTCAGAATGTAGATGTCTCAATAAACTAGATCCCTCCCACATAAATGTCATTCCCCCCCCTCCTCTCTCTCTCTCTCCAGATATTAAAATGAAAAAGCTTCCATCAAAATCTTGTAGTGTGTTTTCTATCTGTCTTAGAAGGGTATCCCACTTTTTCTCCGAGTTTATAAATATAAACTAGCTGTCAACATCCAGCTTTGGCATCGGGATAAAAAGTCCAGGATCATGTCATTTCTAAAAAAGCATACCGTTTATTGAATGCACGGCATGGTAATGGCGAAGTAAAGCGGACTCTGAAATTCCAAGGCATCAGAACGTAATATTTAACAATGATTTTTCCCAGCCAAACCCCCAGGCTTCCACGCAGCTCATGTAAACAAGTGTTCTTTGTTAGGGGAACCATCTGCCGCCTTGTTCACACCTGTTCAAATGTCCTTGAAAGGTTTCCGGACTCTCGACTCTCACAAGCTTCAGTGGAACTGGAGAAGTTTCGTTTCTTTAACTAACCCATTTGTAATCAACATTCCCCCCCCCTGCCTCCCCCCCACACTTAAATCTAATGGCAAGATGAAATGAAAAGGTACGTAGCTGCCAGGTTTTTCACTCTTGATACTAGCATATAAAATGAGAATAAACCCCTCTCTCTAGGAGCACTGATGATGTTACCTGGATGGGTAATGAAACGTTTGCAAGACAACAAACCCCACAGTCCTCCTTCTCCTCCCACCCCACCCCCTCCGGCCGCTCCTCTTCCTATCTGCAAACCCCACTCCCTTCTAGCACTTAGGATTGTACCTAGTTGGGTACTCAAGAGCTGAGGAGAGATGCGTTTCGGTTTTAAATTGCTTGCATTCTTAAAATACACAATATTAGTGACACACTTAAAATACACAATATTTGATGTTGCAGAAGTCCAAGAGAACAGCCTTGAAACCACAATTCCTCCATATTGAGGATCCTCAGCTGCCACTTCTCCAGTTCCTTGGTTTGAAGACTTTGTGAGAATGATCCCATCCCAGATTCTTCTATCCATCAACCTCAACTGAGGTTTTCACCTGGAAACAACCATCTTAATTGGCTAATTAATAGCAATCCAAAAGGCTCCCGTTTCCAGAATTTGTTTGCTTTAAATGGCTTGACAAGTTGACTTAACGATTGCAACTGAGCCCTAAACTTAGTGATCACAACTGAGCCCTAAACTTAATGCAACTGAGCCCTAAACTTAACGATTGCAACCAAGCCCTAAACTTAATGCAACTGAGTCCTAAACTTAACGATCACAACTGAGCCCTAAACTTAACGATCACAACTGAGCCCTAAACTTAACGATCACAACTGAGCCCTAAACTTAACGATCACAACTGAGCCCTAAACTTAATGATCACAACTGAGCCCTAAACTTAATGCAACTGAGCCCTAAACTTAACGATTGCAACCAAGCCCTAAACTTAATGCAACTGAGCCCTAAACTTAACGATCACAACTGAGCCCTAAACTTAACGATCACAACTGAGCCCTAAACTTAACGATCACAACTGAGCCCTAAACTTAACAATCGTAACTGAGCCCTAAACTTAATGATCGCAACCCTAAATTTTGGTTGCTAAGCGAGATGTTTGTCAAATGAGCTTTTCTCCCATTTTAAGACCTTTTTGTGCCACCGCCATTAAGCAAATCACTTCAAATGCTTAGTTAATCACACAGTCGTTAAGCAAATCTGGCTTCCCCATTGACTTGGCTTGTCAGGCGGTCACAAAAGTGGATTGTGTGACACACTCCCTGGGACCCTGCGACCGTCATAAATACGAATCAGTTGCCAAGCGAATTTTGATCACCTGACCACGGGGCAGGCTGCCACCATGGTCATAAGCGTGGAAAACAGCCCTCGGTGATGTTTCCCCCCGCCCAGTGCTGTCATAACTTGGAACCGTCACTAAACGAGCGATTGCAAGTCAAGGACTACCCATATAATAAATGCAGATTCTAAACAGCCAATGGACAGATTTGTCTAAGAAGCAATTCTGCTAATCCCATTGAAATTTTCTTTCCGGGAAAGATTGGCTGGGGGAATCGTTACCAATTTCTCCCTCTCCCCCCCCCCCCACCTCCCCACACACACTTTGCAATCGGAAATTGTGTTTTGCTAACCTCTCTTCCAGGGAAGTCAATCAAATACACGCGATGAGACCTGGGCTGGTCTATTAAAGCGAGTTCTATAAACACGCCGTTATTCCCCACCCCCGAGGAAGAATCCGAGAAAAAAAAAAAGAGATTGGAAAAACGACGTTGTCAGGAGCAAAATATCTATTGGTTAGCCATACCTGTAGGGCAGGCTATAATTACATGGCAGTTTCTCAGAGCTGATTAGGTTTTATGCACCCTGCCCTTTTATTAGATGTTACAGTTCCCGTCTCTGATTTTGACTAGAAGCAACAGCTCAGGATGAAATGGGTGCCCTGCTCCGAAATGATTGGTTATTTAAACGCGGAAAGGAGATTTTTATAAAGTAATTGCAACCCATCCGATCCTTTTCTCTTTCAATTCTCCCGTCCCAGAGGTGGACGTGACACGTTTTAGCCCGTGGATGAAACGATGGTAGAAGGACGGAGCCGACGGAATAATACAACAAACCTCATCTGCCTTGAAACGCTGGTCGGATGAAAAACGAGTACGACAGACGCTGAGGCCAAGTTTCAAAAGGCTACTAGGGTAGAATTAAAAAAGTGGCCAGGAAGACCCTGAAGGGTCAAGAGGCAACCGAGCTTCGTTTTTCTTTGAAGAGATGTTGCTTCTCATCCGAGAAACTTCATCACTTCTGGCAGAAGTTCTGCCCAGAACTGATGACACTTCTAGGATGAGATGCAAATCATCTTCTTCTTCTTCTTCTTCTTCTTCTTCTTCTTCTTCTTCTTCTTCTTCTTCTTCTTCTCCTCCTCCTCCTCCTCCTCCTCCTCCTCCTCCTCCTCCTCCTCCTCCTCCTCCTCCTCCTCCTCCTCCTCCTCCTTCCTCCTTCCTCCTTCCTCCTTCCTCCTTCCTCCTCTTCTTCCCTTTGCATGGTAAATAACCAGCATTTTTTCTAACCTTTTTGGAGTGGAAAGAGACGAAAGCGTACATTAGATAATAGGACCGACACGCTTGTCTTTATTTCCGTAAAGGTATAATTAATGGAGAGTCTATTGTTGTCTCCTCGGTATGCACATTTGCCAGTTATTTTGGGTGATGGAATAATTGGGTTCCAAGAATGGAAATTCAAGAGTCTTTCTGGTAGAGGACTTAAGAACCTGGATAGAAGAGCTTGGATAGCTCAGCAGACTAATGCATTGTGATCAACTCCAGCTGTCTGCAATTACTGTAAGTTTGAATCTCACCAGGCTCAAGGTTGACTCAGCCTACCATCCTTTCTAAGGTGGGTAAACTGAGGACCCTGTTTGTGGGGGCAATAAGCTGACTTTGTAAAACATACAAAAGTATGAAGGCTATTGCTTCACGCATTCTAAGCTGCCCTGAGTCTCCGGAGAAGCGCGGCATATAAATTAAAAGAAAAAAGAAAAGAAAAGAGAAGAAAGAATGTGGAAAGGCTCCTCCGGAATCTAATCGGGACCACAATTGTTACTTGTCTACCACAAAAATGGAACAATGCTAGCGTTGAGTGTGGTCAAGTTGGTAAGCCATGCTGCCTTGGACTTCTGAGGAGGTGGCCATTGGCCAGTTTTGCTTGGACGTCCCCAGGACTCAAAGAGTTGTCCTTTTTGGGACGGTGAAGATGTCTGGACACGAATGGATTTAAGATAATAGTATTTCCCCCAAGATCTCCGCTGATCCTTTTTCATCTTTGGAGTTTTATCTTCTAAGATGTTTGAAGGAAAATAAGGAGGGGATTTTTCTGTCTTTCTTCAAAAATTCTCCAGGTTAATGGCGTTCCATATAATATCAGACACTTTGGGAATAATGTAGGGTTTCTCATTATTGTATACCAATCTGACAAGCCGTTTAAAGCAAGCAAATTCGGGGACTGTGAGCCTCTTGGATTACTGGAAAAATCTTTCTCACCAGGCTGCATCGTAAAGGGAGCCTTGAACGCCCACCAAAATAATTCTCCAGCTCAATTTATACTAGCATAATTTAGGTGGAGTTAGTCTGAGTCTCTTTCTCTGTATTTCCCCTTCCTCACTCCCTCCTTCTATTCCTCCTTCCCTCCCTCCCTCCCTTCTCCTTGGTCCCAGAAAGAAAGACGGCAGGATGGGAAATTTAACAGACCATCCCCAAGGAACATGAAGGGAGCAATTCACTCATTTAAAAAATTTCCCCCTTCACGTTCCTTGGGATAGCCTGTTAAATTTCCCATCCTGCCATCTTTCTTTCTGGGACCAAGGAGAAGGAAGGGAAGGAGGGAGGGAAGGAGAAATAGAAGGAATGATTGGAAGGGAGGGAGGGAAGAAACAGGGAAGGAAGAAAAGGAGGAGAGAGTGAAGGAAGGGAAAGGAAGGAAGGAAGGAAGCTATTATGCAGCAGGCAAATCAAATAACATCAAAAGTCAAGAAAAACAGCTTGTTACAATTTAGATGAAAATTTCCCATGTTTATAATTTCCACATGAGAGGAGATTTATCTTGGTTATCAGAAGTCAATGTTGCCTCAAAATACATAGAACAATGATGTCACCCTGAAGGTACTTTATCTAATTTCCTCCCTCCCTCTATTCTTTTCCTTCCTTCCTTCCTTCCTTCCTTCCTTCCTTCCTTCCTTCCTTCCCTCCCTCCCTCCCTCCCTCCCTCCCTCCCCCTCTTCTTTTCCTTCCTTCCTTCTTTCCTCCCTCCCTCCCTTCCTCCCTTCTTTTCCTTCCTTCCTTCCCCCTCCCTCCTTTTCTTTCCTTCCTTTTTTCCTCCCTCCCTCCCTCCTTTTCCTTCTTTCCTCCCTTCTTTTCCTTCCTTCCTTCTTTCCTTCCTTCCTTCCTCCCTCCCTCCCTCCCTGCCTTCTTTTCCTTCCTTCCTCCCTCCCTCCCTTCCTTCCTTCCTTCCTTCCTTCCTTCCTTCCTTCCTTCCTTCCTTCCTTTCCTCCCTCCCTCCCTCCCTCCCTTTGCAGCAAAAAGGCCAACTCAGCCACTTTCCTTAGCAAAAGGAAAGCATATTTTCATCCTGATATAAATTGACATGTTTTACCGACGGAAATTATTTCTCCTACCAGCTTTCACAATATTTTAATACAGCGTGTGGCAGTATGCAAATAGACGGAAGTCTGGCGGCAGAAGCATTGGAACTTACTTTTGTCGCACCATTTTTTCCTCCCACACAGCCCAGCTCCACCGCAGCTGTTGGAAATCAGCTTCCCCACCCACAGGAAGACGTATGAAATATCACTGACAGGCCTACGTGTGTGTGTGTGTGTGTACGTACACACATTTGTATCTTTGAAAATCAACTTTTATGCCTCTGTCGGTCTATTTTTCAGAGAGGTGTTACAGAGCTGCCAAATTGCCACGCCTGTGATCTTCAGTAAAATTTTGGGAAAATTGGTATCCTGTCACATCTTTGTTAAGCCAGAGTTTTCCCTTTATTGTTTGGGCTGATTCTCAAATGAGCAGACCGGCCCGGGCTGATTTAGGAGGAGCAGAGAAGATAAAACAATCCAATCGCCCTCATCTTTTGGCTCATCCTGATTACAAGCTGACTCAGATTATTAGACCACAAATGTTGAGTGGATAAGACATTAGCAAGCCAGGTTTTTGTCTATGGAGATTCTCAGATAAAGGTAAAGGTAAAAGTTCTCCTTGCACATATGCGCTAGTCGTTCCCGACTCTAGGGGGCAGCGCTCATCTCCGTTTCAAAGCCAAAGAGCCAGCGCTGTCCGAAGACATCTCCGTGGTCATTTGGCCGGCATGACTCAATGCCAAAGACGCACAGAGCACTGTTCCGTTCCCACAAAAGGTGGTTCCTATTTTTCTACTTGTGTTTTTTACCCACTTTCAAACTGCTACATTGGCAGAAGCTGGGACAAGTAGCGGGAGCTCACCCCGTTACCCGGCACTAGGGACTCGAACCGCTGAACTGCCAATCTTTTGATCGACAGGCTCAGCGTCTTAGCCACTGAGCTACTGCCTCCCCTATGATTCTCAGATACCTAGGTCATAATTGGAGGAAGAGAAGGAAAATAAAGAGGTGGAGGAAGGAAAGAAGAAGAAGAAGAAGAAGAGTTAGAAGAAGGAGAAGAATTAGAGGAAGAAAAATTAAAAGGAGAAGAATTAGAGGAAGAAGAATTAGAAGAAGGAGAAGGAGAAGAATTAGAGGAAGAAGAATTGGAAGAAGGAGAAGAATTAGAAGAAGGAGAAGAATTAGAGGAAGAAGAATTAGAAGGAGAAGCAGGAGAAGGAGAAGAATTAGAGGAAGAAGAATTAGAAGAAGAAGAAGGAGAAGAATTAGAAAGAGGAGGAGGAGAATTAGAAGGAGAAGCAGAAAAAGAAGAAGAGTTTCGTGTTTAATGAATAAAAGTTAATAGTAGTAGTAGTAGTAGTAGTAGTAGTAATAATAATAATAATAATAATAATAATAATAATAATAATAATAATATAGTAGTAAATAGTATTAGTTGTTTCGCTTTTCATCCAAGAAGCTTCATCAGTTTATCATGCAACTGATGAAACTTCTTGGATGAGAAGCAAAACCTTTTGTTCTTCCTCAAGGGGGAAAAAAAACAGTCCTTTTTCAGGGGAGAGAGAAAGCACCTTTGAGAAAAGCCAGCTCTTGGTTTGCAGAGACGGTGTTTCCACAGAATTCACTTGATGGTCACCACGTGAAGGACACGTGGCTTGGCAACCAACCGTTGGCCCAAACCAACAATGAATGGGATTCTCATTCTCCATTCAGGGTGCCTTTTTTCTCCTCTCCTTGCCCCGGGCTGCGGGCTTTACCGATAAAATAAATAGCTTTTGGCAAACCTCTAAAGCTATCTTTACCCATTGAGATTTTGAAGTTGGGGGGTCATTGCTTCCTGTCTCAGGAGGGTGGGGGGGTTAAGAGCATCGAATTTTCCAGAAAAAATCTCCCTCCATCCACATGGTTTGGTGGTGAATTTAAAATTAAGCAGGGAGAGACGAGTTCCGTCGTACAATCGGCTTTCTCTGCAGGATTACGGCTGTGCGATAGCGAACTGCACATTGTTATATTATTTTATTTTTTAAAATCTCAGAGCCTTACAGCAAGTACCCACTTACTTTGGCTTTTAGAGAGGCCCGGGTTTTCGAATCAAAATATTGCAATAGCAATATGTGGGATTCTCAACCTCAATGTTGCGCTGTAATTTATTTTTTATTTTTTATTTTTTTACTGAAACTGAGGACAGTAGGATGCTCAGAATCAGGAATCAGAGGTAGCTGTGCTTGCCAGCTGTTGCATGGATCCCACGTAGCTGCCTTTAAGAAAATGGGCTTTTGCTCTCCTTATGGTCTCAGGTTTTTTGTTTGTTTGGTAGTTTGTTTGTTTTAGTGGGCTACTACAGTACAGGGAGTCCTTGACTTACAATCACTTGTTTAGCAACCCAAGTTTATTTTTATTTATTTTTATTTTTATTTGATTTATATGCTGCCCTTCTCCGGAGACTCAGGGCGGCTTACAGTGCGTTAAGCAATGTTACCATGGCTTCACCCACGACGAGGCCGGGATGTGGCAGGCGCAGAAGCTCGTTCTAACTCTGTCGGTTAAAATTGGATTTCAAGAAGGCTGTTGGGTTATGAACCTTTCAAAGTTTTTAGACTTATGAAACAGAGAAGGGATCTGGAGATCTTTTCTGCATCAGAAGGTATCACTGATTCTTCTCTTTCTCATTCTTCCTTCTCCTCCTCCTCCTCTTCCTCCCTTTTGATCTACAAATGCTCTTCTTCTTCCTCCTCCTCCTCCTCCTCCTCCTCCTCCTCCTCCTCCTCCTCCTCCTCCTCCTCCTCCTCCTCCTCCTCCTCCTCCTCCTCCTCCTCCTCCTCCTCTTCTTCTTCTTCTTCTTCTTCTTCTTCTTCTTCTTCTTCTTCTTCTTCTTCTTCTTCCTTTCCCCCCACCTCTTCTCCTTCTCCTCTTCCTCCTCCCTCCCTCTTGATCTACAAATGTTCTCCTCCTCCTCTTCTTCTTCCTCTCCTCTTCCTCCTCCCTCCCTCTTGATCTACAAATGCTCTCCTCCTCCTCCTCCTCCTTCTTCCTTTTCCTCCACCTCTTCTCCTTCTCCTCTTCCTCCTCCCTCCCTCTTGATCTACAAATGCTCTCCTCCTCCTCCTGTTCTTTCTCCTCCTCTCCTCCTCTTCCTCCTCCTCCTCCTTTATCCTCCTCTTCCCTCTTCCCTCTCCTCCTCCTTCTCCTTTCTCCTCCTCCTCCTCCTCCTCCTCCTCCTCCTACAGTAGCATAATAGTGCTGTCTGCTTAGTTGATATTCTGAACTTGAAAACCCCATCCAAAATACATTTTGCTCAGTTTCAATTTGTTTTTATTATAATAATTGATCAGGAGCGAAAAATGAGAATACATTCCCTTTGACTCAACCTACAGAGTAAACAGCCTAATTTAGATTGACATAACCATTATCTTGAGAAGTACTACAGGCCTTTCCATAGATCTGTGCTATGATTAGTAGCCTTTCTGGATAGGCGTTGCTGGGTATAGTAGCACGCTTCAGCACTCACTCTCAACGGGAGTGAAGAGAAAAGGGAAGACAGGCATGGGTTCTCTGTGGGAATCCCTGTAGTAAGACCATGGTAGCAAGTGTTGGCCTTTGACTCTTCCACTGCCATCATTACGGCATCATTCATGGGTGGAAGAACCAGGTCCAATCACAAAAGGGTTCAAATTTAATGCTCCAGCCTATGCACAATGTTCTCAGCTAAAAGTTTGCACCTGAGTTGAACTAGAAAATACTCAACGGCATTCAAAGAAAGCTAGTTTTGAGGGGTCTTCGCTGTTCTCCGACCTTGCTTCTTTTCTTGCAGAAGTTTCATGACCCAACTAGGGAACATCATCAGTGCTAGAAGGAAGCGGGGATTGTGGAGAGGAGGAGAGCAGGAGAAGGAAAAGGAGAAGGACTCTGATGTCCTTGGAATTCTCTGAGCTTGGTTTTTTTCTCACAGATGTTTCATTACCCAGCTAGGGAATGTCATCAGTGTTAGAAGGGGGTGAGGTTTGTGAGTGTGGAGAAGAGAAGGAGGACTGTGAGGTCCTTGGTGCTCTTTAAGGTTGGTTGTTTTCTTTCAGACGTTTCATTACCCAACTAGGTTACACCATCAATGTTAGAAGGCAGTGGGGTTTGGTGGAGTGGTGGAAAAGGAGGACTGAGGACTGTGAGGTCCTTGGTGCTCTAAGCTTGATTTCAGGACACAACTGGGTTACATCATCATTGCTAAAAGGGAGGAGGGTTTGAAGGGAGGAGAAGGAGAAGAACGGTGGGGTCCTTGGTGCCCTCTGAGCTTGGTTGTTTCCTTGCAGACATCTCACAACCCAACTAGGTAACTTCATCAGTGCTAGTGGTTAGATTTTTTCAAAAAGTCATCTTTCTTAAGACTGCATGGAGATTAAACTCATTCCTCACTAGACGTGTACGAAATCATGAAGTGGCGGGGCCTCCTGGCGTGACATCCAAAGGCTTTTGCCTTGACCGAAGAGACGAATTCGAGTGTTCTTCGGGACATATTGAAACACCACTGTTTCACTCCTTAGTTCGTCTTACAGCGTTCGTTCTCTCCTTTAAGCCCTGAAGTTTGCTTGTTGTTTTCATCAGTCTTCTTCTTCCTCTCATTTTCTTGAAAGGGCCAGTTATCCCAGGCTTTGGAAGAAGCAGGAAATCAGAAGAAAAGAGCAGAGATGGTAAGTTTATTTCTTTTTATAATGTTTAATTTAAAAAAAAAAAACTTACAAATTTATTTATTTGATTTATAGCCCAGTTTTATTTTATAAAATCCAGGGATAGATAGATAGATAGATAGATAGATAGATAGATAGATAGATAGATAGATAGATGATAGATGGATGAGATGATTGATTGATTGATAGATGACTGATAGATGATAGAGAGAGAGATGATAGATAGATGATAGATTGATAGATGATTGATAGATAGGTAGATAGAGATGATAGATTGATAGATGATAGGTAGATTGATAGATGATAGATTGATAGATGAATGATAAGTAGATAGATATAGATAGATAGATAGATAGATAGATAGATAGATAGATAGATAGATAGATAGATAGATAGATCTATTTAAACCTGGCTTAAAGGAAAAACGTGTGTGTGTGTGTGTGTGTGTGTGTGTGTGTATGTATATGTGTAGGTAGATCGGTTGGTCGGTCTTTGGTCATTCAGGTCTTCTCCCGCTTAAAATTGGAAGTGTCTTGGCGATGTTTCGACGAAGTCTCATTCGTCATCTTCAGGCTGGTGTTTTCAGCTTCGTGCATGAAATGTCACTATAGATAAAACCAGTGGTGAAATACAAATTTTTTTTACTACTGGACCTATGGGCATGGTTTGGTGGGTGTGGCTTGGTGGGCGTGGCAGGGGAAGGATACCGCAAAATCTCCATCCACACCCCACTCTGGGGACAGCCAAAGGTGGTATTTGCCAGTTACTCGAACTACTCAAAATTTCCACTACCGGTTCTCCAGAACCTGCTGGATAAAACCGCTGTTATCTATATAAAAGGAGCTATGTGCTGTGTTTTTCTCCTGGGTTTATCTCAGAATACTAGTTACACTGCCTAAAACTCTGACACAGTTGATCCTTGCGCCTAGAACTCACAGCCTCCTTTGTTCGTCACCCAGAATTTTAACCACTAGACCGAACTACTTCTCAATATGGAACACTAATTTATAATTTCCGCATTTACGTGATCACAAGCATTTCACGGCACGTGGTTTCCAACTTTGAGGCTCCGGGATTAAGCCCTGAAGAGCCAGGATAAGCAAAAAGCCGTAGACTGAACATATTCCAAAAAATATGCTGAGAATCCCCATTTTCTAGGCATGCAAAGCAAAAAACAAAAAACCCACACCTGTATAATCTATTGTTGGCTCTTTTCTGGAGGCAGTTGCTTATTTACCAGCCTGCATGGGGCTGTGGGCATGAGAATGCAGAATTTTCAGCGAATGGAAAATGTTTTAATTCCCCTCCCGTAATTCCCTTTGGTTTGTTTTATACTTTTCAATGACTCATTTTCCTCTGCTGAGGGGATCCAGGCTGTGGGCAGCTGGGTTTAATAAGCAATATATTATCCTTTCCTTCCTTCCTTCCTTCCTTCCTTCCTTCCCTCCCTCCCTCCCTCCCTCCCTCCCTCCCTCCCTCCCTCCCTCCCTCCCTCCCTCCCTCCCTCTCTTTCTTTCTTTCTTTCTTTCTTTCTTTCTTTCTTTCTTTCTTTCTTCCACAGCTGTCCTTTGCTCATAACTTTTCAGTTCAAGTTTGGGGGAGTCCGGCTGGCTCGCCCCGAGGAACAGATTACAAGCCTTTGCAATCAGAACGGTTTAGCTAAAGCAAAAACTAAGCGGCCTCGAATAAATAAGGATTAAAAAGTCCCGGGGGAAGCTGAATTTGTATTCATGGTGGCAGGAGGATGGCAAGCACAAGCTGTCCCTCAAAATGTACGCAGCACTTGGTGGTGAAACACCAACTGATGAAAATGCTATCTGCCATTTGGCCATCTGCTTGGAGTCCTCTTGTAGGCTTTAAGTCTCGGTAGACGTTTCTCAGCGGGAGAATTAGAATCAGAGGCTAATTAGAAGGGAGACTGTTGTGTTTGAGAACCACGTAATCTGAAAAGACGAGAGTTTACAGGGCATCTGGAGAAGGGCTTCTAGGTCTATTAGAGGTTATTTCAGAATAGATCTAAGGTAGTTCTCCATCTAAAGTTTACCAGACTGTGAGAGTCCTTGATGGTAAGACATTCAGTCAAGTTTCATTCTGGAGTTAGCTTGGTTGAAGAAAGTTCTACTTGCTCTTACATTTCTGTTTAGGCAAACTTGATATTTGCCCATGATCATTCAGGGGGTCAAAGGGGGTAACAAACAAGGAATGATGGGTCATCAACAGCCAGTCACGTTCCACCAGGCCCTGATCATCTGTTCCATCTCTCTGGAGGTCTGTGGAGGTTCTCAGTCATCCAGGTCATGGTTGTCCCAAAGATGCTTTTTCAGGAGGCAACTGGACTTTCTGTTTTATCTTTGAAGATGTTTCGCTTCTCATCCAAGAAGCTTCTTCCAAACATCTTCTTCAAGGTCTATGGAGGTTCTCAGTCATCCAGGTCATGGTTGTCCCAAAGGTGCTTTTTCAGGAGGCAACTGGACTTCCTGGTTTTTCTTTGAAGACATTTCGCTTCTCATCCCAAAAAGTTTCTTCAACTCTCTCCAGGTCTTCTCCAGAGCTGAAGAAGCTTCTTGGATGAGAAGCGAATCCCCTTCAAAGAAAAACCAGAAAGTCCAGTTGCCTCTTGACCAAAAGCACTTTTGGGACATCTCTCTGGAAGTGTTCAAGAAAAGATTGGACCACCCTTTGTCCTGAATGGAATAACAGGCAAGGGGTTGGACTAGAAGACCTCCAAGGTCCCTCACAGCCCTATGATTCTATTTACTCTCACAGCATTTGATTTTCCAGGATCTCAAACAGAGGTCTTTTGTGCTAGTGAATTTGATCATGATTGCATTTGCTAAAGATGTGGATGTCCATTGAGATATGTTGAGCAATACCCACATTTGCAGTGTTGTGAAAATTACAAAAATGAAATTCATGTTGACCATGCCAACATTGTCATCTGGTTGCGCCAAAGACACAACAGTTGTCTTTTGAAACATCATCAGGCAGGTCCTATTTCCATGTAAAACCTTGTCTGCAGGAGAAGCTGCTCGTAAAACATAATCAGAGAAGCACCTGTCAATTTTGACCCAGGATTTTACTTGAAATTCTGGGCTCATAAGATTGCTGGTTGTCCTATTCTCAGAGCTCCTTGGGCAGCTCGGTTTGAGGTCCTCTTTCTTTTTTTTCTTTTTTTGCTCTAACCGTGTAGTACATAATTTCAGGAATAAGCGATCTGCCAGACGGACTCCTCTGGGTTGTAACTATTTCTTCTATTATTGGTCTTTTTTGCAAAAGGGAACTGCCAACTGTGTCAAGCTGTGCAGAGGGCATCCGCTCTTGAAGCCGAAATGGCTTTCAGGTCTGTTACTGAAATAGATTTCAATTGAAATATGAAGATGGCTGCCATGAGGCCATTTGACAACTCAGGTGGCTGGAAGACTACATTGCTGTCTCTCTGTCTGTCTGTGTGTCCATCTGCTTGCCTACATACCCACCTACCTAACTACTTTCCTCCTCATTATTATATTTCCTTCCTTTCTCCCTCCATCCCTTCTTTCCCCCTTTCCTTCCCTTAGCCCTGCCTCATTTTCTCTTTTCCTTCCTTCCTTCCTCCCTCCCTTCTTTCCTTCCTCCCTTCTTTCCTTCCCTTAGCCCTGCCTCGTTTTCTCTTTTCCTCCCTTCCTCACTTCTTCCCTTAGCCCTGCCTCCTTCTCACTTTTTTTTCCGCACTTCCTCCCTCTCTCCCTTCCTCCCTTCTTTCCTTCCCTTAGTCCTGCCTCCTTCTTGCTTTTCCTTCCGCACTTCCTCACTCCCTTCTTCCCTTCTTTCCTTCCCTTAGCCCTGCCTCCTTTCCTTCCTTCCTTCCTTCCTTCCTTCCTTCCTATTGAGCAGTGTCATTGAGAAGGTCATGGGAAATCAGTTGTAGGGGTTAGTAGGCAAAGTGGATTAACTAACACACACTCACACAAACCCGTGTTGTGTCTTGGGACGTGGACCTGAGACCGAGAGGGAATGGCTAACTCTTGTGGAATTGGAGAACACTTCCAAACCTTCCCCATTATTTCTTCTAAAGCCTCCCCACCTCCTCTATGTCGCGTTAAAAACAGGCTACATTGCAAATGTTAACATAAACTCTATTGCCCAATTAATGGGAGTTGACTTATTAATTGCTGTTAAAGGCTATGAGTTGATTGCTCTGATTACAGAACGCGTCTCCCTCTTAGAAACGCTTAGCAAATGAGCTGTGGGTGCTTCTATTTAAAGCGGAGAGGTGGCTCAGGTAGCATCTTTATCCTTACGCTCATGTGAAATACTGAATGGGTGAGTCACCGGTGCCAGGTGAAAAGGGGGTGGAGGGGAACCAGGTGGCGTGTTTACCAAATGCCAGGCCACTCGGAGCACCCAAAACCACCGCATCAAAAGAGCAACAGACCCACCAAGCTAACTGACTCTTGTCTGTTTCAGCGCACAATTCAATTACTTGTCTGCGAAAGTCAGTTTACCACTGGAAAGGAAAAGAAGGAATGAAAAGGAGAGGAATTTAAATTGCTGCAGCTAATTGCAGTTGACAAGACAAAGGCAGTTTGACTTTCCAGTATTAATTAGCAAACCCGTGCTAATTAGCTTGTATAAGCACAATTTATGCATCTTTCTCTAAATGCAATTCATTCTCCAACCGTCTTTCGGATGTGCCACCCGTATCATTAACGTACTTCACCCTAATTAAGCATGGGCAACAGCGGCTAGAGAGGAGGAACGAGCGGCGTTTCTGATTATAGCCATTCAGGAGATCCTTTGATAGTTTGGATCCCGTTGTGAACTTGAGGTGGGGTTTTATTTTCGAGTTGGCAAGAAGTTAACCTCTGTCGGCCTGCCGAATGGAGGTGTGGCAAATCTATTTTCTCTAGAATTGCTCCGGGTTAAAAGAAAAAAATTTTTTTTTTCTTGCTTTCCTAAATTCCAGAGGAGAGGCATTTCACTTCTTGCAGGGACAATATTCCTGAGAAGTATTAAAATATAAAGCAGTTGCCAAAACGAAGCAATAAAAGATTATTAGGGGACTGGAGGCTAAAACATACGAAGAACGGTTGGAGGAATTGGGTGTAAGTCCTGCCTTTGGGTGCTTGGAAGAATAGGTTGACCCCTTCCTCTTCTTTGTGGCGGCCCCTCAAATATTGGAAGGCTGCTATCCTGTCACACCTGGTCCTTCTTTTCATTAAACTAGACATCTATTTCTTCATATATTTTAGCCTCCAGTTTCCTCACGTCCTCCTGCAATCTCTATTCAAGTCACTTCCTATTTACCCTTCCCCTGTAAAACCAGCTTTCAAGGAGGTTTCGTTATTCTGACCATTCGTTATCAGTTCCAGCTTTTTCAAGTTTACAATAGACTTGTCTGCTAACTGTTTATGACAGGCTCCCTTGCTTTAAAGCAAAGCATCCTTTGACTTCCAGGAGTTTTTGATGGGAGATTTTGTCATGGAGCGGAAAGACGTAACCATTCCCCCCCCAAAAAAACCCTGCAACTAGCTATCCCGTCAGTGACCCCAATGGATGTAGAGTAGAGTAGGATAGGATGGGATGGGATGGGATGGGATGGGATGGGATGGGATAGGAAATATGGATTGGAATAGAATAGAATAGAATAGAATAGAATAGAATAGAATAGAATAGAATAGAATAGAATAGAATAGAATAGAATAGAATAGAATAGAGAAAGGAGAAGAGAGAATAGATAGATGAGAGAGAGAGAGAGATTGATAAGATGATAGAATGGAATGGAATGGAATGGAATGGAATGGAATGGAATGGAATGGAATAGAATAGAATAGAATAGAATAGAATAGAATAGAATAGAACAGAACAGAACAGAACAGAACAGAACAGAACAGAACAGAACAGAATAGAGAAAGGAGAAGAGAGAATAGATAGATGAGAGAGAGAGAGATTGATAAGATGATAGAATAGAATAGAATAGAATAGAATAGAATAGAATAGAATAGAATAGAATAGAATATAGAATTAATAGAATAGAAAACAGAATTAATAGAATAGAATTGACATAATAGAAAAGAATAGCATTAATAGAATAGAAAATAGAATAGAATAGAAAACACAATAGAATAAAATAGAATTAATAGAAAATGGAACAGAATGGAATGGAATGGAATGGAATAGAATTTATAATATAGGACACAATAGAATAACAGACTTGGAAGGGACCTTGGAGGTCTTCTAGTCCAACCCCCTGCTTAGGTATACAATATAGAATAGAATATAGAGAATAAAATAGAATATAGAATATAGAGAATAAAATAATAGAAGAGAATAGAGAAGAGAAGAGAATAGAGAAGAGAGGAGAGGAGGGGAGGGGAGGGGATGGGATAGGATAGGATAGGATAGGATAGGAAGTTGGAAGGGACTTTGGAGGTCTTCTAGTCCAACCCCCTGCTTAGGTATACAATATAGAATAGAATATAGAGAATAAAATAGAATATAGAATATAGAGAATAAAATAATAGAAGAGAATAGAGAAGAGAAGAGAATAGAGAAGAGAGGAGAGGAGGGGAGGGGAGGGGATGGGATAGGATAGGATAGGATAGGAAGTTGGAAGGGACTTTGGAGGTCTTCTAGTCCAGCCCCCTACTTAGGCAGGAAACCCAATTACCATCGTTGATAACAGATAGTTGGTACCAAAATGGCTCACATCAGACTGTTGGGCTTAGAGAGAAAAACTTAAGAGAGGTGGGGGGGGGGGACTCTTCCAAGGTTATTAGTTACAAGTGTTTAATATTTATGCCCATTTCCGCCTGGGAGATTCCCTCGTTTTCATTATTACTTGAGTAGCACAGGGTGCGATCCTTCCTAGTAAAGGATGGGCTAATTTGCATTTTTCCGGTCCTGGGACAAGAAAAAAACGTAAAACGTGGACCATCCATCTTTTGGAGAAGAGCAAAAAAAAAAAAAAAACCTGTTGTGATTGCAATGGGCGTATGAGCTGGGCTAAGCCTTCTGCTAGCCAAGATAATAATGAACGGGCCAAATACAGCTTCACTTCTTGCCAGAGCTTTGGCAAGAAGGCACTGGGGGGAAAAAAATAAAATAAAATAAACAGCAGCTACTAAATCACAGCCTAAGATGCTCTAGCAGAAATCTCCGTCCATTCATCCTGCAAGGCAACCTTAACGTTGGCTCCAATTAACAGGCGGTTTAAGTAAAAGGAAGGCCTGCGTTAAAAATAATTTACAATTTCTTCCCTATCCTAGGTTGCTAGGTAGGTTGCTACTAGTTCGCCCCGGTTCAGCAGCAAACTGGTAGCGGCGGTGGAAGGCTCCATCCACTTGCCCGGATGTCTCTGCAGATGCACAGAAATTTATGTGTGTGCGCAAAAGCGTTGCGCGTGAGCACGGCCACGCCCACGAGCAAACCTGTAGCAACAGGATTTGAAACCCACTACTCCTGACGACCCCGATGGAGCCCAACATTTATGTCACTAAGTGAGACATTTGTGAAGTGAGCTTTGCCCCGTTTCACGGCCTTTCTCGCCACCGTTGTTAAGTGAATCAGTGCAGTTGTTAAGTTAGTCACCCGGTGGCCAAGTGAATCTGGTTCCCCCATGGATTTCACTCGCCAGAAGGTCTTAAAAGGGGATTGATTACTTAACACCCCACCCCCCAGCCCCGCTCGTGTGTCAGCTGCCAAGCATCCGGATAAAAAATGCGAGTCATAAATGCGAGTCAGCTGCCAAGCATCCGGATGGGAAATACCACGACGTGAGACTGCCGAGGTCGTATAAGTGAAAAAAAATGGTCGTAAATCACTTTTTTTCAGTCCCATTGTAACTTCAAACGGTCACTAAGCAAATGGTTGTAAGCCCAGAACTTCTTCTACGTCCAGCAAAACGGCACAAATCTTGGAGGGGGGCGGGAAACCAACAAACCCAAATTAGATTTTATTTTGCAACGTTGGAGGAAGATTTAGAGCCGCACAGCAGCACTCCCGCGCCGGTGAGAAAGAAGATTGTTAAATATTTATCGCGTCCGAGAACTCACCGTTAATATATATATACATATATTGTCTGAGTTAGAGACTTGGATCAAAGTAGCACAGTTGCTGACTTCAGCTGATCTCAGCCCTGGTGTGGATTTTTAGTGAGGTTTCTCTCTCCCCTCCCACCTTTCCTTCCTTCCTAGTGCAATTTTTCAAGTTAATACCAAATGTCACTCTTATTTCGTTTCCAAATATAATCTCTAGAAAAGAACATTCCCTCCTCCTTATTTTCAATCTCGGAAGTTAATGGATGAATTTATATTCCTTTCTCCCACTTGGGCCCCTAAATGAAGAGCCGAAATTATGAGAGGCCGCTTGGTGGAAAGGAATAGATGAACAGAGTTTGGAAGGGACTTCGTATAGGTCATCTAGTCCACACACACACAAACATGGCCGAAGCAGGAGACCCTACACCAAACCAGATGATGAGGGGACTGGAGGCTAAAACATATGAAGAATGGTTGCAGGAACTGGGTATGTCTAGTTTAATGAAGAGAAGGACCAGGGAAGACATGATAGCAGTGTTTCAATATCTCAGGGGCTGCCCCAAAGAAGAGGGAGTCAAGCTATTCTCCAAAGCCCCTGAAGGCAGGACAAGAAACAACGAGTGGAAACTAACCAAGGAGAGAAGCAACTTAGAACTAAGGAGAAATTTCCTGACAGTGAGAACAATTAATCAGTGGAACAACTTGCCTCCAGAAGTTGTGAATGCTCCAACACTGGAAGTTTTTAAGAAGAGGTTGGATAACCATTTGTCTGAAGTGGTGGAGGGTTTCCTGCCTGGGCAGGGGGTTGTACTAGAAGACCTCCAAGGTCCCTTCTGACTCTGTTATTCTATTCCATTCTATTTCTGACAAATGGCAGTCCAATCTCTTCTTGAAAGCCTCCAGAGATGAGTCCATGTAGTGAGTAGAGTCCTAAGGGAAGACGGATAGTCCCCCTGATTGCAGCTGCTGCCCCCTTACTGCCCCCCTGTTCCTTTTGCTCTCCCCAAAGACGAATACCCCCCCCTCCAGGAAGCTCTTTCTGGGGTTCCCATTAACAGCCTTTGCTCGTGCAATGGACAGGGGTGGGGGGAAAGCTTTCCGCTTGTCATGGGAGCTGTGAAAATGGCTCGGGTTTTGCAAAGAACTCACCTCCAACTACCGCAGGACTCCCTCCCTTGACTGTCGGGGTGTCCAGAGAAGGGGCTAGCATCCCCCTGGTCACATGATCAGAATTCAGGGGCTTGGCAACCAGTTCATATTTATGACGGTCGCAGCGACCCCGGCATCATGCGATGCCCGTTTTGTAACCTTCTGGGCAAGCAAAGCCTGATTCACTTAACCATGGCGGCAAGAAAAGTGGTACAATGGGGCTAAAGTTCACGTAACCAATGTCTCGCTTAGCGGCGGACATTTTGGGCTCGGCTGCGGTCTCAAGTCAAGGACTACCAGTAGACTCCGATCCCCGACTTCTGCTGCCGTGGCGTTACGCCACAAAACCATCGAACCAACTTTGCAAACCAATTGGCAGCTCCCCAGGAAAATTTCTCCCAACTGTCCGACAGCTCTCCCAAACCGCTACCGCCCCTGTAAGCCATGGTTTGTTCAACAGAGGAAGGTCCCTAACACATCACCACGCCGTGAAGGAAGGTACGAATTGTCACTCCCTTTATCGTCACCGCAAGCCAGGCGGAATAGACAAGCTGGCTCTGTTGTCACGCAGTAAACCCCCTTCGGCTTCCCTCCCTGCCCTCCAGGCACAATTGCAGGGGCCCCAGCGATCTATTACGAACCCCCCCTCCCCCACGCCTCTTTTTCCAGAGGGAAACGGTGTGCAATTTATCTGCCGGTGTCAAGAGGACAGGTGGCAGCCGAGCACTCGGCCTTGAGTCCGCTTATCCCATGATAAATAGGCTGTTTACTGGGGCTCGTTCTTGGGAGCCGCGTGGACCAGCTCCAAACTATAATAATAACAAACCTCAGTGCAACCTTCGGCTGCAAAGCAAAGGCGTGGGGCATGATAAATGGCTTCGTGTGGGAACAGTGGGGTGGAATTGAAAATCTCCTGCTAGACTGCCTGTTTCCCCCCTCGGATACCCCGTTCCCTGGAATTATCTTCAGTGCCAGCTTGAACTGGGCCATCTACAATGGGTTGAGCTGAAAAAAGGAAGAAGGGGGAAAAAAAACCCCCAAGAAACCCAGTAATCATAAAATTGAGGACAGTATTTCTTGCTGTGATCGCCTCACTGGCCAACCGGTATGAATTATGGGGTCTTTTTTTTCCCCTTCTTCCTTCCTTCTTCTCTTTCAACGATACGAGAATGCAGGTCAGGGCAGATTTAGGAGGCAGCCAGGAGCTGAGTTTTCATTCCCCTTTAAGGTGCTCTTTGAAGAATTCCTGGACCTTTTTCCAGATCGTGGTCCATCACTCTGTGACGCTTTCAGATTGGAATCACAGAGCGGAGATGAATGGAGGGACTTCGGAAGGGGCTAACTCAGGGTGTCCAACCTTGGCAGACTTTAAGACTTGTGGACTTCAACTCCCAGAATTCCCCAGCCAGCCACGCTGGGGGGGCATCACATTCTGTAATTCTTGAAAAAGATTCTTTTTTTAAAAAAAAAATACTATACATTTTTCTTTAAAATACATCACATTTTCCATTTTACAATGACAGTCCATCTCTTTCCTTCTCCTTCCCTCCTTCCCTCTCCTTCCCTCTCTCCTTCTCCTCTCCCCTCCCTACTTCCCTCTCCTCCCTTTTCCTCTCCTTCTCTCCCCTCTCTCCTCTTCTCAACTTCCCTCTCCTTCCCTTTCTCCTACTCTTCCCCTCCCCTTCCCTCTCTCCTTTCCCCTCTGCTTCCCTCTTCTTCTGTCTCCTTCCTTCTCCTCTCCCCTCCCTACTTCCCTCTCCTTCCCTCTCCTCCCTTTTCCTCTCCCCTCTCCTCTCCCCTCTTCTTCACTTCCATCTCCTTCCCTTTCTCCTACTCCTCCCTTCCCCTTCACTTCCCTCTCTCCCTTCCCCTCTCTGCTTTCCTCTCCTTCCTTCTCCTCTCCTCTCAGCCTTTCTCCCCTCCCCTCCTCTCCTCTCCCCTCTCTCCCTTCATCTATCCACTTCTCGTTCCTTCCATCCTTTTCTTTCAAAGAGATTCTTAAAGAGGATTGTTCCCATACTTTAAGATAGGAGAATCATCAAGAGAGTGGGCTGTGTCTCTCCCAGTAGGGCTGCTATCAAGAAAGGCCAATTTCTCATGGCTTGCCAGCTTCATCAGTCTTGCTGATGGAATCTCGTGAAAAATGGAGAAGGATGGTCCTTCAGAACCTAGTGGTTCGAAAGCATGCAAATGCGAGTAGATAAATAGGTACCATTTCCATGGGATGGTAACTGTGTTCCATGTACCTTGGCATGTAGTCTTGTTGGCCACATGACCACAGAAGTGTCTTTGGACAACACCGGTTCTCTTGGCCAAGAAACGGAGATGACCATTGCGCCCTAGAGTCGGACGTGACTGGACATGGGAAACTTTTACTCTTGGCAAAACCTTGTTCCTTCCTGGTTGAGTTGGCAGATGTAATCATCAGCAGTGTCATTTCTCCTCTGCATGATGGGTTCTACATACTTAGATAGCCTATCTTGGCTAACCTTCATCTGTTCCTGTAGTTCCATTTCCAACTAGATGCTAATCCAAGCGTAGTTCCTTGGTGGTCGGCCAGCTGCCATTTCCTACCTGCTCTGTCCATGGCGTCAAATACACGCATATATTGCCTCTAGCATTGAAGCCATCCTCCCTGTCTTTGGGCCTCATCCTGCAGAATGGAATTAAGATGCTGCCAGAGCCTCCCATTGTCTTGTCGAAGGATATTGTATGCTAATGCTTTATTTCCCCTGGGGCCTTAGCCACAGACTTCAGGATGTGTGTTCTTGGGTTTGCATCTCTAATTGAAGCACGTTGTTTGTTATTTTTCCACTTGTGGAGAAAGCTCTGCATTGTGACCCTGGCTTTTTGTTCTTGGAAAACTAGAGAAGACTAGTTTTGCAGGATCCATCTCGGTCAGTGAACGGGACCAGAGCAGGGGTGAAATGCTCCTAGATCGGACCGGATTGCTCGATCTGGTAGCGATTTTTCCCTGTGGTTCAGCGATCCAGTAGCGATCACCGCCTGGTGTCATTACTTCCTGGTTTTAACCAGGAAGTAATGTTTTTTTACCTTCTGGACATGCACAGAAGATGTGTGCGCACATGTGACCTGTGTGCTTCTGAACTGGTAAGGAAGGTAAGTAGATTTCAACCCTGGACCAGAGGTTTTGTCTTCCGAGCTTTCGGACTCATGCTGGAGCCCGTCCATCCTCGGGGAACTTCTCTCTGGCAGATTGTGTTTTGGGATAGTCTTTGTGTGGCATTTATACGGGGTGTGTGGCTTTTTAGTTGTTGATTGGGGTGTTGATGGCTGGCTAGTAAGCCATTGGCTGTTAACATACATTCCAGTTTTGCAACTATTAAAGATTGTTGGACGAACAAGTACAAAAGCAGCCAGGAAAGCACAAGCAAATGACAGCCAACAACAGATTGGGGTGTGGATGGCTGCCTATTAAGTTGTTGGCTGTTGTTTCCTTATGCTGCCAAGTCCTCGCCACCTAAGTATTTGGTAAGCTAAGGGTGTGTGTGTGTGTGTGTGTGTGTGTGTGTAAATCAGCACTCCTGTTGACTGACTAGGGCACAGTTCTGCAACCTTAAATACTGAAAGAGCCATTTGGACCCGTTTCCCATAGAAAAGAAAACACCGGGAGCCACAAAACCCTTCCCGTGCCTGACTATTTCTTGAGCGGCCACAAAACTAGCAGATGTAGTTGAATTAAATGTTCTTTTTTCTTCTGAAACTTTTCTTTTCTTGGATTTATCCATGGTTGGCCTACCGGAGGTCGAAAAACTCAATAAATTGCGTCCCAGCGGGTGTCGCACATTGGCAATTGTGACACATATTTTGAGTGACAGGGAGCCGCAGCAGAGGGGTGAAAAAGCCACATGCGGCTCCAGAGCTACAGGTTGCCGATCCCTGGACTAGGGGCCCATTTCCCAGCCTTCAATCACTTCCCTGGCTGTTTTTGTGCCTGCTCGCCGAACAATCTTAGTAGCTGCAAAATTGAACCTATGTCCTTATCTGTTGCAATGCGAGGCTACCAATGACAGAAAAGACCTAATTTTTGTCAAGGTTGGGTGGGGTGAGAAGGCCGGTTGGAGGCAGAGTGTGACATTGAAGGAATTTCATAACTTTTAATAGGAATGACCCAAACTTTGATGTAAAATCTGCCTAGGCACTATCACAATTTATTTCATCTGAATTTATTTAAGACTTGTGGAGGCAAAAGACCTCTTTTAAAAATCATTTCAGGAGAGACACACTTAATCCTTCAGTAAGGAACAGCTGAAACTCTATTATCTTCTCCAAATGTGTCTTCCACGGTTGATGATTCATTGAAAAGCACGGAAATCTGTGCCTTGCATCTCACATTACAATCCAAAGGTAAGTCAGATAAAACAGCTTGGCGGATTCCCACAGGTGTTTGACAAAACCCATAGTGGTTGCAAAATAGCATCATGTGAATCACAACATCATCAGGGCAAATGGCATCTGACACACATTAGAAGATGGTTTGCTCCCCCTTTTCGACTCTTCCCCAGACACCCACAAGTATTCTACTCACACCTAAACCAGGAGCCTCTTTATTTTGGAGCCGTACTCTCGAATCTTGCCCTTCCTTTGAAGTTTCCTGAATTATTTTAATGAGGTTGCTCTTTGCTGTTGAACGTTCATCTCTGAAAAGATAAGTGTGATTCCTGAAAGTGGCAGTGAAGAAAGCTTTGGTCCTCTAGACCTCTTAATTTCATTCAGTGATTTCATATAGTTTACCTGCTATGGTATGGGCTAAGCATAAGTTTAGACCAAGAAGTCATTCCTCTAATTTACAAGGTTCCAACTTAGTAATCTTAGTAAGATCCATGAAGGTCTATCAGCCTGTTATGGAGCCTTAATAATAGGGTTTATTGGTTGCTTTTGTCCCAAAGGTGCTTTTTCAAGAGGCAACTGGACTTTCTGATTTTTCTTTGAAGACATTTTGCTTCTCGGATGAGAATGATAAGCAAAATGTCTTGGAAGAAAAACCAAAAAGTCCAGTTGCCTCTTGAAAAAGCATCTTTGGGACAACCATGACCTTGGATGACGGAGAATCTCCATAGACATTGATTATTTTTATTTAGCAGGAGTTATTAACCCAGCTACAATAGCCAAGAGTGATTAGTAAACCAAAACATGATGGCTTGTTCAATGAATTATGGGCAATATCAATCCCATAATATGAGTTTGCAGTCTGTTTCACTTTAAGCCATGTGACCGACCATCACCTTGTCTTCATCTCATACTTCATGGGTATGGAAGGTTTATTTGTGTCTCAATGTCTGGTGACTACACCAAACAAAGCTAACTTCCCACCTGTTCTCTTTATTTTGTAGCTGGAGGTAGAACTTCAGATGCTGAAGAGACAAGCGTCCACCGTCGAGCCCAGCAACTTCCTCGCCAAAGAAGAGCTGGATACACTGAGGTGAATGTCCTCCCTTCTACTCGTAGTGATAGAGTTGAGGAGAAAGAGATGGAGTCAAGTCTCTTCCAACTACATAACTGCTTCTAGAAGAACTTCTGTCCCAACCTGAGGATCAGTATAACATCAGTATATCATAATCAGATACTGATTATGATTACAATAATGATGATAACCTACATTCAGATATTGGTAACTTTCCCCACTGCTGTGATGTTAATAGACAAAAAACACATGTTGAAGAACATCAGTAATGTGTGGTGCACTTTCAGACAAATGCCATGGGATCCTGCCCAGGATATCGCCCCTCTGCCCCAAACTAGCAAGGATCCCAGACCAGAATTAATGACTTTGGAAGCCAGAGAGAGAGAGAGAGAGAGAGAGAGGTCTTGCCGAATCCATGCGCATTCTTTGTCTTTTCAAGTTCTGCCATCCACTAATTAGATGAACTTGGATGCCACTTATAGATGATGGATTACTTTTCCAATTTATGGCATGCCAAGCTGACAGGTAGATTGCCTCTTGAAATAAAATTATCCGGCTTTCATTTTGAGAGTTAGCAGGGCAGGGACCCTGCTGAAGCAGCAGGAGTTTGGTGAAAATGTATACAATTTGCACTGCTGACATTTTA
The DNA here is from genome assembly GCA_030761175.1 of Masticophis lateralis. NCBI lineage: Eukaryota > Metazoa > Chordata > Lepidosauria > Squamata > Colubridae > Masticophis > Masticophis lateralis. The sequence goes on along the minus strand of JAUDYJ010000013.1, from coordinate 2,603,117 downwards.
AACTTTGCAATAGTGGTGGGAAGCTGTAGCTCGGGTGCAGGATGAGGGTGAAGGTTCGTTCTCCGAGCTCGTGGGTTGATTTCCTCCCCTGATGTAACCTCCCCAAACCAGCGGGAGGGTCCGCCCACCAACCCCACCGTCATCAGAACGCTTCTGCGCTTGTGTGCAGCCCCGTTGCAAACCGGTAGTAAAGGTATGTAGAACCCACCTCTGGTTCAAATCCAACCATCTTAGCTCCTACACCCTACTAGCAGATGTTCTCCAAGCTACTCCATGTTCCTAAAGCGGAAAATGGCTTACTCAAACAGTTATCTCCGGCTGATGTTTCACACAGTTTACATTCATGGCAAGGTAGTTGATTGATGATTTAAAGGCCAAACAATTCATCGCTCATCGATCCTCTGACATGCTTTGTCCTTCCGTTCTGTAAGGCCTGAAGAGGAATTTAAATGCACTTATACACTTTATACAAAATGCATTTGTGTTTTTGGCATCACGTGTGACATCTCGGTGTGCGAGCCCTGGGGAGACACGGCCGCCCTGCGTGTAACCCGCCCACCGTTTTCCTTCGGGTTCAGAAGCGCAAAGTTTTCCCTTCTCTGCGGGTTGGCACTGATGGACTTCTTCAAATCGTCTTATCTACCTCCTCCTGTTAGGCTGTCAGCCCTCCTGATTGATGGTAGTTTATTTACTTATTATTTTTACTGACTGCCTTTTGAGCAGAGATAATAAGCACAGATAAGGAATGGCTTGAGATCTGTTGGTAGCCTCGGTGAGATTTCAGCAGGAAAACAGCACCCCTTATATCGTGTGCAGTTCTTGGATAAGGGAGAAATGATAAAACAACGTTCCAAAAACGGGGGACAGAAGCCCTCATAAAAGCTACGGCAGAAGTTGATAATTCTTCCGAAGGGGCATAGCGGAACCCATAATGTAAAGCAGTGTTTTTCAAACTGGGAACTATCGGTAGACTTCAATTGTGAAATCCATTTTTTTTTTTGCTATCGGTTCTGTGGGCGTGGCTTGGTGGGCGTGGTGTGGCTTGGTGGCGGTGGCAGGGGAAGGATACTGCAAAATCCCCATTCCCTCCCCACCCCACTCCAAGGGAAGGATACCGCAAAATCCCCATTCCCTCCCCACTCCTGGGGGAAGGATATTGCAAAATCTCCATCCCCACCCCACTCCAGGAGAAGGATACTACAAAATCTCCTTTTCCTCCCCACTCCTGGGGAAAGGATATTGCAAAATCTCCATTCCCACCCCACTCTGGGGCCAGACAGAGGTAGTACTTGCCGGTTCTCCAAACTACTCAAAATATCCACTACCAGTTCTCCAGAATCTGTCAGGACCTCCTGAATTTCACCCCTGGTAGACTTCAAATTCCATAGTTCCCCAGCCGGCGTGCTTTGCTTCAATTTTCCAGCAAGCATAAAATGTCAAAACTGCCCATGAAAATGTTCCTATATGGTTGCATCCAAGCCAGCTTGTTCTTCCAACTAAACCCAGAATCCAGATTCTCTCCCCTCTGGGTTGTGTGGTCCCAAGCAATAGACAGTTGAAGCCAAATATTCTTTTCCACTGTCTGAAGTTGCTCCTTCCTTAATTACTGGACAAGCTGGAGGTCAACCTCTTGCCCTAATGATCTTCCTCCTGTCAAGGAGATGTGGTTTCCAGGGTGCTTAGGAAAATTAATATTGTCTTGCCTTCCAAGATTATTGGGGAATTCTGCAGGATACCTTTGGAGCTCCACCCACCTCCCAGACCCATTGTGAGTAGACATCAATTTAACCTCTCCCAATAATTGAAGTACACCAGCTGTTACCAGCAGACATAATAGAGCTTAGGACCATCTATAGTTTGCCCATTTCATCTTCCATCCATGGTTCCACCAGAGACTCATTCTGATGAAAAGTAGGACGAAAGAGGATGCACAGATAGAAATTGGTGTTCAGAAAGTGGAGGGAGGAGTCAAGCAAGGGCCTAGCTTGGAGTCTTTGCGTAGCCGCAAAAGGAATAAGTTTGATTCTCCTGCAAGATCTATGAATCCCTATCTCGGGTCAGCAACCTGTGGTTCTGGAGCCGCATGTGGCTCTTTCACCCCGCTACTGCGGCTCCCTGCCGCTCAAAATATGCGTCACAGCCACCAATGTGTGACACCTGCCGGCACGCGATTTATTGAGCTTTTCAACCCCTGGTAGGCCAACCATGGATAAATCCCAAGAAAAGAAAAGTTTCAGAATAAAAAGGAATGTGTAATTTCAACTACATACGCTAGTTTTGTGGTCACTCAAGAAATAGTCAGGCAGAAGGGTTTTGTGGCTCCCGGAAATGGGTCCAGATGGCTCTTTGAGTGGTTACGGTTGCCGACTGCTCCCCTATCTGATCGTTCCCAGGGGAAGGAGAGCAGTCTGAGAGAAGATTCTTATAACATAGGCAGAAAGCAATAAAGTTACTGATTTTATATATTCACAAGTGATTCTGGTTGTTTGCCCCGACACTCAGAGAGGATTCTGGGTGTAGTTTTTTTTTTTTCCCCTGTCCACTGCCCCGATGCCCAGTTCCTTCTCTGGTCTCTGCTAACTTCCCCTTGCTGAAAAAAATCTTTCTCGGACAGGATGGTGCAAACCAAAGTAAAGTCAAAGCTTTAACCGCCTGTGTCCATGAACATTGGGTGGTTAATATCACCCACACCCACACACAGAGAGAGAAACAAACATACATACTCACAACTCACCCCCTGGAGAATTCAAGCATTCAGGTTAATTTCCACCTCCACTCACCCACCCTCCCAAAATTTGTATTCACATCCTATGCATGAGAGGATGTATTTTTTAAAAGAAAAAAATATATATCTTTTGTCTTCTGTTTCTTTTAATATGGAAAGTAAATTATCTCCAGGAAGCTTAAAAGACTTTATCTCCATCTCTGCCCACCCGATACCCCCCCCCCCCCGCTCCCTCTCCCCACTCCTCCTCCCAATCCGGCTTTGGAGAACAAAGGGCTCTTTTCATCAGAATTTTTTTTTTTTTAATAGCGGTTCTATGTTGAAAATTCTCTTTCTCGACATTATTACTTCTGAGGAAACAACACAAAGTAATATTAACACTGCCAGTCCTTCACCTACACCTGGCCTCCCATAAATCACGTTAGCCCCATTTGGTGATCTCCGTAGCCAGGGGCCGCTTCGGAAGTTTAATAGCGTAACAGGTTGTTTCACCCAGGAGGATGAAAAAGCGTTCTGTTGGGGTTTTTTTATTTTATTTTATTTGCGGGGAGTTAAAGGAACATTTTGAACTGGAATAAATAAAAATACTTCCCACCCCACCCCCGCCCCCCAGCAGCAACTCCATGTCAGCTATGGATTTGGAAAATGGATGGTTTTGACTAAGAATAGAGCAGAGCTGGATGGGACCTTTGAGGACTTCTAGTCCAGCCCCGTGCTCAAGCATTTCAGTCCAGTTGCTTCTTGAAAACCTCTAGTGATGAAGCACCCGCAACTTCTGGTGGCAAGCAGTTCCACTGGTGAATTGTCCTCCCTGTTAGGAAGTTTCTCCTTAATTCCAGGTGGCTTCTCTCCTTGCTTAGTTTCCGTCCGTTCCTTCTTGTCCTGCCTTCAGATGCTTTGGAGAAGGGTTGACCCCCCTCTTCTTTGGGGCAGCCCCTCAAATATTGGACAACTGCTGTTATGTCACCCCCAGTCCTTTTCTCTAGACTGGCCATACCCAATTCCTGCAACCGTTCTTTGTATACTGCTCAAAAAATCAAAAATCAACTGAAAATCAAAAATCAACTGAGCCTGAGTAGCGTAGAGGGCTAATGCCTCCTACTAAAGGCAGCAATTAACATCCAGCTGCCTGTAATTCTGCGAGTTCAATCCTAGCCAGGCTCAAGGTTGACTCAGCCTTCCATCCTTTCTAAGGTGGGTAAACTGAGGACCCAGTTTGTGGGGGCAATAAGCTGACTTTGTATAAAATATACAAAAGTATGAAGGCTTTTGCTTCACGCATTGTAAGCCGCCCTGAGTCTCCGGAGAAGGGCGGCATATAAATCAAATTAAAAAAAAAAAAAAGGGAACACTAGCAGAAGACACCCGAGATCTGAATGAATGAAATAGCCTTATTAAATACTTCGTTCTTTACATACAGTAGTTTATACACTGCTCAAACACCAAAAGGGAACACAAAACTACTGTATGTAATGAACAAAGTATTTAATAAGGCTATTTCATTCATTCAGATCTCGGATGTCTTCTGCTTGTGTTCCCTTGATTTTTTTGAGCAGTGTATATTTTTGTCTCCTGGTCTTTAATTATCCTAGGTGCTCTTCTCTGCACTTTTTCCGAAGTCTCGTCTTTTTTGTAATTCGTGGTAACTTAAAACTGGATGCAGCATTCCAGGTGTGGCCTTATTAAGGTTTTATAAAGTGGTACTAATGCTTCATGTGATTTTCATTTTACGCCTCTGTTTATACAATCAAGAATTGTATTAGGTTTTTTGGCTGCCGCGGAGCTGATCAGAAAGCCACGTCCTTGTCCTGGTTTCTGAGCCCCGTTTAATGGCCCTCGTTTTGAGTCTTAGTTTCTCCCTCTTGATGTTCTTCAGAGCTCCAGAAAAGCATCATCGGGAGAGTCACCTGTGGCTCCTCACCGGTGGCTCCTGGGAACCGAGTAAAGCCAATGCCATTAAATGTAGATTAGATTGGACTTCACCCTCATCCCGTAGGGCCTCTCCTGTGTTTTCATAATTAAACCTTCATTAGCTTAATTAGCCCTCTTGAGGTTCAGAGGAGGCACATTATTGCGGCAACGTGACACAGCTGCATAAATCACCTCATGAACACAGGTAACTTGAGTTTTCAGGAGGATTCAGGTTGAGGGTCACAATCAACTTCTGGAAAGCCGGCTTAATCCCACTCGGATGTCAAACCCAGGAGGTTAAAATGAGCATCCTGACTCCAAGTATACCACAATATGTAAATTCTCAAGAATGCAAAAAACCCATTAAGGGCTATCAAGATAACGTCGAATCTTTCACTTCCAGGTTAAAGATTGAGGAACTGGAAACGGAGCGAAACCGCTTAGAAGAGGAGAATAGATCCCTGGAAGCAAAGTTGGAACAAGCCACGCTTCAGGTAATATCTTAGGATGCTTGATTTGACAAAGAGGGACTGAGAGGTTTTGTCCATATTTTATGCTCTTTCCTTCTGAGATTAATTTCAAGAAGCCGAGTCTTAACTGATGCTATTGGTTTTTTTAAAAAAAAAAATTACAAGAGTTTACCGGGCATCTCTTAGGAAATCGAATGTTCCAAAGATTCTTGAATATTTTCTGTTTTTTGTATAAATGGACCCTTTTATGTTCCGATGTCCGTAACTTGTTTCTAATGTCTAAGGTAGAGTTGAATTGCTTGAGGGCCTCCGTGGATGCAATCAGGAGCAGCATCCCATAATTTCTTCCACAATCTGCCTTTGACAGGCCATGAAGCCTTCATCGTGGGGTGAGCTAGTTGCTGGTTTAGGTTTTAAAAAGTGGAATTGCGGGTTGCTGCTTCTAAGAAAATTTACCCTGTCTCTGTGTCTGGGGATGATCACACAACACAAGAGGAAGTTGTAAGGCAGATAAAAAGCAAATGGCTGGGTTTGCAAAATTGGCTATGGTTTGTTTTAATCTTGGTTAGGTGGTGTTGCTTTGGTGGCCTAATAACTTACATGAACTCAGACAGATTAGTTTATGACTCCATGTTCTTTGCAAACCCAGAATGTGGGTTGAAGCAGTATCCAAGTTAAGCATGATGGGTGAACCCAAATTTGGAGGACAGAAACCACACGCATCTTCCACCTCCTGCATTCCAGAATATTCTTGAACAAAGTTGTCACATGTTTCCTGGTTATCACTTGAAAATATCTAAATGCCTACACCCGTCCATACCTTATACGTTGACACTCCTTTACTACAGGGGTCTCCAAATGTGGCAAAAGCTGGCTGAGGAATTTTGGGAGTTGAAATCCACAAGTCTCAAAGTTGCCAAGTCTGGAGACTCCCAATCTAGTCCATAACACTTTTACTCAACTTATTTAAAAAAAAAAAAAAAAAGCACATTTTTATAACAAATGGATCTACGTCCCCACCACATCAACCAGTCTGGAATATCAGAGGCTAATATTGGCATCACCCTATGCCCGTGATGGTGAACCTGTGGCAGGCGTGCCGCAGGTGGCACGTGGAGCCGTATCTGTGGGCACACGAGCGTTACTCTACCTCAGCTCCAGCACACATGCATGCGCTGGCTAGCTGATTTTTGGGCCTTTTGGGCCCACCGGAAGTCGGGAAACAGGCACAGCCTTCCCGAGCTCCGTTTTCACTGGCAGAGGGTTGCAGGAGGCCGTCACAGCCGAAAACGGAGCTCCGGAGCCCATTTTCGCTGGCAGAGCGCTTGGGTCATCATAGGCGACGCCCTGACACAGGTGATGTTGAGCTGGCCACGCCCACCCTCCTGCCCCAAGATCAAATACAACCCTGATGCGGCCCTCAATGAAATCGAGTTTGACACCCCTGGACCTAGTCCTGTTTTTATATCCGGAAAAACCAGAGTAGTTTTCACTCTCACCCATCAGAACTGACTTCCATGTCATCCCAGTAGCTTACCGAACAAATGCTGATTATCCACCACCTTTTTGTGCTGCCTACAGTCTCGCGTGTCAGGATTCGGAGGTGGCCTCTGGTCACACGAAAGGGCTTTCTGTTCTGGCTTTGTTGCTGCTTGTCTTTCTTTTGTTTGTATCAAGTTTTTATTTTTATTTTTTTAAATGTATACATATCATTGTGTGACTGGCGCGATGTTTGAGTATCATACATTTCCCTACATATAAACACATTCCTAATTATTACGTTCTGTTTTCCTTATTCCGTATTATTTCCTCCTACCTTTTACACAAAATTTTAATTTTCATATAAATATTAACTAGTATGCAATAACGTCTAAACTGTTTAGCATCTGTATTATCTTCTGTTATAATTTCAGTAGTATAACCCTCGAGAAAAGAAAAGAAAGTACGAAATTGCCGTTCTGTTTTCTTTTCTCCTGCACACCATGTTTCACCCATTTTTACAACAACCCTTCTCCTTTCCTCTTCTTTCTCCTCCCTCTCTTCTCTCCTCCCCTCTCCTTCCCTTTCTCCTTCTCTCTTCTCCTGTCCCCTCTCTTTTTCCCCTCTCTCTTCTTCGCTTCTCTCTCCTTCCCTTTCTACTGACAAGAGCTGCTTGTCTTTATTGAGAGTCTCGTCTCGTCTCATCTTCCAGCAGACCTTTGATAATCTTGTCCGTGCTGGTCGCCCCAGCAGCCATCCGCACGCAGGAATTCCCGTCTCTGCTCCGAGCGGAACTTTTATCTCAGGTCTGCTCGAGTTAAGCGGACATCCTCCGATTTGTCTGTTCTGGATGAGCAGCCGTATATATTCCTTCTTGGCCAAGTGTAATTTTGTAAACCTCCATATATTGTTTTCCGGGCTAAGAAATCCTTCAACCATTAAACCTCTTTTTGAGAAGATGGATACCCCGCTGTTGATTGTGCCTTTTGGCCTTTATCTCCACGTCCTCTGCTCTTCTTTGTTTTCTTTTACGTAGCTCAAACAATACAATTTTTTTGTACTGGGCATTGTAAATGGTGGAAACATCTAAGTCTGTGGTGGCAAACCTATGGCACACGTGGGAACGTGCGCCTCTGTGGACACATGCGCCATTGCCGAAGCCCAGCTCCATCGCGTTTCTCCCACAGGAGTGGGAGAGGTAGGGAGGGGAAGAGAGAGAGAGAAAGAGAAAGGGACAGGGAGGGAAAGAGCGAGAGAGGGAGGGAGGGAAAGAGAGAGAGAGAAAGAGAAAGGGACAGGGAGGGAAAGAGAGAAATGATATTACAAAAGTTTTTCTTTTTTATTGTTGCTAAACGTAATATTTCAAAAGCAGGAAAAAAAATGAAGGGGCATAAAAGTGCATTTATCATGTTTTTCTTACAACAATTAGCTTAACTCTGCCTTGTTTATCATTATTTTAGGTAGTAAAACCTCCTTATTCAGGTTAAATTGCCATGTTGGCACTTTGCGATAATTAAGTGGGGTTTGGGTTGCAGTTTGGGCACTCAGTCTCTAAAAGGTTCGCCAACACTGATCTAAGTTTTACTCCTCTTAAGTTTTTCTGTCGACTACGGACCACTGAGCTCAGTTTCCAGAACTGTGAGTCCATTTCTGTTCGGTGTGATTTATTTCCACAATCTGGCTCTGTAGTAGAGGATGAGTGCTTGTAAATCAAGGGCACCATGTTAAGTGTTTTGCTAAGCATAACTCATAACTATGAGTCACGGTGGCGCCGTGGTCAGAGTGTAGTACCGCAGGCTATTCCTGCTGACTGCCAACTGCCTGCAATTTGGCAGTTCGAATCTTACCAGGCTCAAGGTTGACTCAGCCTTCCATCCTTCTGAGGTCAGTAAAAAGAGGACCCAGATTGTTGGGGGGCAATTGCTGACTCTGCAAATCACTTAGAGAGGGTTGTAAAGCACTATAAACGGTATATAAATCTAAGCGCTATTGCTGTTGCCATAACTCCTTCTTAGTTCCACCAGGCCGACAAGGGAGGTCACGATTATTCCCATTTTGCAGGTGGGGATCTCAGTCTGAGAAGACAAGTGACTTGTCCACAGTCAACTGGTGGATCTGTTGGCCAAGCTGGAGTTTGAACTCTGTTCTTCAGGCGCAGAAGCAACTCCTTTCCTCCAATCCCTTTGGAGACAGAACGGATGCTCGCCGCTCACAATAATTGCGTCACAAAGGGACAACCCTACCCTGGGGATCCGCTATACCTCTGTTTCTTTTAACTCTGTGTTTGGAAGGAGACCATCCAAGGGCCATGTCCATAATTCCATTTGAGCAAGCTTGTACTTCAAGACGTGTCTTATTATTGCTCAAAACACTTGGACATCTCCATTTCAGTCAGTAGTTGACTTGATAGTCACTGGAAAGATCTGTGTGTGCCTGCTTTGAGGTGTTGCCAACGTACATCTTAAGGACATGAACGTTGTGGAGCTACTGGCTGGAGAACATCATATAGTTGGGGGACGGTGTGGAGCTTGGGGGCCAGAATGTTATGTTGTGCGAGTCTTTCTGTCTACCCCCCACCGTACTAAATAAAAGGTCTGTGAATGTCCTATCTAGCAGTAGACTTTGTTAAGATCAGGACGCCGGTTTTATTTTTCTCAGAAGCTTATATAATGGAGCAGATGTTCGCTTTTCATGGGGAAGAGAATGAAGGGGGATGAGCCAGCTACACAAAACACAGACGCACATACAAAACTCATGGTGATCACGCAGGTCTGCTTTGCCTTAAATCCAACCTCATTCTGATCAGAAGGGTCAGGTCTCTCTTCCTTCTCCCAGATGTGGCAGGCGTAGAGTCCAAGAACTGGAAGAGGACCTCAGAGGTCTTCCAATCCAATGCCCCCACTCCGCGCTCAAGGCAGGAGACCTTATACCAGTGGTGAAATGCACATGTTTTTACTACCGGTTCTGTGGCCGCGGCGTGGCAAGGGAAGGATACTGCAAAATCTCCATTCTCTTCCCACTCCTGGGAAAAGGATATTGCAAAATCTCCATTCCCAACCCACTCCAGGGGAAGGATACTACAAAATCTCCATTCCCTTCCCACTCCTGGGAGACAGATATGGCAAAATCTCCATTCCCTCCCCACTCCAGGGAAGGAGACCGCAAAATCTCCATTCCCTCCCCACTCCAGGGAAGGAGATCGCAAAATCTCCATTCCCTCCCCACTCCTGGGGAAGGATACTGCAAAATCTTCATTCCCATCCCAGTCTGGGACCAGCCAGAGGTGGTATTTGCCGGTTCTCTGAACTACTCAAAATTTTTGCTACCCGTTCTCCAGAACCTGCTGGATTTCACCCCTGCCTTATACCATCCCAGACAAACGATTCTTCAGTCTGTTTTTGAAAACCTCCAACATTTGAGTCCTTACTATTCGCCTTGGACATTTGCAACCAGAAGCATACGAAGAGAGATACTTGGAAGGGAGTGTGAACTTCACAAGCAGCGTTAGCCAAAGGCCTTAGCTGTCTGATAGAAAACATTCACTAGCTGAAAGCCACTCAAAAGCTAATAGGCTCAATATATCCACTTTAGTCAACAGGCAGAAGTGGGTATTAAAGGCACCAAGGCCAGCTCGCTCAAGGGACAGATCAGAAGTCATTACAGGTTAATCCTTGACTTACAACAGTACATTTAATGTTCTGCCCCAGCTACGGACCCCAAAGAACACAGCACACACAAAATTTGTACAAAACTTAAATTTACTAAAATAACTCCAAACAAAGGCTGTTAATAAACTTCCTTAACAGCTTACAAGAAAGCAAAGATAAAGTAATCACAATCCCAGAAACAATTTGCAGAGATCCAAATGTGAAGGAGAATGAACTAAAGTTGTTCCCTACAACTTGCTTCAGTCGGTGTTCCTCCTTAAATAGGCTAAGGGAGTGGCCAATTATCCCTAAGCCTTACTCTCGAGGAGACCTCCTCCTGAGGAGCCACTCCTGCACTTAATGTTTCACTTAGCAACATGAATTTTGGGCTCCATTGTGGCCGTACCTTGACAATTACCTGCATACCTCTAGCAAATGAAACCAGAGACATACCAGAGAAAAATCCAGATTGTTTTCCAATTTGGGCATGGAGATATATGCCAATTGCTCTAGGAAGTAAAATGAGAGACAAATGGGACGAATTACCTGTACCGGTTACTCCTTGACGTAAGACACAAAGCTGTCATTGCAAGAATTGAGGCTGCATTGCCACCACTTGAGATACCAGGTTTCTTTTAATCTTGGTTAGCTTGGTTGTGCGAACCCAAATGCTTTGGTTTGTTTATGGGGCGATGTGTTGAAGAAGGTGACTCCCTTTGTATTGAATTCAAGAACTGGGAGTTTTATGGGCACACACTGGTCTTTCCTGAGTGGGTTTTGGAATTCTTGGGTTTTGGAATTCTCCTTTACAAAGTGCTCACCAGATTGGATCACATTCAGTTCTTGACTACCTAGAGAACAAAGTTACTCCATGGGTTTGTGCCAATGCAGAGTGGGTGGCCCGGTCAGTTTAGAAAGATTCCTGGTTGTGTTTGGACAAAATGAAAATGTTGGTTTATTTGGTTATCTGTACATATGTGCCTTTATGAGTCTGTGAGAGAGAGAAAGTGACTGTGAGTTTTTGTTAGAAATTCTGTATACAGCCCTACAGAACAAACAATGCACCGTCCACATGTGCTTTTCTGCTTAACTGCGAGAAGGAAGCAGGAAACTTTACTCAGAGAAAAGTCATGGAGTATACCATAGATGCAACTACAAACTTATAAACAATGATGTCTACTATCTCTACTGAATAGTGTGCTTGTGCTCCCCCCCTCTCTCTCCATCTCTGTCTCTCTGTTTCTGCTTCTCTCTCCCCCCCCTCTCTCTTCCTCTCTCTCTCTCTCTCTCCCCCCTCCTCTCCTGTTCCACTAAGATGGCTTCATTTGAAATTACCCAGATTTCAGACAAGGCATTGATTTTTATCTTGACACCTATTAGAGGTGAATCAAATCTTTCTTTTATTGCCAATTCCCACAGATTGGGGGGGGGGTGGGCACGGTGAGGCGCAAGGAATGACACCTCTGCTCAAAACGGGGAATCAAGAGCTCCGGAGTGCTTTTACCAAGCAACGGCTTAGCGATGAAGCCTGTCACCTGTTCCTCCTTTAATTGGGTTGCCGTCTTCAGAAGGGAGATGAAAGTTGTGGGTTTGATGTTTTGATGCCCGGGTCTCCAAGGACCACTTTAGAACAGCTCTCAGTTCCTCAGCAAGTTACAAGCTCATTTGTTTCACATTTCATGCCACGTCCTTGACAGGAGAAGGTATCCATCCCCCCCCCCTCCCCAGAATATAATATAATAACAGAGTTCGAAGGGACCTTGGAGGTCTTCTAGTCCAACCCCCTGCTTAGGCAGGAAACCCTACACCACTTCAGACAAATGGCTGTCCAGTCTTTTCTTTAAAGCCTTCAATGTTGGAGCATTCACAACTTCTGGTGGCAAGTCGTTCCACTGGTTAACTGTTCTCACTGTCAGGAAAATTTCTCCTAAGGTGCTTCTCTCCTTGATTAGTTTCCACCCATGGCTTCTTGTCCTGCCCTCTGGTGCTTTGGAGAATAGCTTGACTCCCTCTTCTTTGGGGCAGCCCCTGAGGTATCGGAAGACTGCTGTCATGTCTCCCCTAATCCTTCTTTTTCATTAAACTAGCCATACCCAGTTCCTGCAACTGTTCTTCATAGGTTTTAGCCTCCAGTCCCCTAATCTTCTTTGTTGCTGGACCGGTGTACTCAAGATCTGAGCGAGGTTGTGGTTTTCGCTGGACGAATTGGAAAGGGTGGAGCGTTTGTAATTGGCAGAAGATAACGCTGTTATCAGCCTTGAAGGAACCAGACCGGACCCTCCGAAGGACAACAGTGGCATCTGTCTCTTGACGAGGATGGTACAAACCTCCCTGCTTTTATTTTAATTGCTCGAGTCCGCTCTTCGAAGGGAAGGAACCTGAGACCATGTCTCTGCTCTTTCCTGATCAAACTCTTTTGAATCTTGGATAAGAGCCTCGGTGCCGCAGTTAGAGTGCTGTACTACAGGCCACTTCTGCTGACTATCGGCTGCCTGCAATTTGAATCCCACCAGGCTCAAGGTTGACTCAGCCTTCCGTCCTTCCGAGGTAGGTAAAATGAGGAGCCAGATTGTTGGGGGCAAGAGGCTGACTCTGTAAACTATGTAGGGAGGGCTGGAAAGCACTATAAAGAGGTATATAAGTCAAAAGTGCTATTGCTAGTCCTTCCTTCCTTCCTTCCTTCCTCCCTCCCTCCCTCCCTCCCCCCTCCCTCCCTGCCTTGGTGGTGCAGTGGTTAGAATGCAGTACTGCAGGCTGACTCTGCCAATTGCCGTGAGTTCGATCCTGGCTGGCTGAAGGTTGACTCAGCCTTCTCTCCTTCCAAGGTGGATAAAATGAGGACCCAGATTGTTGGGGGCAAGAGGCTGACTCTGTAAACCATTTACAGAGGGCTTTAAAAGCACTGTGAAGCAGTATATAAATCTAAGGGCTAAGTGGGAAGGAAGGAAGGGGGGGAGGGAGGGAGGGACCATGGTGGCACAGTGGTCAGAATGCAGTACTGCAGGCTCCTTCTGCTGACTGCCAGCTGCTTGCAATTTGGCAGTTCAAATCTCACCAGCTGAAGGTTGACTCAGCCTTCCATCCTTCCGAGGTGGGTAAAATGAGGACCCAATAGGCTGACTCTGTAAACCGCTTAAAGAGGGCTGTAAAAGCACTATAAAGTGGTATATAAGTCTAAGTGCTATGGCTATTGCTATTGGAAGCTTCAGCCCACCCAGGAAAATAGGACAAAGACAAATGTTAAAGGGCTCCTTGGTGTGCTCTGAGCTCAGCCTTCCAGGCTTGTGTGTGTGTGTCTGTGTGTGTGTGTGACTTAGGATACACAACATCTATGCAGGAAAAAAGTCAACCGGCAGGTGCTTTGCTCCTCTAACTGAATTTAGCAAATCTATTTATAGGTTCATTTTAGTGACTGTTCAATGTTACAAAGGCCCTGGAAACAAGTGACTTAGGACCATTTTTTTTCAAAATTGCGACCATCACAGCATCCCCGGGGTCATGTGATACAAATCCAGAGGCTTGGCAAACCGGTTCAAAGTTATGACCGTTGTGCTGTGTCCTGAGGTCATGTCATCCCCTTTTTGCGACCTTCTGACAAGCAAAGTCAGCGGGGAAGCCGATTCGCTTAACAACCACGTCCCTTGCTGAACATAACCACAGCAATTCTCTTAAGGGGTGTGGCGAGAAAGGTCGTAAAACGGGGCCAAAAGTCACTTAATGAATGTCTCGCATAACGACAGAAATCTGGGACTGAATGGTGGTCGTACATCGAGGACTAAACAGAGAAGGACGATAAGGCTGTAATGCCCGTTATCCAGATCTCTCTCTCCCCCCATTTTTGTAACTAGTTGTCCGTTGTGACACATGCACACTCCCGATGCCTCCCTTTCGTCTGCAGAGAAGGAGAGAGCGAATAAGAAGAGGCTCATATGATTTAACCTGGCTTTTGAATCAATCACACGCTAGCAGCCGTCCAGAAAGAGGACGCAGGAAAGACTCAAATTGGCCCTTCAGGGCTTGTAGCTTCATTTCATTTCATTTCATTTCATTCCATTCCTTTTATTTCATTTCTTCATTCTGTTTGTATCCTTCCCGTAATCTAATTGACTCACGGCACTTCATTTGCTCCGGAGGAACCTAATTCAAGATCCATATTCGCTCCTAAATAAAATAAAAAGGTTCCGTTTTGTTTTGTTTTTCCCCCCTGAGTCATTTGGAGGCTCGTTCGTTGAAATACAGCTCATCGCTGACACCTTGAAGCCTTTTCCCTGTACTAAATATCTCATTCTGGGCTCACCTGCGACTTCGGCATCTCACGCGGCTGGGAATCAACGTAGACACTCACCTTGCTAAAAATAATCGGTGGAATTTCAAGGCTCCGGAATAGGTGTGGAGGGGAATATTAATTTTAGGAGTTGGGGACGGCAGCTGACGTACAGGGATGGAGCTGGTCGGAGAGGCCTGTTGAGGTTCCTCAGGATTTAGATCCTGCATAAAGTCGACTTGCCTTCAGAAGTTGTGGGTGCTCCATCACTGGAGGACAGCCACTTGTCTGGAACGACAGGGGTGTTAGGTCTGCCTCCGCTCAATTCCTAGAAAAGAAATACCCTGGATTCCATAGATTTAGAGAAAATGTACTTTTACTAGGAAAGAATTGAAATGCAGCAAAGGTCAGGCAAGATCTGAAGCAAAATGTGTGCGAAGAAACCCATTGAAATAAACCCTCAGAGCTCAATTCTCCAGTAGTGAGGCACCCAGAGTTCAATCATCAGCCAGGAAGATGTTTTGGGAAAGTCTCCATCCTCCTCTTCCATGCATGTCAATCCCAGGAAGGTTGGCCTTGAAGATGGTAAATAACCCAAGCTGGCCTCTCTGAGTCCAGTGCACGCTTCCCCTCCCAAATGCCCAGTGCTTCCACCCACTCCCCACCATTTCCATGGCAACTGGCAGCAAGCTTGAAAGAAAGAAAAGATGCAGGCTGACATCTTATCTCATGGTCTTATGCTCAAGCAGGGGGTTAGACTAGAAGATCTCCAAGGTTCCTTCCAAACTGTTTTGTTATTCTGTTATCTTTATGTTAAATTTATGGAATGATCTGTCATTCAGTACCTTCACGCGTCTGGGCTGAGTTGAAGATTTTTAAAAAATTAATAGTTGGGTGGTTAGAAGAATTAGTGGCCCAGTTTCTTTCTCCTGTTTGGCTCCAAACTTGGTATTAGCAAGTGACGAAACCAATATTGATGTTGGTTGAGAACAAGTCTGTATAACAGCTGATTGCCTTCAGATTCTTGGCTTGTGAGAGACAGCTTGAATTATGTCTGGGGGCTCCATCCACCTCCTCTCACTCCCCTCGTCTCTTGCCACCCCCTTGGTTACTGACACTTCATTGCAGGTGGCATTGATTTTTTTCTTCATCCCTATAAAAGTTTGTCGCATGGATATTACTCACTGCTCAGAACTTTACAGCTCATAAAAAAAAATCTCAGGTTATGGAAAGACCAGAAGTTTTGGAGGTCCCTGGGTGGTGGCACCCCGTGCACCGTAAAACTTTGTCCACTTTGGGAGAATTGAAAACCACGGAGCTTAACAGGGGAAGGGGAAGTTAAAACGATTGAAACCACTGGGGACTCCAGGAGAAGAGCAGCCAAAACTGGAGGTAGGAGTTAAACGTGTCATTAGCTTAGAGTCCTTATGTTGCCACAAGCAATGTAGGTCCAGACCCCTTTAATTCTGTTGACCGCTATCAGATATGAATTTTAGTTGACTTGATTCTTATCTAGAAGCTTGAGCAATACATCCAACTTAACATATGGTCTTGATCCTTGGCACGTGATGGGGGCCACGTTCTCCCAAATTCTTCCCCAGTCTCCATTTAAAGTTCAGTGGAGTAGAACCGATGAAATGGTTGGCTTTTCTGCACTTGCATCTTGGATCCTGAGAACATGCCGTTGTCCTCCAGCTTGACCTCACTTGAAATTGCTTGGCCGAGCTGTATCCTGCCAACCTTCTCCTCCCCTGCTTATCCCTCCTTGAAGGGAAGAGAGGAACTTGAATTCCGGATGGAAAGGAGCGATCAAATCAGCCAAGCGAGAGGAAAACGCTTCTCAAGAGTGCTCACTTAGTCTTCATTTCTTCAAGCAGTCCTCTGTTTACAAGGCCAATGATGGCTGGTGAAGTGGTTCCCTATGCAAATGCAGCCTACCTTCCTTCTCTCCTTCGCTCGTCAGAGCGGGAGTGTGAATACCCGGGACACAGCATAGAGATAACACAAAAAGCTGGCAGTTCCCTTTATTGCTCCAAATTTCCCCAAACGCTGCCACGTTTCTGGCAAGTCCCAGAGCAAAGTAATGACAAATCCCTCCCACACACCTCAAGCAGCCTCGGGTTTCAAATAGTCCCGCTCAGTACTGTCTGCACCAAGGCTACATAGCAATAAATCCAACAGAACAAACCAAGGAGTTCAGGAAGCAAAGGATTCAGTTAATTAGTCCAGAAAGAATGCAAGGACTCTTGGGAAGTTCAAACGTCGGCATTCAACGCTTCAGGAACTCAGTGTTTGTTCCTGACAAATGCCCCTCCCCACAGCGTCTCCTTAAGTCTCATTCCTCAGGTGTGCCTTGTGAAGATGGGCGGGGCACTCTTCTCCTATATAGCCTGTTCAGTCTGCGCTGTTCTCGTCTTCTGTCCACTCTCCATGTTCTCGGATCAGGAGTGGGTGGTCCTTCGGGTCCCAGGGCTGCTTCAAGGAAGATTTGTTTTAAAATCAGAGGCACATTTTGATTTAACGGGCTTCATATGCTTCTGAAGGAACTTGGTATAGTTGGGACAATTTCTAGTGTGCATGCAACCGGTCGATGGAGTGAAGAACACTGCTCAGAAGCATCGGTCCGTATGAGATGGCGGGGGAAGAAAGCAACATGGTCTTGAAAATTTCCAACATTATGTATGGTACATGATATACAATAATTTATTTTGCTGTTGCAAGATACTCTTCTTTGGTAGACCCCCATGACATTTCCCAAGATATTATTTTAGCTGGATTCCCGTCCAAGATACAATTACCTTCCTCCCTGTTTATCACACCTGTTAGAGAAGGTTGCAAAACCACACAGTAATACACATTATTAGGATTTTCTCTGATACCGGATTGAAAATAACTCTTGCGAGGGATTGCTTGCACTCTTCTTTTGTTTGTCTACTACGAGATATTTTTATGACTTTTCTCTTGTCTACCCTACTTTTCAAATCCGTCGAGATTGTTTTGCAAGGAGCTGTAGATTCCAATCTGAGTAGAGGCTAAAAGAACAGGGTTTTTTGTTTTGTTTTGTTTTTACAAAATAATTCCCGCATTTCAGTTTTCAATCACTTAGAACCCTGGTTGAAAGACGATTTTCTGCAATATCTTTAAGGCAGGAGTGTCTTAAGCCTGGCAACTTTAAGAGGCTGACTGGGGAATTCTGGGAGTTGAAGTCCACAAGTTTCAAGGTTGCCAATCTTGCTTTATGGTGTCAGGTGATAGAATAGAATTCAAAACCACACGGCACCATTCTCTATGCTAATGTAATAGACTATTGTACAGGTAGTTCTTGACTTACAATGGCAGTCGTCCTTGACGTACTACAACAACAATTCATTGAGTGGACTGCTCTAAGTTAAAACAGCTCTAAACAAAGCGATTCATGACCGTTGCAGCATCCCCATGGTCACGTGGTCAAAATTCAGACATTCGACAACTGATTCATATTTATGACAGTTGCAGCATCCTAAGATCACACGATCCCCTTTTGCAACCCTATGATAAGCAGAGTCTATGGTAGTCATGGCGAACTGTTTCGGCCATGAATGCCGAAAAGAGAACACTGCGCGTGCATGCACTCATCAGGGCCAGATAAACAGGAAGAGGAGCTGCCCAGGGGGCCTGCGCACGCCGGATAAGGTACCGGATAAGGTACTTCTGGTTTCCGACATGCACGCCAACCAGCAAGCCTTCCGGTTACTGCCGCGCAGGCATGCACACACACTCCAATCAACTGGCTGGCGTGCCTTCTCATGCCAAAAAATGTGACCCAGGCCCAAGTAGGTAATATCAGACGCAATCAGTTCGAACACGAACAGACTTTATTAGAAGAGCTGAGAATTAACTCATTCTCAGCGTAGTCCAAACTAATTCAAAACAAATTCTTCAATAACACAATTCTTCAGTCTTATCACCAACCTCGGTCTAATTGGGCAACTTGCCAAAGGCTTTTCTTGGCAAAAGTTCAGAAGCAGAAGACGCCGCCAAGAAATAAATGCAGCAAGACAAGATACAAATCTATCAATGTTGTTTTCCGACAAAGAGCCCAAGAGTCGTTGCTGGTCTGTTTTAAGCCTTATGGGAGGGGTCGATCATCTCTTGGCCTTACTCCCGAGTTGTCCTTTTTGCTTTAGCAGCTCTTGCCTTCTGGCAGCTCTTCTCATGTGTGCACTAGGAACAGGCTCCTCCTGTTCCTCTGCCTCTCTGCTGTCAGCTTCTGGAAGCTCCGAAGTCCGCACATCACTCCCCGATGGCCCTGGCCCCATCTCTGCCTCTGACGCAGAGCCCTCATCCGGGTCTTCCCCAGACTCCAGGACGGGCCCATGTTCCTCCCCAGACTCCTCACTGTCCGACTCCACTGCCAGCTCCGCAGGCTGCTGGCAGACCACAACAAAACGGAAGATCAGCTCTTCCATTTTCCGGCACTGCTGCGTGCACAAGGCCCAACTGATCATGCGTACCAGAAACCCGGAGGAGGAACAGGCGACACCGCGTGTGCCAGGCAACATGGCTCCGGGTGCCAGAGGTTCGCCATCACGGGTCTATGAGGATGCCAGATACATCTTGATAAACGTCTCAGCCACTGAAATGTCGGGTTCAGTTGTGGTTTGCACGTTGAGGAGCACCTACAACGAAAGTCATCCTTTCAAGGTGTCCTTCCGGTCAGGCTGTCAACACTTATCCCATGTCTCTCTCTCTCTGTCTCTCTCTCTCTCTCTCTCTCTCACACACACACACAGCAGCTGCACAACCCATCCTCTCTCCAGCTTTGAGAATTAAAACAGGCTGCATGGCAACCAGGCCTGGGCTCAATCAGTATGCACTGATGCAAACAGGCAGACGGTTGGAACGAAAGCACCTTGGTTAAAAGATTAGGTTGATGAGGACTAATTACAAATTATCAGAAGCTAAAAATACCCAGCAGGGGATCAGAGGATAGTTGGGTTTTTTGTTTTGTTTTTGTTTTTGTTTTTGTTTGTTTTTTGTTTTTTTTTTAAAAAGAAGGAATATAAACCGGGGAACAAGCGAGGCAGGCAGGTCCCTCTCCGCAGATTCTTCAAGACAAGGGTTTATTTTGATGGACGCGTTGAGGTCTGCGTGTTTGTCCTTTCAATTAATACCTTGTGCCTTTGTACGCTTTGGTTGAGGGGCTGCCACAAAGAAGGGCGGGGGGGGGGGGTTTGTCAAGTTATTCTCCAAAAGCACCGGAGGGCAGGACAAGAAATGATGGTTGGAAACTAAGCAAAGAGAGAAGCAACCTGGAAATTCAGGAGAAACTTCCTAACAGGGAGGACAGTTAACCAGTGGAACAGCTTGCCACCAGAAGTAGTGGGCGCTCCATCACTGGAGGTTTGTGAAATGAGTCTGGACAGCCACTTGTCTGAAGTTGTATAGGTTCTTCTGCTTGAGCAGGGGGCTGGACTAGAAGACCTCCAAGCTCCTGTTCTGTTCTGTTCTGTTCTGTTCTGTTCTGTTCTATTCTTTTCCTATTCTACTCTATTCTATATCCTACCCTACCCTACTCTACTCTACTCTATATTCTGCCCTACCCTACCCTACCCTACCCTACCCTACCCTACCCTACTCTACTCTACTCTACTCTATATTCTGCCCTACCCTACCCTACACTACTCTACCCTACCCTACCCTACCCTACTCTACTCTACTCTACTCTACTCTACTCTACTCTACTCTACTCTACTCTGTATTCTGCCCTACCCTACCCACCCTACTCTACCCTACCCTACCCTATTCTACTCTACTCTACTCTATATTCTGCCCTGCCCTACCCTACCCTACCCTACTCTATTATCAAAATGGTTACTCCTGCACTGTGCACCAAGCAGGTTACTACTAATAATTAAGAAGGTGAGACTCTCTGCAAAACAGAGCGTGGGAATACAGGAGATATTTCAGTTATTTCTGAAATTAGGCTTCCAATAAACCAGCCCTTTAAGTCATATTTGTCCAGGAGATTACCAGACAGTTAAAATCTCTTTCCTTAAGGAAGGTGAAATTGAAATGGCACTGAAAAAAGTGAGTTGCGATTGTTTTTCATACCTAATGTTCATTGCAGCCTCCTCATGGTCCCTTGGTAAAAATTCAAACAATTGGCAATGGACTCATATTTACGACGGTTGCAGTGTCTGAGGGTCACATGATCCGCTTGTGCGACCTTCTGACAAGCAAAGTTCACGGGGAAGCCTCATTCACTTAACAACCATGTTACTAATTTTAAATACCACAGGGGATTCCCTCAACAACCTTTAGACGAAAGGTCTAAAATGGGGTAAAGCTCATTTAACAACAGTCTCGCTTAGCAACAGAAATTTTGGGTTCAATTGTGCTCATAAGGCGAGGACCACTGTATATCTTGGTGCTTACTCTGTTTTTCTCGTAGTGGTTCCCTTGGCTCAGAACAAAATTGCGGGAAGCATTAGGGACTAAAGCTTTTATTCCATCATCTTGTTGCTTTTGATTTTCAGTTTCTCTGGTTTTAAAGAAAGCACACATTTTTCTGGTCTTGTCTCGTTCTTTCTTGTTTTTTTGGTTTTTTTTCCCATCTAGGCAATATTTTCCTTTCCTGGGTTGTGTTGTCCCTTCTGTCGGTTAAACTCTTCGTAATAAGAAATCCTCCCACATTAATTGTGGATCTTAGGAAAGATTTGCTTTGTTGACCGGCTGTCTCCAACTCTTCTAAGGTCTAAAAGTAAATAAAAGAAGAGGAGGAGGAGGAGCAGGAAGAAGAAGGAGAGGAGGAGGAGGAAGAAGAAGAAGCAGAAGAGGAGGAGGAGGAAGCAGAAAAGGAGGAGGAGATGGAAGAAGGAGAGGAGGAGGAGGAAGGAGAGGAGGAGAGGGAGAGGGAAAGGGAGAGGGAGAGGGAGAAGGAGAAGAGACCTGTAAGAGTTACAATAGAATGAATTAAAGCTTCTAGTAGCTGTAAACAAGGAAATTGCTCAGTTTCCAATTCTGCAGTATCTCAGAAAAACACATTTTTCCCCCAAGTTGGATCCCCTTCTGAAGGAACAGCAGTGGCCTGCTCTTCTAAGAGTCATCAAGCTAGTTTGTGGGTGATCCTTTCTAAGACAGGCGTGTCAAACTCTATTTCATTGAGGGCCGTATCAGGGATGTGTTTGACCTTGGGGTGGGGGTGGGGGGCTGGGCTGGATGTGACCAGAGTGGGCGTGGCCAGCATGACATCACTCATGTCGAGGGCGTCTGTGATGGCCCGAGCATTCTGCCAGTGAAACCTAAGTTCCGTTTGCGGCTGGGACGGCTTCCTGCAACTCTGCCGGTGAAAACAGAACTCAGGAGAGCCACGGACAGCCCTCGTGAGCTCCCTTTTCAGCTGTGATGTCCTCCTGCAACTCTCTGACAGTGAAAATGAGTTTCTGAGCTTCGTTTATGGCTGGGACGGCCTCCTGCAACCCTCTGCCAGCAAAAATGGAGTTCAGGAGGGTTGTGTATAGGACTGGAAGGGTCCTCTGATATCTTCTAGTCCGACCTTCTGCTTAGTCATAGAATCAAAGGGCTGGAGGGGATCTTGGAGGTCTTCTAGTCTAACCCCCAGGCCCAACACAGATACGGAAGATTAGTTGAACACGTAGTTTATGAGACTAGCACGTAAACGCCTGGCACCTCTTCACTTGCTGCTGTGCGCTTTTTATTCATCCGCGTTCTCCTGATTTAATCTTGGGCAAATTATAACAGCATCGTTTGTATCAGAGAATATGCCGCTTCTCCCTTTGATGCTAAATAATAACACGATTTAAGTAGTAGCTACAGGCAGACTTAATAAAAAAAAAAGTGTCTTCTCTTTTGAGAGGCAAAAAAAAAACGAGTGATGCGATAATTTCATTGGATTAGTGTCGGTTGAAATTGAAGGAAGGTTTAACCATTTTTCTTGAACCGCGTGGCAGACGCAGGGAACAGATCTTCCAAGCCACACAGAAAATTAGATAAGAATGCTAATATTATAGTCACTTCGGGCGAGATGTTCAGTCACAAGTCTTCAGCGCATCACACACTGTAGTTGACAAAGGAAGCCTTTTGTACTTCCATCCCTTCTTCTCCGTGGGATTCATCACCTGCTCATAATAGTTCGATGAGGCTTTCTCTCCAAGGTTTTGTTCTTAGAAGCCAGCATAGATGTTGAGGTCGTAGAATCGATGTCCTTTATGTCAGAGTATGAATATTCATAGACTGGAATAGGTCAGTCAATGAATAGGCATAGCAACCGGGTCAGCCAATGAGGGCTGTTTTGGAAACAGAAACTTAAGTAAGAAGTCTGGGCGTGGCTTAGCCCTGCAGCTTCTGAGTCTGTGCAGAGAAACTGAAACTAGTCTGCTCTGCTGAAATGAAACTAACTGTTCTCTCCTGCCTTGTGTTTTGCTTGTAACTGCTACAACGATGAAGAAGAATCTATATTGGTATTGTACATTTATCTTCATGTATTATATGTATATAGTTCATGAATTCTGCTGAATTAGTTTACCTGTGTGTGCTTTCTGGATTTCATTTCTGCAACCAACTCTGATTCTTCAAGGCCAGTTTTTTCTGAAGGACCTTCACAAGGAGGAGTGGCCAGGCCAAGTCTTCCATGCTATCCTTGAAGAGAGGATCGAGAGACCTTGAAGACAGTGTCTCTTCGAGAGACCTCGAAGACAGTGGCTCTGTCTTCGCCACTGGCATGGTGGTAAAGATGTTAAGAGTCTCAGCTGAAGTTGGCCATCATTGGTAGTCCTTAAATTACAACCCTTCGTAACCCAAAGTTACAACCCAAAGGTGCTTTTTTCCAAGAGGCAACTTGGACTTTCTGGTTTTCCTTTGAAGATGTTTCGCTTCTCATCCAAGAAGACTCTTTAGCTCTGGCTGGATGGTGGGGAATGGAAGGATTTCTATCGACTAGCTGTCTGCAAGGAGCATAAATCCTTCTGTTCCCCACCATCCAGTCAGAGCTGAGGAAGCTTCTTGGATGAGAAGAGAAACATCTTCAAAAAAAATCCAGTTGCCTCGTGAAGAAGTACCTTTAGGACAACGATGACCTGGATGACTGAGAATCTCCATACACCCTGAAGAAGCTTCTTGGATGAAAAGCAAAACATCTTCAAAGAAAAACCAGAAAGTCCAGTTGCCTCTTGAAAAAAGCCTCCTTGGGACAACTATGGCCTGGATGATGGAGAATCTCCATAGACAAAAAGCTACAACAGCACTCAGAACTAATTATAAATAAATGCCAGTTGCCAAATGTCCAGATTTTGATCCAATGATTGTGGGAACGTTGTAAGGGTTGTCATGTGAAGATCGGTTTTTAGGTCACTTTTCTCCATGTGTACCTTCAGACGGTTCCTAGTTGAGTGAGTGTAAGTTGGAAGGTTACCTAAAACTTCTTTGTCAACAGACTTGACTTACTCCGGAGAAGAAGAACTTGGAGAACCTCAGCTCAGGATTGTTATATTGATCGGGCTTCTGCTAGGAGTACTTAAGAGATTCGGGTTTTTTGCCCTGAAGTTCTTCTCTTTAGCATTCCACTTTATGTTCAAGATGGGCTTATTTCTCTGAATGAAGATAACTTTTTCTATTTGGAAAAAAAAAAGAGAGAGAGAGAGAGAGAGTGAAAATAACATTCCTGGAGGCAGCCTTTGAATAGCTCGGAAAGAGCAAAGCCGCTTTTGAGTTTGCAGAAAGTCTGATAAGATCATTGTATTTCCCTCTGCAAATGCAGCGTTGGGAATCTTTCCTAATGAGTTTTTAGCCCTGTCTGACAAGTAAATTCAATTCCCCAGGTTGCAGAAGGAAAGAGAAAGGAAGAGAGAAATATATTCCTGCCCCCCTCCCCTCCTTTAAAAGGTACATTCAACCTCAGGATTTGAAAAGATGGTTGATCCGACACCGGGTTCATTTATGGGTAGTTCTCCCATCCTGGTTTTGGATTGGAAGCCCCGGTGTAGCTCACCATCTTTTTTTAAAAAAAATTAGATTTATATGCCGCCCTTCTCCGGAGACTCAGGGCGGCTTACAATGTGTGAAGCAATAGCCTTCATACTTTTGTATATTTTTATACAAAGTCAGTTTATTGCCACCACGAACTGGGTCCTCAATTTACCTACCTTAGAAAGGATGGAAGGCTGAGTCAACCTTGAGCCTTGAACTTGCAGTAATTGCAGACAGCTGAATGTTAATAACAGGCTATCTAGCCTGTTGAGCTATCTGAGGCTCTTAAAAGATCCTTTACGAATGAATGCAGGCAGTCCTCAACTTACAACCACAATTGGGCCCAAAGTATAGGTTGCTAAGTAAGAAATTACATTAAGTGAGTTTTGCCCCATTTTACAACTTCTCTTGAGGCATTTGTTAAGCGAATCACTGCCGCCCTTAAATTTGATTTATATGCCGCCCTTCTCCGGAGACTCAGGGCGGCTTACAATGCGTTAAGCAACAGCCTTCATACTTTTGTATATTTTTATACAAAGTCAGTTTATTGCCACCACGAACTGGGTCCTCAATTTACCTACCTTAGAAAGGATGGAAGGCTGAGTCAACCTTGAGCTTGCCTTCAGATGTTATGGAGGATTCATCACTGGAAGTTTTCAAGAGGAGACTGGGCAGCCATCTGTCAGAAATAGTGTAGAGCAGTGATGGCTAACCATGTGCTGGCGAAGGTTCATCGTGCATGCGTGAGCCAGCACCCAAACTTCCAGTTTCTGGCACGGACAGATGCCCGACGAACAGGAAATTAAGTTAAGTTTCTCCTTAATTCCAGGTTTCTTCTCTCCTTGATGGGTTTCCATCTGTTGTTTCCTGTCCTGCCTTTGGGTGCTTTGGACAATAAGCTCTCCTTTCAGGCAGCCCCTCAAATATTGGAAGGATGCTGTCATGTCCCCCCGACTCCTGCTTTTCTCTAGGGTGGCCAAACCCAAATCCTGAAACTATTCTTCATATGTTTAGATATGAATCCTGCATTCAGTTTTGGTCATCACAATGTAAAAAAAAAATGCGGAGACTCTGGAAAGAGTGCAGAGAAGAGCAACAGAGGACTGGAGGCTAAAACATCTGAAGGACGGTTGCAGGAACTGGGTATCTCTAGTCTAGTGAAGAGAAGGACCAGGGGAAACAGGATAGCAGTCTTCCAATATCTCAGGGGCTGCCCCAAAGAAGAGGGAAGCAAACTATTCTCCAAAGCCCCTGAGGGCAGGACAAGAAGCAACGGGTGGAAACTCATCAAGGAGAGAAGCAACTTAGAACTAAGGAGAAATTTCCTGACAGTGAGAACAATTCATCAGTGGAACAACTGGCCTCCAGAAGTTGTGAATGCTCCAACATTGGGAATTTTTAAGAAGAGGTTGGATAACCATTTGTCTGAAGTGGTGTAGGGTTTCTTGCCTGGGCAGGGGGTTGGACTAGAAGATCTCCAAGGTCCCTTCCAACTCTGCTATTCTATTCTATTCTATTCTATTCTATTCTATTCTATTCTATTCTATTCTATTCTATTCTATTCTATTCTATTCTATTCCTATTCCTATTCCTATTCCTATTCCTATTCTATTCTATTCTATTCTATTCTATTCTATTCTATTCTATTCTATTCTATTCTATTCTATTCTATTCTATTCTATTCTATTCTATTCCTATTCCTATTCCTATTCCTATTCCTATTCCTATTCTATTCTATTCTATTCTATTCTATTCTATTCTATTCTATTCTATTCTATTCTACTCTACTCTACTCTACTCTACTCTACTCTACTCTACTCTACTCTACTCTACTCTACTCTCTCCATTCCATTCCATTCCATTCCATTCCATTCCAATCCAATAATCCAATCCAATCCAATCTAATATCCATGCCTTTAATCAATTCAGTTGCTCATTTTTGCACTTTTTCCAAAGTCTCAACATCTTTTTTTGGTAATCTGGCGACCAAAACTGGATAGGCAATGCATTTCTCAGGGCCCACCGGAAGAAAGATTTAGCCTGCTGGAGAAAGATTTAGCCTTGTCTCCTCTTTCAGCCTCTTTCTCTCTTCCCCCACCCCCACCCCCATCCAAACCAGACTTTACTTCCGTGCGGCCTGGAATTAAACGTTGCAGGGTGGAATTAACGGCTTGGTCATGTCCTACTGCAGCAAAAAAAGAAAAAAAGAAAAGAAACCAGAATTGTAGTCACGCTCCGATGCGGTGCCTGCGTCCAGCCCATGGAGGGTGGTTTATATTTCCTGGATTATTTTGTGTATCTTCTTGAAATCGCCCTCAGATGAAATTCTGGCACTTCAGCCATCCCTCCAGGCTATCAGCACAGAGCAATTTCGGTCCCCGGAGAAAGAAGGCTGTGTCCTGGCATACAAAACAGACGCCGAGAAGCAAGGAGGCGCACACCGCTCCTAATGACGGAGCTGAGATAAGGGCAGGGAAAGAAACGAAATGACGGCAGAATCTGCCTAAGTGAGATGCATTGGCAGTCAGGGCCAATAAGGCTAAAGAGGTGTCACGTTTGAGATCTAAGGGCCTTTGCCTCCGAAGCTTCCATCATTTTTCGGATGCAAAATCGAGATGGAGGTAACGGAAACCCAGCCATCTTTTCTGCCCCTCCAGCCCGTTTTGCAAACTTCTTAGCAGCCCATTGATCATCTCTTAAGAGACTTTGGGTCGGTGGATATTGAACTAAAGTAGACGGGGAAGAGAACCACGGCTTGGGTACTGATTGAAATGAAAGGTCAGCCGCGTTCGAAGGCAAAGACTTGGTCTTGAAGGGTCTGGGAAGGTGGGGAGGAAGGATCGTGCTTTCAAGAAGGAGAAGAATCAGCACTGGATGTCTGCTTACAACTTCTTATCGGCCCGTTGATCTTGTCTAAGGCTTTGGATCAATGGACATGGGACTAAGGTAACAAGGGAGAAGGACCATGGCTTGGGCACCGATTGAAGTAAAAGGACAGCAATACTTGAAGGTAAAGATTTGGTCTTGCAGGGCCTGGCGCTGGACTTAAGATGCTGAAGGCCATGTTTATATAGAGCTTCTGTCCACCAGCAATACCTGGAGCCAGGAACTGCTTTTTGGTACATCCACCAGGCTTAGTGGCAGACCTGATCAGGGCCCAGGTGACAACTTTGGGTCTGGCTTCTTCTGCCCATTGTGGCCCCTCATCATCATCTTCTTCTTAATAGTTATTATTAGTTTATAATACAAAATACAAAAATACAAAAGCAAATAGTATAGATTAGTATAAATAGCACAAACCAGCCGCTTCTATAACGGCAAATCAAGCTAATCGGGAAAACCCGTAATCGAAGTTTTTGGTTTTCCCCCCTACCTCGAGCACAAAGTCCAGGAGTGGTTTCCAAGTAGAAACAAAAAAGTGCTTATGTTCTTTTCTTCGATCCAAACAATGAGCCGTCTCTGCTTACCCCTGATCTTCTGACACCAAAGGAGCCACCGTCTAGTCCTCAACGTGGCTCCTTCGAAGCCGAGTCTTTCTTTAAGTGCTTGTTATTTGTGCCTCTCATCTGCTTCACGCACAAGACCTGATTTTGAAAATGGCAGGTCCCTGAAGAGCCGCTGAATCTCCACGAGCCAGTGACCCAGTTTTTCAGGTTCTCTTGCGAGCTGCTTGGGGTAAATGCCATCCATGTCAGACAAGCGTGTTCTGGAAGCTACTCCAGCAATATTTAATTACACGGGAGTGGGGGGGGAGGTAGAGGGTGCCCAGTCCTCTGAGCTGTGTAAATGGCTTTTCTTTAAGTGTCCCATAATAATCCCAAAAGTGCTTTTTTTTTTCCAAGAGTCAACTGGACTTCCTTGTTTTTCTTTGGCTTCTCATCCAAGAAGCTTCTTCAGTTTGGAAGGATTTACATTCCCCACCATCCCATCAGAGCTGGAGAAGCTTCTTGGATGAGAAGCGAAATGTCTTCAAAGAAAAACAAACTTCAGTTGCCTCTTGAAAGAAAAAAAGCACTTTTGGGATTATTATGACCTGGATAATCGAGAATCTCCAAAGATTTTTCTCCTAACTCCGTCGCATCTCTCCTCTTTGGCTCCTTGTCAATCCTTCCAGGTAGATCAGACAAGGAAGCCATGCTAAGGAGGTCAGGAGTTCTTTTATTGTAAAACTATAGTAACAAAAACATGCAGGTCTGAATGCACTTCTGCCTTCTCTCCTTTAATCTTCACCTGAACCAGGGAGATGCTCGTCAGAGATGTTCACATTAGTTTCTTGGCCTGAGTTCAAGCCCCATTCGCCTGATGGTTGGGTTGGTGGTGTCTCTTCCATGGTGCTCTTGGTGCTCTCTGAGCTTGGTTATTTTCTTGCACATGTTTCATTACCCAACTGGGCTACATTATCAGTGCTAGAAGGGAGTGGGGTGCATGGCTTGGAAGCGAAGGAGGAGGAGGAGAAGACCAAGAGAAGAGGAGGAGTTCTGTGGGGTACCTGGTGCTCTCTGTTTTCTTGCAGATGTTTCACTATCCAACTAGATAACATCATCAATGCTAGAAGGGAGTGGGGTTTGCGGAGTGGTGGAGGAGGAGGATAAGGACTGTGGGGTCCTTGGTGATCTCTGAACTTGGTTGTTTTCTTGCAGATGTTTCATTCCCCCAACATCATTGCAAAGCCCGACTCCCTTCTATCACTGATGATGTCCCACAGTGTGCAAGAAAACAACCTCAGAGATCACCACGAACCCCACAGTTTGACCCTCAGCTAGAACCTCCTGTCTTCCATGGTCTCTACAGAAGACCCTTGGTTGATGAAATAGGAACAAGAATGTATGGCGTAACTCATAGAACTAATAGTACCCAGTGATATTGTCTAGAATTTACTCCTTGTCCTATCAGGCTACCCCGGGGCCAGTTGACTGCTGAAATCTGAACTTCTCTAGTGAACATCTGTATTTCCAGAATTGCTTTTCTCCTCCTCATCTCTTGGTCTGTAGCACACAGTCTGTTGATAGCGATATTCAGTAGCCTTCAGGCACAGATTTCTTCCCTGTCTCACTTCTCTGGAAGCGAACTACTTTTCCATGTGTGAAAACGCTCCTCCCGTGAGTTGGCATTTTTCACAGCTTTAAAGGAGCATCTCAAGAAGCTTCTGTCTTTATGCATCCTCTAAGCTTTGTCAAACAGCTGGAGGCGCAGAAGACTGCTGTGGCTGAATTGTCCATGCATGTTTCTACAGGATTCTCTATGGGTTGAACATCTGCGAAGATAATAATAAGCGGGTGATGGATCGGTTGCGTTGCCCAGGGGTTGTACAGACCACCTTGTTTTCCTCTTCCTGTTGTGGTCTGCCGGCAGCCAGCAGAGCTGGTGGCAGAGTCAGTGAAGAGGTTGGGGAGGAACTTGGGCCAGTCCTGGGGGCTGAGGAAAGCTCGGACGAGGACTCTGCATCGGAGGCAGAGAGGGGACCAAGACCATCTGATACTTATGTGCAGCCTCCGTAGTCTGACATCAGTGAGGCAAAGAACAGTGGGAGCCTGTCCCCAGTGTGCGCATGCACAGAGCTGCCAGAAGACAAGAACAATTAAGAAAACAGGGTTGACTTGGGAGTAAGGCTTGGGGATGATTGACCCCTCCCATAAGAAAAGAAGAGTGAACGGGACGTGAGCTTTTGCAGGAAGCAGTTCATGTGGCCGATTCAAGATTGGAAAGTTCTGTTTGTGACTCTGTGCCAAGTTTGGCCTTGCCCTGCGTCTGGAAATTAGCTCTTTGGCAGTGTTCCAAGGGAGATAGGTGGGTGTTGATAACCTTCCTCTGAAAGACTGTTTATCAAGCCTGGCGGACTGTAAATGAAAGCAATTTACAGTTGTATAAATAAAAGAGGTTTTGTCAGTGGTGAAATCTAAAATTTATTACTACCAGTTCTGTGGGTGTGGCTCAGTGGGGGGGGGGGGAATAATGTGACTGGGTGGGCATGGCCAACTTTTTTTTTTAACTTTTAAAACCATTTTTTCTACAACCTCTTTGGCCGAAGAGGTTGTAAAAAAAATGTTTTTAAAAGCCTCTGACGATCCCAGCTGAGTTGCCTGATCGGCAGAGACTTTTTTCTTTTAAAAGCCTCTAACGATCTCAGCTGAGTTGCCTGACCAGCAGAGACTATTTTTCTTTTAAAAGCCTCTGATGATCCCAGTTGAGTTGCCTGACCGGCAGAGACTTTTTTTCTTTTAAAATCCTGTGACGATCCCAGGTGAGTTGCCTGATCAGCAACTCAGCTGGGATCTGATTTTTGCTACCTGTTCTCCGAACACCTGCCTCCATCACTACCGGATCGGGTGATCCGGTCCAAACCGGGAGCATTTCACCCCTGGGTTTTGTGGGACTAAGACTTGGCTTCCTGCTTTCTAAGGAATTCTAGATAAGAACCTTCCTGGGGAGACCATTGAGAATCAGGAAGGGTTGGTGGTTTGGTTTTGAAAGGGAAGTGATGAATCTGTGCTCATCTGTCATGTTTTGAGAGATGCCACTGTTAGGCACGGAACCATTGAAATCTATTTATCCTTAAATATTTTTTTCCTGCACATTCCATTTCCCCCTCCCCTAGAATCCTTCAGTTTCCTTTGTTATACAAGGCCCGGAAGTCTTGGCATGAGTCAGGTTGTCTCTTCCATCTTGAACCCTCCAGCTCCAGAAGAGCCCCGGTTTCATACTTTGAAGAGCTCTTATCTGGATGCGAAGGCTGCTTTTTATTCGCACAACAAAGGATGCGATGATCGTGAATGAGTAAAAATGTCTACATCCCTTAGCAAGAGAAGCGTTGAATGCCAGCTGTATTATAAGGAGGAAGTTGTTTCTCATCTTGCGTTGTTTTGAGACCGTCTGGGGTTCATGAAGTAGGAGGATCCAGCATAGGACCTTCTTGGAATGTCCACCTACCTTCTCATCCCATCACTGCTAAGACATGTGGAAGGCATGGCAGAGTTGGCCTACTACTCAAGATGATCAAAGGCTACAATTCAGTCCTACAAAAGACTTCTAGGCACACTTTGAGGGTTCACATAAGACTCTGGGGACCTCTCAGCTGAGCACTGTGTCCTAGAACAGGGGTTTCAAACACAAGGCTCGCGGCGGCCGTCCTGGAAAATGTAAGGGGCTGGCCCGCGTTGCTTCAGTCCAGTCTACCCAGTGTGAAGAGAAAACATTGGGCCAGCAGTTTGAGGAGTGGCGTCAAGCTGGCCATACCCACCCAGTTGGCCATGCCTAGGCTTGTGACCACAAAGCAGACTCCATGTCCGACAAAAAAACCCTTTTTATTAAGTTACTGTGAATTCTTCTCATTCACATCCAGCCAAGTCTTTCAAGGGAGAATTTACAGCCACAGACCTTATCTGGCTTGGAGAGCTGCCAGCCCGATATCTTCAAAACTTGGCAAGGAATCACGAACCAATTAAGCAAACTAATCATCTCCTGCAAACTCCACTCCCCTTTCGCTCCTCTTTTATTCCCTCTGGGAGGTGCTCATCATCGTCGACCTGTGGCCTTACTCCCAAGTATACCCTTGTGCTTTAGCTGTTCCCTTCGTCTGGCAACTCTGCGCATGCGCACACTGGGAACAGGCTCCAGCTGTTCATCTGCCTCACAGTTGTCTGACTCCAAAGGCAGATAACAACTGTCAGATAGCCCTGGCTCCTTCTCTGCCTTTTGACGCAGAGCTCTCCCCAGACTCCAGGACTGGCCCATGTTCCTCCCCAACCTCCTCACAGTCTGAATCTGCTGCCAGCTCCTCTGGCTGCTGGTGGGCCATAACAATGCCCACCCAGTCGGCCACGCCCAGTGAGTGGCATCAAGCTGGTCACGCCCATCCGGTTGGCCAAGCGCGACCAGTCAGCCACGCCCACCCAGCCCTCGAGGTCAATCAAAGCCCTGATGTGGCCATCAATGAAATTGACATTGACACTGCTGTCCTAGGATGTCCCTGGCCGATTCTCTTTTGACGTTTTTGATCAGATGGTGACTTGTAGTTGTCTCCTACAAAACAAAATTGCACCAGGCGAAAGGATTCTGACATTATTCTCCATTTTGAGCTCTTATTATTTGAAATATTGGTAAAAAAAAAAAAAAAGAAGAAGAAGAAGAAATCCTCCTTTGTAATGGTTTCTAACCTATGTTCTTTGAAACGTCGGGGCTGCTGCAGAAGATGAGAAATTATTAGTCAGGTGTTTGGTTCATCTCTATCTTAGCTTGATTATTGCTCGGTTCCATGAACCACAGAGGGAGCAAGTGCTCCAGACCTCATTTACGGTAATGGGATCTGACTGTGACTCTCTAAGAAAACAATTTTGGAGTTACTCTGAACTTCTTGGTGAAAACAACAGCCGAGGGATGGAGAACGGGTAACTCGGATGGTTAATACAAATATAGAATAGAATAACAGAGTTGGAAAGGACCTTAGAGGTCTTCTAGTCCAACCCCCTGCCCAGGTAGGAAACCCTACACCACTTCAGACAAATGGTTATCCAACATCTTTATAAAAACTTCCAGTGTTGGAGCATTTACAACTTCTGGAGGCACATTGTTCCACTTATTAATTCTTCTCACTGTCAGGAAATTCCTCCTTAGTTCTAAGTTGCTTCTCTCCTTGATGAGTTTCCACCCGTTGCTTCTTGTCCTGCCCTCAGGTGCTTTGGAGAAGAGCTTGACACCCTCTTCTTTGGGGCAGCCCTTGAGATATTGGAACACTGCCATCATGTCTCCCCTAGTCCTTCTCTTCATCAGACTAGACATGCCCAGTTCCAACAACCGTTCTTCCTATGTTTTAGCCTCCAGTCCCCTAATCATCTTTGTGGCTCTTCTCTGCACTCTTTCTAGAGTGTCCACATCTTTTTTTACATCGTGGCGACCAAAACTGGACGCAGGATTCCAAGTGTGGCCTTACCAAGGCCTTATAAAGTGGTATGATCGGCTAATCAATAAAGCCTCCATAGAACATTGCCTGGTGGGAGGCTAATGGACAGGGTGCCAGGAACACGCCTGGAATAAAATGTTTCAAGGCTGTTCTTGGCCTTGAATTCTCACAAGGATGGGCCTCTCAGCATCTCTTTTCTCCTGCACATTGTGGAGATCCAACCTGGAGAAGTAGTCACTCTCCAAGATTCCCTAGATCAGCATTTCTCAACATTGGCAACTTTATGGTAATATGGACTTCAACTTCCAGAATTCCCTAGTCAGGAGAATGTCTTCCTCTTGAGTGAAGATTCTAGTGCTAACAAACATCTAGTAGCTTGTAGACTTGCCAATAGCAAGCCCTTAAGAGTATCTTGATTGTCCTCTGTTAAAGACATTATCTAAGGAATATGTCTATGGAGGTTCTCGATCATCCAGATCATGGTTATCCCAAAGGTGCTTTTTTCAAGAGACAAGTGGACTTTCTTTGTTTATCTTTGAAGACGTTTCACTTCTCATCCAAGAAGCTTCTTCAGCTGTTGTATTTCTCCACTATCCAGTCAGAACTGAAGAAGCTTCTTGGATGAGAAGTGAAACGTCTTCAGGAAAAAAACAAGAAAGTCCAGTTGCCTTTTGAAAAAGCACCTTTGGGATATCTAAGGAATATTTAACCCTCCAAAATGGGTCTTCCTCCATCCAACTTCTAAAATACAAAATAACCCATTCCTAAAGTTTGCGACTACAGAGTGAAGAACCACAGCAAAATCCCAGATAAGATTTGAATTTTTGTTTGCCGACAATTTGCTGATAATTTTGTTTCCTGCTTACAAATTCATCATGACCCCTAGGATCTGGAGATCATAGCTGGACAAAATTAGACAGTTGAAAATTTACTTGGTTTTGTTTTTCTGGTGTCAGTCCTGACGGGCGACAGTCTGTTATCTGAAAACCAGTTATCAAAAATCCGTCTGTCCCTCGAATCTCCTTGGCAAGTTCTCTTCTGCATCTGGTGGCAACAATTAAGATCTCCAGGGCAAAGGCTACAAGTTAGCTGTGACACCTTTGGCATCTAGGTCATTTCTGCTGTCATCTCTCTCTCTCTCTCTCTCCTTTCCATCATCATTCTTAAGAGCTCTGGATGGTGTGCTCTAATATTTATCCCTCCCTTCTTCATTAAGATTGAATTTTGGCTTGGTTTTCAACGGGAGCCTACGTGTCCATCTACAGTTTATAATATTGGCTTCAATTAATCTGTATTGACTGTCCTCTGGCCTGCAGGGTAAACTAAAATCCTGGTGAACAACAGGAATAAATTTGGACTTATCTTCCCATGACCTTCCTTCTTTTCATTAAACTAGAATAAGAGTTGGAAGGGACCTTGGAGGTCCTCTAGTCCAACCCCCTGCTCAAGCAGGAGACCCCATATCGTTTCAGACAAATGGCTGTCCAATCTCTTCTTAAAAACCTCCAGTGATGGAGCATCCATATCTTCTGAAGGCAAGTCGTTCCACTGATTAATTATTCTCACTGTCAGGAAATTTCTCCTTAGTTCTAGGTTGCTTCTCTCCTGGGTTAGTTTCCATCCGTTGCGTCTTATCCTTCCTCAAGTGCTTTGGAGAATAATTTAACCTCCTCTTCTCTGTGGCAGCCCCTGAGATATTGGAATGTTGCCAGTCTTTCTTTGCATCAAACTAGACAATTAAACTTTTCCTACTCAATATCTGAGCCTAGTTGGCTTAGAAAACCTCTTTCAGGGTTGAAATATTGGGTAAGAGACCAACATCTTCAGGAGAATCCATACTTTCAAACCTGAATTCTATCTTCAAGCTTAGTTGGAAGATTTCTTTTGTCACAGCATCCCTTCTGGGGGTTTCCTACAGCCAGTTAGCTCTGCCCAAGTAGTGGGCAAGCCAGTTTTACGCGGTTGCCTAGAATAGAGTCAACCCAGTGAATTGTTCAACCCCCAAAATGTTGTCTTCAGCCATTCTCTTCCCTTCTGAATGCCATAACCAAGCAATGCAGTTCTAAATACTGGCAATGAGTCATTAATGACCAGAAAACATGAGCGTGTGAATTTCCTGTGACTCACCAGGCCCCATTTTCAAGTAATGGATGGAAATAAATGATTGGATGTAATCAGATCATTACGATAGGTATTTTTTTTGCAAGGAAGACGATGGAACAACTCCATTAAAAATAATCATCTGGGGCTCATTTGAAGAAAGATTCCTGAGGATCAAACAGCCACTTCAAAGGAACTTTTGCCGAAGGAGAAAGTGTTAACGCGGGTTTGATTATACAGTGAGAGATTTGGCTGCCCATGATACCGCAATGTTTTGTGTTTTGATGATGGCATTAAGCTGTTTTTCCAGGTCAGCTCACAGTTTTCCTGCGTCTTCTGCTTAATTCAAGAGCTGTCTCTTTTCATTATGGACACGTGCCTCCAGAAGTCCAAGATCAATTGCCAATTATGCCGTTTAAAATGGTGAAAATGAAAAATACTTGTAGGGGCAGCTGAAACGCTCTTAGGATAAACTTTGGACTACAGATCTTATAGCTCAGAATTGACAAGTGTAGGAAGACGTTGGCCTAGATGGGTTGGTCATCTAGGGATCCAACCCTTCTGATGAATCCAGTAGAACTTGAAAAATAAAAGGTGTAGAGTAAAAACGGATCAACCAATAAAGGGGAACATCATCTGTAGCTGAGGGTTGAACTTGGGATCAACCAAATAGTTTCACACAGACTATGTAAAGATTTCTTGAAGTCAACAGTTCTTGTGGCCCAGAATTGGCAACCTAGATGGGTTGGTCAGCTATGGATTCAGCACTTCTGACGAATCCAGTAGAACTTGAAAAATAGAAAGGTGTACAACTAATAAAGGAGAATATTTGTAGCTCAAGGTTGAACTTGGGATCAACCAAGTAATATCACACAGACTGACATCAAGATTTCTCAAGGTCAACAGTTCTTGTGGCCCAAAATTGGCAACTGTAGGAAGACATTGGCCTATATTGGTCGGCCAACTATGGATTTCAACTCTTTGGATGAATACAGTTACAACACCACTGGAAAAAAGCAACTTGCAATCAGTCTTCCCTCTCATGGCCATCGTAGCATCTCCATGGCCACGGGATCAAAAGTTGGGTGCTTGGCCACCAACGGCATCCCGGGGTCACGTGATCGCCATCTGAGACCTTCCCAGCCGATTTCCGAGAAACAAAATCAATGGAGGAAGCCGGATTCTCTTAATGATCACATGATGCACTCAACCACTGTCCTGATTCAATTCGCGACAAGGGTGAAATGAAGTCGTAAAATTGGGCGTGGCTCACTTATCGTTGCTTTAGCTATGGAAATTCCAGTCCCAATTCTGGTTGTAAGTCGAGGAACTCTCTGTAATTCATAAAACGGGGGGATTTCAAAGTCTAAAATAACTCCATGGTGGTGATCACCCATAAGTGTGGCTTAAATAAATATAAAACAGATGGAAGTTTCTTAGGAACCATGGAACATTTCCATATGTTCGGTCACTTTGTTTGTATTTGTGGTCTTGGATTGATGCTCAGAGAAAGAAGAATGTAAGTTGGGGGGTTTCGATCTGTTTCTTTTCATATTCAAAGGAGCCTTTATATATTTGTGCTTCGTCAAAGATCCTTTTATAGTTTTGCTGCAGCCATGTGGACAGGTAGGGTGGCAGCTGAAAGCAGAAACCAATGCATTCAAAACGCGGAAGTCAAAATCTGGGCTGAGATACATGATGTTGTGACTCAGGCCCAGGTAAGTGGTAGGAAAACCAGTCAGTGAAAAAACAAACAAACTTTATTCGAACAGCTGAGAATTACTTCTTTCCCAGCATCGTTCAACTAAATTAAAGCAAATTCCTCCCAACACAAATTCCTCAGTCCGATCGCAAACCTTGGTCCAATTAGGCAAACTGCCAAAAGCCTTTCTTGGCAAACGTTCAGAAGTCACAGATACAAAAATAAATACAAGACATAGACGGAGAAGAAGATGAAGCTACCAACTTTGTTTTCCGGCAAAGCCGAAACGCCGTTGCTGGTCTGTTTTTAGCCTTATGGGAGGGGCCAATCATCTCCTGGCCTTACTCCTGAGTTGTCCTTTTTGCTTTAGCTGCTCCTGCCTTGTGGCAGCTCTTCTCATGCGTGCATTAGGAACAGGCTCCTCCTGTTCCTCTGCCTCACTCCTATCAGTCTCTGGAGGCTCTGGAGTCCACACCTCACTCCCCGATGGCCCTGGCCCCATCTCTGCCTCTGATGCAGAGCCCTCATCCGGGCCTTCCCCAGCCTCCAGGACTGGCCCATGTTCTTCCTCAGCCTCATCGCTGTCTGACTCCGCTGCCAGCTCCACAGGCTGCTGGCGGACCACAACACATGAAGAGATGAGTTGATGTGGCCAGTGAAATGTCCTATTTAGTGAGGTAGACTGAAGGAAGGATCCAGAAGGAGGTCCCCTAGTGCCGTGGGTCTCTTTACTGATAGGGATGGGTGGATGTTGAAATCCAGATCAGCTGCAACAAGCCAGGATGCCCATCTCTGCTCTAGCATCAGGCCCAAGCAATGAGGTCCAATCGTGAACGGTTCAAGTTGATTAGTTTATTGTCTTTTACCCCTACTACAAGAATCTTCCCCAGGTTGTTTTCTCCTTCTCTTGGGAACAGACAGACGAGCTTCCATGGAACTTAGAGCAGGTTTCTTGCGGCCGCACCAGTGGTGGTATTCAGCTGGTTCAGACCGGTTCGGGCAAATCGGTAGTGGCGACCTGCGGGTGGAATCACCTCCTGCTATGCCATCCTATTTAGCCACATTTTTTAAGCCTCACATGCGTGCAAGCTGCATGCGCAAGCAAAGTGCATACGTGGAAGGCCAGGCGTATGTGCAGAACAGGGGAGGGTTCTATTTACCTTTACTACTGGTTTGCAACGGAAGTGCCTGCATGCGCTTCTGTGCATGCACACAACTTCCATTATGAGGTCCGGGCGGGTGGACAGAGCCTCCCGCCACTTCTGCTACAACTTCTTCTTCTATGCAAGAACGGAAGCATCCCACCACTGGTGCAGAAGGTGCGTAAGTGAAGGAAGCATGCCCAGGCGTGCTCACATTCTCAGTGTGCGGCGAACCGGTGGTAAAATTATGTGAAACCCACCTCTGGGCCACACAATGACTCAAGGCTTATTTCCTGCTTGATTCCTCCTTCCATCCTTCCTTGAGAATGGCTGGCTGGGGAATTCTGGGAGTTGAAGTCCACAAGTCTTCAAGCTGCCATGCCTGGAGATCCCTGATCTAGGGAATGAAGCAGGAATGTGTATTTCCCAGGAGATACGGTGCCGGGTGGACCAACACCCTTTTCATCAGTTGGTTGAGCTTGTACATGGAAGCTTGCAACCCCGTTGTAGCTTCCATGTGCAACACATTTCTCCTGTGCACCCCAGCGTAGCACAACGTTGAACCCAACCTCGTTCAGCTAATGTTCCGTCCCTTAAGAATACCCAGTGAGATGTCCTCACTGTTTCTCCGCTGCCATCTTGATTTTTTTTTTCTTCTAAACACATACATGTTCTCCCGTGAAGCTACTGAAGCAGCCCATTTAAAGCAAGGGGTCCCCAACCCCCGGTCCATGTCATGCCAGAAACCGGTCTGTGCAAACAAGCGAAGCCCCATCCGCGAGACGCAGGCAGGCCCCACTCCGGTCCGCGGAAAAACCTCTCCCCACGGAACCGGTCCCCGGTGCCCAAAAGAGTTTGGGGGGCCGCTGATCTAAAGGACCCATTCATTCCCCTGCTGGGAATGAATTCTTCCAGGGTCTCTCTGCAATACCCCCCCCCCCCCCCGAATTTAACCACACTGTGTTAGTGGCTCTTTTCTTTTCCTGAGCTACATTAATGGAAGAGGGAAGGCTATTGATTTAGCCTGGCTGCTTGTGTTGCTTATAAATATGCATGAGGCTTCGGGGCTGTTTAAGCGTGCTTTTTAATTCCCCTTGCATTGCTGACTCTCCCTCTCTCTCTCCTGCCAGCGCTGTGCTTGCATAGCAAGCGGATGGGTGAAGGCCTCGCGCAGGCAGTTTGGGACGCTTCCAGGGAGGGGATTAATCTGAAGTCTTTTTTAAAAACGAAAATGCAAAGGACTTTGATTTCTTTCCATCCTGTAAGCGGTAAAGTGGAGTTAAGGGCAGCTGCCAATTCTGCCTTGCTGGAACCCTCACAGGCAGTCCTCGCTTAGTGACCGGCAGTCGGGACCGGCAACTCGGTTGCGACGTGGAAAAACAGGCAGAGAAAAATAGCGAGGCATTTTTGCCTTGTTAAAGTGACAGGCAGTGATCTCACATAGCGACCAGACTTGGGATAGGCAGCTCGGTCACTAAGTGGAAAAGCCACTTGTGATAGGCAGCCAAGACTTACGTTCAGGGCTTCAGGCAGGTTTGCCTTGCTGGAATGACAGTCAGTCCTCGGTTAGTGACCACACTTGGGAGCGACAACTCAGTCGCTAAGTGGGAAAACACACGGCCAAGATTTATGTCAGTGTTAGGCACTTTTGCCTTACTGAAATGCCAGGCAGTCCTCGTTTAGTGGCCACACTTGGGATTGGCAACTCGGTCGCTAAGTGGGAGATCTGCAACCTTTACAGTTTTCCTTCTGCCTTCCCTGCAGTGCTGCATTCGCTCTGCACATCGCAAACAAAATTGCACATTGTTTGTGAAGCGCAAGAACGGCAATTCCGTGAGTGGAGGATGCTGCAACCGTCACGAATGCAAGGATTGGACACAAAGCTATTTTTTTTTAGCACTTCCGTAACTTTTTTCACTAAACAAGGCAGTCGGTAAGCGAAGACTGCCTGCAACTGGCTCTGTTCCGGGAAACTGTTCTAACATTTTTTTAAAAAGAAAGAAAGAAAGAAAGAAACTGTCAATCGGGGTTAAAAGCCTGGCCAGATATTAAGCCTATCTGGGCTTCTTTTGTAAATCCTGCTTGGATTTATTTTAGTAATCCGAAGTGAAGCCTCGGGGTCAAACTCGGACCGATTACAGAAGTGCAGCGGGGAGCATGTTATCTCCAGCAGCCTCTTTGTGCGTAGCCAGGCATAACACCTGTCCAGATGCTGATACGGGTTTCTTTGCAAGAAGATCCTTTTCCGAGGCTGCAAAGTTTTCGGGACCCCATCAGACCCACCCACCCCCTCTAATCCCCAAACTTGCCCTTTGCTGACCGGTCTTGCCAGCTTCTGAGCCGCTCATCATCATAAGCTTCCAACAATTATTCCCGAGAGGAGAT
This sequence comes from Masticophis lateralis, assembly GCA_030761175.1. Lineage (NCBI taxonomy): Eukaryota > Metazoa > Chordata > Lepidosauria > Squamata > Colubridae > Masticophis > Masticophis lateralis. Next base: position 2,562,430 of record JAUDYJ010000013.1, on the reverse strand, counting down.
TTCTTATGCTGGGAGTTATCGGTGGCTGAGTTCCCGAGAGAGGCGGGAGGAATGGAACAAAAAGAGAACTTTACCGTGGCTCTATTTTTTATTTTTATTTTTTAGAAAAATAAATCAGCCTGTAACACTACCACACATGCAAATTTTGCAGGAGCACTCCCAGGAAGATAGAACGGAGGGGTAAACTTTCTACGCATTGGCTGAAAAGTAGAAAACAGTCTTAGAACATAGAATGACAGGGTTGGGAGGGACTTTGGAGGTCTTCTAGACCAGCCCCCTGTTCGAGCAGAAGACCCTAAGCCAGTGTTGGCCACATGCCCGCGTGCCAGTAACCGGAAAACCAGGTGGCCAGTGCACATGCTTGCCCCAGAACCCGGAAGACCAATGGCCTAGAAGACCATGCTTATGCCAGAACCTGCATGCATGAAGACCAGCTGGCCAGAACCCAGAAGAGTAATGGGCGATGGCTCACATGCCTGGAGAGGGCTCTGCGTGCCATTTCCGGCACATGTGCCATAGGTTGACCATCATGGCCCTAAACCATTTAAGACAAGTGGCTGTCCAGTCTCTTCTTTTTTTTTTTACTGAAAAAGTTTTACAAATACAATTTCCCCCCCTCCCCCATCCCATAATCCCCCTCCCGTAACCCCTACCTCCTCCTCCCCTCCCCTCCCCTAACCCCCCCACTTCCTCCCAGCCCCCCCCCCCCCCACGACTTCCCTAGGTGAAATCCAAATCATACCATATCATATATTACCCTCCTACAACTCTAACCCCTGACTACACTATAAGTTTCTACATCTTAACATTCAACTGAAAGCTATCTGGTACTTCCTTGTTTGGTATTTATTCTGCACATAATCTATCCATTTCTTCCACTCCAGCATATAAGTTTCTTGGGTCTGGTATTTTAAGTATGCTGATACCTTCGCCATTTCTGCAAAACTGGCCACCTTCAAAGTCCATTCTTCTATAGTAGGCATAAAGTCTTTTTTCCAATATTGGCCAACAGTCTCTTCTTAAACTCCTCCAATGTTGGAGCATTCATAACTTCTGGAGGCAACGTCTATTCCACTGCTTAATTGTCCTCACAATTGTTAGGAAGTTTCTTCTTAGTTCCAGGTTGCTTCTCTCCTTGATTAGTTTCCGTCTGTTGCTTCTTGTCCTGCCTTCTGGTGCTTTGGAGACACACACACACCCCTCAAATACTGGAAGACTGCTATCCTGTCACCCCGGGGAGAAGGTTATTTTTCCTTTGGAAACGCTGCATGATGGGTAAAAAATATGGGTCCTTCCAGTGCCTGGCCTCTTGAGGACCAAAGTCTGGCTCCATCCAGATAATCTCATGGCAGTTCCAGATCAGAATAACAGGATAAAAGGGTTGGAAGGGACTTTGGAGGTCTTCTAGTCCAGCCTCCTACCCAATCAGGAGACTTTAGACTATTCTGGATAAATGGGTGTCCAGTCTCTTCTTGAAGGCCTCCACAACTTCTGAAAGGAAGCCCATCCCACTGGTGAATTGTCCTCACTATTAGGAAGTTTCTCCTTCATTCCAGGTCGCTTCTCTCCTGGGTTAGTTTCCATCCGTTGCTTCTTGTCCTGCCTTCAGGTGTTTTGGAGCAGGTGTCTCCAGCCTTGGCAAATTTAAGACTTGTGGATTTCAACTCCCAAAATTCTGGAAGTTGAAGTCTACAAGTCTTACAGTTGCCAAGGTTGGAGTCTCCTGCTTTGGGCAACCCCTCAAATACTGGAAGATTGCTATCTTGTCACTCCTAGTCCTTTTTTTTTCTCCAGATAAGCCGAACAAAGTCTTCTTGTGTGAACCCAGCCAGGAGATGCAATGGAAGAACTCAAGGTGAACATGTCCACACCGAACATGTTCAAAAGCCAAGTTATGGATGAATGTCTACTGTTCCAGGAAGGAAAATGAAAATCTTTCCCATTTCTGTGTCCTCAAAAAGGAAATTAAAAAAAATCAGCTACTCAGGAATTCTTTGGCCACGCCTGGCTGGAGATGTCGAAAGTTGCCATCCCAGCCTATCTTAAAAGCGCCAGATTGGAAGGAACCTGCTCTAATGCATTTAACAAATTAGCAAAATTATCTATTCATAAGGATATGTTTTCCTTGAGGGAAGAGGGGGTGAGAAAAAGAAGGGGGAAAAAAGCCACTCGGGCAGTTTGGTATATTAAACAGCCGCGCTCATTAATTTGGAGATTGGTTTTGTTTTAAATCTATGTTTTATTTAAGCCGAGGAGGCCCCCATCCTCTGCCTCGCATTGTTAATGCTTTTCCCTTTCGCTTTTCCCTAACAAGGGGTCTCGGGCAAGCTTGGTGGATTTGCTGGACGGAGATTTCTCTCGAGATCTCCTCTCGAAAATCTTCTCAGAATAAATTCCAGAAATGAGCTTCATGAAAGATGCAGAATTAAATCTGACATGAAAGGAAGGCAGGCTGCTGGGAGTTGGGGTGGTTAAAAGTCTCCGGTTTGGAAAGGAAAGGGGATCATGTGGGGTCAAGGGGATTTTGGCGAGTGTCTTTGTGGTTCACTGTTCCCAGGCAGTAGGCTTAGAATCATAGAATCCTAGGGCCGAGGGACCTCGGAGGTCTTCTAGTCCAACCCCCTGCTAAAGGCAGGAAACCATTTCCCAGTAGTTTCCAAGGGATATCTTTGTCCTCAAGTGTGGGGCAGTGCCATGCCTTACTAGGCAGTTGAACTGGCGACCCATAAGTCATTGTTGAATTCTCAGAAGGCCTAGTGGAATAACATCAACCCAGAGAAGAAGACCACAGGTCTTCTCTTGCTGAAGAATTCTCATCCCCCTCACCTTGATCAAGGAAGGTAGACCAGGATCCAAAGAAGTTGACATATTTTTTTTGGGGGGGGGGCATAAAATTGTCCCAAGGGTCCTGCCTGTTTTCTCCACATCACTCTCCTCCCCACGCCCCCCCCCCCCACCCAGACCCTTCCTCACAAGTGCCTCCTTAGGCACATCTCTTATGGCTTGACATATCTTGCCGCATGTTTTGTATAAAGATGCGTTTCCTAAAGATTGCAGGGGGGAAATTTGCAAGAAGAACGATCAAAGTGGGCCGCTTTGTCAGGCCAGGCGTGGGTGGGTCTCGGTGTTTTCTCCGGGTTGTCGTGGGAAGCCGTTTCGGCATGACAGCATGTCTTGTCGTTCGGAGGGCTTTTAGGGGGTCCCCTGGGCTGGTTGTCCTCCCTAATGATGGGAATTGGGGGTTTGGGCAGGGCCGCTTGCTTGTCGTACGCCGGGGGCCCTGGGGAACTGTTTGGAAGCGTTTCATGTAAGGTTTTTCCTCTAATCACTTTAACAAGCCTTGAGCAAGGAAGCAGAAGGAAGGCACAGCCATTCCTTTCAACTGTGTTTTCGGGGAGAGGTTTATTTTTCCCTTGGAAATGCTGCATGATGGGTAAAAAAAAATAGAGTCCTTCCAGTGCCTGGCCTCTTGAGGACCAAAGGCTGGCTCCACCTAGATAATCTCATGGCGGTTCCAGATCAGAATAACAGGATAAAAGGGTTGGAAGGGATTTTGGAGGTCTTCTAGTCCAACCTCCTGCTGAAGCAGAAGAAGATCCTATAATATTCCAGACAAGCAGGTGTTCAGTTCACTTTAAAAACCTCCAGTGATGGAGCACCCACAACTTCTGGAGGGAACTTCTGTTCCACTGGTTGATTGTTATCACTGTTAAGAAATTCCTCCTTAGTTCTAAGTTGCTTCTCTCCTTGATTAGTTTCCATCCGTTGCTTCTTGTCCTGCCCTCAGGTGCTTTGGAGAATAGCTTGACTCCCTCTTCTTTGGGGCAGCCCCACAAATATTGGACGACTGCTATCATGTCACCCCTGGTCCTTCTTTTCCTTAGACTAGACATACCCAGTTCATGCAAGCATTCATTGTATCTCGTCTCTAGTCATCTTCTCTGCCCCCTTCCTGGAGTCTCAATATCTTGTCTGCCCCCCCCCACCTCTCTCTCTCTCCCTCCCTCCCTCCCCCCCCCACACTCATCCACAAGATTTTGAAGATCCTCCTTCTTCTCCATTCTCTCTAGAGTCGAATTAATGCAAGACAGGTTGGATGCCCTAAGGGAACACAACTCCTTAGAACATTAATATCCACAACACTAAGCCTACAACCCACCCAACCCCAAGATCTCCACAGTAGCATCAACGCAATGAAATCAGCCATTTGATTGTCTCCACCTCCATTCGTGGTCCCAGGTCTGCAAGATACCATGTCTTCAGAAAAGTTCAAGGCGAAGGCCAATTGTATCTCAAGGGGAATGGTCTTCCATAGAGAAGAGGGCCTCCACTGAGAAGAACTTTTTCCGTGGTCCCACCAGAGAACCATCCGGGATGGACACGATAAGGGGCAGAGGCAGTCCTCTCTGTCGACCGTAAATCTAACTACATTTCCAAAATCGATCTGTGTTTCCTAAATCCAAATCTGTCGATTTAAAGTCAGTTTTCTAAATCCGGATCTGTAGTTTCACCTTTTAAAAATTGCCGTTCTTAAAACAAAACCAAAAAACGAAGCAGGAGGATTTTGCCACTAGGGGTCTGCCTGGGGATGAAGACAGCAAGAAATCCTAATGCACCTAATAAAATAGATTTAATAAAAATCAGATACCTGGCTTGTAGCTCCCTCTCTCAAAAAAAACCCCACTTTGGTTTCCTGCTTATTAGGCACAACATTGAGAAGAGAGAGGAAAAAAGAAAGAAAGAAAAATGGATGAGAATCTTTTGCCTGTTATATATTTTTCCCCCCTCATTTTTGATCTGCATCTTGAGACAGACTGTAGCTGTTCTCCTGAACTCCTCAGTTCCCCCAGCACTGCATAACACATCCTTAAATGCAAACTGTCTCTCTTGCACGACAGAGCCGGAGCCAAACAGCCCCATCCTTCTTAGTGGACTTTTTGTAGACAAGGACCCCCTTTCTCCCACCTACTTTTTTTTCATAGTCGTAGGACAGCATCTGCTACCGCAAGACTTTAACCCTTGCCTCTTGTGGATAGCTTCAAAGAATTTTTTTTAAAAAAATAATGCCAGCCAGGCAGGCAGGCAAGCCAGGCTAACCCTTTGCTACTAACCGTCTTCTCCATAGCCACGTTCTCTTGTCGAACCAGGATGAGGGGCTCGAGATGTGACACTAGAGGGCACTGGTCGCAGCTGGGAGAGCTTTAATCTCCACGCTTCTGGGGCTGTGCTGTGCCAGCTCGGGAAAGGCAGAGCGAAAAAGACTCTTTCGTGGTCTGCCATTTGCTTGTTAGCAGAAGCCAAGCTTGTATTGCTGGAATATAAGAAAGGCGATGGAGCATCGGTGTTTATCTGGGTTTGGGCCCCTGGCTTGTTTCCCCGAAGAAAGGACCCCCAAAATATAAACAGCAATCAATGTGTGTATTTTTATTTTATTTTATTTTATTTGCAGCTGGTTTAATGTGACTGGTGAGTAGAGCCCAACAGAGGTGTAAATTTGAGACGGATTCTGTTTTCTCTCTTGTTATTTGGTTTGAAGTTTGAGACACTCAGGGTGGCCTTCATCAAAGGAGAGGGAAAATTCCCCGCAGGCTGTTGTGTTTCTTAATACCAGTTCTTTGAATCTTTTCTTTCGCTCTGCTTTTCTCCTTTGGAGGCTCGTGTTGTTTGCTACGAGATGGTTTTTCCGTTTCATTGGCCATCTGCTGAGCAACACAGAGGTTGCAGGGGGCCAGAGTAGAAGACCTCTGAGGTCGCTTCTAGCCCTATGACTCTATGATCAAGCAAGGGGTTGGACTAGAAGACCTCCAAAGTCCTTTCCAGCACTACAATTCAATGATTGAGCAAGGGGTTGGACTAGAAGACCTCCGAGGTTCCTTCCAGCCATAGGATTATCTCCATCTTATACTTCTTGAGTATTTAATTGATTAGGCCAGGTTTTTCTCAACCTCAGCTCCTTTGAGATGTGTGGACTTCAATTCCCAGAATTCTGGGAGTTGAAGTCCACACATCTCAAAGGAACCCAGGTTGACAAACCTTGATTTACACCTACAGAACCCTACATGATCAGCTGCCAACTCTCAGGTTGGTCCTGGAGCGGATGGCTTATTGGATGTGCCTTTTTCCATGTGATATTAGATGTCAGTAACTCCTGGAAGCCTTTGGACCGAAGGCCATCTTTTAAATTACTTGCATGTCGATGTGTTTTTAATCCTGGAGCTGAAAAAGCCATTGAGGTCAACAGAAGGTCCAACCCTCTGTTTGATGGAGAAATGCAGATCAAAGTATCTCCCAACCAATGGTGGAATTCAATTTTTTTTACTACCAGTTCTGTGGGCGTGGCTTGGTGGGCATGATGTGGCTTGGTGGATGTGGCAGGGGAAGGATACTGCAAAATCCCCATTCCCTCCCCACTCCTGGGGAAAGATACTGCAAAATCCCCATTCCCACCCCACTCTGGGGCCACCCAGAGGTGGTATTTGCTGGTTCTCCGAACTGCTCAAAATTTCCGATACCGGTTCTCTAGAACCTGTCAGAACCTGCTGGATTTCACCTCTGCTCCCAACAGAAGGTTACCTAGTCTAGGGTTGCTCAACCTTGGCAACTTGAAGTTGTATGGACTTCAGCTCTCAGAATTTCAAAATTCTGACAGTTGAAGCCCTCAACATCTTCAAGTTCAAGGGGTGGGGGGGAGGTTGGTATGGGATTCTTCCTGAGTATGTTCCGTTGAAGGGATTTCACCATCTCCCTGGATAATTGATTGAACTTGAGTTGGTTTTAGGAGTCAACATTGAGCTGGGATTCGGTCTCCTGAAACGTGAGAACGTAACACCGTGTCCAGCGTTTAGGAATGATAGAGACATGCTCTTGACGTTTGTGTGACCCTTCTCCATACTACTCGACTAAATGCTATCAGATCCTCACTGACATTTTTTTCCTCTCTCAAGGCCAAACTTGTCTTCTCTTGTTTCTTCTGATGAGACTTACTTAGCTCTCAATCTTCTCCTCCTCACTGCCGTCCTCTGAACCTGGAGATGTCACGCATGGAGTAAACTAAGTGTAAAGTAACTATCTCCCGGAAGGGCTGGTGCAATTACCGTTCCTCTTCATTTGCAGCTGGCTCTTTCACAGTAGCACGGTTCAAGCAAGCTGGCTTGGCTTCCAGTCTTCGCTTCTTATCCATTCTCACGGCGCTGTCTCCCCGCTTCTGTGCCTTGCAGGGTTATCACGATCCCGGCCGAACCAAAATACTCCATTTCTCCATGAACCCAGCCAGCCTGGCCAGGCAGCAGCGTCAAGAGCAGATGGGGAACCTACGGGAGGAATGCGAACGTCTCCGAGAGCGGATCAGGATTTTAGAAGGTGGAGATGGGGGAGGAAGCAGCAGCAGCAGCAGCATTCTCTCAGGGAGACTGGAGGGTGGCGTAAATCTCCAGACTCACCCTGAAATTGCTGGTAGGTTCCTGATTCTGCCCTGAGAGCAGCTTCACAGTTTTTGGGAGATCTTTTGATGCCAATGCCAAATGCAAGACTGTCCAATGTGCTGTCAGCCTGCTTCAGCCCTTGAATGGTTTCGGTAGCCATCCAGTTGTGTCTTTCACAATCTTGGCAACTTCGAAAAGGGTTGGCTTCAACATCCAGAATTCCCCAGCCACCTACTTTCCTTCCTTCCTTCCTTCCTTCCTTCCTTCCTTCCTTCCTTCCTTCCTTCCTTCCTTCCTTCCTTCCTTCCTTCCTCCCTCCCTCCCTCCCTCCCTCCCTCCCTCCCTCCCTCCCTCCCTCTTTCTTTCTTTCTTTCTTTCTTTCTTTCTTTCTTTCTTTCTTTCTTTCTTTCTTTCTTTCTTTCTTTCTTTCTTTCCTCTCTTGCTCTCTCTCTCTCGCTCTCACTATCCCGAGCTCTCTCATTTATCTATCCAAGGTTGTGTTTTTTCCAATGCACTGCCCCAGTCTTTAATTGATTTGAGCCACTGTGTTGTGTTAGCAGAGCTTCTCAGTTTTATTATGCATTTTTAACCTCTTCTGCGTGACCCCTGAGAGCTTCCAGCTCTTGGATGGTACAGAAATGCAATTCATAAAGTCGATGGCTAAAGCACACGCCGGCAATTGAGTGGCAAATGGTGTGTGTACCAGGAAAGTCAAGAGCTACTTGACCAACAAAATGGTATGAAGAACGTTGTGGTTAGTTTTAATTGATGTGTAAGTTGCTCCTCAGATTTCTGAGCGGAGAATAACATTTTTCAACTCCGCTGCCCAGGCTGCAGCCATAGAGGTCCAGGTTTTATTGTGCCCAAGATATTTGTTATAATCCAGAGCAGTTCAAAATTTAAGGTTCAGCGGATTATAATTACCGCAACAAAAAAATAATCAAGAAGACATTAAGGACGGCGGTGGTGATGGGTTGGCGTAATAATTTCTTGGCCACTATTTAAACCTTCTCCTTGGATACGATTGTGCCGCATCCTGGCTAAAGGGGGTTCCAACTTCTGGGTTAGGTAATCAGGATGCTTTAATGGGGGTGCCAGAGTCGATTAAATGTGACTCTATATATCAAAGTGATCTTAAGCGCTAAATATCCTTCAGATATTGGAGGATTCTCTTGCAGTTTTGACCACATGCCACCGAGCTTCTTGGTCATGTTTCTTTTTCTTGTTTGCTTTCTGATTGTCCCCCTTAAAATGGAAGACAGGGTTGTTGTTTTTTGGGGGGCAGTTTAGGGGCCGACCGGCCCCGTTCTTCTGCTCTTCTTTGGTATGAAAATGGCGATTTGGAGAAGGGAACTTGTGAATGGGGCAGACTTTTCAGCAGTTTCATTCTCTAGGTGGGCCATGACCCTCAAGGCTTGGGATTCAATGATGATCTCTTATCCAGTTAGGGAAAACTTTTTTCCAACCTTGGCAATTTGAAAATGGGTAGACTTCAACTCCCAGAATTCCCCAGCCGGCATGCTTCTCAACGTTGGCTTCGTGGCATTGCCGATCCCTTTAGCCATGAAGTGATGAAAGAGACCCATATCTAGCTAAGACCATGGGAATGGTTGAGCCATGGTGGCGCAGTGGTTAGAGTGCAGTACTGCAAGCTACTTCTGCTGACTGCCTGCTCCCTACAATTTGGCAGTTCAAATCTCACCAGGCTCCAGGTCGACTCAGCCTTCCGTCCTTCCGAGGTGGGTAAAGTGAGGACCCAGATTGTTGGGGGCAAGAGGCTGACTCTGTAAACCGCTTAGAGAGGACTGTAAAAGCACTGTGAAGTGGTCTAAGTGCTATTGCTATTAAGAGCTCTGGTGGTGCAGTGGTTAGAATGCAGTAGTGCAGCCTAAGTCATTTCTCACTGTCAGGAGTTCAATCCTGACTAGCTCCAGGTTGATTCAGCCTTCCATCCTTCCAAGGTCGGTAAAACAAGGACCCAGATTGTTGGGGGCAAGAGGCTGACTCTGTCAACTGCTTAGAGAGGGCTGGAAAGGGGTATATAAGTCTAAGGGCTATTGCTATTGCCAGTTGTGGGTCTACATGCTTGTTCCCAAACCAAGAATGTCATATTTAGTCTAGTTCTAAGAAACAACTGTGGGGGTTCTTGTGCTCTAGTATTAATCTAAGCCATACGTTGACAAGGCTGGGTGCCAAGTCAAATCCAGAAAATTAGATTTGGCTACAAAACTGAGGAGTTAAGGAAGCTCCAACATTTTTAAGCAATTGTTCTTATTCCACCCTCCCTTGAAAAATAATATATTACACAAGGGGATGTGGTGGCTCAGTGGCTAAGATGCTGAGATTGTTGATTGAACAGTCAGCAATTCAGCGGTTTGAATCCCTAGTGCCGCATAATGGGGTGAGCTCCCATTACTTGTCCCAGCTTCTGCCAACCTAGCAGTTTGAAAGCACGTAAAAAGTACAAGTAGAAAAATAGGGACCACCCTTTGTGGGAAGGGAACAATGTTCCATGTGCCTTTGGCGTTGAGTCATGCCAGCCACATGACCACGGAGACGTCTTTGGACAGCGCTGGCTCTCTGGCTTTGAAACGGAGATGAGCACCGCCCCCTAGAGTCAGGAATGACTAGCACGTATGTGCAAGGGGAACCTTTACGTTTACCTTTTTACACTTCCAATAAGATTGACAATATAGGCCCATGATGGAACGGAGTTGGGTTGCGTCCCTCCCCCGTGTTCCTTGTGTCATCTTCTCCTTTGTAGACAATTTTGATATGACTATATAATTACCAGGAGTTGTATCATAAGTGTTTGGGTTTTGTCTTTTAATTTTATAATGGAGCCTTTTGTTCTTCGTTCTGGCATTCTGTTCTGGGAAAAGAGCTTATTATTAGAGATAGTAATAACACTGGAAGAAAGTTCAGATGGGGGAAGAAAATATCCTGAAGAAAAAAAAATAAATGAATAGATCCTACTTGCAGTCAGTGTCTCCTTATGCTGACCTACATGAATGCAGAAGGAGGGGTGGGGCTGCTGGGGGTTCTCAGGGGTTCGGGAGAACCTCTAGCTAAGATTCTGTGCAGTTCGGAGAATCCCCAAATCCCACTCCTAGCTGGCCCCGCCCACCCTGCCCCTCCCAGGAGACCCCACGTGGCCTGTTTTGGATGCAGGTAAGTGCAGGCGCGCATCGAGGCTCGGGGAAGGTGAAAAACGGGCCTACTGGAAGTTTGGATAAAAACAGGCCCATTTCCGGCCTCCACAGGGCCTCGAGGAAAGCCTCCGGAGCCCGGGGAGGGCAAAAATGCCACTCCCCCATGGTGCAGGAGCCTGACTAGGTCACGCCCACCATGGCCACGCCCACCCAGCCACCGGGCAGAGACTCCTTGCTAAAAATTTTTGAAGCCCACCCCTGTGCAGAAGTCTTCTCTAAGGTCCGTTTTAGGAGATCCATTTCTCATAGAATTCTTCTTCGTTTTTTTAGAAGGGGAAGACTTTTGATCACTCCCTAAGAAAGTTGAACAAACCCTATGCCCGCTGAAGGATCCATTGGATTTTAAAAATAACGGAATGGCTTCTGCTAAATCTTTGAAGGGAAATTGAATCTGCCTGTTGGCTGGACAACCAATGAGTAGCCTAAGCAATGATTATCCAGAGAATTGGTTCCAGTTGGCATTCATCAGTGGGGCCACTTATCTTTTCATCCAGAACAAAGGATCAACTGTTTTTTGTTGTTCCAGGTGTGGCATTAGCAAATGGACCGTATCAAAAAAACAAACAGACCAAAAACTGGCCTACTTATAATAAAAAAAAAAAAGCTAGTGATTGCTATTTCAGATCTTTCTCTTTGTTTTTCCCACCCCCCAACATCGCCGTATCTCGTTGGCCTCAAAGAACGTCACAGTCATTTATAAAACCCCGGGCTATATTTCTTCTCCAACATACCGTTGCCATCCCTCTGGGCATCAAAAGATAAAAGGGATTTTAAAATTCAGTCTGAACTTTTGCGGCTCCTCGGGAAAGGCTAAGAGAGAGAGAGAAAAGGGAGAGCAGCTAATGAAAAGAAGTTCAAAACTTAAAGAGGGCTGCAGGGACAGGAAAGAGAGCCAGAAGGATATAAATACCGAGTCAGGTGCAAAGACGGCTCAGGTGGGTCCCTAAAACAACTTCAGGGTTTGGAGAGTCAAAAACATTCAGCGGTTAGAGGTAGGAATTGTTCTACCTGATCAGTGGTACCTTGCCCCCGGTTCGGACCGGTTTGCAAGAACCGATAATAAAACTGGCGGGAGGCTCTGTCCACCATCCCGGATGTTGTCATCGGTGACAACATCGGTGCGCAGAAGCAAGGTGTGCGCATGTGTAAGGCGCACACACGTGAGATCCTGTTGCAAACCGGTAGTAAAGGTAAGTAGAACCCGCCCCTGTACCTGATCATGTTCACGTCAACACTTCTGAGAACATTCAAAGGGATTCATTGACCTTTCTTAATGTCGGTAAACAGCAGAATAACTGAGTTGGAAGGGACCTTGGAGGTCTTCTAGTCCAACCCTCAAGCAGGAGACCCTAGACCATTTCAGAGACATGGTTGTCCCGTCTCTTCTTAAAAACCTCCAGCGTTGGGAGTTGAAGTCCGCTGAACCTTCAAGTTACAAAGCTTGAGAAACACCGGCTTAGCGTCCTGACTTTTGGAGGGATGAAGGTTCCTCTTTGCGTATTTGTCGCTTGTTCAACGATTGTGTAGAGGGAAAGCACAAAAGGTTGGTTTAAGATGTAGAAAGGCTAAGGTTCGTGTGTCCGCGGACTCATGAGGAGGAGAAAGAGAGCAGAGTTGGCACCAGCAGCAAGGCCACCAAATGTTTTCTGAGCATTTACTTGATTCCTCCAGGATTGGAGGGCAGCTTTCATTCCTGGCTCCCAACAGTGACAGGAACCGAAAGAATGTTTGTTTTTGGGGATCACGGTGGGTTAGAAAAAGGCAAGGGGAAAAGAGAGAAATGTTCTTTTAGAGCTGTCATGCCAATCCTCCTGGGCTGGCTGAAGATTGTTTCTTAGCCCGAGGCAGTTTTACCTTCAGGAGGAGAAAGAATAACGAGCAGTTAAGGGACCTAAAACCCTCTTTTCTTTGTGTCCAACAAACTGACATCAATGGAGTCCTGTCTTCTAGTCTTCTCTGTTGCCAAGGCAGACGCTTAGCTAAGAGTGACTTTTGGACAGAAGCAGGCTGCTGCTTTAATTCATATGTTTTGTCCTTTCTAAAACCTGAATGTCACTGGCCTGTGAACCTGTTAGGATGCAAAGGTACAAGGCTCTCTCAATGTTTAGGTCCTACAGACCCTTTGGTAGATGTTCCTCAACCTCCCAGACGCAAATGAAGAATCTCAGGGCTTTGAATGGTTCAGAGTTATGTCTATCCACTCTAGGATTCTCAATGAGACTGCCAACCAGAAATTGTGAGATGGTCCACCCACTTCTTTTCCCAGGAATTTATAGCAGGTGCTCCTATCTAGATAATATCATTCAGATTATAGACCTACAGGGCTCAAGTGGGCCTTGTAAATCCACCAATGGTTTTGGTGGCAAAAATAGAAGTATCTTAAGGATGGGCATATACCGAACTATAAACCAGAGGGGCCAACCTTGGCAACTTCAACTTGTGGACCTCAACTCCCAGAATTCCCCAACCAGCCAAAGAAAGTCTGGGAGTTGAAGTCCGCAAATCTTAAAAGTTACCAAGGTTGGACATCCCTACGGTAGGTCAAGTTGGGTCTACTGTAAGACGTCAATGTCATTCAAAGAATATGTTCTCACGCTGCAGAGAGGTACAAACGAAGCATTATGCGTCACAATAAATACCCCTTTTGTTCGGAAGAACATGCCTCCAATTTCGGATGAAGTGTTGCCCTTATTTGTCCTGCGGTATGACAGGGCTATTAAGGGACGCGGTGGCTCAGTGGCTAAGACACCAAGCTTGTCTGGTCTAGTTCTCAGACACAACTGTGAGGGGATCTTGTGGTCTAGTGTTAGTTTAAGCGTAAATTGACAAGGCTGGGTTCATACAACACGCGAAATCAAATCCAGAAAACTAGATTTGGCTACAAACTAAAGAGCTAAGGGAGCTCCAACATTTTTGAGCAGTTGTTCTTATTTCATCCTCCCTTGAAAAATAATATACTACACAAAGGGGCTCAGTGGCTCAGTGGCTAAGATGCTGAGCTTGACGATCGAAAGGTCAGCAGTTCAGGGGTTCGAATCCCTAGTGCCACATAACGAACGGGGTGAGCTCCCGTTACATGTCCCAGCTTCTGCCAACCTAGCAGTTTAAAAGCAGGTAAAAAAATGCAAGTAGAAAAACAGGGACCACCTTTGATGGGAAGGTAACAGCGTTCCATGCACCTTTGGCATTGAGTCATCCCAGCCACATGACACGGAGACGTCTTCGGACAGCACTGGCTCTCCGGCTTTGAAACGGAGATGTGCACCGCCCCCTAGAGACGGGAACAACTAGCACTCATGTGTGAGGGGAACCTTTACCTTTATGATAGGGGCTCCTATGAGATGATAGTTGATTGATCACTCTCCATGCTGTTTGGGGGATCAGCGGAGTGGTGGTAAAAAACGCAAAATAAGAAAACTGGTTATCTCCTGATGCCTTGTGACTGGCAGTCTGTCAGCTGGATGGCAAGAAGGAGACAGTATTGAGGAAATGATGCAGGACGGCTGTGATTCACCACTTACTGTTAGGGATGATTGCCGTTGCAGGACAGCAGGATTAAAAGATGGGTTTGTGAAGGTATCTGGAAATGGAAAAGAGATAGGCTGGGGTGGAAAGTGCTGGTTTTTTAAAAATTTAAACATGACCAGAAAGGCAAATTCTCATCTAGGTTTGCTTGGAAGCTGCAAGGAGCACTTTCTCAACCTCCCACGTTGAACAGAAGAGTTGAAACCTTCCCTTTCCATGGGACCTTTTCAATGAGCAACGATCCACAGGGATTTTTAATCAGATGGCAGCCGTTCAAGTTTCAGGTTTTTATTTTTTGATAAGATGCCTTGATGGTAGAAACAGAGAGGGAAGCAGGAGATTCATCCAAGTTCTAGAGTTGGGATGAAAAAACTTCCTATGAGCCTCTAAGGAAATCTCCTCAGTCATTCAGGTCACTGGTTCTCCAGTTCCAAAATGCAACTGGACTTCCTTGGGGTTTCCCCCCCCCCATGCCCCCTTAAAAACGGTTCGCTTTTCATCCAAGATGATGCTTTACCATTAGGTGGTTCTTCAGAACTGAAGAAGCCTCTTGGATGAGGAGCGAAATGTTTTCAAGGGAAAAAAAATACCAAGAAAGTCCAATATCTATGGAGACTCTCGGTCATCCAGGTCATCATGATTGTCCCAAAGGTTTTTTTTTTTTTCCAAGAGGCAACTGGACTTTCTGGTTTTTTTCTTCAAAGAGGTTTCCCTTCTCATCCAAGATGCTTCTCCAGCTGTGACAGGATGGTTGGAAGGGTTTCTATTCCTTGCAGACAGAACTGGTCATTTGAATTCTTTTTAGAGCGTCGTTGAGGCAACTTGGAAGTTTATCTGCAGCAGTTCAGAGGAGGCTCCACACCCATTTGCACTACTCAGGTCACCCTGAGGACACCGACAGACCTCCAGGTGGCCTCAACGGCTCTCTAAAAAAGAACACAGACGACCAGCTGTCTGCAAGGAGTATAAATCCTTCCATTCCCCACCGTCCAGTCAGAGCTGAAGAAGCTCCTTGGATGAGAAGCGAAATGTCTTTGAAGAAAAACCAGGAAGTCCCAAGTTGCCTCTTTGCTCCTGTTCTGACCTAGGCTTCCTGGATCAGTAAAACACACGAGCAGTCCCAAAAACCTCTCTTATTGCAACAGCTGTGAATTC
Source organism: Masticophis lateralis (assembly GCA_030761175.1). NCBI lineage: Eukaryota > Metazoa > Chordata > Lepidosauria > Squamata > Colubridae > Masticophis > Masticophis lateralis. Next base: position 2,547,117 of record JAUDYJ010000013.1, on the reverse strand, counting down.
TGTTCATTCACAGAGGAGTCCCCAATAGTTGTCAGGAGTCCTTCGGGATAAGGCTGATCATCACCCGCCTTTATCTCCCTTGACACGCTGCCAAAGACCTACTTGGCAAAGCCACACGGAGTCCAGAATCAAACAGAGCTTCAGGCTTTAAACTGCACTGAATTAACAACGTTGCTTCCTGCAAAGGCCCACGTGCCTTTGCTCCTCCTTTATGTCTTATGGGAGGGGCCAATCATCTCCCAGCCTTACTCCCGAGTCGTCCCTTTTGTTTTAACGGTTCTTGCCTTCTGGCAGCTCTGGCTGACAGGCTCCCCCTGTTCCTCTGCCTCGCTGAGACCTGACTCTGGAGGCTCCGGAGGCAGCACGTATCTCCCAGATGGCCCTATCTCTGCCTCCGACATAAAGCCCTTATCTGAGCCCTCCCCAGACTCCAGGACTGGCCCATGTTCTTCCCCAACCTCCTCACTGTCTGACTCTTACTGCCAGCTCCACAGGCCGCCAGCAGACCACAACAGCTCCCAGACCACCAAAATTGCTGCAAATAAAGAGTAATTCTGCAGCAACGTGGGAAAACCCCTTGAAGGGTAACATTCGGCCTCTTTTTTTGCCTGTTCTCGCCTATTTATCTAGGAAAGAGCTGGCTTCTGAAGACAGCGGCCCCTTTCATTAAAAGGGGAATGTAATCCCATTCCGGCAAAGTTAACCACGAAGTGACAGCCCTGCTGGTTGACGGGAGGACTGCATTCAAAGCTCTGAAGTTGTCAAGCCGCATGTTACGTGACTCCTGATATGCCGAGTTGTCGCTTAAATCTGAATGTGGTGACAGCAGGAGCAGCAATTCCCTCTCTAATCAAGTAAACAGAATAACACATCTTCCAAGCAGTGGGATACTGGAGGCTAATTTCCATATTAAACGAGGAGAGGCTACATAAATCCTACAATTAGATTGATATTTTAATCAGAGAAAGTCAAGAGATACATTGGCGGGCGGCCCCCGGGGGATGAGCAACTTGCCCCCATAAGCTCAGCCTTTTAGGCTGTTTGTGTGTGCGTGTGTGTGACTTGGGGTACACAACATCTATGCAGGAAGACAGTCAACTGGAAGGTCCTTTGAGGAGTGACGTCAGCTGGGCTTGAAGGCGGATGGAGAGTTCATTATTTTATTCGTGCACGCTGGAGGTGCTGAATAGGGAGCGGAAGGTGAGAACGAAGACTGCAGGCCTGCTCCCCATTATCAGGAGAAGCGTAGATAGAAAGAATAGCCTGAACATGGTGGGGTCCTTGGTGCTCTCTAAGCCTGGTTGTTTCCTTGCAAACCTCACCCAACTAGGTAACATCATCAGTGCTAGAAGGGAGTGTGGTTTGTGAATGGGAGAGGAGGAGGAGGAGGACTGGGGGGATCTGTGGGGGTTCTCTTGCAGATGCTTCATGACCCAACTAGAGTATATATATCATCCGTGCTAGAAAGGAGGAGGAGGAAGATGGTGTAGTTCTTGGCACTCTCTGAGCTTGGTTATTTTCTTGAAGACGTTTCATGACCCAACTAGGTAACGTCATCAGTGATGGAAGGGAGTGGGTTTTGTGGCGTGGAGGAGGAGGAATTGGAGGAGGACTGTGGGATCCTTGGTGCTCTCCAAGCTTTCTTGTAGACATTTCATGACCCAACCAGGTAACATCAGCAGAGTGGGAGGGTAACAGCATTCTGTGCACCTTTGGCGTTGAGTCATGCCGGCCACATGCCCACGGTGACGTCTTTGGACAGCCCTGGCTCTTCAGCTTTGAAACGGAGATGAGCACCGCCCCCTAGAGTCAGAAACAACTAGCAAGTATGCACGAGGGGAACCTTTCCCTTGATCTTATTAACCTCTAAGCCACGGGCTCTCCTCGCTAAGCCTCCCCTGTGGCTTAGAGTTTCATTCCTCTACCTAATTTTGAAGTGTCCCAGGTTCAAATCCCGGAAGGGTCTGAAGGCTAGCTGACGAGAGCTAAATAGCTCGAAATTTTCTTGAAGACGTTTCATGACCCAGCTAGGTAACATCATCAGTGCTGGAAGCGGGTGGGTTTTGTGGAATGGAGGAGGAGGAGGAATTGGAAGAGGACTGTGGGATCCTTGGTGCTTTCCACGCTTCCTTGAAGACATTTCATGACCCAAGTAGGTATCATCATCAGAGCTCATGCGGCATCACCGATGACGTCACCGACTTGAAGCATCTGCAAGAAAACAACTGAGGTCAGAGAACATCAAAGACCCTAGAGCCGTGATGGCGAATCTATGGCATGGGTGGCACGCAGAGCCATATTGGTGGGCACGCAAGTGTTGCCCTAGTTCAGCGCCAGCACGCATGTGCGCCCTGGCCAACTGATTTTCAGGCCTTCCGGTCCCATCGGAAGTCAGGAAACTGGTCCCATCGGGGGGATGGGGAAGGCTGTATTTGCCCTCCCCAGGCTCCTAGAAAGCCTCTGAAGCCTGGGGAGGGGGGGGAAACGGGCCTATTGGGCCCACCGTGCCATCGCGTGCCAAAAACGGGGAGGTTGGGGGGGAGTCACATGCACATGACGGGAGGGCGGGGCGCATTGAATTATGGATGTGGGCACACACACCCGTGACCCCCCCCCCCGCTCCCCCCGCTTTTGGCACGCGATGGCAAAAAGGTTAGCCATCACTGCCCTAGAGTGCAACCTTGAGCTACAAGGATTCACTCTATTAATAAACTCATTTTATCAGCTTCTCAGGTCTTTATAGACTATTTGGCTTGTCAACGCAACGTTGAAACTGCCCAGGCTCAAGTTGCAATGAATGGCATGCTCTTAACTATGACCTTCAGCTTTGGGATAAATAAATTCCTTGGAGCCTGTCTCTAGTTGAGTTCTTTGAAGTATTTTTAAAGTCTGGCCTGTCTGGAGAAAAACCTGATTTGAAGATGCTCTTTTGGTCTACTTCCTGTGTCTAGTGATGCGATGCTGACCACAGGGCTAAAGCTACAAAAATTAACAAACACATCCATAAAAAAGCATTTTTCCTTTCTACTTTAGATCTCAGCAGCTTCTATCTCTGTTCTGGGACTGAGGATGTTCAGCCCTTCATTTAATGAGTATATAGATGCATAAACTAATCCAAACAGATTTTTTTATTCGGTGACAAAAACAAAACGACAAAGGAATGTTGAAATCAAAACGATTTGGAAAGAAATTAAGGCCTTTTCGTTGTCTTTCATGTAAGTCAAACATACCCAGAGCAACATAGATTAAAATAATGCTTTTTCCTGGAATCCTTTTTTTTTTTTTTTACTAAATTGCCTAACTAAGCGATTCAATTTCTTTTTCTCTTTTCCTTCTAAGAAAGTAAAAATAGCAAAGGAAGTCTAGCAGAAGATTTAAATAGAGGTAAATGCTGATCCAAAATGATCTATTAATATGACCGAGATGTTAACGAGACAATGTAGGAATTTGTCTATAGAGCCTGCAAATGTTTATATCCCAATCTTGGAGATGTAAATTCTTCCGAAGTCAAATACTGTGTGTACACATATGTCAAAATGCTTTCCCAGAGCAGATGGGCCATGGGGACAGAGTTGTCCCATGGTTGGCAGTTTGCATGTTAGTGTTGAATTTATATTCTTTTATGTACTCTGAGAGGTATTGTGTGTCCAATCACACTTGGCCAATAAAAAATTCTGTTCTGTTCTGTTCTGTTCTGTTCTGTTCTATTCTATTCTATTCTATTCTATTCTATTCTATTCTATTCTATTCTATTCTATTCTATTCTATTCTATTCTATATTTTACCGACAAAGAAATAAAAGGAGGCTAGTATAGATCTGAAAGGGGCACGGTGGCTCAGTAACTAAGATGCTGAGCTCGTCAATTGAAAGGTCGGCAGTTCAGTGGTTTGAATCCCTGGTGCCGTGTAATGGGGTGAGCTCCCGTGACTTGTCCCAGCTTCTGCCAACCTAGCAGTTCGAAAGCAGGTAAAAAATGCAAGTAGAAAAATAGGGACTACCTTTGGTGGGAAGGTAACAGCATTCCATGCGCCTTTGGCGTTGAGTCATGCCAGCCACATGACCATGGAGACGTCTTCGGACAGCGCTGGCTCTCCGGCTTTGAAACGGAGATGAGCTCTGAAGCCTTCAACTGACCTTGTGGAGAAGGAGATTCACGGTATCTCCTCTGCCAGGAAAGGATGGCGGTGGGGAAGAGTGGAGGGTGGGGGGAGGAAATATTATGGTCACAAGTTCAGTTGAGGACACGGAGAAGACATGCATCTTTTTGAAGATGCATGGAGAGGGATGATGACGTAGGAGGATGACTCCTTTCTCCTTTGCTTCTCCCTGACTATGGGAAGCAAAGAAGAATGGCTGAGGTTGAACTGTCAAGAGTTAAGAAAAGTAACAAGCCTGGAGGGGAAGAAAAAGAATTTGGTCTTTGGTTCTTCAGTTGTGAAACCATTATGAGATGCCCACATGGATACAAATCACACTACAAAAGCTATCTTGTCGAACACGAACGGAGGGAATACACTCAGCTGTTAAAACCATAGAGCTAGCAGAAGAAGGTCCGGCAGAAGAAGACAACTCCAGAGAGGTAATGGAAGGTCTGGGCAAATGGAAAGATCTTTCTTGGTCCAAGGTTGAGCAAGAAATGTACCGTATTTTTCCGAGTATAAGACGCACCAGAGTATAAGACGCATCTTAGTTTTGGGGGAGGAAAATAGTGGGGAAGGGAATTCTGCCTAACAGGTATTCATCTGGCTAGCATCCTTAGCCTTGTCAGCTTCAGTGCATTAGTTCACTTGCTGGTTTTGAAGTTGGGGCTGGTTGGGGCTAAAAAAACAGCTGCTAAAGCACAGCTGATCGTCGGAAGGAGCAGCAATTAGAAAAGCAGGTGAAGTGCGGAATATCGCTTCGATCGAAAGCACCGCATTGGGGCTGAAAAACAGCTTCAAAAGCACAGCTGATCATCGGAGGGAGCTCCAGTGACTAAAGCAGGTGAAACACAGAAGGGGTAAGAGAAGGCAGCAGCTGTTCCGGGTAGCCATTTTGGGCACCATGCTTCATGTTTTCAGTCTCCAAATGCGTCGCATTTTCGGGCAGCGATTGGTGGCGATGTGCTTTGGTGATCCCCGCAGCCTTGAAGGGCTCTCAAATGGAGTGTTTGGAGTCTGAAAATGTGACGCGCAGAGCCCCAAAACACAAGCCGTTGTCGGTGGCAATCTCTGCAGCCAGGAAGAGGGTGCATGGACGCTGAAGGGTGGGGGCCGGCGGGTGGGCGAGGTTACATTTGGAGTATGAGACACACCCAAATTTTCAGCCTCTTTTAGGAGGGAACAAAAGTGAGTCTTATACTCAGAAACATGTGGTAGATGAAGCGCCAAGCAGGAATCCCTCCTGAAGCGTGGGAATCTCCCCCTTCCCCCAGGCTTTCCAAATGTGGTACGAAGAAGACCAGCTTAAATGGGATATAAATAACCTTGCTAATCGTTGCGGGTGTAAAGGGGGTCTTCGTTTATTTAATCTTAAAAATGTTGAGCCATAAAGGACATCTTCATGCATTTTAACCATCCCGTTTATCAGCACGCAAGGAACTTCAGGAAAACCCTCCAGGGTGCTGTTTTCCGCCGTTCTGTTCGTTGCTCCCCATGTCCGTCATTAGTCTTTACGGCACATTTGTGGGTCCCTTTCACAGTTTTCTTTGCTCCATTTGCTTAAATCTCCAAACGTGAGTGGAGATACCTTTTTTGCTTCCATAGCACACAGCAAGTTGGTCTTTGGCTCTCTTCAGTTTTATTGCTGATACACCCAGAAATTAAAAAGAGGACATGCAAATATCGGCTAAACGTGGGCTGGAGAGCTGTTGAAGACTGTGTACAGAGAAGAATAGAGTAGAGTAGAGTAGAGTAGAGTAGAGTAGAGTAGAGTAGAGTAGAGTAGAGTAGAGTAGAGTAGGGGATGGGGATGGGGATGGGGATGGGGATGGGGATGGGGATAGACTAGACTAGACTAGACTAGATTAGACATGAATAGAATAGAATTAGAATTAGAATTAGAATTAGACTATAGTTATTGTCACATACACTAATCAGCATATATTAAAATGAAATGTTGTTGCATTCAGCTCTCAAAAGATAACCATTATGTATATATCCACACACACACATATGACACAGAAAAACATGACACTCTAATTTGAATGTATACATATACATGGTGAAAAGAAAAAAAAAGAATCCTGCAAATTTACAAGATGGATGGCATAAGGAACAAAGCTGTCCCAGTAATCCTTCTATAGATACTTCAAAACCTCGTCCCAGAGGGGAGTGACAGAAACAGGCCAAGTAGTGGGGGCGTGGGGTCTCTTGCAATGCCTCGAGCTCTAAGGACATAGCACTTAAAAACAATATCCTGAAAAACGGGAAGCGAGCTTCCTATAACCCTCTCCACTGTCCTCACCACTCTCTGTAGGGACTTTCTATCTGAGGTGCTGCTGCTACCAAACCAAACAGGGATGCACTTCGTTAAGACACTCTCAGTGCTGCCTCTGTAAAAAGTGGCCAGGACAAAAGGAGAAAGATGTGCTCTCCTCATCCCACGCAGGAAATGCAAACACTGGTTTGCACTCTTCTCCAAAGATAACGTACGAAGAGACCAAAGTCAGATTGTTAGTTATCTGCACCCCCAGATACTTAATACTATTGACCCACCTCCTGGCTAGGTGGCTCAGTGGCTAAGACACTGAGTTTGTTGATCAGAAAGGTCAGCAGTTCAGTGGTTCGAATCCCTAGTCCAGGTCTCCTGCGTGAACAGGGGGTTGGACTAGATGACCTCTAAGGTCCCTTCCAACTCTGTTACTGTTAAACCTCCATAGCTGCAGCCTTGATCGGAAGTGGAGCAATGATCTTCTCTTACCAGAGCTCTGGAAGGGTACCCTGCAGGCCGGAGACATCGGTAGTCCTTAACAGTCATCTGACGATACATCTCAGGATAGCTTTCTTGGAACAATCACCAGTCTCACCCTCACACCAACCCTTCACATCTTGGTACAATCACCAAGGCTCCTAAGATATTGTCTCTGGAGCATGTGACATTAATCAGCAGGCCGGCTTAAGGAGACGGAGAAGCACATCAGCTACGAATCAGTCACCCTAGGTGGTGGAGGCTGTAACGAAAGCCGGGAGAAGCGAGAGAGATGAATGGTGGAGAAGGCAGCAGTGAGTAAAACTTGTCATTTTGAAAGTCATTAGTGTCCGTGAAATAATGTTAATCTCTTTAACACGAATACATTTTGTTCGCCTTGCGCCCTTATTGAATATTTCCTTCCGTCGGTGATCCTTGGCTGCTCTCTAGAAAGATACTGTTCATAAAAGAGAAAGAAATTGCTGAACAAACATAGAAGCAGCTCGTTTTACTTAATCGTGACTGGCGTTCTCCTTTAAGGTGCATCCAGGCATTGGCTGCTCTTGTTGCTGGGTCTGAAGATCTGGAAGCGAAGCCAATCTATGGTTGAACAGAAACCTGGATTCCCGGCATAGGGAGCCATTGTTGATCTTCCAGCTGGCCTCCTCTGAAGCCACTTCAGTTTTTCCTCCTACTAATTTATCAATTATTTTTGTACTCTCCAAAAAAAAAAATCGTCAGGCTCCAGAAACCAAAAAAGGCACGTGGTGATTCTTCCAAGCAGATTTCTTTATTGTTCTTCACCCATAGACAGAATCTTGCCAAAATAAAGCAAGCTAACACTACCATAAACCATACACTCTGGGAACTCTTAAGGAGGAACTGTCTTCACCCTCTTTCTCTCACCCAAACTACTGAATTGCATTCTTTATTGATTTCTTTGTTGTTCCCACACCTACAGACAGAGATCTTGCCAAACTAAAGCAGATTACATGCACCATTAAATATATACTCTGGGAACCATTGAGGAGGAGCTGTTGTCACCCTCTTTCTCTCACACAAAACTATCTGAACCAAATTCTTTATTGATTTCTTTGTTGTTTCCCCAGCTACAGACAGAAATCTTGCCGAACTAAAGCAGACTATGTGCACCATTATATATATATTTGTTTTCTGAGGTTTTCGCGGGTGTTTGTATGTAGGTCTTTGGTTATTCGGGTCTTCTCCCGCGTAGAATTGGAAGTATCTTGGCGACGTTTCGACGAAGTCTCATTCGTCATCTTCAGGCTGGTGTTCTAGGCTTCGTTCTTCCTTCGTTCTTCCACGAAGCCGAGAACACCAGCCTGAAGATGACGAATGAGACTTTGTCGAAACGTCGCCAAGATACTTCCAATTCTACGCGGGAGAAGACCCGAATAACCAAAGACCTACATACAAACACCCGCGAAAACCTCAGAAAACATATATATATATATATATATATATATATATATATATATATATATATATATATATATATATATATATATATTTATTTATTTATTTATTTATTTATTCTGGGAACCATTGAGGAGGAGCTGTTTTCCTCCTCTTTCTTTCACACAAACTATCTAAAACTTTGTTGTCTCTTGCTCCTCTGGAGTGCAGCCCTTCCCTCCTGGGAATCCAGGCCACATTCCATCACAAAAATGCCAACCACATTGCCTTTCTCAGTATAATTTGAGTTTCCAGCGAGAAACTATCATTAATGTTCCAGGTGCCTGGTATTGCGCAACAGTTGTTGGCTTATTTTGATTACAGTGCCAGTCATTTTTGATGAAAATGTCAAATATCCTCCCTTCTGTCCCTTCCTTCCTTCCTTCCTTCACTCCCTCCCTCCCTTCCCCTTCATTAGTGTCCTTCACTCTTTGCAAGTAGCTTGAAGTGCTCAGAAGATCCACTTCTCCCTAAGAAAGAGAAAAATGCTAGGACCCGTGAATGTCTGAATCGGGCTCCTCTGTGTCCATGACTCTCCTTGAAGGGAGATAACCGTTCTCCACAAATCACTGCTCTTCCCTTAATGCCAGTGGCTCTGTTGAGACCTTTGATAGGGCTGCATATCTCCTAATTACTGTATAAACACCAACTAATTAAGTGTATATAACATGCCCCAAAGTATGTTAAAGGAGAACGGCATCAGAATACGAATAAGTTAATCGTTGCTTGATCCCAGGGTAAACTCTGCCTGGAATCTCTAATTATTCTTCCAAGCACGGTGGGCTCAAACGCCAGGAGATCTTAACAGCTGTTCTAGAGAAGTTGTAGAGCTCTACCTCGCAGGAGGAAGTGATGGAGAAGGTGGATCTGGTCCCTTTTACCCTCCCTGGGATTGAGGGATGAGCCGCAGGCAACAGAGCTACGGGGTGGGGAGGCGAGACACGGATTCCCTTCCTACGCTCTCGTCTGTTCCTCCGCTCAGATCTTATCTTTCCTGGATAATAAGGATAATCAAATCTGCATTTCCTTTTGGAATTTTCATTAAAATTGCAGGACCAGTGATTACACAGCTGCTTAATTTAAATCAGCGGGGATTTTGAAACATGCTCAGATATTTTTAAATACCGCTCTCACTTCCTTGTTTACAGTGTTATGATTAAGTGGAACTCTCTGTAGTTGTTTTCAAGCATTAGCCCCTTAAAAAAAAAAAAATAGGAAAAAAGAAAATTCTTGCAGTTCCCCTTAAATAAACTTTTTTTTACCTCATAGGTCAGGGATGGCTAACCTTTTTGCCGTTGTGTGCCAAAAATGGGGGGAGTGGGGGGGGGTTGCATGTGTGCATGCCCACACCCATAATTCAATGTGTCCCGCCCCCATGCACATGCGACCCCCTGCACTCACCCTGTTTTTGCATGTGATGGCCCAGTAGGCCCGTTTTTTTGCCCTCCCCAGGCTCCAGAGCCTTTCCAGGAACCTGAGGAAGGCAAAAACAGCCTTCCCCACACACCCCCAGAGGCCAGAAACAGACCATTTCCCATGCGCCGGAGCTGAGGTAAGGCAACGCTCTTAGTGTCTCGTGCACGAGACACTGACCCATTTCTGACAGACGGCAGTCTCTTCTTGAAAACTTTTTCAATTTCAATTTTCCGGGAAGGGGAGGAGAGCAGTAGACTTGCAACGTAGGCAACTCTCAACTTACAACCATTTCATTTAGTGACCGTTCGAAGTCACGACGGCACTGAAAAAATTTGACTCATGCCCGTTTTTCACCCTTAACGGCCGTTATAACCGTTGTTTTGATCAGTCACGTGATCAAAATTCAGATGCTTGCCAACCGACTCGTATTTATGACGGTTGCAGTGCCTTGGGGGTCATGTGATGCGCTTTTGTGTCCGTCTGACAAGCAGAGTCAATGGGGAGGCCAGATTCGCTTAACAACCCATGTTACTGGCTTAACAACGGCCCTGATTCACTTAACAGCGGTGGCAAGAAATGACATAAAGCGGGGCAAAGCTCACTTAACAACAGAAATGGGCTCAGTTGTGGTCGTAAGTCGAGGACTACCTGTCATCATTTTGGGTGATGACTTACCTGCGAATTTCCTGCGAATTACCTGCGAATTTCAGCCACGAGAATTTCTCTGGTCCTTTCTAAAGCCTACTTTAAAATCATTATTTTTTATAAAGAGATAATATTTTTAAAAGGAACTAGTTCAGGGGTCTCCAACCTTGGCAACTTTAAGACTCGTGGACGTCAATTCCCAGAATTCCTCAGCCAGGAGCACTTCTGAAGAGAGATGCGGCTGAATGCAAGCTTGTGAAGGTTGATTGTGAGACAGTTCTGCAGCCTTGGTGTGGCTGTGTGGAACAAGTGTGAATCAACTTGCAGAGAAGCAAGTTCTCCGCTAATTTGTACTATCTGGGCGAACCGCAGTTACGATGGAGCGATTTGGGGTTAGAGAGGCAGAAGGATTTTCTGCATTAATGAGGATTGGATTAGAACTTAAAGGCCTCTCTGAGATTCCTTAGAATAAATCCGTAACAGGTTATTTCCCATCTTCCTCCTGTAATCAAAGACTAATCCTCTCTGTATAATTGAAATGTTTCCGGTGTTCTATTAGTATAATATTATTATATCCCAGTAAAACTTCACGGTAATCTCCACCTTCCTTCCCTCTTTCTCTCTATCATGGATTGGTTGTAGATCTCATCCAGTTCAAGAATCAGATAAACCAAAAAAAACCCCCAAACAAATTTATGTATCCAACCTGATTTGGTTGTTTTGATCAAAAAACGGTGAGACCCCAAACGCAAGGAATGTTTTCAGAAGGAGCACTGAAACTGTGCCCCAAATTGGGGTTATAACTGGTAATACAGGTAGTTCCGAATTTACAAATGGTTGCTGCAACTGTTGGCCAATAGCCAAGTATCCAAATTTTGATCACATGACCATGGGGATGCTGCCACGATCATAAATACAAGGACCGTTTGCAAGTTACCGTTGTAACTTTGAATGGTCACTAAATGAATAGAAATAGCATTTAGACTTATGTACCACCCCATAGCACTTTCTGGGTCAGCGTAACTTGTATCATCATCCTCTTCTTTTAATGACCCCATAATCCCTTGCGGGATGGAGTCTGGGCAACTGAATGGAGCTGAGAGTTTACTAGCCGGATACCCTTCCTGTCGTCAAGGCGGAGTTATATTCAGCAGATATATTCTCATCGTGTCCAGAGAGAGAAATATCTGCCTCTACCTAGGCTGGAACTCACAGCCTCACAGCGAGAGCTCACCTCTAGGCCACCACACCACTCGGCAATATTACTTCTATATTGGCCCCAAAAAGTCCTCATTTTACTGACCTTGGAAGGATAGAAGGCGAGTCAAGGCCTTCGATCCCATCAGGATCGAACTCCAGGCAGTGGGCAGAGTTTGCCTGCAATGCTGCACTTTAACCCCTGCACCACTAGGGGTCCTAAATAGTCATAAATTGAGGACTACCTGCATTTATGTATTGTTGTTGTTGTTATTATTATTATTATTATTTGGGTTTGTTGTAAATCAGCCACATGTGGCTGACTAGATACGGCATACAACTGAGTAGAGAATGACACCAAGAATTGATTGAGTCTCTTCATTTGGTTTCTGGAAGCCAGCCACTCAGCCACCTGTAGCAAAGAATAATCCTTTGAACAAAAGTGAATTAAAAAAAAATACTTAATCTGCTTTAATTCCTGCTTTTTTCCCCCCCAACCCCTTTCTCTTCAGTTTTATCATTTAGAAAGAGTTTTTTCCCCCTTTTCTTGGAAGGGGTGGAGAAAGATTCAACTGTTGTCACCATTTCTGTTCCTCCACCTGGGGACCAAATAAAGAATTCATTACATTTCAAATGAGAGCCTGCATACTTTGCTGCATACATTAGCATGTTTTAATCATGTTGCCACAATTCCTTCCCCTCCCCCTCCCCCCCCAAAAACAGGGGGGGGGGAGCTTGGAAGAAAAATGAAGATTTAAAACTCTTGTCTTGCCGAAAGCAGACAGATTGGCTCCAAAATGACTCAGTCAATAAAAGATGAGCTCTGAAAAACCTTCTTCTCTGCTGAAAGTATTCGGGGAGCGAATTAGGTTTTTCTAAGCCCACCGTCAAAAATTAATAATACATACAGCATGTAAAATGGTTTAGCCCCCTGCAGCCTTATACAAATATATCTTTCACTTGTAAATGTGACATGACTACCAGGCTTCTCCATCCTTTATCCCAAGGGGATGTTACGTGTCGATGTGTGTCATAAACCTCTAGATAATTAGAAAGTGTGTTCCTGCTTCAAACGAGAAGGACAAGCAGCAGCAAGATGGATAGACACGGTTGCGGTAGGGACGTGGCACATTGTTGGAAGAGCTGGACGAGGGGATGATCATTGTGGCGAGAAGCTATCTATGTGGTCGCTAACAGTAACGATGATTCGATGGCATGTAATCAATCAATTAGTCCCATTTAGCAATTCGCGATTTAGCCAAGGCTGTCGGAGGATCTCACAATCCATATTCTTTCCATTAATCAAGTTTTTTAATGGTGTCACAGCTGAGGGAAGACGTACAATGTGGTTTTTTAAATCTCTTGCTGTAAAATATCTAGAAAACTGCAGCGAGACTATTTTAAAATAGTAAAAAGAGCTGAAAGGTTGTTTCGTAGCCTTCACGTTCCATCTAGGTGCTCAATGCGTCTTCTTAAAATGTGACATTTTGCTGTCTTTCCCTTTCTAACTTTAATTTATGTTGGGTTGGAAGCCACATGGGGGATAGATGTTCTTCTGGAGGCAACTCATTCTACTGAAAGTGTCCTGTTTTCCAAATGTTCATCAGACATGGTCTTCAGTCTGTGGCCTTCAGTCTTCAGCTTGTGGTCTTCAGTCTTCAGTTATGATATTCGATCTCTGGTCTTCAGTCTTCAGTTTGTAGTCTTCAGTCTGTGGTCTTTCATTCCATGATGACGAAGGCTATCAACATTATTCAATCCACAGTCACAAGGTTTAGAGGCAACTTGGAGTTCTCTGCTGCCTCTCGTTCATCCATCCTTAACAGAAAAAAGCTGTGTTCACAGTTTTGGCTGTCTCTTTATTGTTCAAAGAACAGAGCAAGCCAGAAACCAACCATTCTGAACGGTTAACAAATCTGCTAATGCTTCTTTTGCTGAAAGATGTGTTTGAAGAGAATCAAACTTTTCATTGTTGATTCAATCAAATACATACTTTCTGCCAGCCCAGAATCTTCTCTTAAGTTTGCTCCTTGATCTTTCTGTGCTTAAAAGAAGACTACATTTCCCCCCGTGCGACATGGGGTAAATCAAGGACCACATCTTTCACCTGTGAAAAGCATTGGCTTCCTTCTCCACACTCTGGTTTCTTGGGCAATTGTCATCTTCCATCTCGACCGCATGTGGCTAGTCAATTCCAGTGTGTGGGCCTGAGGGGACTCCTTCCTTGCTCTGTGGCATTTGTGATATTTGACACGGTCTCCTTGTGCCCACCCAGGTCATTTGCTCATTGCTCGATATAAACCAGCGTTCTGCTTCAGTTCAACCACGAAAGGGCTCCTGAGAAGACTGACAAATATCATTAATAATGATTCATGGCACAGGGGGAAGAGGGCTTAGAAAAGGAGAATGCAAAAGCAGAATTCAAATGCTTTGGTTTGTTTGGGATTTTTTGTTTACGAGGGAAAATTGCAAGGATTTCCTGGGTCCTTTCCTTTCTAACATTTGACCTCACGAGCAGGAGAAATTCGATAGATGATAGATAGATAGATAGATAGATAGATAGATAGATAGATAGATAGATAGATAGATAGATAGATAGATAGATGAGAGATAGATAGATGAGAGATAGACAGATAAATAGATGAGAGAGAGAGAGAGATGGATATAGAGAGATAAATAAATGCTTAATCCTTTGTGGCAATTCATTTGTCTTAAATAAGTATTCCTGTTATCCAAAATTCAGTTATCAGCAGAATAATACCCGTGTTAAGAGATGGACCACAATTTGCTAGACAAGAAAGGAAGCACATACTAAAAGGAAACGTATCTTTATTTACGTTTCCTCCATTTCTTAACTACAAACTCAACTGGAAAAAAACCTCTTCCCCAGTAAAACGAAGTTGCTTCTAGCTGTGTCACGGCTCTTATGTGTCCCATGCCTTCCTTGATTAATCTATCAATTAAAAGAGAGCCAAAGCTTGCGATTGGAGCCGTAAATTAAACCAGGCTCCACATGGTAGCTATTAAAGGATACTTCTCAAAATTTCCCAGCCTGAAACGCAATTCATTTTCTCATCCCACATTCTGCCCACAAGAAAGTTGTTGCAAGGATTTCTTTTTTTTTTTTTTTTTTCTACAGCTATCTGTAGGTGGTAGTTGGTTTGTGGCTTAATTTGTCTTATTTCCCCCCTTCCCACCCCCAAGAGTTGTGGGAAGGGTGGGGGGCAAGGAAGTCTCATCAATACTACATCTCTTTCCACCCCAGCCCGGATCCTGGGGTGTCATCAAATGGTAATCTCCTTGGAAGATAATTGTACTTTTTCAGATCATGTTTATGAAAGGTGACAAACAGTTAGCTGGAAAGAGATGTTAATAACATGGAAATGTCTCCGGCTTGAAAGTCTGCACAGAAATTATCTAACGCGTCTGTTGAAAGCCAGCATTGCCTGTGCCGTTAGATGTAAGGAGTGAATCTTCTCATTTGCATATAATTTCAGGTCTGGTGTGCGTTGTGTGTGTCATCTTTTGTGCAAAGCACGCAATTTCTTCTGCCACAGTGGAGCTTCTAGCCTTCTCCAAGGGTTTTGTCTTCACGTGTTCTCCACCAAGTAGAAGAGGTGGATCTTTCTGGGTTTGGAGCTGGGAAACTGGATGGATCCGATGCAGTTATTGGGCACAAGTTCATCAAGGGGGGGGGGGGGGTTTCTCAGTTTATTTTCCAAAGCACCAGAAGACAAAGAAGCAACAGATGGAAACTAATCAGGGAGAGAAGCAACCTGGAAGTAAGGAGAAGCTTACTAATAGTGAGGACAATTAACCAGTGGAACAACTGATCATCAGAAGTTGTGAGTGCTCCATCACTGGAGGTCTTTAAGAAGAGACTACTTGAGCCACTTGTCTCAAATAATATAGGGCCTTGATGGCGAACACCGGTGTAGCCATATCGGTGGGCACATGAGCTCACTTCCATTGGCAAACAGGCCATTTCTGGCTTTCGGAGAGCCTCCAGGGGGGTGGGGAAGGCCGTTTTCGCCCTCCCCAGACTCCTAGAAAGGCTCTGGAGCCTGGGGAGAGCAAAAAATGGGCCATCCAGTCCCACCAGAAGTCGGCAAACAGGCCATTTCCGACCTCCGGAGGGCCTCCAGGGGGCTGGGAAAGGCCATTTTTGCCCTCCCCAGACTCCTAGAAAGGCTCTGGAGGCTGGAGAGAGCAAAAAACGGGCCTACCGTGCCATCGCGTGCCAGAAGCGGAGGGGAGCAGGGCAGGGTCATGCGTGCATGCACGTGGGCGGGGCACATAGAATTATGCGTATGGGCAAGTGCGCATGCAAAACTCCCCCCCTCCAGCTCCTGGCACGTGATGGCCAAAAGGTTAGCCATCACTGATATAGAGTCTCCTGCTTCATCGGGGGGTTGGACTAGAAGACCTCCAAGGTCCCATCCAGCTGTACTTGGATTGATCAGTCTTTAGAGATTCGGGCTCATCAGCCTTGGACCAAGCTTTCATGGTGGGAAGAAGATCATTTGGAGCCAATGTCGGTGGAGATGGCCTACTTTTCTCCCCACACCTTCTGAGCAAAGAGAGCCTGGTTTAGCTCTGCAGACTGAAGCACCGTAATTAACATCCAGCTGTCTGCAATTACATCAGTTCGAATCTCCCCAGGCTCAAGGTCGACTCAGCCTTCCATCCTTTCTAAGGTAGGTCAACTGAGGACCCAGTTTGTGGGGGCAATAAGCTGACTTTGTATAAATATACAAAAGTATGAAGGCTATTGCTTAACGCATTGTAAGCCGCTCTGAGTCTTCGGAGAAGGGCGGCATATAGATCAATTTTTTTAAAAAAAATGCATGGATAAGAGTTTCCAGTGTTAACTCTGTGGCCTCCAGATAGTTTTGAGCAAAACTGAGATTTTAGAGAGAGGAAGTCAAGTTTCTTTAGAAGTCAGCTTCCTCGCCCGTTTTCTCTTGTAACTCACACCTTAAGGAATGTTGGAGTTAGTTCTTGTGTACTGACAAACCCAATGCAGGGTAGTCCCAATTTACAATCATTCATTTAGTGACTGCTTACATTTCCCATTTAATCGGAACCCCATTAGAGTCCGCTAACCTGCTTCTGAATGGTTGGGTACTCTTTAGACTTCTAAATGAAGACCCTTCCTCACACCAGGGTTGAAATCCAGCAGGTTCTGACAGGTTCTGGAGAATCGGTAGTGGAAATTTTGAGCAGTTTGGAGAACTGGCAAATACCACCTCTGGCTGGCCCCAGAGTGGGGTGGGAATGGAGATTTTGCAATATCCTTCCCCCAGGAATGGGGTGGGAATAGAGATTTTGCAATATCCTTCCCCCAGGAGTGGGGAGGGAATGGGGATTTTGCAGTATCCTTCCCCAGGAATGGGGTGGTAATGGAAATTTTGCAGTATCGTTCCCCCAGGATTCTTGAGGGAATGGAGATTTTGCAGTATCCTTCCCCTAGAGTGGGGAGGGAATGGAGATTTTGCAGTATCCTTCCCTTGCCACGCCCACCAAGCCACACCACGCTCACCAAGCTGCGCCCACAGAACCGGTAGTAAAAAAAATTTGGTTTTCACCACTGCCTCACACCCTCAAGGTCTCCCATTACCTAATGCAATGTCTAAATAGCTTGTCTTAGGGAACGTGTTTGAGAGTTAATTTAAAAGGCACTTTAACTGTATATCCACCGTGAGTCGCAGCAGAAAACTCCAATTGGCCGTTCTTGCATTGTTTGCAGTTTCTTTTTTTAAAAAAAATATGAGCGAAAATTTTCTTTTAAAAAGAAATTGTCGGAGATGAATGGTTATTTTGCTTACCTCTCTGAAGCCCCGTCTTTTGAGAGTTTACCTGAATTTCTAGCCCTGTCCCGTAGCAATTGCTTTTCCTATTGAAGGCTTAAAAAAAACCAGGGTGTATACCAGGACTAAAATGCGTCTACACAAAACAGTTGCCTGAATTTCTTCTCTTCTCTTTCCTTTTTTCCCCCCTTTCTTTCCACACAATATGTCTACGACGATAACATTGGAAAACCTCAGAAGCTTCGGAAAGCACACCGGTGACAATAAAATATACAATTGCATTAAATGCGCATTATTAAATGCACTTCACTCACTATGCCCGAAGGGTTTTGCTAAAAAATAAAAAACAAACAAACAATGCAAATGTGTGTATGTTTGGGAGGAGCTGTGATTATAACCAACAATCTTCTACTCACCATTTGTGGACCTTACAGCTTGTTTTGTGTTGTACGTCAGCTCAAAATCCACCTACTTTGGTTTAATCTGGTGGCATTGAAGTTCCCAAATAACTGATTTCGCTTATTTAAATTCCTCAAATAACCACAACGAGAGTAGGGGGAGGCTCACGTATGGAGTTAAGTCACAATCTGCTTGCAAACCCGTCTGTTTGAAAACCATGGTGTAGCCCAGTTAACCTTGATTAACATAATCTGTAGTTTCAGATGCTCACAATCCTGGTCATTCTAAATAACTATAAGCAGAATGGATTTGGTTTTTCATTCGTTTAACCGTTACCCAGAAAGGGGTGGGGTGGGGGGAAAGCCTCATAAATTTACTGCAGCGTAAGCTTCTGTGAGCAATGGTTCGACTGGAGCTTCAGTGCAGAAATTTAAGATAACAAAACTAATTCCACATGAATCCCTTCCTACAAAATCTGTGTCTCTTAACCTTGGGAAGATGAAGAAGTGTGGGCTTCAACGCCCAGAATTCCCAGACTGGGATTCTCAATCTTGGGCACTTGAAGATGTGTGGGCATCAGGTTGAAATCCATGCACCTTCAAGTGGCTAAGGTTGAGAAACATTGCCCAGGACGTACGTTTTTCAGATTAACAGAATTGGAAGGGATCTTATAGGTCTGTGATGGCGAACCTATGGCACGGGTGCCACACGTAACACACAGAGCCGTATCAGTGGGCACGCAAGTGTTGCCGTAGCTCAGTTCCAGCGCGCCAGCCAGCTGATTTTTGGGCCTTTCGGTCCCACCGGAAGTTGGGAAATGGGCTGTGCCCGGTCTCTGGAGGGCCTCGGTGGGGGTGGGGAAGGCCGTTTTCACCCTCCCCAGGCTCCTAGGAAGCCTCTGGAGCCTGGGGAGGGTGAAAAATGGGCCTACCAGGCCCACTGTGCCATCACGTACTAAAAGGGGGGGCACGCAGGGGCGGGGCGCATTGAGTTATGGGTGTGGGCACACACGTGGGCGATTTCGCCGCACTCCCCCTGCTTTTTGCACGCGACAGCAAAAAAGTTAGCCATCATTGTTATAGGTCATCTAGTCCAATCAGGAGACGGTGCACCATTTCTGACAAATGGCAGTCCAGTCTTTTCTTGAAAGCCTCAAGTGATGAAACTCCCACAGCTTCCAAAAGTTGAGAAACATCGTCCAGGACTGTGATGGCGAACCTATTACATGTGTGCCCCGGGTGGCATGCAGAGCCCTCTCTGCGGGCACATGAGCCATCACCCAGCTCAGCTCCAACGCGCATCCACATGCGCCTCCCGCCAGCCAGCTGATTTTCAGGTCTCTGCCGTACATGCGCTGGGGGCAGGGCGCATGGGGGAGACATGCGCACATACCAGGGGGGGTCACACGCATGCATGGGGCAGAGGGGTCACACTCGCATACGCGGGGGGCAGGGGGGAGCATGGGGAGTGCACGCCCCCTGTGGCCCGTTGGCCTCCTTGCAGCCTCCTGGGACCAAAACCAATCCCAGGAGGCTACAGAGAGGCCGATTAGGCCCAAAACAGGACAGGGGGTCGTGCACACGTATGGGGGGCCAGGGGTTGTGCAGGGGGTCATGCGTGCATGCGGGGGAGGGGTGGGGCAAAGAGGCGTCACGCACATATCGCACCAGGCTCAAGGTTGACTCAGCCTTCCATCCTTTCTAAGGTAGGTCAAATGAGGACCCAGATTGTGGGGGCAATAAGCTGACTTTGTATAAATATAAATATACAAAAGGATGAAGGCTATTGCTTCACGCATTGTAAGCCGCCCTGAGTCTCCGGAGAAGGGCGGCATATAAATCAATTTTTTTAAAAAAAAAAATTATGGGTGCAGGCAAGCATACTGTTGCGCACACACACACACACTTTCGGCACGCAACGACAAAAAGGTTAGCCATCATTTGCCTAGGACATAAGTTGAGAAACATTGTCCAGGACATAAATTGAAACTGTCAGTTATTCCAGCGATATCTTTATTCTAGCTCAATAACCTTCATTGCCCTATGAAGACTAAAGAAAAGGCTTGGCTTTTATCTGCAAAGGGCACAATTCTTGGTAGGGCACCAAAACTGTTCTTGCCCCCGGGACCTTCTTCAGAATATTGCTGGGCCTGGAGAGATTTACCTGCTTTTTTGCCTCCTCTTAATAAACTCCTAAGCATCTGAGACCAGCCAGTCCGTTTCCAGTGATAAACTTCACAATTAGATCTTTCCTGCCCAACTTTGCCAACGTTTTCTAATAAAATCCCATTAATATTTAATGCGCAATTATTAAATATTTAAAAATTTAAAAGTGAAATAGTTTTTTTTTTTAAGGCGTCCGTGCGATGAATAATTTACGGGCTGCAAATGAGCTGACGCAGGGGAGGGGTTTATGGTGGTGGTGGGGAGCGCTCTGCAACCTGTCTTTTCCAGCTGCCTAAGTGAGGTTGCCCAGCGGCAGCTTCTCAGTTGGGTAGAGTGGTGACAGGACCATTCCCAGGCTTTCATGGCATGTGAGAATGGCCGTGGGAGACAGGGAAGAGATGCTACCTATCGGAAGGGTTAGACAGCAATAGCACTTAAACTTATATCCCGCTTCACAGGGCTTTTACAGCCCTCTCTCTAAGCAGTTTACAGAGTCAGCCTCTTGCCCCCAACAATCTGGATTCTCATTTGACCCACCTTTGAAGGATGGAAGGCTGAGTCAAGTTTGAGAAGGTCGGGATCGAACTCCTGGCAGTGGGCAGAATCAGCCTGCAATACTGCATTCTAACCACTGAGGGAGGGAGGGAGGGAGGGAGGGAGGGAGGGAGGGAGGAATAGCAATAGCACTTATACTTATATACCACTGCACAATGCTTTTCAGCCATCTCTAAGCAGTCAGCCTCTTGCCCCCAACAATCTGAGTCCTCCTTTTACCCACTTCCGAAGGATGGAAGATTGAGTCAATTTTGAACTGGTGACACTCGAACTGCTGGCAGTCGGCAGAATTAGCCTGCAATACTTCATTCTAACCACTGCGCCACCATGGCTCTTGGAAAGGACTAAAGACAGAGAGACATGGCTGAAAAATGAGCTACAAGAAGATCCCTCTCTTTCCCATTCTTTGTCCCACACCAAGGCAGGATGACTTTTCCTTCCCTTTTGTCCTCTCCAAAATCCCCCTGCTCTCCCCCCCCCACCCCCTGTTGTTGCTTGGCTTCATGGGTTCTGCCTCCTCACTGATCTGTCCACTTTCTTCTGCCTAAGCAGTATTGCCTTTAAAAAATGGTTTTCATAAAGCGGGCTCCGGGAAGAGAAGTAGAACATGACAAATATTCCAATAAAGAGGGAGCAGATACCCCCATGATCTGGGACTCCAACGAGGAGGTCAGAGGGCTCCCCCAAAGTACACCCAGGGGAGCCATTGAGCATGGAAAGCAAACTCTTCAGTTCCAGCCAAGGGCCAAAGGAAGCAGCGGACTTTTGAGGGCAGGCGTGAATGGTTGACAATTACATGTGTCCTCAACTTGGAAAATGACGATGAGAAACCCGAAGGAGTTAAAAACCAGGATCAGAGAAGGCCAGCTAGTTTCTCCGAGGGTTACTCAGGAGAGTTGACCCCAAGATTAAGGAACATTGCCTTCTGCAGAGCTCCTTCCCTCCTGCTGACGCCAGGGAAGCCGTGTTTGTTTTCCTCTGTACATCTGCAAGTTGTGACACCTCACTACTCACCATGGAAGCCGCTCCATTAGTCTCAGCCATTATGCAAATAGAGAAGGCGAGGCTGACCTTTTCAATGAAGTGGGTAGCAGCAGGGGAGAGGAGGGAAATAATGATGGCGGATTGGGTCCATACTGCCTACCGTGAGAGATGGGAAATGGAAGATTGCACCGAAGAAATGTAGCATCCATGGTTTCAATTAATAAAGAGTTCACCAACTCTCAGTGCCTCTAATTTACATCTCTTGTAATGGTACGTGACGAAGATATGCTGCCTAGGGAACGATTAGATAAGAGAACACCGAGTCCACAGCTGTATAACAGGCAAAGAAAGAGACCCAGAAAAGAAACTGCCTAACTTATCACCCTGAAAAAGAGACGGCAGGAGATTCCTGCTTTCAGACTTGCAAGGTTCTGTTAGTGTACTTGGCAAGAAAGTAGAATTAGTTCACTTCGATGTCCATGGAGATTCTCAGTCATCCAGGTCACTGTTTGTCCCAAAGGTATTTTTTCAAAAGGCAATAAACTGGACTTTATTTTTCTTTGAAGATGTTTCGCTTCTCATCCAAAATGCTTCCGTTCTGACTGAATGGTGGAGGGTGGAAGGACTTATATTCCTTGCAGTCAGCTGGTCATTTGCATTCTTTTAGAGAGTCATTGAGGCCACTTGGAGGTGTCAACTCGCAAAGCATTCCTGGTCTCCTCTGGAGTTGCCATGCGTAGGAAAGGGGGGAGGACTGACAGAGCAGTTCAGGAGCCATGTTCAAAAGCACATTCCATGCATACCTTCTTCAAGGTTGGATCTCAGATTACCAGAGCCAGATTGTGAGGCGTGTTTTCTACAGCCCGCGAAAGTGCCTCATTGAAGAATGTTGATTTATGACACAGACTGAGAGAAGGGGAGAAACAGGGTCAGAGTTGAGCCGTAAATCACGTGCCAGGGAGTTGACTTCACTCGGGTAGATGCTGACATGTTGCTCCTAATAAATAACTAGATTTCTTTTGAAACTTGGCTCGAGGCTCATGAGTTAATTAGGGCATCTGTTGGACGGCAGGTTTATCTGTGCTCTCAGGATCACCTGAATAGTGCAAATGGGTGTAGAACCTTCTTGGAACTGCTGAAAAGGAGTTGGTTGGTGTCGTATCTCCCTCTCCCACTCTGTTGAGAGAGGGCTGTTCCATTTTGACATAGATGGCCTCTTTGACCCCTCTTTCAAACCAGTCTGTCCAAAATGCGGATTTTCAAACCACATTCATTTGGATGTGTTTCCTTTTTGGTCTACCTGGAAGGGCTAATCATTTTGACCAAGAGCCAATAGAGTTCCAGATGTGCGCAAGTATCTATCTTGATTTTTTTTCAATTTTTTTTTTATTTTAAATACAAATAATACAGACATAGTACATATACATCTAAATATAAAAAGCGGGGAAAATTTAAATATTACAGTGCATCCCCACCCCCAGAGACCATTTTTTCTCCTTATATTTCTTCTTCTATAATGTCTAAAAGATATACATACAATATATTCCAGTTCTGTGGGTGTGGCTTGGTGGGTGTGGCAGGGGAAGAATACTGCAAAATCTCCATTCCCATCCCACTCCAGGGGAAGGATACAGCGGTGGGTTTCAGCAGGTTCTGACCAGTTCTGTAGAACTAGTAGTGGAAATTTTAAGTAGTTTGGAGAACCGGTAGTAAAAAGTCCAACTGGCCCCGCCCCCATCTATTCTCTGCCTCCCAAGTCCCAGCTGATCAAGAGGAAATAGGGATTTTGCAGTAACCTTCCCCTGCCGTGCCCACCAAGCCACACCCACCAAGCTATGCCATGCCCACCAAGCCACACCCTCAGAACTGGTAGTAAAAAAAAAAAAAAAAAGCAAGCCACCACTGGAAGGATACTGCAAAATCCCCATTCCCTCCCCACTCCAGGGGAAAAATATTGCAAAATCCTCATTCCCTCCCCACTCTGGAGCCAACCAGAGGTGGCATTTGCCGATTCTCCAAACTACTCAAAATTTCTGCTACCGGTTCTCCAGAACCTGTCAGAACCTGCTGGATTTCACCCCTGCGCCAAAGCAACATATATTCTTGAGTAGGCTTATTCCCTTTGACTTCCATCCACGCTGTTTTTATAAAATCCCCCCTCCCCCATATTTCATTACAATTGTTTGCTTTAATCACCCCTTTTTTAAATTTAATTTCTGTTGTTTATTTATCTTTTGTTGCCATACTCCAAATTTCATTATACCACTCATTTCTTTGAATATCCCAATTTTGTCCCTGTATCTATCTTGACTTCAAAAGTTCTGTGAACACCCCACGAAATAAAACTTTTTTTGGAGCGGAGGTGGTATTTTGATAACGTCAACTGAATGTCTTTAGGCTTGGGAGCAGGGGTGAAATCCAGCAGGTTCTGGCGAACGGGTAGCGGAAATTTTGAGCAATTCAGAGAACCGGCAAATACCACTTCTGGCTGGCCCCAGAGTGGGGTTGGAATGGAGATTTTGCAACATCCTTTCCCCAGGAGTGGAGAGGGAATGGGGATTTTGCAGTATCCTTCTCCTCCCACGCCCACCAAGCCACGCCCACCAAGCCACACGCACAGAACCGGTAGTAAAAAAACTAGAATTTCACCACTGCTTGGGAGCCTTCAAGAAATCTTCGTTAGGCAAGATGTGACAGACACTCTGAAGTTAATGTCTTGGGGGAGGGGGGCTGGAAGGAGAAAAGAAAAATAATTTTGATATTCAAGTTGTTTTTACCCTGGTACCAGCCATACACATACAGTAGGCTCCATTTCACTGTCATAGAAATTAAAGCGCAGAGCAATAACTTCATCTCGCATTGCTAAGTGTATCGGTGCACATAACTACTTACAAAATGGGGATATTTTTCTTCCCTTTTAGCTTTTCAGTGGATCGAGAGGAAAAAAGGATATTAGGTAAAACGGAGTGGAAGATTTGTCCTAAAAGATGCCTGTTATTGAAAGAGTGGGGTGGGGGGTGTTAGATTGAGGGGGGAGGAATCACAGTGGGTATTAAATGCACGTGAAAGTATCTATGATGGAACCGTATCTTGGAAACTGCCTTGGGGTTTTAAAAGATGCCAATGGTTGAGATAATTTCAGATTGTTTCCTGCTTTTGGTAAAAGATAAACTCACAGTCGCAGTGTCACCTAATGGGGGCCCTTTTTATTTTTCTCCAGGCTTAATTCAAGTTTTTCTCAACCACGTAGGAGCTCTTAAAATACCCTACAACCAGAGGTGAAATCCGGCAGGTTCTGACAGGTTCTGGGGAACCGGTAGCGGAAATTTTGAATAGTTTGAAGAACCGGCAAATACCACCTCTGGCTGGCCCCAGAGATGGGGATTTTGCAGTATCCTTCCCTTGCCATGCCCATCAAGCCACGCCCATCACGCCACGCCCACAGAACCGATAGTAAAAAAAATGGATTTTACCAGGGCCTATGACATAAACCCTCTTCTTTTCAGCTCATTCAGCCAGCCCTCTGAAAAAAATCCTGGCAAATGGTACAAGCAGATTTTATCTCTCCACAAAGCAGAGATCATAAACATGTGCAAATCTGGAATTTCTTTCTGCAGCTCTCCTAGATGTCCTTACCTTATTTAATACCATCCCATTTTGTTTTTATGTCCTTCAGGCAGGATTGCAAAAAACAAAAAATCTGTTGAGTCTTTGAGGAGCTGCCAACAAGTTAAGCAAGCAGAGAGATTCCTTGTAGGAATAAGAACATCATGCAAATTTTTTGAGAAGAATAGAATAGACAGGTGTCATGTTACAAGTGCAGTACGCTGGGATGGGGTGGGAAGACCAAACCAGGTAGAGATTGGTGGAAAAATGGGCCAAACCCTGAAAAACTTCCATCACTTGTAATGTAGCTGTAGGACAGTAAAACCTTGGTAACTGCGAGTCCCTTGGACTGCAAGGCCATCCAACGGGTCAGTCCTAGAGGAGATCAACCCTGACTGCTCTTTAGAAGGCCAGATCCTGAAAAGGAAACTCAAATACTTTGGCCACCTAATGAGAAGGAAGGACTCCCTGGAGAAGAGCCTGATGCTGGGAAAGATGGAGGGCAAAAGAAGAAGGGGACGGCAGAGAACGTGGTGGCTGGATGGAGTCACCGAAGCAGTCGGCGTGAGCTTCAATGGACTCCAGAGGATGGTGGAGGACAGGAAGGTCTGGAAGAATATTGTCCATAGGGTCGCAATGGGTCAGACATGACTTTGCAACTAACAACAACAACAAACTTTTTCATGTGAAGGACTAGCTCTCTACAGAAAGTTTTCCACACTAATCAAGGTAGATGGAAAGAGAAGAAGAGGACAAGTAACCTCAAGGTGTATAGACTCAATTACAGTGATGATGGGTGTACCATTCGAAGACCTGAAGGACCAGGATGGAGAAGATCTATTTGATGTGATCGCTAAGTATCAACTTGATGGCACATAATCAGTCAGAACTCTTTCCAATAGATGACTGATCAGCTGGTCTATCAGTACCCATCATCAGGTAGACCTTCTCTCTTAGAAACATTCCAGCTCTGATATGTAGTTCATTATCTGAGCCTACTTTCAGGTAGACAGAGTTTGCTCCTTTTGTCAAGTTTTGGAGTCCAGTATTATATTGAACTAACCGGTTCTTAGGCCTGTTATAATAATGTTAAGTGAATAGAAGGTGACATAACTTCTGCAAATAACTTCTTTTTTACACACTTGAATGCATATAGTGGTACCTTGGTACTCAACTGCTTTGAAGCTCATCGAATTTAGTACTCAACGCATTGTGACATGAAAATTTTGTCCTGGTACTTATTGTTTGTTTGGTACTCAATGTGCAAGCTAGAATTTGTCAGTGTTGGCTGCCTTGTGACTCATTACATTATTCCTTAGGAAAAAAAAATAGTACTCATTGTTTTTGGTACCCATCACACCTCCTGGAACCAAGTAACAATGGGTACCAAGATATCACTGTAATTACTTAGAAGTAGTTGTTTTCAGACCCCAAGTAAGAAAACAGTGAAATTTGGATTTCACATTCAGAATTTTGCAACACCTCCTTTGAGAGTGGCTTCTAAATAATTCCTGTAGCCTTCTAAGAGTCTTTCTTT
Source organism: Masticophis lateralis (assembly GCA_030761175.1). NCBI lineage: Eukaryota > Metazoa > Chordata > Lepidosauria > Squamata > Colubridae > Masticophis > Masticophis lateralis. Next base: position 2,520,438 of record JAUDYJ010000013.1, on the reverse strand, counting down.
CTGTTCGTTTTCTCGTTTTTTTTTCTCCCTTCCTTGCAGAAATCTTTTTGCTCAAAATTATTTTTGTAGATGTGTGCTTTTCCTGGGCTGTATGTTTGAGATCTACTCTCAGATTTTTAATAATAGTCGGGGGGTCTCTGAAGTCCATTTCCAAAACTTTGCTTTTCCTATCTTGTCAGTCCTTCAAGTTGTACACGGAGATATCTTTTAGGTTTTTCTCTTGCTGAAAGACCCAATCTTCTTTTAAGATTTTCTTTCTTTCTTTCTTTCTTTTTTTTGAACGAGAAGACTCCTGCAAGGAAAGAAGAGGGGGAAAAAATATCCCGAAGAATGACTTAAAAGACACTGAAATGAGTGGAAACGGATTCTTCTGCCAGACGGCATCTTACAAAGCACTGATCTTCGAAAAATGTTCGAATTTCTGCACCTGCTGTATTTCAGTGTTTTATTATTTGGAAGTTGTAAACAGCTGCATATAAATAGTAGGCATTCAAATTTGCAGAAAGATGTCATGTTTAACTGTACCAGGAATGTCAGCTTCTATTTACTTAGAGATTCGCTGAAATCTGCAATTTGACCAGGGGTGTCTAACTTTGCATACAACTGTGTGTTAAAGTCTGGGTTTGGTGTTTAAAATAGAAGATTCCCATGGGCTAGGATTCTAATCCCATTCCTCTCGTCGTTGTTTGGAGGTATGAAACTTCAGGGCAGTTTAAGAAGCTTGCGACCGGACTAGAATATCTGGAGACAGGTTGTCCTGTGGTGACCTTCAGACTGGATCGTTGTTTGGCCCACTTTCTGCTTTTCTGGAGATCCAGCCAGCGTGATTACTGATTGAGATGGAAGCTTGTTTCACTGTAGGGTTTGCTAGTTAAAATTCTGCTTTGAATGCAGTGACATTTTCATTAGAAGACAGAAAAAGCTTGCCCCGTGTTTTGGTTGTTGTTGGGTGGTTTTTTTTTTCCAAAATAGTGTGAATTATTCACTCTGGTTCATGTAAAGCGTGTGGGGGTGGATGGCTAGGATTGAACAGTTTTTGAAGGACGGTATTTCAGAACGGAAAGTTAACAAGATGGGGACTTTGATGTCCCAGAACGCAGGACCATCTCTTTTCCTTCCCCCTAAATCCGTTTTGCCTCAAGGCCTTTCTAATCCAGTGTCAGGCCTGGAAGCCATCTTCTTCGTTGGGCTTTCAGTCCTGCCACATTTACTACTGTAGAAAACTGGGAGGGGGGATTGTATGGAGCCAGGGTGATATGTAGTCATAATAACATTCCTTTCTCAGAGACTTAAGGACATCTTGCCCTGCGCCTGGAGGGGTGTGACTGGGAGGTATCTCCAATTGGGATGGTGCATTGATTGGACCATGTAATGGACATGTGGGTGCTGGACAGGGACTTGGACTTTCCTTCGGGTGGGGAAAACCTGGAAGCTTTCAGATACAGGTTTTCCCAGATGTGCCAATATGACATCTTTAATAAAGTGGAACTTTGAGGAAACTCAAGCCTCAGAGTTTTCTTTCGTTGGGGGTGTTCCTTGGAATCCTGATATCCAGCTTGGCTTGCCTAAAAACACCAGATCATATCCAATATGAGATCCTGGCACTGGGATCCCATAGTCGTCTGTGAAACAGTTTTGGAGAAGAGCAGCACTTTGAAGAAAGGCCTACAAAGGAGAGAGAGTTTTAGAAGCACATCAACTGCCCAACAAGGGAGGGTGAAGTGGGAATCAGATATCTTGGCTGGAATACCAGTCCAGTTGCTATGGTAGCTTCCTCTTTGTGGTTCATCTCTTCTCCTAGAGACCTTCAGAGAATCCAAAGACCAGTTCTATTTGTTCTGCTGCTAGGAAGTATTTCTTACTCTCTCTTGGCTGTCCTTCTAGCCAAAATCGGGAACAAAGAGTTTATTCGTATCCTGACTCCCAAAAGAAGACCAAGAAGTCTCATAACTTCACCACACGATCTCCTGAAGCAGATCAGAAGATTTAGTGAGTGAGTGCCTGGTGCCCCGAAAGCCTCAAACATCATCCATTCTGAATGATTCCAGCCGTTCTCTGCTCCTTATCATCACCCACAAGAGTTCGGAGCAAGGAGGATAGAATTACATTAAAATTCAGATCTCAGCTCTTTTGATGGCTGGTGAGCTTTCCTAGCCAATGGATCAACCACAAGCCCAGATTAATAGACACTGAACTTGAACGTTTGATGCCGTGTTGGTAGCCCTTGACCAACCATGAGGGATACTCATTTCTTAGAAGATCTGAGCAAAGGTTCAGAAGATGCACAATCATCTCATCTTCCCTCTACAGTAGAAAGGGGGGGGGGAGTCAAAAAGTCAAGAGGGTGGCTGTGATTGACCCCTCCCCTCCCATTACTTACCCAATACCCCCTTTTCCTCCTCCTCCTCTACACTACAACTACCCTGCCACTCTCTATGACATCCTTCCCTCCTCCTGCTCCTCTACTTCTCCCGCAGCTAAAATTTCGACACAGAAAGCACAGCATAGATTGGATTGGTTTTCGCCACGTTTTTCAGGAGCTCTCCAATTTCATTCCAAAGCCAGTTACCGGTAGTTTTTGTTTTTTGTTTTTAAGGTGCCTAAATTGTTCCCGAAATGTAAAAGACATCCTGCTTAAATGAGGACTTTGCTTTTCATTAACTGTGTTTGGTGAAGGAAAATGAACTGGCCAGAGGATTGTTGAATTCCTGTGTGAGCAGTGAGAGACCCACAAAAGCCTCAGGTCATAATGTCCACCCCCCTTCTCCATCATGGGCCCTCAGCATCCTTGAAGTTCAATAGACTGGCCCCCTTAAAGGGAGGTTTTCTGAGTTGGAATAAAAACCGGTGAGACTTTGGGAGGTTACTGGTGGGTGGCGATGGCAGCTCTTTTGCTAACGTCATCTTGCTTTTCAAATTTCCTTGGATGCTGACAAAGACAAGTAATCAGCCACCCCCGGAAACATTTGAATGGCTGCCTTTGCTGTTCCAGAAAGCAAGGTTAGGCCTTCTAGGTATTCTGTCTGCTACGGAAAAAACGAGCCCTGGGTTTTTATTTCTCCTGAGAGCATCAGTTGAAAAGCAGAGAAGCCAAGTCCGTCTCAGAGATTCTTTCCTTAAAGATGTGGGTTGCTTTATGCGATGGGAGAGGACAAAGAAGCCAATGGTGTCATGGCATTAACAAGCCATCGTGGTAGGGTGGAGGAAAGGTTGGGTGAGACCTCACCATCTTCTTCGTAGACGAAGAACCATTCTGTTGTATGGCTGAACCATACAATGAACAGTTGAGGGAACTGGGTGTTTGTAGACTAACAAAGAGAAGATGACAATCTTCCAATATTTGAGGGGTTGTCACCGAGAAGAAGGGTCAACCTCTTCTTCAAAGCTCCAGAAGGCAGGACAAGAAGTAACAAGTGAAAACTTATCAAAGAGAGATCCAACCTAGAACTAAGGAGAAACTTCCTACAGTGAGGACAATGAACCAGTGGAATAACTTGCCTCCAGAAGTTGTGGATGCTCCATCACTGGAGGTTTTCAAGAAGAGACTGGACAATCATTTGTCCTGAAGGGTGTAGGGTCTCCTGCTTGAGGAGTTGGACTAGAAGACCTCTAAGGTCCCTTCCAAGCCTATTATTCTATACTCTATATCAGTCATTCCACAAAATGCCAAATAGTGGCATTTTGCCAAAAACTCTCTTTTCCAAGTCAAACTTTCTTAATATTTCTTCAAACAGGCCAACATTTGTTATAGGTGTCTAATATAACGATGCAGCTTAGAATGTTTTATATTTCTCTGAAAAGAGACATGTGTTTAGTTTCCCTGTCTTTGAACAAAATTTGTAGCAAGAAACAGTAGAGAAGGATCTCAATCTTGGGGATCTGGATTCTCAACTATCAGGTCCCTAAGCAAGATCTCTCTCATTTGTGTTGCTGTTGTTGTTACTTCAGTTGCAACTATGGGCCAAACCCCATGTAATACAATGATTACAATAAAAAAATAAATAAACCCAACTTCAATCATAAGAAGGACAACCTTGCAGAGAGAAGCTCACCTAAACCTCAGATTCCATCTGTCAGCTTGACTTTGACTTGAGGAACATCAAGTCTGCAAGGACTTCCAAAATGCTAGCAGAATTCCCATTGAGCATCAGATGTTGGGAATAGGGTTCTGTGATTGGGGGCTGGTCCCCTCCAACCCGTACCCCCTGTTCAGCCTGTTTATCGATGCCAGGGATAGAAGGAGGAGAATTGAAATGGAGGGTGATGGGAAACAGATGTCATTGATGGCTGAATCACTCAATCTTTTTCATGTTCATGCTAATTTATCTCCAAGGCTAGGAAGAAGCTGGTGATTAAAAGTCCGTCTAAACAATGCTTGGGGGGGGAGGGAGGACAAAAAATGGGAGGGCAGCTTAATTCTGAAGGACGTGCTACTGAATCCCTCCTCCCATTCTTCTCCCAGCTATTCCCACCAGCTGAGCCAAGCCAACGCCTGATACTTTGGCATTGAGAATTTGGACCGGAGAACTTGCATTGTATTCCGAAAACAAATGCATAGTTGGGTGCCTGGAATGCGCTAATACCCCTGGCAGCTTTTGTCAGCGATTAAACCCGCTGGGCACCAAAATGGATTGCAGTTCTTTTTTCTGGTAGGAGGAGCTTCTGTTTTTCCATCTACGGGGTCTTCGTGTTAGCTAAAGAGGGGCTAGGTCAGTGTTGGTGAACCTTTTCGGCACCAGGTGTCGTGAGCACGCACGCGGGGGAGCACCAGAAACCAGAAGAGCAGATCCCCGGTGTGCATGTACGCACCGAGAAGGCCAGATGACCGGCACGCATGCATGCTCACGCTGGAAACTGGATGCATGCGAAGACCAGTTACCTAGCGCACATGTGAGCTCCAAAAACCGGAAGCTCAGCTTCCCAGCACGTGCATGCACACCAGGGAGCTGTTCTTCCAGTTTCCGGGGCTCCTGCATGTGTGAAGACCAGCTGGCCAGTGTGCATGTGCACGCTGGAACCCGGAAGAGCTACGGGTGATGGCTAGTGTGCCCGGAGAGATGGCTCTGCCTGCCATTTCCGGCACATGTGCCCTAGGTTCGCCATCACGAGGCTAGGTGAATGCAACATGGGGAGGATATTGAGCAGAGGGGTTCATTAACCTTCTGGTTTCCATAGCTGATTAGGGTCAGGGCAGGTTTTGATCGAGGGGTGGAGAATGCCAGGAAGTGGCTGCAAGGAGACCATGGAAGGCCCAGGAAGAAGGCATCGTCTTTGGGTCTTAAGGCATGATGTTTCTGGCAGAGCAACCTGTGCCTTGAGATCTGTCTTTACTTGGGAGAACTGCATCCAGCAGCAGAACAGCTCTGGGAATAGCCAAAAAGTACATCTTGTATCAAAAGAGGAGCTGGGACGTTCCAGGTGATAGCAAGAAGGAAGTCATCCATGGATGTTTCTTCATCAGCACAGAGCCGATGAAACGGGTTGGTTAAAGGTGCCTAAGCCAATGTTCCTTCAGTTTTTTCAAGCTGCCTTACCAACAGCAATGAGAACGTCTCCCAGGGCTTATGGCGGCTTGTATGCAGAGATGGGCAAACTTTAATTTCATATTGTGAGATTTTATTTCCCCAGTTTTCTGTAACCCCCTTTTCCCCAGGTGGAATGCATTGTGCTCCTTTCCCAATCTCTAAATCTTTGAATACATACAACTAGATTCCTTCCTTTCTCCCTTCTTTCCTTCCTTCCCTCCCTCCCTTCCTTCCTCTCATTTTATCTCCTTCCTCCCTCTCTCTTTTCCTCCCTTCTTTTTTCCTCCCTCCCTCCCTCCCCTTCTTTCCTTTCTTTCTTTCTTCCTTCATTCCTCCCTCCTTTTCCCTTTCTTCCTTTTCCCTACCTCCCTCCTTTCCTTCCTCTCATTTCATCTACTTCCTTCCTTCCTCCCTCTCTCTTTTTTCCTTCCTTCCTTTCTTCCTCCCTCCCTCCCTCTCTCACACCTTACATAAAACATGCTTCCTTCCACCACACTAACCATCCACTGCACAACAGACACTAGGAACGTGAGTTCTAACACCGGCATCTTCTCTAGATGCCCTTTGCTAGGATCTGAGTACTGTTCTCCAGCTCACTCTACAACCGGAGTTTTGTACAACGCTGTCAGATCATCGTCAAGAGCAAGGTTTGGGGCTGGGGGAGCACTGATGGGAAAACAGCACCCCTAGAAACCCGAAGAGAACAAGGCCTCTCCGTGAGAGCGAAGCCTAACCTTTTGGGGTGCAGGTGGCTCGTGTGTCACCGATATTCCGGCGTGTTTTCCTTCCCCAGAGGCGCCCTCTGAATTCAAATGTTAGGTCTGGGCTGTGAGACCTGGTCTCTTGAAATTGCCGAGTGCCATGTCACACGGAGGGAAGTGCAGTCATTGTCGTAACCAACAGCGTCACCTTTAATAAGCAGGCCGTATAAAAACTAAATTAGAAAGTGCAGAACATTCCTTGAATGACTGCCGATGTTCAGCTGGAGCCACCTCTGTCCTCTCTCCCGCAACCCGATGGCCCGAATGGTCATGTGGCCACAGAGAAGATGGGAGAAAAGACGTCACAGCCTCCGGAGAGCAAGTGTCTCTGTTTATTATGGGAATCAAAGCCTTCTGGGCTGGTGTGTTGATAAAACAAGCTGACTTAGGTGGCATCTCTGACTTGTGTTTAACTAAAGCTCTTCTCAGTAATTAATGGGGGGATAAATTGTGGCTTAATTACTCAGAAAGCACCTTGGGTGAAGGATTCATGGTAATTGTTGTGTATCCCCCTGAAGGATTCACTCCACTGGCAGCAAACTTTCCTAACGATAAAATACTGGCTGAGTGGCAGCCAACTCAGCTGCCTTCTCTTGGCCAAAAATCTGCCAGAGAGAGAGGGATGGCATTCAGCTACGCAGTTTGCTGTTTTCTGTAGTTTGGAGAGATTTTTTTTTCCCCCTCTCCTGCTTTTTCTGTACAGCTTGAATTTGTTCTGCTGCTAATCGAGTTCCTAAATTTGGAAGAAGAATAGAATAAAATAGAATAGAATGGAATGGAATGGAATGGAATGGAATGGAATGGAATGGAGAGGAGAGGAGAGGAGAGGAGAGGAGAGGAGAGGAGAGGAGAATAAAATAGAAGAGAGAGAAGAGAATATAATCGAATAGAAAACAGAATTGAATAGAGGAGAGGAATAGAATAGAATAGAGTGAAGAGAAGAGGAGAGGAGAGGAGAGAAGAGAAGAGAACATAGAACAGAACAGAATACTTTATTTGGCCAAGTGTGAGTTCTACCGTTAATTTACAAGTCTGGTGGCAGTTGGTGGGATTTTGGGAGGATTTCCCATGTGCTCAGGCCTAACTTTTGTCTTGTTCAGGCAACATTTTCCTTAGGGACTTGGTTCCTTCTCACCTACCTGTCAAAGAGATCTTTCAGGCAAGATTTCTGGATTTTGTCCACTGTACTTACGAATTTATTTCATCCTTAGACAAGGTAGCTTCGTCCTGGTCTCACATGGCCCTTCAGTCTCACCCAACCTAGGCAGCCTTAGTCCTTGGTTCAGTTTTTCCGGTGCCTTAACAGAAACTCTTTGGAACAGCATTCATTCGCTTCTCCAATCTTGCTTTCTACTACCTCTGCTGATTTTTCTCATCTACGTACAGATCCTGTGGGAACGATTCCTGACCACTCTATTAAAAAAAAAAAAATGGTAATCTCTTTTCTGCTTCGTTTCAGAATTAAAGAAACAACTGGAAAGTGCAGAGTTGAAAAACCAGCGCTTAAGGGAGATCTTTGGAACCAAGATTCAGGAATTTCGCAAAGTGTGTTATAAACTGACCGGCTACCATATCGATATTACAATCGAGAACCAATACCGTCTGACGTCCATCTACGCCGAGCACAGAGAAGACTGCTTGATCTTCAAGGC